>OX454527.1:78303868-79503868 GCA_949715645.1 Portevinia maculata | reverse complement strand
CTAACATGAAATTGCAATGCACGCTCCGACGCAGCCTTATCTTCATCTGAATTTGAGTTCGGCTCCACCCATGCTGTATCCAAAGTTATGCTAATCTTTCCTAATCAACAATGTCATTCATTACATTAAACCAAACAATAATAATTATAAAATGCACGCTCTCCCGTTACCTACCATTCTGTTGCGCTTGATAATTATTCCTATACATATGGACGACTTCAGCATGGGCCTTCAGTAAATTATGACCACATAAATATACCGGAATTCCATGGAACTGGTATCTCGGAGCCATAAACAAGCTATAGCCATTCTCACACGTTTGCCACGGCTCATTAAAGGTCGACCATAACTGGTCAAATATTAACTGATTAAATGTCTTCCGCGGAGAATGCAGATGTAAAATTAAGTTTACCTTAACACGATCACCCAGCCTTTCGAATAGTAGCCGAGCATAGTCCTGGAACAATGGAATTATCTCCGGATTTGTCCAACCGCCCAGTTCTTGCAGCCGTTGTGGCAAGTCCCAATGGTATATGGTTACCATCGGGGTGATGTTGTATTTGAGTAGTTCATCGATTAAGTTTGAGTAGTATTGAATACCCCTCTCACTGACATGATTCATATAACCAGTTGGAAGGACACGAGGCCATGCGATTGAAAATCGATAGATGTTAACGTTGAGTTGGCGCACCAATTGGACATCCTCACGCCACTGAAATAAAAGGGTAAAATTATCTTTAAAATACAATTAATGAAACAATGAATTTCGTGATGGGCGTATCTTCAAATAATGGTTTAATCTGCTTCTGCTCAGCCTAGCCTCATGTAACTTCCAAATCACATATTCTCCCTTTTAATACCCTATTCTAAGGGTATCTATATTAATTTTGACTCAGAGTTAATAGCATCCCTTAATATTGCCCGTAGACCCCTTAAAATTACTATATTCGTGATCAGTATCGATAGTACCTAATTTCGATGTAGCTATGTCCGTCCGTCCGTCCATCTGCAAACATTCGGCTGGAACTTAATTTAATTTAAATTTTTATTTTAACCATGTACTCTCTAGGGGCCAGAAATAATCAAGTTTAAGAATTTTTGAAATTCGCCCAAAGACACGCCCACAATCGCAAAAAAATATGTATCCAAAAAATCGAATTTTTAGCTAGAAAGCTGAAATTGTAATACATATATGATCTTAATGGGCCCAAAATGATCGGGATTTAAAATTTTTAAAATCCGCCCACTGTTGGTTTTATATTTTTAATTTTTCAAATTGTTATTGACGGATATTGAAGGAAACAGCCTAACTGCAAGTGTTTTATCGCACAAAAAAAAACATTGTTAAGTCAAATTGTTCAAAAACAAAATTGATTTTGGAAGACGTAACATTTATCATTGTTGTCTGATCTAGCATTATGTTAAATGACCCAAAACTAAAACTATTTTCTTGCGATCTAGCCACTAAATCTTCAAACAATCCTTAATTATCTGCACACAATAACCCCCTTATAAAAAAAACCTAACGATTCTTATGCATTCACATAGCCTCTTAATGTAACTCACCTTGTGAAAACTATCGCATGCTATGTCACCATTCGATTGATCCACAATTGTCTCCGGAAACCGATGCGTCATAAAATCCCATATAGATTCTCCCTTATCGTCAGCATTCCAGCCTCCCTCAATTTGATAAGCTGACGTGCCAACTCCCCAAAGGAAATCATTTGGAAAACGTCTCTCGACATAACTTTCATTTCTGTGACAGCAAATAATAAAAAAAAATTAGTCAAATTTACTTCTAATACTCGTATCTACTTTTTCGCTTTTATAAATATTGGTTTCGAATTACATTTTTTTATTAGCCATTTTCTATACTCGTAAAATAAGGAAAAAAGAATCATAACAAGTTCGATTACATGTAAATAGCAATATTTGATTTTTGTTAATTACATTTCTGAATCGGCAAATTAAAAACATCTTAAAATACAAGTTAAGCAGAAGCAGGAAATGAGTACTATAAGTATAGTCGGATTTTATAGGGTATGACGTGGCGCCAGAGAACTTTTTCATCAAGTGACTAAAACTTGGCAGATTCATAGACCTAATTTCTGGTTGAAGCATACAAACCGGTAGTTGGCCTTGTGTTTGTAATCTTATGAATGGTTTTTGATTTGTTTTAATAGCTTTCGATCCAAAGGTGTATATTTGAAGCAAATAAAGCACTTTACCGATTGTTGAAATATTGCCGTCTAGCGAAAGTATAGTGGTTTTAATCGTTTGGTAAAAACTGAGTATGCCATTTTTCAACCTTTGCTCCAAGTATTTTAAACACCAACAGAGATCAACATCGTTAAATCCGTTTTTGGGAAAAGTGAAATTTTAAAAAAATTTAGGAACAGTTATATGAATTTATACTTTATCAATTTTCTTTTTTGAGAATGTTGGTATGCAAATTTGTTGGAACATATAAAATAAGTTTGATTTTTATTTTTTTTCTTTTGAAATCGCTCCACCGGTTTTTGATTGTAGCTATTTTTCTAAAGTGCCGTTTTTAAGAGAAGAGATGTTTTTCAAAACCTTAGCAAATGTTATAAAGAAAAGTTAGAAAAAAGTAAAAGAAAAATATTTCTAAAATCTGAATATGGAGAATGGAGATATCTTCTACATTTTTGTGTTTACTGACAAATCAAATTTCTTTCAAATTACTTGTTTCATTCATGAGATATTATTGGTTTCCTAAAGTACCGTTAATCGAGCCTTTTGGGAAAAAAACTGAGTAAACCATCTTCTAACACTCGACCCAAGTATTCAACTCACAGTAGTACCGGTTTTACACCGTATGAACTACTCTACGGTTTCCCCGCCAATATTCCTAGTATCCTCGAGAAAAAGCCAAAAACCTCCTATAATTATGAAAATTATGCAAATGAGCTGCGAGCCAGATTACAGTACGGCTACCAAGCAGCAAATACTATCCTCCAAAGAAAAAAGGAGTGTTCCAAAAGGCAATACGACAAGAAATCCGAAGCCAAACAATTCAATGTAGGAGACAAAGTCTTGCTAAAGAAGCACGTACGTAAGAACAAATTCTCCTCACTATGGGAAGGACCCTACGAAATTTCTAGAATATTATCCAACGAAAACAGCCTAATAACTATAAGGAACAAAGTTAAAGCGGTCCACAACAATGACCTGCCAGCATACCTCTCTCTTACAACCTCGTACACAACATCCCACAAAAGAATCAAAAAGAGTAATCTACGAAATTAAATTGCCTCTCCCTTTTAAAGAAAACTACCAAATTTTTATAGTAATGCCATTCCCTACTAAAATTAAAAACAAATTCCTATTCATACAACCTCGTGTAAATTACATATCCATCGATTATGATAAAATACATTTTTACGATCTAACATCAGACGATATTAAGGAATGCACCAAACGAACTGACACTCTATTGTTATGCAAATTGATACTCCCACTTTATGACTTTAGTTCAAACCAAGACCATTGCGAAATCCAACTCCTGAGACGAGAAGCTAACCCCACGTCCTGTTTTGTGCAAGAATACCCAGGAACTACAATCTGGATACAACTCTCACAACCAGGAAGGTGGCTGTTCTCCTCGCGTGAGGACTACCTATTGGATGAAGTCTGCGGAAATCAATTGACAACCCACACTCTTTCCGTTGCTGGTACAGTAGAGCTGTCCGGACCATGTTACTTCCGAAATAAATATCTAACGCTCTTTGGTCATAACTTAGGTGAAACAACCCTAAAGAAATCATTTATCCCCTCAATTAACATATCCCATTTCACCCGAAAAACCGGAAACCCCGTCCGGATTCGCAATAACATCGTTACGCTACTGAGGTACAATGATGACAACATACTCTCAAAGCTGGCGTCAGATATCCAAACGCTAAAGAACAAAGAGAATAAAGATCTACACCCATTAACAAAACATGATGTACACCATTATACTCTAAATTACGCCACCCTAGCAATCCTTATAGCCTCAATTTACATTATATACAGATATCTAAAACAAACAAACAATTTAGAGTTAAACGAAATACCGGTAACCCTAAAAATAGATACAATTCCCACTAACAATTTAACCACTACTCCTAAAAACCGAATCCTCAACCACTAACTTACAAAACACTTCCCCAATGCCCGTCCCCCGTATGGTACTAGATACACGAACCTAACATTTTTCCTTCCTACCTTTAAGAAAACCCCAAACCTCTTCAAGGCTGGAGTTTTCTTTCTCCAAGGTGGGTGGGGAGCACAGACAATCAAATACGTATACATACGTAAATACATACAATTTTTAATATAAGCTAACAATCAAAAACATGAATTTTACATACGAGTATTTTTACTTAATTTGGAACGTACGTATTTAAGCTCATAACCTTGTTCACTAGAAAAGGAATGTTACACTTAGAACGTAAGCTCGGAAAAAACATGTTCACTAGAAAAAGAATGTTATACTTACTAATTTAGAACGTAAGCTCAAAAACATGTTCACTAAAAAAAAAAAAAAACGAAATAATATAAGTTCTATCTCTGGATACGAACGCGATCTGATCGTCCCCTGGGAATCAACGCAAATAAAGCAAAGTATATTGAAAGCAACAAAAATGCACAATCACTTAAAAATACAAATTACATAATTATACACTATTACATTCTAAACTATGTTATGTAAATTCTATAAAAGAAAAAAAAAATCAATAATATGTTCTATCTCTGGATACGAACGCGATTTGATCTTCCCTTGGGAATCAACGCAAATAAAGTATTTATAATATGTACAATCACAAAAAAAAAAATTCAAATTACCTACACTATTGTAACTATGTATTTATATTCTAAACTATTGTAAGATACTCTTTTTACATCCATACCAACTTGCAGAAAATTTGTACCCTTCAGGAAAATTTTATTTTTCCAAGGGGGGTGGGATGTTGTGACCAGCACAACATACCATTCTACCCACCCGAATCTAGGCACCATATCCCTACCTACCCTAAAACAATTAAATCAATTGTCAAATCCCCCATTCGTCATCCTCATCAGTATTCAATCGTATAGCGCACCCATGCACTGCCCTTGTTCATTGCACTTTGCACACGCGCCATAAAATGCCCATCTTGCATAAATCGGTCGTCATGCCCATTCGCAGTGCCTCGTAATTTTACCGCTGTTGTTCGGTGTCGTATTCAAACATACGACGACCGTGCATATGCGGAAATATTATGAGTTGTTTTGGCAAACAATTAAAGCATTTGTGAATGTGTGACACCCGATCGCCGACTAAGGGAAAATATCACCCAAGAAGCAGGAAAGGCATTTTTTGTAGGACATGTGGCGGAAGCACTTAAGTGGGCCATTTCATAATCGTTTTACGATTGGGAAATGCAATTTTTGCTGAAATTACAATTGTCAAGCGATTGGGAAACACTTGGATGGCTATTGACTTGTGGAAGGGATAGGAATGGAAAAAAGGTCAGCAATTAATTAGTATAAAAGAGGTCGGATGTAGAAAGAAAAAGCAGAGTCAAGTGAGTATCAACTCGGAATCAATACTACTTCTAAATAACATAAAAATTAAATACAAAGGTCGCAGCGACGCAGTAGACGGCGGGCCTAATAAAATAAATAAAATAAATATTAAAGCATCCAATCACTGATTTTAATTTCGACTCTCCGGCAAATACTCTTCCTTCGCTGAAAACGAGGAAGCACGGTATTTGATCGTCGACATACTCTTGATGGAGCATAAAAACCAATTAATGATAAAAGAAAACGGCAATCGATATGGTTGTTTATTAAATCGCGAATAAACATAAGTAAAAAATATTGCCTACGCCTGAAAAGAGGTAAGATACCAAATAATTTGCATTTTGTCTCATATGAAGGCATTTCAATATTCCAGCGTAATTTACGCAACGCAACCTTAGTTAAACGTTTTTGGATCTTCTCAATTATATTGGAATGTACTTCATAACATGGATTCCATACTATACTACAGTATTCGAGATTAGACCTGACAAATGCAAAGAATAGACATTTGAGAGTAAGTGGATCATGAAAGTCTTTAGAATTCCGCAATATAAAACCCAACATTGAATTGCCTTTAGCAACCAAGAAGTCAATATGCTGGCAGATATTTAGTTTTTTTTGTCAAATATGACTCCTAGGTCTTTCTTAGAGGAGATAATGGACAATGGGGAATTATCGAAATATCGAATATACGTAAATGAAACTGGGGAGAGGTTACGACAAAAAGATAGGCTTTGACATTTGGAGACATTGTGTCGAAGGTCATTGTTATGACACCACATAGAAAGTTATTCAAGTGTTTTTCTGAAGAAAATCAGCTTTAATGTTGTAGATGTTTTAGCTCACATTTTTAACAAAAGCATATAGGTACTGTTCTATTTTTCCGGATAGATTGAAGATAGCTGAGGTTATACCTATATTCAAAAAAGGGGATAAGACGCAGTTAAATAACTATAAGCCGATCTCTATTCTTCCGGTGTTCCCAAAAATTTTTGAAAAGGTGATAAAGAGCGGAGTTGTTGCTTTTCTGGAGAAAAATGCATTCTTTAGCGTGAACCAATATGGCTTTAGAGCTGGCAAAACGACGGAAGATGCGCTTCTTAATTTCTGTAGTCAGGTGCATTATAGTTTAAATAGCAAAAAAAAAACACCGCTTCACTTTTTATAGACATCACCAAAGCCTTTGATACCGTTGACCATGATCTCCTATTGGTCAAATTGGAAAAGTCTGGTCTTAGGGGCTTTATTCTTGATTGGTTTACTTCACATCTCAAAAATAGGAAACAAATGGTGATAATTGGAAATTCTTTTAGTGAAAGTCGAGACGTTCGGATCGGTGTTCCTCAGGGATCCGTTCTTGGTCCTCTACTATTTGTAATTTTCATAAATTCTATTTTTAGCCAACATTTAAAGTGTAAGCAAACTGGATTTGCTGATGATATTGCGTGCTTAAATTCAAATACGTCTGTACTAGACTTGATTGCTGACATGAACCATGATGTGGAAATATTAAGGCATTGGTTCGGTTGGCACAAGCTGGTTATAAGTGATAAAACTAAAATCATGTTTTTTAACTTACCATCCCTAGATAGGCACTCTCCTAATTGTATCTTTCATTGCTTTGATTGCAAGAAAAGGTGTATTAGTAATACTAATTGTGTTTCAATTAACTGCAATAGAAACTCTTATAACATAAGCCAAACTTGTTCTTCAAAATGTTTTTCTATTGAAAATGTAAATGCTTTTAAATATTTGGGTTTAACTATTGACAGCAATATGAACTGGAGTATACACACTTCAATACTAAAAAAGTATGTTCTAAAAGCAACATATATAATGTATCACCTGAGGCTAAAATGCTCACAGAAGCTATTAGAAACAGTTTATTATAGTTTGGTACAATCTAAGTTGCAATTCATTATAACAATAATTTACAACCACTGATACTCGTAGTATCTCAGAAACATATTCTAAGATTAATATGAAAAAAAAGCGCCGTGTACATAGTATTTATGTGTGTTGTAATTCAAAGATACTCCCGCTGAAACATCTTTATTTTTACAAAGTTTTAAAAATATTTTACTTAAGAAGTGGAAACTTACTAAATCAGAATTTGACTACTTATGGGCTGCGTAGCATAGAGCGATGTTTAGCTGATATTCCACCTCACAATACTTCTCACTTCCTACATTTTTATACTTCAGTAGCACCCAGATTATTTAATAGGTTGCCTTTCGAACTTCGAGGTATAAAAAAATCTTTTCATTCAACAGAGAAATTAAAAAGTGGCTATTTAGGTTTGACTTCAATGAAATTAATAACTTAATAAAAGTAATCATTTAGCGTAGTTTAAAAAAAAAATATTTTATGAGCTTTAAATATAATTTATATATAATATAACATTATCAGATTTGTTCATATATCTTAATCACCCCACAACAATCGTATTTCTCTTAAGTTTTTTATTTTCCTTAAATTGTGTTATAGCTCAATTAATGCATCCGTCACTCGTTTTTATAACTAAAGGATGTATCTTATATTCCTCAATGTTCATTTATGTAATATTTACTGTAAGTTCACTTATAAAATGCTATTATGTTATAATTGATTGGAATAAAAAATGAAATGAAAATGAAAATGAATGAAATCTCTCAAGGTCTTCCTGCAAAATAATGCAATCATGCTCAGACATAATAGGTCGGAACACTTTTAAATCGTCGGCAAACATTAAAGATTGGGAATGCAGAAACAAATCAGGAATTTCATTAATGAATAGGAGAAACAGCAAAGGGCCCAAATGACTGCCCTGAGGGACTCCAGACCTTACATACACTGGTGATGAAAGAACGTCCTTAATGCGAACATACTGAATACGATCTGTAAGATATGAGCGAAACCACTCTAGAAAATTGGAGTGAAATCCAAACTTGTTTAGTTTGGACATCAATGTATTGTGATTAACGCTGTCAAACGCTTTAGCAAAGTCAGTATATATAACATCACACTGTAACCCTTTCTCAAGGTCATTCAAGACAGTGTGACAAAAGACTGAGAGATTTGTAGTGGTAGATTTACCAGCCACAAATCCATGTTGAAACGGAGAGATAAATCTTTTTAAGAGAGGTGTAAGTTTCTCATAAATAAGTTTTTCAAATAACTTAGGTATGGTCGAAATTTTGCATATTCGATGATAATTAGTAATTTCCTGCTTTGATCCAGATTTATAGATTGGTGTTATAAACGAGTTCTTCCAAACTTCCAAAAAATTACCAGTCTGCAGAGACAAGTTAAATACTAAACATAAAGGCACGGAGAACGCATAAGAACACGTTTGGAATAAAATTGGCGGGATGCCCTCGAAACCAGGATTTTTGTCTAGTTTTAATAAAGGAAGAGCAATTTGAACTTCGTGGATTGAACACTCTAGATTACCAACATTTAAATAATTACCTGACACTAAGCTATCACTTGAATTTATATGTGGAATAATACCACTTGAATATACAGACTGAAAGTGGTTACCAAACATATTACAAATAGTTAAAAGGTCGGAAGATGATACATCATTATGACGCATACAGTTAGGAATACCATTAGATTGCTTTTTACTATTGATAAAGCTCCAAAAGCGATTACTATTATTCTTTAAATTAGATTCTACAGAACGAACATACTGGCTGTAAAGAAACTTGTTTAAAACATCAAATTCTTTTTGTAGCCCCCGATAAACTAACAAAAGATCAGGATCATTGTTTCTTTTTCGGAACTGCTTATAGACTTTATTTTTTCTATTATTTAAATTCACGATTCTATTATTGAACCAAATAGGTTTAGCGCCCGATACAACCCTTAGTTTAGGTGTAAACATATCGATTGCCACTTTAACTGTTTCAATAAATAAATTAAAAGAATTATGTAGATTGCAATTATTTAAAAGAGCTCTAATAGTTAGAGATGCTATTGAAATTGGCTTTAGCATAATTATACTTATAGATATTGACAGAAGGACTCGGTCGAAAATACTCGTAAAATTCGAATTGCATAGGTGAAGCTACATGAAAAACAGAATTAGGAAAAAGTGGAATCATAAAATTACTGATACTAATACTCAGCTCAGAATCTACAAAAACCAAATCTAGAACATTATTAAAATCATTGGCAAAATGATTTATCTGCCTAAGATCTCACCGTATCAACAACTTCACGCTCATAATCTAAGTTTACGTTAAGAGGAAAAAGTATGGACTCTTCGTAATCAAATGACCATCTAAATTATTTAAAATTAAAGTCTCCAAGTAGGATGACATGCTGATGACCATCTAAGTTATTTAAAATTAAAGAACAATTATGGATATGCACTCCTTGGTGGTATATAACTTACAATAAGAATAATTTCTTTACCCGGAATACATTTGATCTTAACTGCTACTTGGTCCACATCAAGATCAATTGGAGGTATAACTACTTCGTCACTGCGCAATGATTTCCGCACGGAAACTATTACTCCTCCGCCCCTTTCACAGTTGGTAAGAACGGGTTTTTGCGGTAAACTTCGTAGAGGTCCTTGTTGAACATTTCTTCATTATGATGGTCACCAGTTAGCCACGTCTCAGTAAAAACAATTACATCATATTGCCAAGATGAGGAGAAAAGTAAGACATCACGCAATTTAGTACGAAGACCACCAGTATTTTGGTAATAAAGGTTGAAGGTTGAGGGAGTTACGTCAGTGGTTCTCAGGTTTTTGGAAGGTTTTTTGGTTGAGCTTTCTTGATGTAACGCCTGCTCACAAATTCCTTCACAAGCATATCCTTCGGCCAAAAACTTGGATTCACCAGTAAATTCCCAGTTGGTTGAGGCGATAACAGTTTAAAAGATGAGGACACCCGGCCTGGCAGGTTATAGACTGTCAGGCAGTGGCATTTTATGTTACTGGTATCGATGCCTTTGCTAGTAATATATTTAATAATATCGCTACTTTTGGTACCATATTCCAGCCGTGACAAAAATACCACAAAAGGCGGTGCTACTACTTTAAGAGAGCAATTCATATCAGGAACTTCATCCAAAAGCTGGCGTGGTTTTTAAGCTTCCTTACTGGTTGAAGGGTTATCCTTTCGAAATAAATCACTTCCACAGACAGCCACTTCCCTATCAGGGATTTCACAGCTTCCTGGCGGAGAAGAAGTACTACATGATTTTACTGGCGCATTTGACCGACGAGCCCTTTTCGTCCGAGAAACTTGAAGTAGAGGAACACCTTGCTGAGCATCCGGATTCGGAGTGAAACAGTTTAATCTTTCGTCGACAATTCGATTGGTTTGACTCTGAGGATTCGGACTTTGACCGTTAGGATGGATTCTCCTTTTTGGCTGAACAGGTTGAGTCTCTGTAATTGGGTTAACAGTGAGATTGTTGGTCACCTTCCGAGGAATACCATTATTTGATTCTTTGGTATTATCCGTTGGTAGGGGTTGAGGACTTAACAAATTTAAGATAAGGTCGTTTGATTGAGGCAACTGTTGCAGTAAATCCTTCTCAATATTTGTAAAACTCTGCAGCATCCTTTGTGCATTCGCAGAATCAAAATCAAAAAATCCAACTCGGAGAATAAAGTTGCAATATTTTTAAAATGTTTTTGTAGTTTTACAATTTTCCAGTGGAGGATGTCAGGTGCGATGTTTCGATGTTTCTCAGAGTAAAAACATATACCGGGGGTACTAATGATTTTGTCCACATCCTTCCCTTTCAGGCCTATACATTTTGCATGAGCAGTGTCAAGGCAGATTCCGCATGAAACACTGATATCATTCGTGTATGTTTGTTTTCAAACGTAACAACCAGAGTCACTCATGATTTTAACGAAAGTCCAAATAAAATTTTTCAATTAAAATTCAAGATGAATTGAAAATCTGGCAACTCCGCAAAGAAGTCGAGTACAACAACCAGAAACCTGGGCGGATAGTGCGGTTGGTGAAAATGATGAGATGTGGTGTGTGTAGAATATACGACGATAGCGTGGTGAATATCAATCTTCTCCGGGTGTAAGAGAGGGATGGAACCATAATTTTCACTCAAATGCAGTTGTTGTCGTTGTCGTTGATGCAGTTACCAAAACATGAAACGAGAACCGTATGAAACATTCAGTGTAGGTCAGCAAAATTGCTTCAAAAGCAGAACATCCACTAATAATTTAACTCACCGGGAAAAATGAGTCAGAGAGCTTTGAACTGAATAGAATAAAACGAGATGGAAATTAATAAAAGGACCTCATAGTCAAATAACATTGAACGCAGATATACCATGTGACTGATATGAATGTATATGAATTTTTGTTTTGATCTGTTTTTGTTATGTTTTTGAAGAAAAATTAATGTTTATTTTATTATTTTAAATTATTTATGTGTATTATGTCTCTTCTTGTTTATATTTTGAAAATATAAAAATCTACTGGGTTTTTTTCAAATCTACTTCGCACATTTTTTCACAAAGTCCCATCACTGATTAAAAGAACAAAGTCCCATCAGTGAAGTCTACGTTTGTCTACACTTCCGTTGCACCCTAAGGTCTACACTTCGTTGCGCCAGAAGTCTACATTGGTCTATACTTCCGTTGCGCCGGAAGTTTACATTGGTCTACACTTCCGTGTCGCATTCACCAGCTTACTCCCCAAGTCAAGCGTGCGTAAAGAAGTTTTACTTCAAAAACATTATATAAATAGAAAATAAATTTAAAGCATATAAAGCATTAACTCCCATTAAGGTCTTTAGCGTAGCTTTTCCAACCCTATATTTTTGACAAGAATACAATTTCAAACGGCAACTTTTTGAGAAACTTCTCATGAAAGGTTATACTCTTGGGTATTTGTCTGACTTTCGCAATATATGAAGGAGTGGAAATGTGTAAGTTATTCCTGGGTGGGCGCAGTGGCTAAGTCATTATTTCGATTGACAACTTATAGAGGGGTTTTCGTTTGAGGTTTGAACTGTTTAATTGTCTATCCGTATTTCTATCCCCCGAAGGAGGTTTCATGGCTTACTTACGTTTCAATGCTGCAACTTAATCCAATGAACAAAGTCAGAATAACAACAGTCCAAAGCGTCAAGTCAGGTTGTTTGTCTAATAAATACATTTTTTTATTTAATTTGTATCCACCCTGTATCGTAATTCACAACACTGTTAATTAAAAAAAAGCCGATAAAGAAAAACACTGTATTTAATTTGGCCTTGCTAAAAATATCATACGCTTTCAGATGTTTAAAAAACTAAATGTTTAAAATAATTTAATTTATTATTTGGGCGGCATCAACTTTTATACTAGTTTTTAAATAAGAACTATTTTTACAATCTACACACGGTTGATCGTCGCTCTGCACAGAAGAGCTCTAGGCTGTTCACTGTGCTTTTATTTCACCGAATAGGGCCCTTATCATCAATGATAGTTTGATATCGATTATTCTGGGTATTCATTCCATAACTTTTAGAATGACAATCGTCCGAGCAATAGTAGTGAAACGACGTCGTCATCGATTCGCTTCATGTTGCTCTATCTTTATTTCATCCATCTTCGATTTTTTATAAATCCAATTAAGAAATCTGATATAAATCTAATTGAAATTGGTGTATGCCATTTTTCCGTATTTGGGAAAATACATTTAAAAGTTTGGCAGTAGGAATGAGTGAATTTGGAATTTTTATTTTATTAAACGACTATGGTGTTAGAAGTTGAATTGGGTTTAGCAAAAATGAAAAGTATCCAAAGGTTCCTATTTTGAAAACAAAACATGACTTAAGATTTTTTTTAGCTTCTATTTTTTTACTTTTACAGTATAATAATATATGTCGCTCCTTGAACATTATTATTTGGAAGTTTATTACTTGTTTTTAAATAGAAAATTTGAAATCAAAGGAATCTAACACCCCTATTGCGAGTGTCAATCGACAATTGATACTTGACTATTTTCAATGTGTGCTATTGTGAACGAACGATTCTAAAGGATTTTGTCAATCGCAGTCAATTGAAAAAATCATTTTCATTGATATTCTTGTCAATCGCATTTTTTTAGCTTATATTTTTTTACTTTTACAGTATAATAATATATGTTGCTTGATCCCTGAACAGTAGGTATTATTAAGAAGTTTATTACTTATTTTTAAATAGAAAATTTGAAATCAAAGAAATCTAAGACTTCATATTATTTTAGATATCAATCTGTAATTATGAATTTACTTATTTATTTTACAAAATTGTGTAATGTTACCCAGGACTTTATTTTGCGAGGGCCTCGACAAAATCTTTATACGTTTCGAGCCGTGGTATATTTTTTTCGAGAACAGATTTTAGCCTTTATAAATCCATCTGTAGATTCTCGTCCACAAACGGAAGCAGAAGATTGCCACCAGCTTTAAACATCTTTCAACCACTTGAGTATGATATGGGTATTTTGATAAGTCTATTTTATAAGGAATATTTGCAACCATAACCCGCAAGCCGTCATCTAATAAGGCTTTTGTCAAAGGAGGTTCAAACATAGTAAATTTATTAAGTCAATGTCATCGTTGGTTGCGAAATTTATTTTTGGGATTTTTTAATTGGCGGATTCCACTTAGTTTCTTGACCTTGATTCACCTTTTTTGATTTCTGCTTAAACGTTATTCGGGACAAAAATAGGAGTTACGCTCAATTACCGGATTTAATACAGCTTAAAAGTTTTGTGGCAGGTATTTTGAAACTTTTATAATTGCCAATATAGGTACAGTGATGTCTCGCTAATCCGAATCATTTACGTATTAACGAATTATTCGGATTAATGAGAACAGGACAAGAAAAAGAAATATGGGGCTTATTTAGAGTAATCATCCATATTTATTGCTGCTCAAATTTACAAAAATGCAGTACACATACAACCTTGAATAAACACCTGAGCACGTATTTAACCGGCAAGAATGAGAACCAACTGCATACATAAGGTGGGAAACGAGAGTGAACAATGAGAAAGTGTTCGTGTATATTCATGGTTATGGTCGCAATTTCCATAAGGCGAATAACGGCTAACATATCCATAAACCAAATAACTGTGAAAAATAATGCGTTTTTTTTAATTAGAATTCGAATTACAGAGTACAAGTTAAACTAATCACTTTTATTTTTATTAAAAAAATATAACTTTATTTTTCAACTCTTTAATTTCACAATTTCTTAGTTTTGAACAATTTACTTTGGTAGACTTAAACTCTAAACGAAAATTAATTACTTAACTCTCAAGACTTAATTAGGCAACTCAACCTAATACTATAAACTTAACTAGGCAACTGAACTTAATACTATAAACTTAACTAGGCAACTGAACTTAATACTATAAACTTAACTAGGCAACTGAACATCGATTGCTTGAAGACTTTGCTATTTATAGTACACTTGATGTGTGGGTCTGCTCCAGAAATATCATCATATTTTCGGGGGATGAATGGTGACACGATCGTACGTGCTCAATGTGTTTATTTCATAGAGATTGCCATCTGCACTTCCTGTGCGTAACATTGCTGTTAATGGTCAATCTAATGGCACTGCTTGTGACGACCGACTTTGTTGTTGATGTTATCTGGTCGATGGGAATGGCTGCTTCTTTGTTGTGGAGTGGATCGATTATTTAATGTGATTGTTTATTTCATCTGGTGGATGGGGATGGCTGGGCCGTTACTTTGTTGTGGAGTGGATTGTGCCTCGCCTCGTCAATAAACTTTTTGTCGTCAATAAACTCTTCTTTGTTGCGTTTATTAACTCTTCTCCTCCAAATTAATAGAATGGAATATTAAGGATGCTGGTCGGTTTTTGGGATTACCTCCATAGGCTGATCTGTTGTTTCGGAATTTGACTGCATCTGCATTGGTATTGGTTGCGGGATGTTAATGTTGGATCCTCTATTTATTATTAGCTTAAAGAGAAACACTACCGCCAGGACAAGAAATACTACTCCGAAAAGGGAGTAGTTTACTATTTTCAGTGATTCCTTTTCACCTTCGATGAGTTGAATCTGCTTTGTATTGTTTGTCTGTAGTTCCTTCATTAGTTCTAACGATAGGACTTCTTCAAGTTCGGATGTCTCAGATATCAAATTCAGGAGAGGAGGTGCCGCTTTGATGTTGGCTATTTCCTCTGAGATATATTTTTGGTTGTTTATGGTAATGGTGATATTTTTGAATTTTACAATGAAAGTCCCCCGGAGTTCCTTAGTTGTTCCGTTGGTTTCTAGCTGACCCTTGAAATCATTCAGCAGTATGACCCCTGGTGCAATTTCTTCAACTTGAGCAATATGATGTCTATTTGTTCTGTTGCATGTTGCGTTTAAACTCTTAAGTAGTCTTGAAATACATTTGTCATTGATTATATTTAATATATTATTTCTTTAACAAATAGATAGTTCATTAATCGTTTTACATTCTTTTATTATTCCGTAAATAATATCATTGTTTCTTATTATATTTTCAAATTCTATTTTATTAAAAACATTGTTTCTTTTAATTGACGTAATTGTAAATTTCTTGTAAATATCATCTTCCGTTTTAGGAATGCTTATAATATATATTAATTTGTTTGAACTTAAAGCTATTTTAACATCAGCGAATTTTAACCCTTCTTCAATATTCTCATATGGAATATGTGTTTCATTAAACTTATTCATTATTGAATTAATTTCTACTTTTGAAAGTATTTGAGAGCTCACTACACTTGATTTTGCTAGCTCTATAGCATAAATAATATTTGCCAATTCTTCTTTTAATATTTTAGTTTTATATTGTAGGCTTAATGCCAATTCTAATTTAAATGATTTATCAGTTTTAGTAACCTTCAAAAGTTCGTTTGTTATATTAGTTATTTGATTTATTCTCTCGCTATATGCTTTATTAATAATAACTTGGTCATTGTTATTTTCTATTATTTTATTAATTTTATTCTCTACCAAAATGAAATCAGAATGATCTGGATTTCCGGCTATCCACTTCCAAGCGGATCCGATAAAATCTAGCGATCGTTTCGCTTTATGAATTTTAATATTATCGATTAAATTTTTAACTTGGGTTAGTTCGTGTTTAAGGAGTGGGAATAAGGAAAGGTGTGTGAAATCATGTTTGCTAAATGTGGAAAGTATTTCAGATACGTATATCTCGTACTGCTCTATTTCAACGATGTGGATTAATTTTAATTTTCCGTTTTGAATCACGATGAGCTCTTTTATGAGTTTCTAAAATAATAGTTTCTTGTTCAAACTGTTCTGTTATATCTTGTACTTTTACTCGAGTGAATATAATTTTGTAACTGCTGAAATAAATTGGGTACATTTCTTGAATTAAGCCCATGACTTCATCTGTAGTCATTATTCCATTAATAGCAGCTGGGTTGAGAAATCTTTTGAAAATTCCGATTAAATTTTCCTTGGTGTAAGATGGTTCGATTATAATATGCCTATTGAACTTGGGGAAAGGTGTTTCAAACTTATGTTGCGATGTATTACCAATCTCTAAGATGAGTTGGTTTCTGAATACGTTTATTGGTGTTTCTACTGAAGGAATAAGGTTATGTGATGAACTTTCATCACTGTGCTGCGTACCTGTAAGCGAGTTTATAGCAGCGTCACGTGGGGGTCTAGACAGAGCGTCTGCCACGACGTTAGTTTTACCAGGTTTATAGATAATTTCATGATTGTATTCCTCTAAAATCGCTTTCCATCTTTTCATTTTAGTGTTGTTGTTTTTATTACTGAGAGCATAGGTAAGAGGCTGGTGATCAGTTAGAATTTTCACTTTGCGTGTTCCTTAAAGGAAGTTCCGAAGAGAATGTAATGCCCAAATGATTGCAAGCATTTCTTTCTCATTGGTAGCATATGATTCCTCTGTTTTGTTCAATGTTCGAGAAATAAAAGTGATGGGTTTTCCGTTTTGTTCCAAAACTGCTCCAATGGTATAATTGGAGGCATCTGTGGTAAGATGGAACTCTTTTGTGAAATCAGGATAGGATAATAAAATACCGCTTGATACTAAAGAATTTTTTACTTTGCTAAAAGCTTCAAATGCTTCGTCATTAAGATGAATTGGTGTTTTGGCAGATATGTTTTTGGAGATACGGCCTCCATCACCTCTTAAAAGCGAAGTTAGAGGTTTTGCCAAATTGGCATATCCTTTAATGAAGCGGCTATAATAGCCAGAGAGTCCGAGAAAAGATCGAAGATCCTTGAGAGTTTTTGGACATGGAAAGTTTAATATGGCATCAACCTTTGCCGGGTTGGTTTTAATACCATCCGAAGAAATAACAAATCCTAAAAATTCGACTTCATTTTGTAAAAATGCGCACTTATCTAATTGAACCATCATGTTGGCTCTTTCTAATGTTTCGAAAACCTTTCTGAGATTTTCAAAATGTGTTTCCTCCTCTTTACAGAAAATTACAATATCATCATCTCCAGCCGAAAGCCTTGGTAGCTAGCGCTGTTCAAAAAACATTAAAGTGTAAATTTATTTATGTTTTAATAAATAATAATAATAATAATAATACAATATC
The DNA here is from genome assembly GCA_949715645.1 of Portevinia maculata. Lineage (NCBI taxonomy): Eukaryota > Metazoa > Arthropoda > Insecta > Diptera > Syrphidae > Portevinia > Portevinia maculata. Next base: position 79,485,735 of record OX454527.1, on the reverse strand, counting down.
ATCAATATAGACGTAGCATATCTTTCCAATAAGCTCACGCAATATGTCGTCAAGTGCCCTTTGAAATATCGACGGTGCAACCTCGTGAATTCATATTTTCCGTTGTTTACGGAGAAAGCTGTCTTTTCAATATCCGCTTCCCTGTGCGGTATCTGGTGGAATCCACTCTTAAGGTCAATTACCGAGAAGTATCTACATTTACCTAATTGAGATAGAACTTCACCTATCTCGGGAATGTGATATTTATCCGAAATTGTTATGGAATTTAATTTGCGGTAATCAATAACCATCCTGTACTTTTTTTCATTGGATGAGTCCGATTTCTTTGGCACTATCCATATGGGCGAATTGTATGGAGACCGTGAAGGTCTAATTATACCATCGTTAAGTAATTCCTTAACTTGCTTTTCTACTTCATCCTTAAGAGCCATGGGATAAGGATAAAATTTCGAATAGATCGGGGTATCTGAGGTTGTGCGAATATCGCCTTTTACAACTGTGGTAAAAGTTAATTTTTCATCAGGTTCTGTAAATAAGTTTGGGACATTTTTAATTATGTCATTAATTCTGTTTCTCTGAAATGTATTTAGGTGAACTAGTTTTGTGTCTATTTTATTTACTGCCGAGTAGGCATATTGCTTTATTCTAATTTTTACTTTATCCTTAATGACCATATAACTATCACGCGTAAAAATTATTGCTGAGAGTTCTTTCAAGCTATCGTTTCCTAAAATGGCATGGAATGATTTAAGCCTCCCTTAATAAAATAAAATTTAGAATAAAAAATTTAATATCAGTGTCTCTAAGACCAAATAGATTTACCATTGTAAAGTGACTGACTTTAACATTTCCGCCTATAGAATTTGCGTAAAAGATTTGAGAGTTTGGTAAAGGGTTTGAGACAAGGTCTGCTTGAATATAGTTTTTATTAGATCCAGTATCTATAAGAATCTTTAATAATTGCCCGTTCTTCGTCTTGCATTCGAAATAAGGCAGCAAAAAACAATCTAATCTAAAAAATTAATATCTGTGAAATCCAAAATTTCCTTCTCTGCATCCGTATATTCTTCATATCCCTCGACGTATTCCACGAATGGCTGTTCATTTTGGTCTATTTCACCATCAGGTTGTTGTTCGTACTTAACGATGTCTTCTTCAGGTTCGATGTGGAAATTTCGATGGTACTTCATAGGTCTGGATTGTTGTGGCTCCGCTGGAGGTCTTTTTCCAAACATTGGGTTTGTTGCTGGTCTATTTATATAGTTTACTCCTCTTGATCGCATGCTTTGATCTACGTCCATTGGTTCAGGTCTGGCTTGCGGCTTAGGCGCGTTAGGACGTGGTGGCATTGGAGCATGATTCTGGCCTTGGTATCGAGGGTTAAATTGCTGTCTGTTTGGATTTGTAGGGAAGTTAGAATTAAAATGCTGTTACCTATATGCATTTTGGTTCATATACCGATTCGAATTAAATGGTGGTTGGGGTAGGAATGCTAACTGGGGATACAAATCTTGTCTGCTTCTCTGAGGATTACCAAAGTTTAAGTTTCTACGTGGAGGAAGTTGAGGTACAGCTTGGCTATGAGCTGCACGGGATGGACCATTGTGCGCGATTGCATATTGGGTACGATAATTTTGATTTTCAAGTTTGATACAAAGATGTAGCGCTTGTGGAAGATCTGTAGGTTCTCTTATTCCGAGTTACATTGGCAGATCACCTTTAAGGCCTCGTATAAATGTATCAAGAGCCTTATCACGATATGTTTGTGTAAGCAATGATAAAGACTCGTTGCTTACATCCATGCACACTAACTTATTTAAAATAAGTGATAGATGAGCTTAGACTCGGTGATAAAATTCTTGTACGGTTTGGTTTCCTTGGACTAATGATGTCATTTGGTATTCTAAAGTGGATAGATCTCGCTTGTCTGCGTAATGCATTATGAGGCATCGTGAGATGCACTTCCAATGTAACGGGGTATTATAGGATTCTAATACCACATCAGCTTGGCTAACTATTTTGTTGCGAATAACACTCAAGATACCGAAATACTTGGGTGTTCCCTTGATCGTTTCATACAATTGTAAAATTCGATCTACACTTTTCTTCCAAGAATTAAATTCTCCCGGTTGACCGTTAAAGTCTTTTAAGCCACGGACAACGTCTGGTATTTTGTCCAACTCGGTTAAATTTGCCCGAAACTCCGGATTTATTATTTGGTCTGTACCACTAAATCCATCAGCGTTAGGGTTCATTACCGACTGAACCCATTGTCGGCCTTTATTTTGAAGTATGCGGCCAACTATTCCCGTAACAAGAGTACTAAGAGCCTCATTTGTTACTGAACCACTAGCATTTGCGGGATTTTGAGGATTCGGAGGAATTTCCGGATTGAGGACGGGTGGTCTTAGATGGATTGGGTTTGCCATAATAAGACAATTAAACACTAACACAAGTTACTTTTATAATAAAATTATTTTTTACACCAATTCTGATTAGCAGATGACCGGTGGTCTAATGTGGATTGGATTTGCCACAAAAAGACAATTAAAGACAAGTTATTTTTAGAATAAAATTATTTCTTTCACCGATTCCAATTAATGGATAATCGGTGGTCTAATGTGGATTGGATTTGCCACAATTAAACACAAGTTATTTTAAAATAAAATTATTTTTCCTTTTTTATAAATTTCAAATATAAATTCACTTTTCAAAATATAAATTTAGTATGATAAATTTGATAAATTTCGCTTCATAAATATATTGGCAATATAATTTTTTTTCTTAATCTAATCTTATATAAGCACTGAGTTTCTTACACTAGTGCGGCTCGTTGCATCCTTGGAGCGGCTGTCAATTCTAGTTCACTCCTTTTCCTCTGGTTGTGGGTTTTCCAGCTACTGGGGGGCCTCTTTTCTCCTAGGTTGTTGCACATTAATGTTTAATTAAACACTCAGATGTGATAGCACCCGTGAACACAAATTATTAGTTTGGTTGTTTTTTTTTATTAAAAACGCGGGTCCTTGTTCGGGCGCCAGTTAAACTAATCACTTTTATTTTTATTAAAAAAATATAAATTTATTTTTCAACTCTTTAATTTCACAATTTCTTAGTTTTGAACAATTTACTTTGGTAGACTTAACCTCTAAACGAAAATGAATTACTTAACTCTCAAGACTTAATTAGGCAACTCAACCTAATACTATAAACTTAACTAGGCAACTGAACTTAATACTATAAACTTAACTAGGCAACTGAACATCGATTGCTTGAAGACTTTGCTATTTATAGTACACTTGATGTGTGGGTCTGCTCCAGAAATATCATCATATTTTCGGGGGATGAATGGTGACACGATCGTACGTGCTCAATGTGTTTATTTCATAGAGATTGCCATCTGCACTTCTTGTGCGTAACATTGCTGTTAATGGTCGATCTAATGGCACTGCTTGTGACGACAGACTTTGTTGTTGATGTTATCTGGTGGATGGGAATGGCTGCTTCTTTGTTGTGGAGTATAGAGGGAAATGAGCAAGCCGATGAGCTAGCAAGAAAGGGAGGGGAGCTGGAAAACAGCGGAGGTGTGAACATTAAACCACCCCTGGGCGTCTTTAAGGGAAAAATCAATGAAAAGATCTTAAAAATGGCTGACCTCAGATGGCAGAACATAGTGGGACATAGGGTGTCTAGAGCCCTTTGGCCCCATTTGGATAAGAAAAGATCTAAGGAAATTCTAAAATTGAGCAGGGAACAGCTTAGAACAGTAATTGGGATTATGTCAGGGCACTGTCTTCTAAGAAAGCATGCTAGGCGACTTGGTCTGGTGGATGTGGACACGTGCAGGTTCTGTGGTGATCTACAAGCCGAGGAAGACATAACACACATATTGTGTGAGTGCGAGGGTATAGCACGGAATCGTAGGAGGATTCTAGGGGAATACTTCTTCGAGGAACTAGGGGAGCTGAGCGGCATAGACCATAGGAAGCTGGTTAAGTTCTGCAGGAGGATTGGGCTCTGTCTAGGAAAAGTTTTTTAGGTTTTTAGGTTTTTCTCCAATTGAAGTTTTTTCAAGTGGTTCCCTAGGGATCGCGATGGACCCTTCTGGTGCCTAGTGCTGTGTGCAAATTGCATACCCCTTTTTAACCTATGACCTATGACCTATGTTGTGGAGTGGATCGATTATTTAATGTGATTGTTTATTTCATCTGGTGGATGGGGATGGCTGGGCCGTTACTTTGTTGTGGAGTGGATTGTGAATCGCCTCGTCAATAAACTTTTTGTCATCAATAAACTCTTCTTTGTTTCGTTTATTAACTTACACAAATTGCAGTAGGTTCGGATTGTATAGAACAAAATGACAAAAAAACATAGGGACGGGCTACAGTTCGCGTGGGCGAACTGTTGGATACCCTATTCTTATTCCTATCCCTTATGAGTGGGCGTGACAAAAGTCTAAGTATGGTTGTTATTATTATTTTGTTATATAACATTTAAAGCATTTTATCAAAAAAAAACGAAGCTTTCATAAAAAAACGCTCCCTAGCTCAAACTTTGGATTTTCAATAAAATTATTTGATTTAATTGTGGGCGGATATAAAAAAAAAAACACATTAGCATAAAGGGTCCCTAGAGAGTATATATTATAAATTTCAGCTCCCTAGCTCAAACTTTGGATTTTCAAAAAAAGTTTTTTTTTTAATTGTGGGCGTGTCAGTAGGCGGATTTTGAAAATATTTACACATGAGGTTAAAGGGCCCCTATACTATATTATAAATTTCAGCTCCCTAGCTCACATTTTGGTTTTTCAATAAAATTGTTTTATTTAATTGTGGGCATGTCAGTAGGCGGATTTTGAAAATTTTATCTCCCGTACAGTTTTAGGAGTCATAGATGCAAAGTATCCTTAGAATAGCGTCAAATTCAGCTTTATCGGCAGCTAAAATTAGAGAGAAAGCTAATGTTAAGGCCAGTTTATCCACTGTTATCGCACCATTCGCCGGGCTAAACACTTAAAGCGCCTGTAGCTTAAGAAAACACCACCACATAATGACGCAAGAAAGAGACAACGCTTGTGTTTCGCGAAAAATCACATGAGCTGGGATTCGCATTTCGCGAAGTTTTAAGGCAGAAGAAGTGTTTCCTTTATAATTTTTTTGTGTAATACGAAGGGTTTTTTTAAATTATTGCTGACACAATGATCACTTCGCTTAATTTTTCGAGCTATAGCACGGCATGAAAGACCTTCAGAGCAATCAACATCTATTCGTGGAGGAAGGGTCCACTGTTAAACATTTTTTCTTTCCCATTTTTATTAACACTCAATCAAGAACACTAAGTTTATAGTATGTACCGTTTAAACCGAAAAAAAATATACTCACTTCACAAAAAACGTTGATTTGTTCAGTGCGTCTAATCTAATGAACCGATTTATTTCCGAATATTCTCTGCTCAATTTACAATTTGTCTTCAAAGTTCCGTTAGCTAAATCTCTCCTTTACACAAATTTCATATTTTGTTGTTAACAAAACAGTCTCTTATGTACCATAGTCGTTTTTATACCCTATTCTAGGGGTATATTAATTTTGACGCATAGTTTGTAACATACCTTAATATTGCCCGTAGACCCCTAAAAGTTACTATATTTATGATCAGCATCGATAGTAATGTCGATCTAGCCATGTCCGTCCGTCCGTCCGTCCGTCCGTCCGTCGGCAAAAATTAGGCCTTTAAACTGGACCTAGAGAGCTGAAATTTTAACCATATACTCTCTAGGGTCCCGAAATAATCAAGTTTAAGAATTTTTGAAATCCGCCCACAGACACGCCCACAAACTCAAAAAAACAAAATTTTGGAAAAAATCGAATTTTGAGCTAGAGAGCTGAATTTTTTTATATATGATCTATGGCCCATAAAACTGATTGGGACATAAAATTTTCAAAATCCGCCCACTGACACGCCCACAATTAAATAAAACAAATTTTGGGAAAATTTGAATTTTGAGCTAGAAAGCTGAAATTTTTTATATATGATCTTTGGCCCATAAAACTGCTTGGGACATAAAATTTTCAAAATCCGCCCACTGACACGCCCACAATTAAATAAAATATTTTTTTTGAAAAACCAAAATTTGAGCTAGGGAGCTGAAATTTTTAATATATACTCTCTAGGGGCCCTTTATGCTCATGTGTAAATATTTTCAAAATCCGCCTACTGACACGCCCACAATTTTTTTTTTTTTTTTGAAAGTCCAAAGTTTGAGCTAGGGAGCTGAAATTTATAGTATATACTCTCTAGGTGCCCTTTATGCTCATACTTAAATTTTTTTTTAATCCGCCTACTGACACGCCCACAATTAAATAAAACAATTTTATTGAAAAACCAAAGTTTGAGCTAGGGAGCGTTTTTATTTACAAAAGCTTAGTTTTTTCGATAAAATCCTTTAAATTTTTGTCACGCCCACTTATGAGATATAGGAATAAGAATAGGGTATCCAACAGTTCGCCCAAGCGGACTGTAGCCCGCCCCTATGTTTTTTTTTCAAATCCATCATGTAACGGGAGAAATATCGATTTAACTTCTCAAAAATGCCTGCGTCTATTCAAATGAATCGCAATGTATCTATTGAGTAGCAAGCTGTGATGACGACATTTAACGTCGCGTAAGCATAGGGTGGATGAAGTGGTGGGACAACGTAGCCATCTTCTGTTGTCGGAAAATGCTCCTAAGCTGAAAGAAAGTCTGTACACCGTGCGACCGGCGCTGACATACGGTTCACAATGTTGGACAGCGTACAAAAAGTATGAGTGCAAATGAACGGCAGCTGAGATGAAGACACTTCGCATGACAGCAGAAGTAACAAACACTGATCGAATAAGAAGTCAAAGAAGCTACCCCGAAAAATGGTGCGCGACCTGTTCAGTTATTACTGTCATTTTCAAAGGCAATATCAATCAACGTTTCTATAAAAACGCAAAAAGAGAGACAGGCCTAAAAACTCTTGGATCACACAAATGCAGCAACGCCAGCGGTTGATTGGCCTCAGTGACAAAGAGATTCAAAATCGGGAGACCTGGCGGTATTTGTGGTCGAATCGGCGAACCCCACAGGCGGACCAGTAGGGATGCAGTTTAATGGGAAGGTTATGATCCTTTAATCCTGATCGTACTACAAGAAATTGACAGTAAAAATGATTTGCTTTTTGAGAGGTTTGCCGTTTCTACGGCTATAAAAGCAGAGATTTTCGATGCGGGGAAACCAATAGTTCTATTGGCATTGCCTTATGGGCTTGTCAATGAAAGCGCTGAGGAAAAGTTCAGCAGAGTAACTTGGCAAAATTAGCGCAGCATTGCTATGGTTAGCTTGGTTGTTTCTTTACTTTAGTTTGCTTACAAAATGCAAAATATATACACACTTAAGTTGACAGGTTGAAACGGATGGGAGTCGGTTGTACCACTAGTAAGGATCTTCTGGACGAAAGCGAATTTAAAATAATTCCGAATTATTAAGTTTATTTCCTTTAATGTATAGTGTATGGTCTGGATGCTGCCGAAAGCGATGGAAAAAACTATCAGGTCATGCTCATTTTTTTGTCGGGTGCTTTTTTCCTACACTGGACCACTCAGACTCAATACTGGTCCATTACTGCCAAGAAGACACACACACGTACTGCCAGGAAGACACAAAATTTTAACTGAAATTTTCATAATAATAAGTAGGCGCTTCAATGATAAGAAGATTAGGATTACAGCACTCACCACATTCGCACCAAATACCTGCCACCTGATACGAGCAAAAGCAGGAGAATTTGAAAAGAAATGTCCGCAGCGTCATCGATTTTTCCAAGGACTTCGCAGTTGGTGGTATCGCTTAAGCCTAGCACCTTAAGATGCTTGTCAAAAGCGAAATGGCCCGTAAGAACGCCAGTAATATGTCTGCAGTCTTTTCTGTTGAGAGCCGTTTAATCTGCCTGCACCCTGGAGAGTCATGCCATCTGCGATTGTGTTCATATGAAATCCAACTGTCAATAGAAGCTCTGATCGAGCACACAGGCAGACATAACATAACGCTGGTTCAGGTCCTGATAAAACCCGTGACCTAGACAAGTCTAAGTGAATTCAGCGTTAGGACCGAATTCAGAGAGACCTTGGCTCGCCAAGGCAAAGGAAAAGGCACTTCGATTAATGAGATTTTTTGTGCCGTAGGGGCCAGAAAATATTAAGTATAATAGAGTTTCTACTTTACGAATAAAGCAGACAATATTAGCAGCAGAAGATTTCTTTATGTCTTTGGAACTCTGTTGTTCCTTGAGGAAGATCTTTTATCTTATTCCATTAAGTGCTGGACATTCACCTAACATGTGTTCAGCTGTTTTGTCCTAGAGAAGTTATTACATAGAGTTTTGTCAAGGCGGTCTGTGACCGCGCAGTTCATTCCAAGTTCTGGGAGTTCAGCGAGAAAGGTCATAAGTTCCGGGTGGTCGTATAGCCTTATCTCATTTAACTATATTAAACATGTTGCACTACGGATTGCAACTTTTTGAATGTAAATGCGGAGAGGTATCAATCCTGTTAGTGCTTATATGGCAGCTGTACGATAGGTTTCCATTGCTCCGGAGATACCTAGGCACACAAGCCGTTGTTCCGTTCTTTATAATTTGAATGTTGATGGTACGTTGATGGTGTTTTGCCAGCAACCTTCACGTAAGTGCCAACAACAGATGGGAGAAATGAGAGTTTTCCAATTATTCTCAAGAAGACAAAGGCCGTCATCATACGACTTTTTATACATGAGGTTTGGAATGTGACTACGTGTAGAGGAATCAAACATAAAATGATCAGTTAGATTGCCGGCACAAAAAGTGCTCTCACAGGTTCATCATTTAGTGCAGGTGTTAGTAAGGACAAAACAATTAAAAATACAATAATTATGTACCTACAAAATACTAACACAGACACAAAATAATGCAAACAATTTAAGACATTAAAGCATTATTACGCAAAATATTTTTTAGCTTAATTTTACTAATATGCAAGTCAAAACATGATCATTTAGATTATAGATTCTACTCATGCGACTAATAGGCTCATGCTTCCCATAATTCGTTCTATGATGGGGGCTAAACAATAATTCAACACTGCGCAAATTATGGGCACCACTACGAAAATTAAAGAAAATAGACGACAGCAAGTCAGGTGCATCTATTTGACAGGATAGAAGCTGCTGTAAAAAAATGATATCGCTATTAAGCCTTCGTTGAGAAAGGGGTAACATTTGAAGAAGCTTGATACCTTGACTCTAGGGAGGAAGGTTAAATGGATCATCCCATGGAAATCCTCTAAGTGCAAATCGAATAAATTTACGTTGAATGGCCTCTATTCGATTTGAATGAATGTTGTAGAACGGTGTCCAAACTTGAGAGGCTCTAGAATCGGACGGACAAAACAATTGTACAATGACATAGAAACGTAAGGGTCATTAAATTCTTTGGCCCACCTTTTTACGAAGCCCAGCATAGAATTAGATTTATTAATAATATAATTAATATGCTTAGCAAAAACCAGTTTGGGGTCGAAATAAACCCCAAGATCCTTAAAATTATCAACATTACAAAGAATATGTTGAGACAAAGAATATTGAAAGGTGGAAGGGATAGTCTTTCTAGAGAGTGTCATATGTTGACATTTAGTTGGGTTCAGGGATAAACCGTTTTTATCACACCAATTGGCGAAGCTATTAATGTCAGATTGAAGAAACATCCTGTCTTGCTGACTAGTGATAGATTTATATATTTTCATATCATCAGCGTAGATCAGGATATTACTGTGATTTATACATGCCTTAACATCATTAATGGCAAGTATAAATAAAATTGGTCCGAGGTGACTTCCTTGGGGAACTCCAGACTGAGCTGTGAAAGATACAGATAGCGATCCTCTAAATTTCACTTGATAAACCCTTGATCTAAGGTATGAATTAACCCATTTTATGAATCATGGTTGGAAACCAAAAGCCCTGAGCTTAAATTCGATTATTTCACGGGGCAGCTGGTCGAAAGCCTTAGAGAAGTCAGTGTGTATGCAATCCATTTCGCCCTTATTCCCCAAGGCATTAGAACAATCATGCAAGAAACTTAATAGATTAGTGACAGTGGATCTGTTTCTTAGAAATCCATGCTGTTCATTACAAATTATATTGCGACAAAGAAATATTAGCTTTTCACAAACAATTTGTTCAAAAAGAAATAGGCCTATAATTAGTGATATCACCACGTTCGCCTTTTTTAAATACAGGTGTGATAAAAGCATTTTTCCATAGATTAGGGAATTTACCTGTACTAATAGACAATTCAAACAGATACTTAAGATATGGACCAATTGCATAACTGCATTTTTTAAGAACAATCGGTGCAATGCCATCAGGACCTGATGAATAGTCATTCTTCAGAGAAGAAATACATTTTAAAATTGTTTCCATATCGAATGAGATACTACGAGTACTAAAACTTATTTGGGAACAGCTTGTTAGATAACTAAAATATTGATCATCAATGTGAAGAGGGGTCTCCCTAAATGACTTACTGAAATGATCTGCAAACATATTGCTTGCGTCTAGCGAATCAGCAGTTGCAGAACTATTGTAAGTAAACTTCGATGGATAACCATCGGTTTTTTTCTTAGAATTGACAAAACCCCAGAAAAGTTTGGGATTCAATTTTAAAGAGCATTTCATTTTGCTTATATAGTCAATATATAAGTTACAGGATAAAGATTTGAATTCATTGAACAATGTGAAATAGAGTTTAAGATCTGAGTGGCAGAGACTTTTTAAATAGTTCTTCCAAGCCCTATTACGTCTGTTTCGTATCGATTTGAGCTCTTTAGTGTACCAGGGATGGGACTATTTCAGATTCCTAGAGGATTTCACAGGAATCACTTTTTTCATGCATTTATCCAACAAAGAATAAAAAGAACCTACTGCATCTTCAATATTAGATAAGGCAGTTAGGTTAAAATTAAAGCTGTTAATTTCATCAGAAAGCCTTTGAAAATTTGCTTTCCGAAAGTCAAAAGATTGCGAACGGTCATACGAATTACTATTTTCGTACAAATAAGCGCCTAGTTCAATAAATACATCCAAGGGTGGATGATTGTTATCTCCGTTAGTTATACTGAAGTGGGATTCCAGAACCACAGTACTAACAGAGTCAGAAGAGATAACGAGAGTACGATTTCTGAAATTTTTTATACAGCTTGTTTGCTGTAAGTCAAAAGACAAAATGTTGTCAAGTAAAGCGAGCTCTTGTTGGGCAGAGTCAAAGGATGGAATGAAATGAGAATCATCCTCAGAAGGTATCCATCCAATATGTGGCAGATTGAAGTCGCCTATAAGTAAGACAGTGCTGTCACAACAAGATATGTCAAAAATATGGTCTAGTGCCATAGAAAGTTCCGAATACAAAGAACATAGACGAGACGATGGAATGTACGCATTAACAACATATAAACGTTTGTTCTTAAGTGCAATTTTTACACAGATAACTTCGAAATTAAGTTGAAATGGAAAGTCAATCTTTCGTGACTCAAGGTTGGAACGAACAGCGATCAGGACACCTCCTCCAAGCGCTTTCAGGTCATTGCTATGACGGTAGTTTCTGAATACGGAGAACTCATGATTGAAGAGTTCCGTGTCTAAAATTCCGGCATTAATCCATGTTTCCGTCAAGGAGAAGATATCGTGAGAGAGGACTTGGGAGTTTAAATATACTTCAGCGGTTTTTGTGCGGAGTCCCCTTACATTTTGATAGTAGAGGGACAGCCTTCTTGGTTTTTTAACACGGACGGACAATCTTTCCTGCGATTTTTTTTCTTAAATAAATTCTTTAACTAATGTTGAGGTCATGCAGTGCTATTGCACTAGCTCTAGCAATTACTGAAGTTGCAAGAATGGTATCAAATGGCGATACCATGTAGTGATATTGCCATAGTTATTGCTAGCCAGGCGGCCATTAAAGCATGTATCTGCTTATTTGCCGCTACCGCGAGGAGCTCAAAGCTCTTGGCTCGCAGCATAGGACGAGTATCTGTTGGGTCCCTGGACACAGGGACATATGCGGAAACGAACGAGCTGATGAATAGGCAAAGACAAGATTTGCGATAGACCAAGAACAGACACTTCAGTCGGTCAAACAACCACTCTGTAATCTCAGACAAAGAATAGAACACAAAATCCGAATGAAAGCCAGCAACAGGTGGCAATCACTTACCCCTTCTGACATATCACTCGAGCTGTGGCCAAAATATGATAAGAACCTGACCCTTTTACGTTACGAGAGAACATCGCTGTCAAAGCTGATTGGAACTCTTACTGGTCACACTTGCTAAGGACCCACACAATGAAACTAAATCTCAAGGATAACGACATCTGTAGAGGCTGCGGTGATGAGGAAACCCGTGAGGATACACCTCACTTTCTCTGTTACTGTCCAAACCACCAGGGGAACACAACACTTGGAAGATAATTCTCCCAAGACATTCAGGAACTGTCTAATGACTCACTTTTGAGTCTTTATGGGTTTATAAGGACATCCAAATGGCTAGACAACTATGAGTAGGGAAGAAAACCAAGGACGAAGGAGCAAGGCCAGAACAACGTGGCCAACACTCGCAACGAAGGGTATCACAATGGGTCCACATGGACCTAGGTGCTGTGTAACAGATTTGTTCTGTTTCATCGACCAGAAAACCTCGATGTCGCCAAGAACGCTGCGAAATGCCTAGGCTTCCTTAACCCTAGAAAGATAATCTTATTTTTTAGTACTGAAAAGATGCGCCTGGGAGCCGCACAATTAAAAAACGTTTTTTTTACAAAATTAAATAAATATTTTTTTTTATTGTTTCATTTTATTGTTACATTATTAGAAGGGGAACCAAAAATATGCACTAAAAAATCAGTTTTAAGCGCTTATAATATGCCCCAAAAATTTAAGTATAGGTATGCCCCAAAAATTCAGGTATATGCCCTTAAAATCAATTATATGACCTCAAAATACGCTCAATAAATAAAGTTAAATGTGCTTTAAAATAGGCTTTACTTTTTTAATAAAATTAAATAGAAAGAACAATACAAATCCAAATTAGACACAACAGCCTTGTTCACAAAACACATTTATTTAAAAGGCAATTCAACTTCACATATTTAATAAAATAATGAATAGAAAAAAAAGTAATTCGATACATTTTTGTAAAGTAGGTTCATATTATGCACCTATTTTAAACAAACTTATTTTAAATTCTTATTGCAGTGAATAACGAACATTTCTTTTAAATTTTCGAAAAGGAAACTTTGTCTGTTTGACCGAAATACATTTTTATACATTGAAAAGCTCCGTTCAACGTCAACAGAAGTAATTGGTGCGAATTTAAATGCTAACACTTCGGCAATTGTATAGTTTTCAATTGCAACGGACTCCTCTCCAGACAGGGCAATTGAAATAGTCTTTATTTTTTGAAAACCAGCATTTTTTCCGATGACGTTCTCAATCTTTTCCTTCACTGATTTGGCAGCCTTACTATTAATGCAGTCGATTGCCTCCACCGCATTACTTACTATTTTGATGCTTGAATCAAGCGGTAGGCCACGTGATTCCAGTTTTGTAATTGATGTTACCAGGAACCCATAGCTTGATGCTAAGAAAATTAAGTCAGCTTTTAATTGTGGCTTTGTTAGTAGATCTTTAGCATTTTTTACTGTAGCGGCCTCTTCGTTATCCAAAGCATTCGAAAACTCGAAGAATCCTTTCAAAGTTTTTGGCATAGTAGTTCACCGCTTCGATCCAAGTCCCCCATCGCGTTATGACTGGTTGTGGAGGAAGCTCCAGCCCAGGTTCTGTATCTTTGAAAGTTTTCACTCTGGATGGAGCCTTTAAAAATACTTTTCTTGCATTTGCTATAAAGCGGTCAATGTCAGCATATTGAGATCTAATTTTTTCACATACTCGATGAAGTCTATGTGCGAGACATGTAACATGTATTAGTTTTGGGTAAAATACTTGCATAGCTTGGGTCGCTTTAACCATATACGGAGCAGCATCTGATATAAAAAGTAAGATCGAATCTTTGTTGAAATCTTCACCCAAAATTCTAATAGAGTCATCGAAGAGCCGGGCGATGGTTGAGTGATTTGTCAATTCCAGTTGAGCTGCATTCAATAAAAATATTTGTGAAGCCACCATCTCATCTGGATCCAAAATTCCAATGATGACATTTGCGACATACCTATTTGCTGCGCCTGTTGTCTCGTCGATAGACACCCATAAAAATCGATTTTTAATTTTGTGTTTTATGTCATCGATTGTTGTTTTATACAAATCGTGTACATATTTTTCGCGGAGCGTTGTTTCTGAAGGAATTTTGTGCTCTGTATATTTCTCAAAAAAAGATCGAATCTTTTCATGGCGCACATATAGATTTTGGGTTTAACGGATGTGTACCTACTATCGGCAATTTTTGTATTAACCACCGGCATGGCGCCAGCGGGGCGGTGCGGTTGGTCGTTTGTTGCATTGTGCCTTGTGTTCGCACATTGCGTTTTGCTATTTACATCCCTTCCACGTGGTTAAGTTGTTGTTGCTGATTTTATTCAGAAAAACCAATAAATGCAATGTATGGATTTTGGGTTAAATGGATGTGTGATATTTTTATTGTTTTCACTGATTTCCCATGTATGAATGTACTCGTAGGTACCTACTCGAAGAAAAAGTTAGGTATAGGTATTTATTGAAAATAAACACCGCATATATAGCCTTGTTTGTAATTTTTTGCTTTGTCTCTTTCTAGGTACTTGTTTTTTTAGGTGCCTTTGGAAAAAATATATATAAAAATATGCGATAATATGCATTTTGAAAGCAAATATGCAAAAATATGCATTTTCGATGAAATATGCACAAATATGTCGTAACAAATAGGGCTTAAAATGCTTAGACTTGTATTAAACTAACTTCTGTGGATTCTTATCCCCACTACGACCTAAAAAAAAATATATTTTTAGTTGCCCTAATTATAAGCAATAAAGTAAAACATAAACATATATTATTAATTTTTCTGTTTTTTAAATAGAAGTAGGATTTTATAAATCCATAACAAATAGGAACACAAAATTAGAGATCTTCGATATTTAATTTTCATATGCTGATAATAGCGCATTACCATAACTGCATTACCATAACTGAAAAACGGTGGTACTTACCCAACCGGAACAACCGTCAATCGCAAGTATAAATCGACGACTGAGTTGGCTTAAAAAACAAGTTTGTTCGAGCGTCGGTTAAAAGAAGAAAACAATATATATATTTCGCGGGCGCCTGCGAGGCGCAGTTTACTTTTCTAGGGTTAAGCGCTGCAAGAAATATTTCACTCCCTCTGGCCTGGCTACTATTTATAAGGTGTTTATCAGTGCCAACGACAAATGTACTTAGTTTCTACTTAATAATAATAAACGATGCGCGAACAAAGAGAAGGCGAACACACAAACATTGATTTGTATAGCACTACAAAATCAGAGGAATAAAGCCCCCTGTATTTTACATAATAATATGTTATGAGTTTATTATAAAGAACTCGGCAGACGGCAGAATAGCCATGTCCGTATTCTTAGGCAAGGTATACCTTGTACACTTTTATCGTTGAAAAAGTAAAGAAGAAGATAATAATATAGTATACCTATATATATATTTATATAACGAACTTGGTTCAAAAAAAAAGCCTGAATAGTGTCTGGAACTGTTTCCCTGCAATATGGATACAAGCAGTTTTCCTCATTTCATTTGTACTCCTCGTGTTGAATCGCATCAATTGCATCAAAAGGAGTTCGCGGATATTGAAGGAATATTATCGATGACAGATATTGCAAATTTATTCGCAGTTTTGAAGAAAACTAATTATTCTGAAGTACATTCCTAATTGCTCTTTATCAAACAAAAAGAATAATTATATGAACCCGTGAAAGACCGCGAGCAGACTGCACCGCGCTCCTGGTCGCCGTGCAACCCAAACCAAAAAAAAAACAGTGTTTGTTCTTTAAAATACAATACACAGTATCTTTATTATTTCTCGGAGGTAACACTTTGAATAAGCAAACAACTCGTCCTTTTGCTTCTGACTTAACTTGTTCCTTTAAGACGAAAGGGGTAGTTTTACATCGTCATTAAGTTGACTAGAATAACCGCAACGACAAGATAAAAGCTCAAAGTATTGAATCCAGCCGAGCCGTCTTCCGGCTCCAGTTCCGGACGGTAGTTCAAATCGATGGTATTCGTCTTGCAAATGTTGGCAAAAACCTTGGATGATAACTTTGGCGTTCTTTTCCTATCCGGATGCGTAAAGTCCACATGAAATAGACCAAACTTCTCGCTGTGAATGAAAACAAAGAATCGATCTAAGGGTTTGCAAAATTTATTTTGCGAGCAATCTAATGATTTACGTGTATCCAGAATTCCACTCGAAGTTATCAATGAGACTCCATGCGACATAGCCTATTACATTGGCACCCTGATCGATGGCATCCAGTACAGCCGTTAGATATGAGTTGTAATAATCCACACGAGAGTTGTCTTCGAGCTCACCCTTATCGCTGACTCCGTTTTCCGTTACCATTATCGGTGGATTGTTGTACTCATCTTTAATCCACGTTATGAGTTTGGATATTCCGAATGGAACAACCTGTAAAAAAAAAAAAAACAGATAGCAGTGTTGTCAGGCAATCCAACAGCAAGTGTTGCTTATGGCTGCCAAAAAGCCATCGAATTCGTGCCACCTTCAAGCTTGAAGTGCTTGAAAAACATCAAAACGAGAGTGCGAATTAGGCGTTAGGTCTTCTGGCTCAAACCCAAAACGGTTAGATCCAAAATCGAAATAACTATAAAAATATTCCTACACAATTTGTTGTTGTAAGATTCACATTATTTTCTCTGATCCGACACTGCTCAAACAAAAAACATAAATTTGAAAAGAAATCCAAGTTCTTACTATTTTCTTCATTATTCTATATTCTAAAAGTGTAGACTTTTAAAGAAAATACATAAATCTTAGTCTAAAACCTAATTTTTACCGACGGACGGACGGAAGGACATTTTTGTTTACACTATCAGGCTCATCATTTATTGCAGGTGTTAGTAAGGACAAAACAATTAAAAATACAGAAATTATGTACCTATGAAATACAAACACAGACACAAATCATGCAAATAATTTAAGACATTAGAGCATTATTACGCAAAATATGTTTTAGCTTAATTTTACTAACATGCAAATCAATCACATGATCATTTAGATTATAGATTCTACTCATGCGACTAATAGGCTCATGCCTCCCATAATTCGTTCTATGATGGGGGCTAAACAATAATTCAACACTGCGTAAATTATGGGCACCACCACGAAAATTAAAGCCAATAGACGACAGCAAGTCAGGTGCATCTATTTGACCGGATATAAGCTGCTGTAAAAAAATGATATCGCTATCAAGCCTTCGTTGAGAAAGGGGTAACATTTGAAGAAGCTTGATACGTTGACTGTAGGGAGG
Organism: Portevinia maculata; assembly: GCA_949715645.1. Lineage (NCBI taxonomy): Eukaryota > Metazoa > Arthropoda > Insecta > Diptera > Syrphidae > Portevinia > Portevinia maculata. Next base: position 79,468,158 of record OX454527.1, on the reverse strand, counting down.
AAGGTTAAATGGATCATCCCATGGAAGTCCTCTAAGTGCAAATCGAATAAATTTACGTTGAATGGCCTCTATTTGATTTGAATGAATGTTGTAGAACGGTGTCCAAACTTGTGAGGCATACTCTAGAATCGGACGGACAAAACAATTATACAATGACATAGATACGTATGGCTCATTGAAATCTTTCGCCCACCTTTTTACGAAGCCCAGCATAGAATTAGATTTATTAACAATAGAATTGATATGCTTAGCAAAAGCCAGTTTGGGATCGAAATAAACCCCAAGATCCTTAAAATTATCAACATTACAAAGAATAGCTATGTTGAGACAAAGAATATTGAAAAGTGGAAGGGATATTCTTTCTAGGGAATACCATATGTTGACACTTAGTAGTTCAGGGATAAAACGTTTTTATTACACCAATTGGCGAAGCTATTAATGTCAGATTGAAGAAAAATTCTGTCTCGCTGACTAGTGATAAATTTATATATTTTCATATCATCAGCGTAGATCAGGATATTACTGTGATATTATATTTGCCTTGACATCATTATGTCTAGCATAAATATAATTGGTCTGAGGTGACTTCCTTGGAGAACTCCAGACTGAGCTGTGAAAGATACAGACAGCGATCCTTCCCAGCATGTGCTGGGAGGGATCTTGACTTTGAAGTTTTTGTCAAAAAGGGTCTGAGGGGTGGTGTAGTCTATTTTACTATTGAGGATTCTAAATTTTTTCAGAATAGATGCGTGGCCGATTTCATTCTCGGACCATTGGAACGTTGTTTTGAGGCGGATAGGCAGCCACATGCTTGCTAAAGATGTCCAGGGGTGTCAGGTGAAACAGAATGTCCATTGCAGCAGAGGGGGTAGTGCGCAGTGCACCACTCATGCAGTGACATGCTGTTCGTTGGACTTTGCTTAGCTTATCGCGATGAACCCTGATGAACTCTGAGCTTAAATTCGATTAATTCATGGGACAGCTGGTGAAAAGCCTTAGAGAAGTCAGTGTATATGCAATCCATTTCGTCCTTATTCTCTAAGGCATTAGAACAATCATGCAAGAAACTTAATAGATTAGTGACAATGGATCTGTTTCTTACAAATCCATGCTGTTCATTACAAATTATATTGCGACAAAGTAATATTAACTTTTCACACACTATTTGTTTAAAAAGCTTAGGGATACACGAAAGCTTTGAAATAGGCCTATAATTAGTGATATCACCACGCTCGCCTTTTTGAAATACAGGTGTGATAAAAGCACTTTTCCATAGATTAGGGAATTTACCAGTACTAATGGACAATTTAAACAGATACTTAAGATATGGAGCAATTGCATGACTGCATTAAATCGACATTACCATCAATGCTGATAACGAATAGAGTTACTTTAAGGGTCTACGGGCAACTGAATCAAAAATAATACCCTTAGAATAGGGTAAATAAATTATATCGATTGAATTAATTCAATTATTTCAAATGCAAAGACTTGGGCTTTAAAATATCCTTAAAATGAGCAAAACTTCAAATATGTTGCATTGCTGAAACTAGATTATCCGAAAGATATAAGCCATTATTTGAGGCTTTTAACATTATAAGAAACGATACTGGCAGAGGAATAGTAACATCTTGATGCTGTTTATACTCTCTTGAATAGTTATGATGCTGTTATAATTGGAGGGATTTTAACACTTGCCAATCTGAGTGGGGAGACAGTGTCTATACAAATAATGAAAATATGCTGAACAATTGGTTTAAAAACGGGTTATACCTTAATCTCGAATAAATTCCCCCTTACACCCCGACATATTCAAGATCATCTTCCTACTTGAATTTTTTCATAAATTCTTCAACCTCCATCCCCGCAGGTTTGTCGGTCCATCCGTCAGTGCCTTCATGCTATAAATGTTAAACATTTTCAGCAGTTTCCGATCATTTCGGAATCCTTTTAGAAATAAATGTATTGGGATGCCTTTCGAATAAATCTTCAAAATTCTCTGGGTTCTACCAGATGAAAGAAACATATCAAATACGAAGATATAAAGTCTTATAGTTCAGCTAAACCCATTAATTATTTCTTGAGTCGAATGTCATTCGAAGATTATTGATGTAAAGGATCACAAGTATCATTATACCCTATTCTAAGGGTATATTAATTTTGGCGCATAGTTTGTAACATACCTTAATATTGCCCGTAGACCCCTAAAAGTTACTATATTTATGATCAGCATCGATAGTAATGTCGATCTAGCCATGTCCGTCCGTCCGTCCGTCTGTCGGCAAAAATTAGGCCTTTCAACTGGACCTAGAGAACTGAAATTTTAACCATATACTCTCTAGGGTCCCGAAATAATCAAGTTTACGATTTTTTTAAATCCGCCCACAGACACGACTACATTATTGAAAAACCAAAATTTGAGCTAGGGAGCTGAAATTTATAATATATACTCTCTAGGGGGCCCTTTATGCTCATGTGTAAACATTTTCAAAATCCGCCTACTGACACGCCCATAATTTTTTTTTTTTTTTTAAATCCAAAGTTCGAGCTAGGTAGCTGAAATTTTTAATATATACTCTCTAGGGGCCCTTTATGCTCATGTGTTAATATTTTTTGGCACGCCCAGAATTAAATACAATAATTTTATTGAAAACCCAAAGTTTGCTCCCTAGCGTTTTTTTACAAAAGCTTCGTTTTTTTTTTGTAAAATCCCTTAAATGTTATATAACAAAATACGTAGAGCGTTCTTAACAATTCAACCATACTTAGACTTTTGTCACGCCCACTTATGAGGGATAGGAATAAGAATAGGGTATCCAACAGTTCGAACAAGCGGACCAAGAAGCTGATAGACCTTTGAAGAATTTGTCTTGAAAAACTTAAAAGACTATAATCCTCGTCAACTCAATAGAGTTTATTCTGAAATTTGTGACCTCCATGCTAGATTTCAGAGTATAAGTACAATAATTATAAAAGAAAATTATCCTCAACAATACTTTTAGACAATTTGAAAGACTCGCTGTTTAATAATGGCCAAGAGCTGATAGATTTTCAAACAAGAAGTTTTCTTTACAGTAAACTAATCTGGCTTTGAATCTTACTAGGTGCCTAAAAGTGCTTCTGATCGAGGAATACCTCAGTTTACTTCACTTGTGTGTTAATATATGAAATGATCAAATAAATCTCAAATTTTATCTTAACAAATTTGCACATTAATTCGAAATTATGCTTTCTATCAATATTTAACCAATGTGTTAACAATGCTTACTTTCCGGAAAATCTTGAATCAAGCTAGACTTTTGCCATTAACAAAAAAAAAGGCTGCGAAGGAGTAACAGACTTTCGTCCTATATCGCTGTGGGTATTAGCCAACTCATTAAACATCTTTTGTGAAAATGCAGACATCATTCCAAACAATCAATTTGGGTTTAAAACGGGCAATTCCACAGAACATGCACTGCTCATATTCTAGGACAAAATTAAACAAAACCTAAGAAACAAAAAATGTACATTGAGGTTAGATCTTTTGAAAAGGCTTTCGATTCGCTTTGGCATCATTTCCTACTATTTAAGCTCATCAGACTTGGCTTTCCGAATCGGCGCATGAAAATGATTTACAGTTTCTTGTCAAACAGAAACACTTCAATATTCATTCGATTCGCGCTTACTGATTTTACCCTGTGAATTCCGATGTCCCACAAGGACCGATACTAGTTCCATTTTTGTTTAATTTCTTACCTACAAGACTTATCCCTTTCAAACCGTTTGAGAACAACCGCGTGTCGTTGGCCAGTCCCATCTACAGAGTTGAGGTAGATAATACATACGTGGTATCACAATGGACCTAAAATTGGTCACCTAACCCTAACCTAACCTAACCCTATCCATTTCAGACCCAATAATGAAAGCATCTGGATCACTCCAGAATGCAGATGATACCATTATAGCAACTGACTTACGACCAATTCTATCTCTTGATAAAATTTAAGCACGACTTCACGACTACACGTGGAAATTTATTTTTGAAAATGGAGACTAAAAATCAATGCTTCTTCTTGGATTCTTCTGTATAAAGCTCTGAAATATGGATTCTACATATGGTTTACCATTTTACCCATTTTAGCAACGGAAATGGAGATTTTCGAAAGAAAAAAGAATTTATTCCGGAATATTTAGAAAGAAACTGTATTGACGCAACCCATATCAAAGCTCTTATGAACTACAAACAGATCCTCTTAAACGAACAAGTTTACACCCAAACCCACTAGTGCGATCTTTGATGGACTCCAATATCGATGACAGTCTGGTAAATACATACTTTTTGTCGCCACTTCGATTACTAAATGAGGCGTCCCTTACTCTATTAAGAACAGATATAAATGAATAAATGCCTGGTAGCCCTTTTTGATCAAAAAACATCTCGTATTAACTATAGGGGGATGATGCTGTTTAAATATAAATTTGAATTTAAGCTATTGCTATCATAAGAATATGTTTCAGCGCAAAATGCTTAAGATATCCTTATGGATATATATTTTATGTGTATACGTAAACTATTAAGGAATTCAGAGCTTCTTCATTGTTCGTAAAAAGACGCCTACGCACAATTTAATATATCCTCTTAATAAATGTGGAACTCCTTTAGTTGAAGTCCTATCTTTACTTGTATTCTTAACTTAAATTTCTATTGATTTAGTTCAGTTTGCCAAAAAAACAGGAACAAGCGTTCAAAAATGATGTAGCGTTCAGCTAATATCGAAATGAATTTTGGTTCATAGTTTCTTACTTATTGAATAGCTTTTCTTAAAGTCATACATATCATTAAGTTATCCAAAATTAAATAAATCATGCATGAATAGTTATGTATTGATGTATATGTCTCAATAAAGTTTTTTTTTTGCGAGACTTTCATTAATGTTAACTTAACTTGAACCTTCACCCTTCAAGTTTTCAGACTATAACAAATAATTCCCTACATTTCAACTTACCTTCAACCATATTGATCCGGATCCGGGCCATGTTGGATCTCGACTACCAATTGCTCCCATATCATGATCAATCGATGGTACTGAGAAATTTCCCACATTATTTTCATCATTGCTCGTATATAGTAGTGTAGTATAGGTGTTAAGGCCAAAAAAATCGGATGTACCCCGAATCCGGTCTATTTCTTCAGGTGTAAATTGTGGCAAACGAGAATCGGTGAATCCTTGTTCCTTGCTTATGCGAGCAATACGATCGATCAAAACTTGTGGATAGTTGCCAGATTTTGAGTAAATTGGATGAGCTAACCAACCGATCTATGGTGGAAGAAACAAGAATTGTATTTTTCAACCAACGAATTACGTGAATAAAGAAAAGTTTTTTGTCATATTTTGTTTCGTACATTTTTATAGTACATATTTAAAATGGTATACGCGGGTTTCAAATTGTTAAGAGCAATCAAAATGTTTTTTTTTTTTTTTTTTTTTTTTTTTATAATTTGCTTACGCTAAAGGGATTTTTTTTTTCTGTTATAACAGTACCCTTATAATGCTAAGAACACAGTGTAAGCTACTTGGTATTAGAAAGAATAGAGAGATAGGAAAGAAGTGTTTGGGTGCAGTTGTAGAGTTTTTCTCCACGGGTGGTGTCTAAGTTACTTAGGGAGATTACGATTTCATGTATTCGGTATAAAGTAATGGACTTGGCCGGGATTCGAACGCACGACCTTCCATTCCGTAAGCGAATACACTACTACTGCACCATTGCCACCCGCAAGAATAGAATAGATACAAGCAAACTCCTAGCAGGTATTATGCTGTAAGAAAAAGTGCAGTTTTTTTTGTTCACATGATTAGACGCACCTGTAAAAAAATTTTAAAAATGAAACATGGACTTTTGAATTTACTTTTTTCTCTTTTATTTTTATTTTTGTTGTTTTTTTCTTATATTTTCAGTACTTTGTACAACCGCCATGTTTTAAAATCACATCAAAAATCCTATTTTTAAGTGAATCATACAGTTTTTCTAAATAATTTAAGGGGATCGTCCTCCTTTATTGCGACAGTTAGCTCTTCACAGGTCTCATACTGCCTACCTCCTTCATAAACTTTTCGCATGAGCCATCCCCTAACATTTTCAATTATATTGAGGTCAGGTGAATAAGGTGGCCACGGCAACAATTCCACATTTTCTTCGGCAAGAAAGCTTTTCACTACACGAGGGTTGTGGATTGGCGCATTATCTTGTTGTAATAACCACTGTATAGGTCCGAACAGTTCTTTCATGGTGGGGAAGGCTGATTGCAAAAGGGCTTTGTAGGAAACTCCCGTCATTTTGTTGGAAATGACAACCAAATCGAACGCCCCATAGTACGAAATGGCTTCACAAACCATTACTCCTGATTGCCTCGAATGGTGACGTGTCAAAAACTTTTCCTTTTTTCTAAGATAATGGAAGTAGTAGTTGTAACCATCAGGGCCATCCAAATTGAATTGTTTTCATCTGAAAAAACACATTTCGCCAATTTAGCGAACGGCGTTTAGTGGGGGCTTTTTTTAGTGTTTTTTTTTTAAATTTTAGATGTTCTGCACTCAAAATAGCTCGCCGAACAGTTGATGTGCTGGCAGTTATCAAAGCTTTTTCCTTTATTTTGCTTGTGGAGACAGCTGAATTTGACGCTATTCTTATGATTTTTCTTTTGTCCTGAGGTGTTAAAGCTGTTTTTGTCCTTCCATTGTAATTTTTACCGTATGAAGCACTGTTTTTTATGTAATTTCTCAGAACGTGGTCACTTCGGCCTATTTTCTTGGCAATGCTTCTCATTGCAAACCCTTCAGAAAGCAAGGCGTTAATTTTGCGTGTTCTTCCGCGGTTAAAACATTTTTTTCCCCCATTTTTAATGAAAATTAATAGAAAAAACTCCTTGCTTCTTAAACTTTAAGGCTAACTAAAATCTACGTAACAGATCGCCACCAACTAACTAATTTAATGGGTGAAAATCTGCACTTTTTCTTACAGCATAGGAAAGAAATAAATAAATGCAATTTTTTGATAATTGTTACACGGACTAACAGAAAAATTAAATTTATGTAAAAAAAATGTGTGCGTCTAATCAAGTGAAGAGCACTGTACATACTAAGAAATTTATTTTTTGTCGAGCGCAGTCGGACTACTAATCGAAAGGTCCCCTGTCCAATTCCCGCCGGGGCCAAGTAACACTTAGAGTTATTTTCCACTGCCCTACATCGTGCGAACGTCTGACAAACATCCAAGAGTATCAATTGTCATGAGGAGCTTCTCAAAAATCTGCCGTTCGGATTCTCGGCGTAAAATTGTAGGTCCCTTCCACTTCGCACAATAAGGTGGTTGGAGAAGCTACAATCGCTGGCCAAATTATTATACGCACTGTAAGGTTCTATGTCATTTGTGTGTACTTGTTTACGTTCGCGTATCAATTGATTAACACTGTAATGCAACACGTTAAAAATAAATAAAAAATGGAATCATATACAAAATCTCTTAAATAAAAACACGTTTTATGTACGTTTAAATATAAAAATATTGCATATAAACTCGTGCAACACATAAAAATATTAAAAAACTACAGTGCGTCTAATAATTTGGCCAGGGACTGTAGGTTTTAGGCCATATATGGGCCATTAATGCCTAATATTTAATTATTTTATTTTTTGTACGAGACAATCAAGAAAACTATAAAAAGAATCTGGTACAAATGGTAAACATTTTATAAACAGTCTCTGGTTCACTGAATAACATAGTGTAAATATGTGTAAGCACATGTGTGTTTCAGTGGTTAGTGCGTTGGACTACTAATCGAACGGTGTCAGGATCGAACCACGCCAGGGCCCAGTAATACCTGAAATTTTTATTCAGTGCCCCGCCTCTTGCGAAAGTCTGATAAAAATCTAAGAGTGTAGAGAAGCGTCTCAAATTTGCATTAGGGGTCGGCAATGAATTGTAGGTCCCCTTCAAACGCAAATGGTTGGAAGAGCTACATTTTAAGCTCTTTATTTTTAAATATGATGCATACAACTTTGAAAATAAGTAGATTATATACATTTTATTCAAATTTGTAATTAGAATTTTGTTAACTAAATATTTTAGACCAATCAAGATTTTCTTGATGGTTGGAGCAAATCATGAAAATTATTAAAATAAGCTAAGATATATAAAGCTGTTTTAAATTAAAACAGGGATATTACCTAAAATCAATCAGAAACATGGTTTAAATGGTATAAATCTATTAAAAATTTTAAAATTGGTTGGTCTTGAAGTAAATGAGGACACGATCAAGTACATGCTATCAACAAACAAACAAACATCTGTCCACCGCCTAGGACTAAACGTCACTGTTGATAGCAATAACTTCGAGGTAGTTAAGGAGTTTATATACCTAGGAGTAAACATCAACTCCACGAATGACACCTTAGTGAAGATCCGGCGGGGAATTACCTTGGGAAAAGCTGCTACTTCGGTTTAGCGAAACAAATAGGTTCACAAATAATTTCTCGAAGGACAAAATGCATGCTCTATCAAACCTTAATTTTACCATTCCTGCTTTATGGTAGGGCGAATGGAGGAGAAGATACAACCGCGAACTCTATGAGCTGTACCAAGATGTGGATGTAGGCCAAAGGGCTAAATCAAGTCGACTAAATTGGCTTGGGCGCATTGAGCGAATGGAAAATAATACTCCAGCCAAAATGATCTCCGACTTCCAGCCCACTGGTTCGAGAAGGCAAGGAAGACCGAACCTCCGTTTTAAAGACCTAGCCATCGCGGATGCCAGAGCGCTTGGGCTGGAGAACTGGAAGCAGCGTGCCCGGGATCGCAGAGGTTGGAAGGCTGCAGTGTCTCAGGCAGAGACTCTTCACGGTTCGGGAGCCCGTTAAGTAAGCAAATCTATTTTGATGTCATAAAATTGGAAGAAAATTAGGTAGATACTAACATGAAATTGCAATACGCGCTCCGCTGACGCCTTATCTTCATCTGAATTCGTCTTCGGCTCCGCCCACATTGAATCAATAGTTATAGTTATCTTACCTAATCAAAAAAGTCATTCATCGCATTAAACCAAACAATAATTAAAAAATGCACCCAATCCCGATACCTACCTTTCTGTTGCGATTGATAAATATCTCTATACATATGAACGACCTCAGCATGGGCCTTCAGTAAATTATGACCACATAGGTAGACTGGAATTCCTGGGAATTGGTATGCCGGAGCCAATTTTAAGCTATACCCCTGCTCACAAGTTTGCCACGGCTCATTGAAGGTTGTCCATATCTGGTCAAATATTTACTGATTAGATGTCATCTTCAGGGAACGCAGGTGTAAAATTTAGTTTACCTTAACACGGTCACCAAGTTTTTCGAAAAGAATCCGGGCATAGTCCTGGAATAAAGGAATTATCTCTGGATTGGTCCAACCGCCCAATTCTTGCAGCCGTTGTGGCAAGTCCCAATGGTACATGGTTACCATTGGAGTGATGTTGTATTTGAGTAGTTCATCGATCAAGTTGGAGTAGTATTGGATACCCTTGTCACTGACATGATTGATATAACCAGTTGGAACGACACGAGACCATGCGATTGAAAACCGATAGATGTTCACGTTGAGTTGACGCAGCAATTGGACATCCTCACGCCACTGTAAAAAGATAAGGGAAATTTGACTTTAAAATTGAAGTTTTTCCGAGGACAAATGCCAAAAACATGAAATTTCGTAATGGACGTATCTTCAAATACTGATTAAATCTGCTCCTGCTCAACCTTGGCCGCATATTTCGCCTGCCTAAATGATAGATAACTAAACAGACAAAAGTACTGCCACCCAAACAAATTAAAAATAAATAAATATTAGGCATTAAATACAGGGCTTAAAACCTAGCTACCCTTAGCTATTTATTTTGAATCATAGTTTGTTACATACCTTAATATTGCCCGTAGACCCCTAAAAGTTACTATATTTATGATCAGTATCAATAGTGATGTCGATCTAGCCATGTCCGTCCGTCCGTCGGCAAAAATTAGGCCTTTAAACTGGACCTAGGGAGCTGAAATTTTAACCATATACTCTCTGGGGTCCCGAAATAATCAAGTTTAAGAATTTTTGAAATCCGGCCACACCGGGCGTGTCCCACAAACTCAAGAAAATCTATCGAATTTTGAGCTAGAAAGCTGAAATTTTTTATATATGATCTTTGACTCCTAAACTGCTCGGGAGATAAAATTTCTAAAATCCGCTCACTGACACGCGCACAATTAAATAAAACAATTTTATCGAAATCCAAAGTTTGAGCTAGGGAGCTAAAATTGATAATATAGACTCTCTAGGTGTCTGATAGGAATACGAATAGGGTATCCGACAGTTCGCCCAAGCGGACTGTAGCCCGTCCCTATGTTTTTTATAGAGTTTTAATATTACTCCCAAGCCATAGTAATATTAACGTTACTCTCAGCAAGCTTGGAAATTACTCAATTGTTAAAGAAGAAAAGGAGAGCGCGCAAAAGATGGCAACAATCTCGCGCTCCACAGGATAAAACCATTCTTAACTACCTTTGTAGTAAACTTAAGACAGAAAGTCGAGACTTCAAAAATCGTGAAATTTCTACATACCTTGAAAGCCTAACCGCGGATAAAAGTACAAATTACTCGCTCTGGAAATCCATGAAAGGCATTAAAAAACCATAAACGCCAGCGCCACCCATCAGGAAAATCAATGGAGAATGGGCGAAGAGTGATAAGGAAAAAGCCGAAATATATGCGGAACATCTGTAAGAAACATTTAAACCATTTGATGGTCAAGCTTTGCTCGAAATTCCTGCCCTATTCGTGTCACCTGACAATCACAGAATAGAAAGCGTATCGCTACCCAAACTACGCTTTGAAATAGAGAAACTAAAATTAATCAAAGCTCCTGGATATGGCTTAATCACAGGACAGTTTCTTAAAGAGTTACCTTGGAAAGCTTTTATCAAGTTCGCCTATCTTATAATTGCATCGTTCAGGTTATTGTACGTTCCATGACAGTGGAAGGTAGCTGAAGTTATAATGAATGATCAGAAGAAAGATCGAAGCATTCCTCAACTACAATAGAGTTTCCCGACAACCCTTTTGTGATGAAGAAATCGATGTTTTTGCCGTATCCGAGTGCCAGTACGTCGGTTTACCTGAGGAAAGAAAGTCTACCCCCAATTCCACAACGGCTTCGTATAGAACTCTACCTTTTGCTGAAATGCATCTCGAACCCCGGAAGGTAAGTCTATAAAAGTATACCTACAGGCAACTTAAATAAATGAAGAATTGAAAAAAGCGTACGGAAAGGCTACAGCCTGCTTGGATACTCTTTTCATATTCAAATACGCCAAAATGGGCGTGGCATATAGGTGAGAGCCGTTGTTCATTTCGAAACTTATTTTATTTAGTTTTATAAGAAAACTGCCAATAATTGTAAATTTAGTCATTAATTTTTTAATTATTATGGTGTGTGGGTGACAGCCAATACTCGATATTATTCTTTTGGGCTGGCGGCCGCAAATTTTCTTATCGGTCAAATCTCTCTTATCCCCAGGATTAAGCAATCAATAAGTCGTTTGTTTTTACGATTTATTAAAATAAATTATTACACAACAATAATCAAACCAAATATTCTACAAAAAAACGCCAACATGTCATTTCATTTCTCATTTTTCATAATGTAGGTAATAATTTTAGGAATTCGAGAAAGGAAAATTATAAAATTCAAGTTTTTCAGAATTTGAGAAAATGAAACTAAAAAATTTCGCGAAGGTCTACCACTTTCAGTGTTTGTTTTCATGTTCACTAGTCCAGCTTAAACTGGACTAAGAAACCAATTCATGAAAGGCTTGCATTGTTTTTCAAAAATTGATAGTAACTGTATTTTTGTTGTAATTGTAAAAAAAAACGTAAAACTAAACCAAGATAACAGAACAAAAAAAATTGGGACTTGTGTCCTGGGGACTTAAGTACCTGCGCGATCTCGGACTGCTTACCAGCAGGAATTTTATATGAAGGAATAAAAATTACAGCATTGCTTTTGCGGGCGATCTGGCCATTCAAGCAGAATCCCATAGCTCAGCTTATGATCAATAAATTAGAGGATTGCTGCAAGTAGAAAAGGACTTATATTTAGGAAAGGAATAGGTGGCTTGACGACATACGAAAAATGAAGGTATGGTGGAGAGGACTTGCAGTCGTACAAGTATCTTGGAGTAACAATAAATCAGGACCTTTCATTGAAAAAACACTTTGAACTGAAACTTGCTGAGTCGAAAAATGTCATAAATGCAACGTGGAGAAACTTGATGTCAAATTTCAGGATTCGAATTCCAAAGTTGTGCTGAAAGTCGTAGGAAACTGTTGCGTTTCTTTTAGAAAGAGGAAGCTTTTTTGGCTTCCGTCGACCACGACTAACTATCTTCTTGGAATCGAAAGTGGCATGTCCCTCCTTTGTGTGTTCACCCTCAAGTTATACATGAGCTATATGACAAAAGTTTGAAAGAAGGAAGATGATACGGGCCTGTCCAAAATTGTTGCCAGAAAAGCACTGAGGACGAAAATCGTTATTTTCAACGATTGGGAAAATATTTCGACCAGATACAATATCGAACTATATCTACAATAAAATAGAGTGGAGAAACATAACTCCAAAATTTGTCCTCGATTTCGAACAGGCAATCAGAATGGGACCCGTAACAACAGCGGAAAACTTTAGGTTGTGCTTTATATATCGGCAATTCCAATTTCAATTTCAATTCTGAGTGAGAGGAAAATTACTCAAACTTAATTATATGTCCAATCGCCTATATGCCAATGTCACACTGGAGAGAACGAAGACTTGAGGCATTTTCTTGGACCCTGCAACACCTTGAAGGAAATAATCACTATAGAGTCGACTTAATGTGGATTGATTTTGTAAAACGAGTGATAAAAATGATAACAGAAATTGGAGCACACTTGCTTCTTGTTGCAAGACTGCTTTTGGTATAGAACAAAAATATAAGATGCAATTTTTTCAAATATTTGTAGAGCCGAATCTGTTCTTTTACTGATTTGTTTGTTTGTAAAATAATTGTTTTAATTTGTTGTCATTCCTCGGCAGACGGCTAAGACGTACTTAAATGTACACTATATACTATATCACATTATAATACTTGATATTATGGTAAAGGTTGAATAAAATATCATAATAATAAATAATAATAAATAATTTTCTTCGCATAGCTTTAAGTTGCATATATTTATCAGTGCAAGAACTGTTTACATTTTCAATATTATCTTCGTGCATCTTCTCATCGACTGCCAAAAGTAAAAAATAGAACTTTTCGTTCCACTGAGTGATGTTTTCTGTACTTTTTTTTATGTAAATCTTTCCCAATTCAGAGCCAACGTTTTAAAATGTAGTTGAAGTGAAGTTTAAGTGTTTTCATAAATAAAAGAGGGAGACCAGTTTTAATGAGCAGCATGTTATTTGGTACACATTGCGCTGGTTTGAATACAAACTGGAGAAACTTCTCTACTGGGTCGTATATCTTAAAGCCACATACTTGTGCCCTACTCTGCATAATTAGTTTCGAAACTGCCTAAAATATCATGTATTTAACTTTCATTGATATTTATTTGTCATCCAGACAGTTTTTTAGTCTGAACTTGAAGCACACTTAGCTACGGTAAGTTTCTCCTTGAAGTGATGTTCAATATTCACATTACTACTTTATGTTGGTACCCAAATACTTGTACGATTTCCCTGCTTCCAACTCCTATCCTTCAAAATACTATTCGTTTATAGCATACCAGTCTCCACCTTTTCTGAATATTATTGTCATATGTAGCTTATGCTAACATTTAATCTCCACTTCTGACGGTATCGTTGCAACTGATTGATTATTCTTCTTAAATTGTCCGCTGAGTCTGCAAATAACACCAAATCATCTGCATATAAAAAACCTATTTGAGAACCCCACAGATTTTTAGTCTTACACATCCGCAAAGATATTCTGTTTTGTCATCTTATTACATTATTACATATTAGAGGTACCAAGAATCCCTTAAGTGTGAGGAAACTATAAAAAAAGCCAGTTCCCCAATTGTAACTAACCTTATGATAACTATCGCACGCTATGTCTCCATTCGAGCGATCAACAATTATCTCCGGAATCTGATGCGTCATACGATCCCATATAGATTCTCCCTTATCGTCAGCATTCCAGCCTCCCTCAATTTGATAAGCTGACGTGCCAACTCCCCAAAGGAAATCTTTTGGAAAACGTCGCTCCACATCACTTGCATTTCTGTGAAAAACAATAAAAAAGATATTGATTAAATTTACTCCCAATTACAACGCAAATAAAGATCACGACTGAGTCGTAGGTAAACTTTCTCGTTTTTATTAGAGTTTGTTTCGAATCACATTTTCTTACTAGCCATTTTCTATACTCCCAACATCAGGAAAAAAAGAATCGAAACAAAAAAGATTATACGTAGATGTAGCTGCTTTATTTAATTTGTGTTAATTGCATTTAAGATGCAAAATATATTTTTATTTCCACTTTGCACCAATATGCGCTATATATTATATAATTGTGTTTTTAAAAGTCATTATTAAACAACAAAGAAAACTTCTTGAATTTTTTTTAATCCTTTCAATAGAGGCCGGAAATAGGTAATAAAATTATAGCCGCATTTTTTTAGGGATATGCTGTATAAGTATAGGGTGATTTTTTTAAGGTTAGGATTTTCATGCATTAGTATTTGACAGATCACGCGGGATTTCAGACATGGTGTCAAAGAGAAAGATGCTCAGTATGCTTTGACATTTCATCATGAATAGACTTACTAACGAGCAACGCTTGAATTTTCAGTGAATGGGCCCTAGAAAAGTTGGCAGAAAATCCGCTTTTTTATCGACAAATTTTGTTCAGCGATGAGGCTCATTTCTGGTTGAATGGCTACGTAAATAAGCACAATTGCCGCATTTGGAGTGAAGAGCAACCAGAAGCCGTTCAAGAACTGCCCATGCATCCCAAAAAATGCACTGTTTGGTGTGGTTTGTACGCTGGTGGAATCATTGGACCGTATTTTTTCAAAGATGCTGTTGGACGCAACGTTACGGTGAATGGCGATCGCTATCGTTCAATGCTAACAAACTTTTTGTTGCCAAAAATGGAAGAACTGAACTTGGTTGACATGTGGTTTCAACAAGATGGCGCTACATGCCACACAGCTCGCGATTCTATGGCCATTTTGAGGGAAAACTTCGGAGAACAATTCATCTCAAGGAATGGACCGGTAAGTTGGCCACCAAGATCATGCGATTTGACGCCTTTAGACTATTTTTTGTGGGGCTACGTCAAGTCTAAAGTCTACACAAATAAGCCAGCAAATATTCCAGCTTTGGAAGACAACATTTCCGAAGAAATTCGGGCTATTCCGGCCGAAATGCTCGAAAAAGTTACCCAAAATTGGACTTTCCGAATGGACCACCTAAGACGCAGCCGCGGTCAATATTTAAATGAAATTATCTTCAAAAAGTAAATGTCATGGACCAATCTAACGTTTCAAATAAAGAATCGATGAGATTTTGCAAATTTTATGCGTTTTTTTTTTAAAAAAAGTTCTCAATCTCTTAAAAAATCACCCTTTACATAATGATGTTTGCTATAATGTCTTCTTCTTCCTCTTCTTCTTGCTTAACGGCGAAGCTACGATCAGAATCAAAGCCCTCCCACTTTACTGCATCCCTACTGGCCCGTCTGTAAAAAAAGTGTAAGGGGCAGATCTGTTTCCTTGTCAAACGCATTTAAAAAAATAAAGTAAAGCATTTTAGAAACGGAAATATAGAAGATAGGAATAAAGCCCGTTTTTATACCCTATTTTAAGGGTATATTAATTTTGACGCATAGTTTGTAACATACCTTAATATTGCCCGTAGACCCCTAAAAGTTACTATATTTATGATCAGCATCGATAGTAATGTCGATCTAGCCATGTCCGTCCGTCCGTCGGCAAAAATGATGCCTTTAAACTGGGCCTAGAGAGCTGAAATTTTAACCATATACTCTCTAGGGTCCCGAAATAATCAAGTTTGCGAATTTTTGAAATCCGCCAAACAAACTCAAAAAACAAAATTTTGGAAAAAATCGAATTTTGAGCTAGAAAGCTGAAATTTTTTTTATATGATCTATGACTCCTAAAACTGCTCGGGATATAAAATTTTCAAAATCCGCTCACTGACACGCCCACAATTAAATAAAATAATTTTATTGAAAAACCAAAATTTGAGGTAGGGAGCTGAAATTTATAATATATACTGTCTAGGGGCCCTTTAAGCTCATGAGTGTAAATATTTTCAAAATCCGCCTACTGACATGCCCACAATTTAAAAAAACCTTTTTTTGAAAATCCAAAGTTTGAGCTAGGGAGCTGAAATCTGTAATATATACTCTCTAGGGGCCCTTTATGCTCATGAGTAATTTTTTTTTAAATCCGCCTACTGACACGCCCACAATTAAATAAAAAAATTTTATTGGAAAGCCAAAGTTTGAGCTAGGGAGCTTTTATTAACAAAAGCTTCGTTTTTTCGATAAAATCCTTTAAATGTTATATAACAAAATATGTAGAGCGTTCTTAACAATTCAACCACACTTAGACTTTTGTCACGCCCACTTATGAGGGATAGGAATAAGAATAGGGTGTCCAACAGTTCGCCCAAGCGGACTGTAGCCCGTCCCTGTGTTTTTAATTGTAACCAGAACCCCTTACCAAAATAATGGCTTGTGATTTTTCGAATTTCACAGCATTCGCTTCAATATCTCACCTCTATCTTTATTGAACTTTTTATTTATTTATTATTTTTTTTTTTTTATTATTAATTTTTTTATTTTCATTTTTGAGAGGGTTATTTATTTATTTACCATCTATCGAGTAGGTACATATCTCTTAAAGACTAAGCCTTATGCAAATTTATAATATTAATATATTTTATAACTACATATATAGGTATAATAAAAAAAAGAGAAAGTATAATTTAAAATAATTAAAAGAAAAAATAAAAAAAAAATAAAATGTATATGTATATAAAAAATGTTTTGAGAAAGAGAATTAAACTCAGAACTGGATCTGGAAATAGGATCGGATCTTCCGTAGTTAGTGTATGAAAGGGGAACAAGAAAGAGTGCTTGTCTCATCTTTAACGACCTTGAGCCAGCATATAGACAGAAAGGAGAGAGCAGTTTAGGGCAATCAATCCGATTACAGAAAGTATCCCTAACGAGCATTATAAGATAATACTTCCTTCTAACTTCAATTGTTCATACGGTGGCAAAATATCGTCAACCTAAACGATTTCCATCCACTTTATACAACGGACACCATATACAGCAGGCATACTCTAAGGTTGACCTTATCAAAGAAACGTACAACGCTTTCAGCGTATACGGTGCAGTAAACTGTTTAGAGTTGCGCATTAGGAATCCTAGTAATTTATTGGATTTTGAAATTAAATAATCTAAGTGCATTTTAAAATTAATTTTTGCATCAAAGATGACACCGAGGTCCCTTTGGCTAGTTACCAACTCAAGCGGCAAGCCAGCAATACAGTATTCAAAATTAATTGGTCCAGTGGTCATTTAAATACAAAGAGTTCTCATCACACCACGATGAGACTTCATCGATGTCAAACTGCAATTCCTGGCAATCCAGTTTGGACTTAATAGATCTGAATAATTTCAAGTCGTCAGCATAAGCAAACAATTAGAATTCTCGAACGGAAGATCATTAACAAACAGTATGAATAGGAGAGGCCCCAGATGACTGCCTTGTGGTACACCTGAGTGGTTAAGGATGTCTTTAGATACCATTGTTCCAATTTTGACATTATGCCTACGGTTCCTCAACTAGTTTTTAAGCCAGAGAAAAATATTGGAATGAAATCCTAAGTCCTTCAACTTACTCAGCAAAATATTATGCTGAACTCTATCGAATGCCTTTGAAAAATCTGTATAAAATGCATCAAACTGGTTCCAACGCTCAATGCCCTTAATGCGAAAGTTTGCAAATAAGGTGAGATTGGTTTCCGTCGATCTGCCACTAACAAAACCATGCTGATCCATTGAGATGCTTGTTCTCACTTCCTCATATATACAATTTTTCACAATGGCTTCAAAAACTTTTGGTATTAATTTCAGTTTTGAAATGGGTCTTTAATTAATAACCTCTTGTTTAGAGCCTGATTTGTGAATTGGACTTACAAGCGATAATTTCCATTCTTCCAAAAAGTCACCTGTAGAAAGTGACAAGTTGAAACTCTTGGTAAGTGGAGCTGCGAGACTTTCAGAACACATTTTAAGAAACATAGAACATACGTTGTCCGGAGCCAACCTAAAAGTGGACTTTAAAGAAGAAATCTGGAGCATTACTTGATTTATAATCAAATTTAGGCTACCCATATTGGTAATAGTATCACAACAAGTCTTATGTGTTAACGGAGAGGAGTCCTGGACATAATTAGACTGAAAATAAGAAGCAAACATATCGCAAATACTTTTTTCATTACAACACGATTGATTCAGATAATGTATGTTAGCCGGTAAACCGAACGATTTGCCCTTTGAATTTAAGAACACCCAAAAAGCTATAGAGTCACTTTTGATGTTGGTCTCAATTGAGTTCATATATTTAGTGTACACAAACTTTTTTAGAGTTTCGTATTCTCGCCTTATTGGAGTGTACATAACGCGATGGCTACATTCCTTTCGATACCTTTTATGCATTTTAGACATCTTATTTTTTAAAGTTTCACAATCCAAATTGGCTTATGACTATATTTAACTGCTTTTAGTGGGACAAACACTATCTAATTTGGACATGCTTATTTTGATCTTTTCGTGACATACGTACTTAATTTCTGATTACGTTATATAACTAAATGCCATACTTATCGTGTCATACAAGATGTGCTGATTACATGTTCGAAAGATTTCTGTCAAATATGCCCACTTGGTTAACAATCTAATCAAAGCCACTTTAGGAGGCTAATTATACCGTAACTACTGATATTTTATTATGAACATTCTAAACTATATTTTAATAATGAAAGCCCCCCCCTGCACTCGTAAGACTATTTTCGTTTCTTTTTTCAATGAAAATAGAATGAGTTTGGAGTGAATATTAATCGTTTTTTTCTGATCTCAACGAGTGAGCTACAAAAATTTAGAATTGATTCTTCTCTGTAAGGAACTCTACATTCCTTTGACCAAAATTTATAATCGAATAAATCTTGGTTCCACAAACAACTTAGCTTGTCTGCAAAGGTGCAAAGAACAGACCATTTGAGAATTGGGATTTTCAAATCCAACTGGCCGTAGTCTCCGTAATAAGTGCAACCAATCGGGGGCAGTGAAAGAATACGGTTCGCTTGTCAGAACTCGAAAGAAGAAGCCGATACTTTTTGCAAATATGCAATTCCGTGAATGCATTCTTCAATGAGAATCAAAGGCTTCGACTACATGCAATCTTACGCTTGCATTAAACAACAAAGAGATACCCTAGTTGTGTAAACGTCGTTACTTAAGGCCCGAGTACCCGTTACAAAAATAAGATTTCTTTACTTTCGGTAAGTTATCAAATGTCGTTACTCGCACATTTCGTTACTCGTTGTATTCATACTTATCCCAAGCATACTTACATATATGTAGGTACCAAACAAAACAAAACATTCGCACCACACACGCAAGGCCGTACCCAGGGGGGGGGGGGGTCACAGGGGTTTAACCCCCCTTATATGGGTGGTGCAAATTTATTATAAATCATCAAAAGAACAATTTAAGCTTTCTTATGATCCCTCATACTTGCCAATCAGACATGTACTTTAGAATCTATAGCGGTTTGTCCACACCTACCTCCAAGCAAGTTCAAGTTCTAGTACGCGAATTTCATCCAGGAAGCCTTATACGTGCATTGTAGCGCACACTCTCTAAACCTGGCTTTAGGGCATTCTTGTCAAATTCAGCCTATTCGCAACACTATTGGTACCATAAAATCCGTTATGGTTAAACTGTCGGCAAAGCGCACACATTTGTTGCATGAAATGATTAAACAAAATTATCCTCAAAATAATTGGAAAAATTTAACAGCAATGTGTGAAACACGCTGGGTGGAAAACCATAATGGTTTGATGAGGTTTAAGGAAATTTTTAAAGCGATAACTGATGCTTTGGAAGAGTTGTGTAGTGATAAGGACTTTGATACCTCATCGAAGGCGAGTTGCTTCTATTTCAGCTAGTGATTTTGCAGTAAGTTTGTGTTGTTTGAGTGTTTTGTTTACATATACATTGCCACTTTGTAAGATCTTACAATCCCCTTCATGCGACTTAGTGTCTGGATTGGAACATGTGGAATTAATAACAAACACATTCCAAGGAATACGCGAAAATAACATTCCGGAATTCAAAACAATTTTTGAGACTGCACAAAACTTACTAAATGTTGTGGATGAAAAACCACGAATTGTGCCAAGGCAGCAGCACAGACGAAACATGAGCACAACAGATCCTGAAACCTATTTTAGGATAAGTATAATGATTCCTCTTTTATATGACCTTTTAAGTCAGCTTAAAATGAGATTTGAAAACCATAAGTCCATACTCTCCTCTTTGTGCATTTTGATTCCATCGATCCTTGGCAATAACGAAATTTTTTTTGGATTGGGACACTTTAAAAGCTGAATTTACGCTATGGAAGACAAAATGCCATACACAAAAAGATACAGAGCGTTCAAAGAGTGCAATAACAGCTCTTGGGGAATGCAATAATGATCTGTTTCCTATAACATCCACAAGCTTCATAGAATTTTGGTGACACTACAGGTTTCAACTTGTAGGTAAACCGGAAAGAACATTTTCGACAATGAATAGTCTAAAAAATTATCTAAAAAATTCTATCGGTGAAGAAAGATTTACAGGATTGGCGTTAATGTCAATTCATCAACAAATTGAGATTGACACTGAGGAAGTTTTAGATATATTTGCAGCGCAGGAGGCCAGAAGATTAAATTTAATGATTCCTACCTACATGTAATGTAATACTTTATGTAATAATACAATCTTAAAGAATGATGATATGTACCTAATAAATAATAACTTAAAATTATTTAAAAAAAATATTGGAAAAATTGTTTAGTTTTTCAAATTTGTTTGAGAGTTTTCTTGGAAAAACTAAGTAGTATTTTTAAACTAATAGTATTTTTTTAGCACTACCTAGGAAAACAAATATTGAAAATCGTTAAAGCAGTTTTTTTTTATTTTTGAAATAAATTTAACAATTTTTTGAGTATGTATTTCAATACAAGGAAATCTGTAGTTTTCATCTGGAAAAAAATCTGTAAAAATTCAATATACCCGTTTCCAGCATATTCAAGAAACCAAAAAAGTTATGTATGAATTTGATAATAAAAGCCTTCCTAAATTTTAATTTTAATTGAAATCGGTTTTATTGTTAGCGAGAAATTCTGATGTTGAAAAATCGGTTCTATAGGAGGTACCGTTAGCTCGGAAAATCGATTCTTACCAAAAGATAGACTGTTTTATCTAAATCGACTACTAAATATACACTATGAACCAAGTTTACAAATCGGCAAATCCGCTTAGGCTGCAGATCTGCAAACAGGCAGACGGACGAACAGAATTTTCGAACACATTTTTTTCTACTTTCCTATCATCGTAATGTCATGTTTCATTGTTATCTCAATTTTTTTTTTCCACCAATCCGTAAAGTGCCTTATACATAGTATAGTACCATAGCCCGAATTAAAAATCGTGTTTTTTTGATTTTCGGCTAAAATGGGGTGTATTAATTTTATTTATTACATCTACCATTCAGAAAGGTACACACTGCTTGGTGTATAGAATAAATATACCCCCCGAAAAAAATGTCTGGCTAAGGCCTTGCACATACGAATGATTTCGGATTGATGGGTTAAAACGTTAATAAAACTTCATAGACCATTGTAGAGTCGCAAAGGTCATACAAAACTTGATAGGTACATAATTTACATTAATAAAATCTACCTGAAATTTGCATGCAAAAAAAGAATTCCACAAAAGAAAATAGGTCTAGTTTCATTCTTGGACAGTTTAGCACCCATTTTTGGCACAGGCCAACAACGATGCTGTGTGGGGACCAATCTTGTCTTGTCGATCGAGCAAGATATCTTTCGGAAACAGGAGTGCATTTGTAGGTACATATTTATTGTAGCAAAAGTTACTTATGTGTCACAAAAAGAATACAAATTTTCCATAATTTCACTTAAGTTTGGACCTAATTATGCTTGGGATAAGAATGCATGTAAAAGTAGCGAAATGTGCAAGTGTGGATGTTTTTCTTTGGAATAAATAAAAAAGACGAAGTCGTACGAGTAGCGACATTGTTTGGTGGTGTGGATTTGGTATGAAACCATGTGACTGTAATCTTTCCATTTGTTATTATGAATTCGAAAAAAAAAACTTACATTACAATGCTGCAACTTAATCCAACGAAAACAGCCAGAAGCGTCAAACGAGTTTGCTTATCTAATAAATACATTTTTTTGGCGAGGAAGACAGACACTTTGCTTTTAATTTTATTATTTTTAGTTAATCATACGCTGTCAGTTGTTTAATAAACTAAACATTAAAAGTAAGAAAAAAAATGCCGGCCTACGTTTTTAATAGTTTTAAATTATAACTATTCTTACAATCTGCGCACGGTCGATCGTGTCGCAACACAGAACAGCTCTTAGTTGTGCACCTTGCTTTTATGTCCTCGAAAGCCTACGAAAGCCTTATATACATTATTCTGAAAAATAACTCGAAAACTGAAGTGGTTACCCGATCGCGACAATGCGTCGACGACGTACGTCAATCACCAGCAGTTGACATTGAGGACTGCATTATCTACAATGATATCACGATTCGAATCTCTGTTATTGACTATTAATATTCTGAAGTTTAAAAAACACATGGGCCTGATCTCGATAGCAATTCTGATTTCGATAGCAATCCTACACGTAACATTGGAAAACGCTATCAAGCAAAACAAAAAATAAAAAAAAAAAACAACAAACACGATAACTAATGAGACTTATTGATCAACAGGTTCCTGCCACTACGATCAATATTAATTTTATTCAAATTATAATAATTATTTATTTTTAAAATGCCGAAAAACAGTTCTTAAGACAATTGGATCTGGGCGAACATCTGCCATTCCTAAAGAAATTGAAGATAAAATAGTTCAAAGCCTAATAGCACGTTTAATGAAGAACAAGAAATGGGAGTTCCGTCTGACAAAAAACAAATACCAGAATTAGTCGGAGGATTACATCTGCCCCTTGCAGGACGGGCTTAGAATATCACTGTAGCGCCCTCCAAACAGGGCTTGTCGTAAAAGTAGACTAAGCGAATCACATTTATGCAATTTTAACATCCAGGTGAGCCTAGCGACACATTTAACATCTTAAAGCTATATTATCACATATAACATTGCATGTATGTACATGTACATATAACGAAATAAATAAACATGAGTACAACCACAAATTCAACCAAGTTCACGGCCAATGGTTCTATGAATAAGAACTAGCAGTTCCTTGGAGTAAAAGGCTGCAGTTTAGTTAAAGCATTTACAAATTGCTTTAGTTCGGTATGAACAATGTCTTTCATTTCTAAAGTGAGGTGGGAAATTCGACTTAAGTAACTTGCAGGTACCTTCTTGACTCTTTTTTATCCATACCAAATGGAAAAAAATCCAAGTTTGAGTTAGAAAACTGAAATTCGCTCCCTAGGCTCCCGGAATGCTCAAGTTCAATGATTTTTAAAATACGGGTTTTTACCAATTCCGCCATGCAAAGCATTTTCGCATGTCCACTTTTAGGAAGTTTTTTTTTTACAAAATATTTGTTTTTTTAATTCCTTTCAAGAAAACCTACAAAACGAAGACCATATCTTTTTTAACAAATCACCCATGCTTAGATTACGATCACGCCCACTTTTTGGGGGAAAGAAACAGGGATAGGGTATCCAATAATTCGCCCAAGCGGACTGTAGCCTCTTTTATGTTTATAAAATTTTCTCAAAAACCAATTACTTAAGACTTAAGACGCTTTCCTGGTTTACACCGACTTTGATTGCGAACTCTTCGGTGACGCCAATGGGGTATCTTACTTTTGTCATTACTCCCTCATACATGTCTATGATCTGTCGGTTTCTTGAACTCCTCGCTGTCTTAGCGCCACCCATAACAGATCCCTTGATTGTCTATCAAACGCCTTTTCAAAATCAACCAACACCATATCCAAATTCATGTCAGTCATCATAGTCTTCGTTTAATTTCGTCTCTTCGAGCTTGTAGCTACGACCACTCATACTCCAACGTTCCAGCTCACGACCCTTAGTTTTCGCTATAGCTTAAGCATTACTTTTCCATCTCCCGGAAGCCGAATAGGTAGGTCTGACCCGAGCATTCCTCGCCGTCACAGGATTAGTACCATGATAAGTAGTGCCTGGCGGGGTAGTCCGTTTTCTATTAGCGTACATTTATGTATTGTTTTGATTTGAACGTATTCTACATGTACATGCTTCTATTATATCTCGTTTGATCTTGCTTTTACGACACCGGTTTAAGATGCTTACTGTGTCGCTAGGCTCACCTGGATGTTTAATTGGCTAGATGTGATATTCGTAACCCATCCTTACACGGGGCTTAACTAACACTCATGCCATTTTTTTCTAATCGTCGAATCAATTAAAACCTACCTTGCTATTATGAACAACACTTATCATTGAAATGTTATTTTTCAAACAAATTATAGCAGACCTATTTTTGAAACATTTACCACAAAACAAAATTGTTATAGAAAAATCGCCAATTATTATATTTTCGCATACCTATATGTGTACTCATAACGTCAAGTTTGTGGGCTGTCCAAACTGATAAACATAAATCAGCTGTTTGTGAAAAAAAAACAAATTCTGCTTGTATTCAGAGATTCGATTGTGTAACATTAGGCAAAAGAAATATGTAATATGATTTTTAATACCGATTATGAATGAATGCCCCTGCAATATGTCATAGCCTACCCCAAACTTCCATCAAAGCCAATAAATAAAATAAAATATAACATATATCTAGCCAACCACACCTCTCCCACCTTTCCGAATGCCGTGCTGCATCCACCGCCGCCGCACTGTGTCGCCTTTTTGCAAAAGTTCTTGCTAAATTCAATGTTCGTGTGTGCTTTAGATCCAAAACTAATTTAGTAACTGGATTAGGAAGCTTCAAAAGGCGAAAGAAATTTTAAAATCGGTTGAAGGATTTGCATGATACAGGTAGCCAAAGTTTCCTTATTTTTAAAATCAAAGAAAAAATATTTGTTTTGTGAAAAGTTTCAGAGTTTCGGCGTTAAAATCTAAAAATCTTGTTTAAAAATTATATTTTTTTTATTTGAGCTTGTAAAAACGACCATTTGTATTACAATTATTATGATCCATTTTTTTTTAATCGCAAAATTTTAAAATTTTCGAAAAGCTGTTTTTGGCGCAATTTTTTGACTTTGAGTTGAGCTATAAAAAACCCTTTAAGAGTCTTTGGTCTCTCTAAACTCAACGGAAACTATATCTTTGACTATCTGAAACATTCACTAAGAAAACCAGCTGCCAGTTTTTGCCTATTTGCAGTTTAGAGAGATTTTATTAAAGAGGGTTATGTTTATTCATTTATGGCTGTTTTTTTATTATATCGTTAAAAATGCAAGTGGTCATACAAACATTATTTTTACATGTAAAAATGTATTCTTAAATACTTAAAATTTTATTTTAAGGAAACCAAGAGTGAACAGGAATTAATTGGACTTCCAAGAAGTGTGACGTTATAAAGCAGGTGGGGCTGTGATGGATCATCTGGACAAAGTGCCTATAAACAAAAAATAATAACACATGATGGTGAACAATATCGGATGCAAACATGTTTATGGCCTCAATTGTTCCTCTGAGACTTAATTGTTCAAATAGTGAATATCGGACAAACCCGCGCCCATCATCAGTTCATTTCCGCCGACCAATAATGTTGCAGTATGCAAAGGAAACTGCAGATCAGTGAATGACATCAAAAGCCAAATCGCTGATTAAATATTGTAAAATATTAAGTCCATTTCCTATTGGGAGAAAGTCATACTTCAGCAAAAAATTCTGAAATACTCTGTAAATATTTTTTATTAAAATTCACAAAATGTATAGCTTTGGAAATGTTCTTCAAGGTGAAAAAAAAATTATCACAATAGCTTTATTTGCTTACGAGCTATGATTTTTGCAACAACTGCAATAACTTCACCTCGAGTGAGAAATAACCTCACTTTTTTTGTGATACCTAATAAATAACTCCATTTCACATTTGCTCTTCAGTTATAATAGAGAAATTCTCAAATTATAGATGGGAAATAACCTCACAAATTTACGGTGGAGTAATTGCTCACCATCAGTGGGCTATAACTTCACACAAAAAGTGAATTTATTTCCCACTTGAGGTGAAGTTATTGCCCATGTGAAGTTATTGCTCGTGAAGTTATTTCCCGGCACCGTAAATATCTTTTTATCTTCCTCCTCATGTTTCCAGTGTAATAATAATATATAACAAAAATAAATTCAAATATGGATATTCAAATATGTAGGTAAACTTGGCGACCTCTAACATTGTATAGAAAGTTTTTATAGATTCTTTATTGGCGTTCTCAACTCGCCGGGTGGCTTATCGTCGTATATATACGAGTATATGTCGCCGAGAAGGATTTTCTTCAAATTTCATATTAGGGGTTCTTAGTCTAATAGCTGGGGTCAACTTTTTTTAATTCTATCGTTTTTTATGTATTACGGTACCTACCATACAACTGGTTCTTAAAAACTTCGATTTTCTGAAAAATTGCTGGAACGATTTTGATCGTATTTATGTAAAACACAAAATAATTGAGGTAAGGTAAGCGTTGGCAAATTGCTTACTCAGTCTGTGCGGTAATGGTCAAACAACGGAACTTTGCAAAAATGCTAATATCTTCAAAACAGATCATATCTAAAAAAAATTCAAACCAACTAACACCACGAGTCTGAAAAAAATTCGCATGTTAAAATTTGTGAAATATTTTTTTTTATTCTTTTATTTATATTTTTGAAAACTGAACTTTTTTCGAAAACGGCTTAACCATACGATTTTGATCAGCTTTGAAGTTTCGAATACTTGGGATGATTGCAAGAAGATGGTTTAATTTTTCCTAAAAGACTCGATCAACGGTCCTTTAGAAAACTGGCAATATCTCAGAAACAGAAGAAGAGTTTAAGAGAAATTTGATATAATAGCTGGTATGAACATTAAAAACAAATCTGCTATCTGCATACAATAACATATACAACACAATGCATCAGCGAGAAATAAATCATATAAAACAACAAAAAATGGTGTGTGTACTCTTTTATATGCACTTTTTGAAAATATACACCAACAGTATAATTTGATCTGTATAAATTATTGAAAACATCCTGGAATGCAGAAATAGCACGTAGTTTATAAGGATGCTGGAAAAGTATCCTTATTTCATCGTTGGGTTCCGTTTGGTTCCGATATCCGGCTACTTCCGCCACACACACAACCCCTCAATAGCCGCCATCATTATGTTCACAAAATTGATGTGCTGTGCCTCATTGGTATTTAGTGAGGAGAATTTCGAGATATCAATTTTAATTCTCGAGTAGTATATGATGTCGAAAAATATTTATTGGTTAATTAAAAAATATGTAGGCCTTTCTGTTAACCCTTGTTATGGCGTTTCTAACTTTAATTACTACATTATACTACTTCTCACGCTACTATCCAATACTTTCGCCAGTTTTTTTAATGTGTAAACATTTTTGCTCTCGTTGATGTATAAATATATTTTTTCTCGGTAGGGGCTAGTTGGAAATATCTAGCGTCACCATCATCGTCAGATTTTCCCGTTATTTTCATTACCACGTGAGTCAATCGCTACTCGACAGATCACCGGAATTAAACGACGTTTGGCGCGGTTAGTACGTAGATGGTTGACTGTTTGAGAACAACCGCGTGTCGTTGTTTTTTTTTTATTAATTATGTATGTTCAATTTTTTTAACTACGTTAGTTAATTAGTTACGGCGTTAGCTAGATAACAAATTAGGTAGCTATGGGGCAACTGTGCCTACATGTTTACACATCAACTATACCGTGAGTGCAGCGTAGCTCACACCATTTTTTAAAGTATTTTTAATAATAACAATTTGTCAACGTCGCTTTGTGAGAAATTTTGTTTGGGTGTGCCATTATTTGAAGGTATTTTAATTATTTTTCATGAATATGCATGTTTAAATGGATAAAAATTGATTGAGAATTACGGTTTATTTTGTACGTAGTGGTACATCTCAATTACGAGCAATTCAGGCCGTTAATGCGGTCTTTATTTTATTAATTTCATGTTACATTCCGGGTTAATAAATTATTAGTAATTATTATCCGAATATAATCGGAACCCAATTTGGCGGATTTCGGAACCAAAGAGCTTCCTCCCTCGTTTCCTTTATCTAAATGTTGGGTTCTGAAATCCAATAAATTGCAAAGTGGGTTCCGATAAACGAATGCTTCCGTTACTAAGCTTAAACCTTACTCTTCATAGAATTTTGTTCTTCTTCCCTTTACGGCGAGGATATGATCATTAAGTGGATCATAACTCTCTCACTTTGCAGCATCCTTACTGGTCCGCCTGTGATCATCCTGTTTAACATAATGTATGATGGCATTCTTACCCCCCTATTATGGTTAGCGAGTCGAACGTTCGACTCGATTTAAATTACCATTTAAAAGTAGGCAACTAGATGTATCTCATACAACTAAACTTTGAAACAACTGAATACATGTTTTTTTATTATATGCGACAACCTTTTTTAATTGTTATTGTTGAACTTATTGCGTACTTTTAGATTTTTTTTTAATTTCAATCGAACGTTCGATTTGCTAACCGTAATAGGGGGTTATACTACCTTCCGTGTTATCCGTCGCTGGTCAGAAAACTTTGGGCTTAAATAAGCTGAGTACAAAATAGAAGCGGTACTGATCAGCAACGGAAAAGAAAAGCAACTGGTAGGTGGGCATGAGATATCATCTAAATCGGCCTTTAAATACCCAGGCCCTTTGATCGACTTGAGGCTCTCTTTCAAGGTGCGCCTGTAGTATGCACTCAAAAAGGAAGCGTCAGTGAATAATGCTCTAGCACAAATTAAGAAAAATGTTGGAGTGGCTAGGATGGTCACGTCTGTAATACTGTTCGGATCACGAGACAATAAGGAGTTTGAAAGAATGGCAGCAGCTTTAGAACCTTTCAGCCCCAGGCCGATGGACCTACAGTCTTATTGCGAATATACAATCATTCATAAGGTAACAGCATGGAAGAATAGACTTCTATCTGACTCAGGTTTTAACCGGACATGGCTGTTTCCGATCATATCTTTATCGATTCAAGCACTACGACTCCGTAATGTGCCAACACTGCACAGACACAGTAGAAGCTGTTGAGCACGTGTTCTTTCAGTGCCCACGGTTCCACACTCAACGGAAGGTACGGGTAGAAGCACTGGAAGCAATACCAATACTTGAAAATCTAGTGCCATACATGATTGATTCCAGAACAATGTGGATTGCAGTGTGCAATTTTTTTTTTTAAGTGTATGTAGAGGCCTAAAACAGGAAAGAACGTGAATACACGAAGGGCAACAAAATGACGGCGATCGGAAAACAAAACCATTAATGATAACAGTTCAATACACCTGTACGGTAACAACGTTTTTAATTTTTGTTTTCCGTCCAATTTTATTCCACATTTTGATAGTGCATGAGTGCTTGCCTGAGAAGACGCTGGTCTAGGTTCGAATCCCAATATAAGAAATAGATTTTTGGGATAAAATAAAGGAAAAAGACAGACCAGCGACACAGAAGGAGTCTATGATCTGTTGTTGAGAACCGTGAAACAGCGCTGTAACTCCAGCCGTCCACTTCACGTGGTAACGAATGTAAGGTTATTCATTCAAAACAACATAAAGGGTAAAGTAGGTCTACTTTTCTGTAAGTCGTCGTTTGCATAGATACAAAAACTGCTCTTCACACATTCTAGAATACTTCACGCATTACAATTGAGAGAGGCAAATAAGAAAAAACATTGGAAAATTAGTGAAAACTACTGACAAATAAATAAATAAATAAATAAATATTAGGCTTGGGCCGTTCAAGCCTAATATTTATTATATATTATTTATTATATACAAACCTAACTTATCAAACCATTTTTGCTTTTGCAAAGTGGAAGGGACCTACAATTTTAAACCCGAATCCGAACGGCACATTTTTTAAGCTTCTCATAACAATTGATATTTTTAGATGTTTGTCTGACGTTCGCAAGTGGTGGTGGCAGTGGAAAAATGTTTTAGATGTTACTTGGCCCCGTCGGGATTTGAACCTGAGGCTTGAAACTGTAGGGATGTTTTTTAATTCCCCTGGAGAGTTATGTGATAAATGAACAATGTACTGTACTGGCATCAAAGTTGGCGACGAATTCTGTGGGACGATTCCTTCCATTAAATACGTTAAAGTCGAAACAACGAATGAAACGGACTTTATTGGCGTAGAGACAACGATTGAGCCTACGGCTAAAATTTTTTGACATTTCGGAAACACTTCGGAAATTTGTAAAATAAAGTACACTGCAATATAGCGGTAAACTCCCACTGAGAAAAATAGCCGGAGAAATAAATAAAACACAATAATTTCTTATATGACGGGCCAAATTAAAAAGATATTTACTGTCATCTGTCAATAACAATCTTATTTTTATCTCATCTATATTCTGCATACAAATTTGGCATTTATCTTTGGTGTTTAGAGAAAATTTAGAGATAAGGTTCGTTAAAGTTTAGCGCGAGCAGGATACTGGACACACTTTCAAATGATATTAAATTGTTGATATTTTTAGTCTACCACTATATCGTTATCATTGTAATTAAGTTAAAGTCCCAACCTCATTTCAAATATTTATCGTGGAGTTCGATCATGATAAGAACTAGAATCTCATTTTTCATCTGTGCTAAATACGCACCTTCGAAGAAAGAATTATTCATATCGACATACGCCTTTCAATACGTGGTTTTTGTAACTGGGTAGGAAGATCTTTTTTTTTCATTGGCAATAGTGGGTGGTTTTTCCTTTATTTGTTTTTGTTTCATCTCTGAAGTATCACTTTTTTGTGTTGGAACAAAATTTCTTAAAGGGAAAATTTTTTTTAGATGTTACTTGGCTCCGGGGGGATTTGAACGTGAGACCTTTAGATTAATTGTACAACAACCTTGCTTCTCTGCCACTGCGCTCAGAAAGTAAAAGTTTAAATTGACTAATAAAAATATTTTTTTTTCCTAAATCTGAACGTTTCCTCAATTGACCAACCGGTCAATGTTGGGAGTCACCTAAAAGTTTTGGGTCACTAGCATTGACCAACCGCAGGTGTTGCTCTATTATAGGAGATATGTCACAATTTCCTTCAGTTGACGTTTAAACTGCATATTTTGTTGATGGATTACAATCCTACAAAAAAAGATAGCTTCTCCGATGATACAAAATTATTTCGGTCAATGTTAGATCAACCAATGCTTAACTTTCATCACTTACTTATTTACCCACAACTTCATTAAAAAACACATTAAACCAAAGCAATTTTTATAGTATCACAAACCTTCGAATTCCCTTTGTTACATTTGTTTCCAATTATATATACGATATAAGAATAATCTGTAGCAACCTGGCAAAGTTCAAAAGCGGGCACAGAAAGTTGATTTTACGGTATTAAATATATATTAAATGCTTTCACGCCAATCGGAACGCAGATTGCGCTTTATATACCGTTTTCAGAACAAAATAAATATAGCATACAAACACGTTTTTGATATTAACCTTCAACACAGAAATACTGCGCGGTTGTTAAGGATATTTTGGAAAAATATCTTGTTCGGGTTTTAGGGGCCTTTTTAAGGGTTCCAATGCCCTCTTGGTAAAAAAAAACCTGGAATAGAGAACATTTTGACATAATATATTATTTTTCGGTTTTTAAGGATTTCATTGTAAAATAACATTGAAAAGAAATACTGCGCAGATTTTAGGGACATTTTTGACGTTTTGACGACCTTCTTTTTAGAACATAATATGTAGATATATTAAATATCCATAAATAACTTGCCTCCTATGTCAATCAAAACTCCTGTAAAACAAAACCAATAAGATTATTTTCATGGCACTCGCAAGTCGCAACTAAAGAATCACACTATGTATATCCCTGTTTTGTTCGCCTGAATAGGTGCACTCATTTCTCAAAGCGAAAGCACCAACGAAAGAGAAAAAAAAAATCACAGCACAGAGTGAATACCATGTTTTGCTTTTTTGTTAGATCACTTCAAGCTCCCTTCTCTTGCTCAAGCTATGCGTTTCGAATAGATTGTGCTGAAGTATTGCACTTCTATGAATCTATAAAATTAATACATTCATGCAGACCTCTAAATACCAAAACGCCGAACTAAACAACAACAAATATATAATAATCCGCAGAAATTCCTTGTGTTTTCGCCAATGATCTACACGGATCATCAATTTATATGCTTTACAACTAATACACATGATCTTGGTGCTACGAGTATCATCAGAAACATATTTTAAGAGCTGTACACTAGTTCTTACTGTTTCCCAATAGGTGTATTAGACGCAAATAGGTTGTCATTTTATTGCTGAATTTATATCGACATACCAAAATTGAACATTATTTAACAATTTTTTGTTTCATGAAATTAGCATACCGCTTTCTGTTTATTGCTCCTTAAGACTATGAACCATTATCAAACAAAATAAAAAAGGGGTTGGCATTCAAATTCAATGCATCTACTGCATCTGATCGAAAGATGTTTCAAGGCCGAAAACGTACAATTTTAATTTGATGGGCATTTTTTGATTTTATGTTATCTCCGGGCTAAATTTAGAATTGGAAATTCAGCTTTGTAAGTGTTCGATGTTCTATACTGTTTCATTATTGTCGGCAGATCTATACAGATGTGTGTACGACGGATTTGTACAATCTACGAATACCTACTAAGTATTTTGTTGGTGTATTGTTACGTTCGGAAAGGTTTTTTGATGGAAATCGCAACGAAAAAAATCAACCAAAATCTCCATTTCGTATCAACGAACTTTGTTTTAGCTAATTTAGATATCTTTAGGCCGCTACTTATCTTCGGACTGAGTACTATACCTGTATATCTGAAGTGTTAAATATACGTGGTTAAATTATCAAAATAAAAACAAATCAGTTACGCTTCAGTCAACTGATTCTGTTTGGTTGATTTCGTAGATAGTGTGTATTAAGTTCGCGTATCGTTTAAATTGATTTGAAATTTTTAATTTAAGGACATGTAGATACATATCTTACGAGACTCTTACTTGAAAGTCCCACTTCCATTTCTCACAATAAATTTATTTTGCTGCGTTGCACTTGTTTTGCAAATTGTCAGTGGGTCTTTCAAAGACTCCAAAAAACCTAATAAAACTGTAAAGAATAATCCTTGAGTAGTTTGAGAGTGATTATTTTCTATAAGACTATGATGAGCTCATATAACAGTAATTCCAGAAGCTAATAAAATTGTTGTATTTAATAATGGAATTTGAAAAGGATTAAAAGGAATAAGACAAGACATCATCTAAGTTCTAGAAAAAGATGGGAGACATCGGGTCCAAACGGCTCATGATTCCCTCTAAACTGATGAGAAGCGAAAGAAATCCTAACCAGTGGAGGGAAAGTTGTCTTATTGCTTTGTTCAAAGGAAAATGGCGATACGCTAGACTGTGCTAATTACCGTTCAATCGAGCTGATATCACACACTACTAAGATCATTGAACGGGTATTAGATATCCGAATGCGGAAAATAATGCGGTTATCTGAGGATCA
Source organism: Portevinia maculata (assembly GCA_949715645.1). Lineage (NCBI taxonomy): Eukaryota > Metazoa > Arthropoda > Insecta > Diptera > Syrphidae > Portevinia > Portevinia maculata. The sequence continues at coordinate 79,434,073 of OX454527.1, read as the reverse complement.
GTGCGGTTTTGTCGCAGGTAAATCAACAACGGGTTCAAGCCAAAGTATAAGGATCATTTTTTTTTTTTTTATAATTCGCTTACGCTAAAGGGGCTTTGTTATTTCTGTATATTTACAGTACCCTTATAGTGTTAAACACAGCGCATGCATTTTTTGTTGAACAGTAAGGTGCACCTAGCAATGTAGTATTGTATTGCTTGATTTTAGGTGCTGCTTACTATTCGAAAGAATAGGAGGATATGAAAGAAGTTTTTGGTGCTTAGTATTTTTTTATCTCCATGGGTGCCCCCTAAATTGCTTAGGGAGATCTCTATTTATGTGAATTCATTTAAAAATCATGGCCCTGGCCGGGATTCGAACGCACGACCTGCCAATCAGTTAGTGAATACACTACCATCACACCAATGCCACCCGCATGATCATGATTTAAAGTCATGATGGTTGCTTAAAGGATTTGCGTATGGTCTTGGTTGGTTTTGAAAAGGCCTTTGATAGACAACCAAGAGGTCTGTTATGATTGGTGCTAAGAAAACGAGGAAAGACAGAAACCTACGGACAGCTGATCGCGGACATGTATGAGGGAGTAAAGACAAGAGTAAGATGCCCCGCTGGAGTCACCGAAGACTTCGCAGTCACATTCGGGGAATACCAGGGAAGCGCCTTATGACCAATTGGTACCGTCATGTTCAAAGCAGAGATCCTACGAACCCTGTCAAAAAGGAAATATCAATCAACGTTTTTATAAAAGCCCAAAAAGAGAGACAGGCCTTAAAACTCCTGGATCACACAAATACAGCAACACCAGCATATGATTGGCCTCAGTGACAAACTGATTCAAAATCGGGAGGCCTGTCGTTATTTTCTGAGGTCGTTGTTATTCATTTAACTCATATTATTAACCACTGTATAACAACTTCGACCTTTCCCCATCCGTGGAAAATAGCAAGAGTTTTACCAATCGCAAAAAAAGTCAATTCGATCTCTGTTGGCGATTTTAGGCCAATTAGTATTTTACCGTGCTTATCTAAGGTCTTCGAGAAACTGATAGCAAACCAAATACAAAAACATCTGTCGCTTCATCGGTTGCTTAACCCACACCAGTCCGGTTTTCGGGCCAACCATAGTTGCTCTACGGCAATGGTTAACATTATTGATGAAATAAGACAAGTTTTTGGCAAAGGATACGTCACTATTCTATGCTTGCTAGACTTATCGAAAGCATTTAACAAGGTCAATCATGATGTCCTCTGCTGGAAGTTAAAAAATCTGTTTGGTTTTAGTGATAGGCCTGGGCAACTCATTCGTAGCTTCCTTTCTGGCAGGATGCAACGAGTTATTTCTGGTGAAAAACTCTCTGCATTCAAACCTGTTTATCAAGGGGTACCTCAGGGATCGATACTAGCACCGATTTTGTTTTGTTTATTTATAAATGACCTACCGTCCGTATGTAAACATGCAGCTGTGCACCTCTATGCAGATGATGTACAGCTTCATTTAGCCCTACCAATGAATGATTTAAATGTCCTTGGTTCCCGAATACACGAGGATCTAGAGAAAATCCACAATTGGGCTGAGGTGAATGGTCTATCACTCAATCAGCTAAATCGCATCATTCCGATCTCTAATAAGACCATTGACACCAATAATCTACCTGATTTATGGCTCTCGAACTGTAAGCTGAATTCTGCAGTAACAGCTACTAGTCTGGGCTATGTAATCAATAGAAATTTATGCGGATACAACCACACCAATGTCGTGATTGGACGTATCTACGGATGTATTCGCAAGCTTTGGCTTAGTGCTAGCTTCACACCGACCGAAGTTCGTCTTAACCTTAAGATAGTTATCAAAATCTCTCTGAATGTAAAGTACTAAGTACTATAAAAGATACAAATCTTAATGTACAAACCTCTTTGTTTAGTAACAATAAATTAAAATTGAAATTGAAATTGAATCGGCGAACCCCGCAGGCGGACCAGTAGGGATGCAGTTTAATGGGAGGGTTATGTTCCCTTTAATCCTGATCGTACTACAAGAAATGGACAGTAAAAAATATTTGCTTTTTGAGAGCTTTGCCGTTTCTACGAGTACAAAAGCAGAGATTTTCGATGCGGGGAAACCAATAGTTTCATTGGCATTGCCTTATGGGCTTGTCAACGGGAAGCGCTGAGGAAAAGTTCAGGAGAGCAAAATCAGCGCAGCATTGCTATGGTTAGCTTGGCAGTTTCTTCACTTTAGTTTATTTTACAAAATGCAGAATATATACACACTTAAGTTGGCAGGATGACACGGACGGGAGTCGGTTGTACCACTAGTAAGGATCTTAAGGCCCGTAAGAACGCCAGTAAATTGTCTGCAGTCTTTTCTGTTGAGAGCCACCAAGATTGCCCCAGATTTTTTACAGACGTGTCGGGAAGAATTTGTTTAGTCTGTCTGCACTCTGGAGAGTCAAGCCACCTGCGATTGTGTTCATATGAAACCCAAGTGTCAATAGAAGCTCTGACCGAGGACGCAGGCAGACATAACATAATGCTGGCTCCGGTCCTGATAAAAGCCGTGAACTACACAAGTAAAAGTGAATTCAGCCTTCCGACCGAATTCAGAGAGATCTTGCATTCACGAAGGCCTCAAGCGCAGCTAACGCAGATTTTTTTCTAAAAAAAACCTTTGGGATCGCCAGGGCAAAGGAAAGGGCACTAGATTAATGAGATATTTTGAGCCGTAGGGGCCAGCAAATATTAAGGATAGTAGGGTTTCTACTTTACGTATAAAGCAGACAATATTACCAGCAGAAGATTTCTTTATGTCTTTGGAACTCTGTTGTTCCCTGAAGAAGATCTTCTTTCTTATTCCATTAGGTGCTGGACATTCAAATAACATGAGACATTTGCATTGCACCGATTGTTCTTAAAAAATACAGTCATGCAATTGCTCCATATCTTATGTATCTGTTTGAATTGCCCATTAGTACTGGTAAATTCCCTAATCTATGGAAAAGTGCTTTTATCACACCTATTTCTAAAAAAGGCGAATGTGGTGATATCACTAATTATAGGCCCATTTCAAAGCTTTCGTGTATCCCTAAGCTTTTTAAACAAATTATGTGTGAAAAGTTAATATTTCTTTGTCGCAATATAATTTGTAATGAACAGCATGGATTTGTAAGAAACAGGTCCACTGTCACTAATCTATTAAGTTTCTTGCATGATTGTTCGAATGCCTTAGAGAATAAGGACGAAATGAATTGCATATACACTTACTTCTCTAAGGCTTTCGACCAGCTATCCCATGAAATAATCGAATTTAAGCTCAGGGCTCATCAGGGCTCATCGCGATAAGCTAAGTGAAGTCCAACGATCAGTGTGTCTCTGCATGAGTGGTGCACTGCGCACTACCCCCTCTGCTGCAATGGACATTCTGTTTCACCTGACACCCCTGGACATCTTTAGCAAGCAAGTGGCTGCCTATCCGCCTCAAAACAACGTTATAATGGTCCGAGAATGAAATCGGCCACGCATCTATTCTGGAAAAATTTAGAATCCTCAATAGTAACATAGACTAAACCATCCCTCAGACCCTTTTTGACAAAAACATTAAGGTCAAGATCCCTCCCAGAACATTCTGGGAAGGAATGTAGTCCGTGACTGTCGATCATCTCTAGTGGAGATGGCCGACATTCACCTATGCTGGGTGCCAGGCCATAAAGACATTCCAGGGAACTGTAGGGCGGATGAACTCGCCAGAAAAGGAACCATACTGCCCCTTCTACCTGATCAAGGTTCATTAGGCATCCCAATTGCTACATGCAAACTCATGTTTATGAGGCAGACCATTGAGAATTCTAACCTTAGGTGGACAAGTGGCAACACTTGTCTAGTGACAAAACAGATTTGGCCAAAGCTGGATCTGAAACGCTCTAAGTGTTTGATATCTCTGAACAGACATCACATCGGTGCTATAATTGGTGTGATCACCGGACACTGTCTAATAGGCATACATGCAACAAGGCTTGGCGTCCACACAAATGACTTCTGCAGAAGCTGCATGGACGAGGAAGAGGAGGAAACAATTCTCCACCTTCTCTGCACATGTCCTGCTCTCCACAAAGTCGTAAACTCCATTTAGGATCCATCTTTTACAATGATCTTAACGATCTCATTAACACCGACATCAAAAGTCTCACAAGCTTCATCAAAAGCTCCAACTGGTCCAGCGAGTAGGAGGATGATACATCCGTGTGGTATCACAATGGACCTGTCATTTGTCTAAGTGTGTCGGCCTCTGCCGACTGCCGACTACAACCAAACCTAACCTAAGCTCAGGACTTTTGGTTTCCCACCAAGTTTCATAAAATGGGTTAGTTCATACCTCAGATCAAGGGTATATCAAGTGAAATTTAGAGGGTCGCTATCTGTATCTTTCACAGCTCAGTCTGGAGTTCCCCAAGGAAGTCACCTCAGACCAATTATATTTATACTAGACATAATGATGTCAAGGCAAATATAATGTCACAGTAATATCCTGATCTACGCTGATGATATGAAAATATATAAATCTATCACTAGTCAGCGAGACAGAATTTTTCTTCAATCTGACATTAATAGCTTCGCCAATTGGTGTAATAAAACGGTTTATCCCTGAACCCTACTAAGTGTCAACATATGACATTCTCTAGAAAGAATATCCCTTCCACTTTTCAATATTCTTTGTAATGTTGGTAATTTTAAGGATCTTGGAGTTTATTTCGATCCCAAACTGGTTTTTGCTAAGCATATCAATTCTATTGATAATAAATCTAATTCGTAAAAAGGTGGGCGAAAGAATTTAAAAACCCATACGTTTCTATGTCATTGTATAATTGTTTTGTCCATCCGATTCTAGAGTATGCCTCACAAGTTTGGGCACCGTTCTTCAACATTCATTCAAATCCAATAAAGGCCATTCAACGTAAAATTATTCGATTTGCACTTAGAGGACCCCATGGGATGATCCATTTAACCTCCCTCCTTGCAGTCAACGTATCAAGCTTCTACAAATGTTACCCCTTTCTCAACGAAGGCTTAATAGCGATATCATTTTTTTACAGCAGCTTATATCCTGTCAAATAGATGCACCTGACTTTCTGTCGTCTATTGGCTTTAATTTTCGTGGTGGTGCCTATAATTTATGCAGTGTTGAATTATTGTTTAGCCCCCATCATAGAACGAATTATGGGAGGCATGAGCCTATTAGTCGCATGAGTAGAATCTATAATCTAAATGATCATGTGATTGACTTGCATGTTAGTAAAATTAAGCTGAAACATATTTTGCGTAATAATGCTCTAATGTCTTAAATTATTTGCATGATTTGTGTCTGTGTTTGTATTTTATAGGTACATAATTTTTGTATTTTTGATTGTTTTGTCCTTACTAACACATGCACTAAATGATGAGCCTGTGAGAGCACTTTTAGTGCCGGCAAATTTCTGCTCGTGATAGTTGCTTGCTTTAAGCACTCCACGACACAGAGCTGATAGTGTAATAAAAAAAAAAACATGTGTTCAGCTGTTTTGCCCTCTTCAAGACATAGTCGGCACTCAGGAGTTTACTTTTTTCATTTTGTTAAAATGATATCGTAAGCCGTAGTGACCAGATAGGTAACCTACTTAGATTTTGATATCATGCCTACTTAGATTTAGGCACCTGTTGGCATGGTTGTTGAAGGGGAGAATGGCTCGTTTGACCTGTCTTAGACCTGTGATGCTCTCCTAATAAAAAAAATACATTTATATATTCCCAGCTTTTTATTGCTGCGATTACTGCTGATCTAGCAGTGCAGCAGAAGGGTTCGGGACCTATGATTGGTGTTTCCGAACCCTTCCTGACCAATTTATCGGCCTTTTCATCAAATCTTGTTTCTTAAGCCGAGTGTTTGAAGGATATTAAAACAGTGCATGGGTGATTTGGAGTGAATGGTGTGCGAGCTAAGGGAATTTATAGCTGCCTGACTATCCGTGAATGTATGGACGTTTGCGCTTTTAATACCAGATATAAATACGCTGGGACTTTTCTCATGGGTATCGTAATGCATGTATTTGTTCGTGTATTCCGGCTCCTACCCCCGATTTAATTTTAGAATCATCCGTATACCACTTTATGCCGTATTAGCTGTTTGGTTTGTTATTACTAGTCCATGCTTCTATTTTGGGGATCTCTACGGAGAACCGTTTATTAAAACATAGTGTTTTGTGGAGGTGGTCTGTGATCGCGCAGTTCATTTCAAGTTTTGGGAGTTCATCGAGAAGGGTCATAAGTTCCGGGTGGTCGTAAAGCCTTATCTCATTTAACTGTATTAAACTTGTTCCACTGCGGATCGCCTTTTTTTGAATGTAGCTGATGAAGTGGCAAGGAAAGGATCTGCGATGGACCAAGAACAGGCCCTTCAGTCGGTCAAACCACCACTCTGTAATGTCAGAGAAAGAATGAAATACAAAATCCGAATGAAAGCCAAAAACAGGTGGCAGCCACTTACCACTTCTGATATATCGCTCGAGCTGTGGCCAAAATATGATAAGAACCGGACCAGCAAACTCTTACTTTACGAGAAAACATCGCTGTCAAACCTGATTGGAACTCTTACTGGTCACAACTTGCTAATGACCCACACAATGAAACTAAATCTCAAGGATGACGACATCTGTAGAGGAAACCCATGAGGATAAACCTCACTTTCTCTGTTACTGTCCAAACCTATACCACTTGGGGAACAGAACACTTGGAAGATAATTCTCCCAAGACATTCAAGAACTGTCTGATGACTCACTTTTGAATCTTTATGCGTTTATGAAGACATCCAAATGGCTGGACAACCTGCAGTAGGTCTGAAAACCAAGGACGAAGGAGGAATAACGTGGCCAACACTAGCAACGAAAGGTATATGTCCACATGGACCTAAGTAATAAGATAATAATATAGTATACCTATATAATACATATTTATATAAAGAACTTGGTTAAAAAAAAAACCGGAATAGTGTCTGGAACTGTTTCCCTGCAATATGGACACAAGCAGTTTTCCTCATTTCATTTGTACTACTCGTGTTGAATCGCATCAATCGCATCAAAAGGAGTTTGCGGATATTGAAGGAATATTATCGATGACAGATATTGCAAATTTCTTCGCAGTTTTGAATAAACTAATTTTTCTGAAGTACATTCCTAATTGCTCTTCATCAAACAAAAAGAATTATTATATGAAAACGCTAAGACCGCGAGCTGCGTGCACCGCGCTCTTGGTTGACGTGCAACGCAAACCAATTTTTCTATAACGGATGTAAACTTAAAGATAATAATAAAACAAAAATCACAAAAAACCCTTACAATGTAAGAAGAGGTAATGTATTGTAAATCAAAAAAAAAACAGTGGTTATTCTTTAGAATACAATACACAGTATCTTTATTAGTTCTCTGAGGCAACACTTTGAATAAGCAAACAACTCGTCCTTTTGCTTCTGACTTAACTTTTTCCTTTAAGACGAAAGGGGTAGTTTTACATCGTCATTAAGTTGACTAGAATAACCGCAACGGCAAGATAAAAGCTCAAAGTATTGAATCCAGCTGAGCCGTCTTCCGGCTCCGGTTCCGGACGGTAGTTCAAATCGATGGCATTCGTCTTACAAATGTTCGCAAAAACCTTGGACGATAACTTTGGCGTTCTTATCCGATCCGGATGCGTAAAGTCCACATGAAATAGACCAAACTTCTCGCTGTGAATGAAAACAAAGAATCGATCTAAGGGTTTGCAAAATTTATTTTCGAGCAAGCTAATGATTTACGTGTATCCAGAATTCCACTCGAAGTTATCAATGAGACTCCATGCGATATAGCCTATTACGTTGGCACCCTGATCGATTGCATCCAGTACAGCCGATAGATATGCATTGTAATAATCCACACGAGAGTTGTCTTCGAGCTCACCCTTATCGCTGACTCCGTTTTCCGTTACCATTATCGGTGGATTGTTGTACTCATCTGTAATCCACGTTAAGAGTTTGGCCATCCCGAATGGAACAACCTGGTTAAGAAAAAAAAATAGATAAACAGATAGCAGTGTTGTCAGTCAATCCAACAGCAAGGGTTGCTTATAAATAACATCAAAACGAAACTGGGAATTAGGCGTTAGGTCTTCTGGCTCAAACCCAAAATGGCTAGATCCAAAATCGTAATAACTATCTAAATATTGCTACACAATTTGTTGTTGTAAGATTCACATTATTTTCAACATCGCTCAAACCGAACAAATATGAAAACATAGGGACAGGCTACAGTCCGCTTTGGCGAAATGTTGGATACACTGTTCTTATTCCTATCAGACACCTAGAGAGTATATATTATAAATTTCAGCTCCCTAGCTCAAACTTTGACTTTTCAGTGGGCGGATTTTAAAAAGTTTATCTCCCGAGCAGCTTTAGGAGTCAAAGATCATATATAAAAAATTTAAGCTTTCTAGCTAAAACTTCAATTTATTCGATAAACTTGTTTTTTAAGTTTGTGGGCGGATTTCAAAAATTCCTTTGATTATTTTGGGCCACTAGAGAGTATATGGGTAAAATTTCAGCTTTCTAGGTCCAGTTTAAAGGCCTTTTTTTTGCCGACAGATGGGCGGACGGACTATAGTAACTTTTAGGGGTCTACGGACAATATTAAGGATGTTTTGTATGAGTCAAAATTAATATACCCTTAGAATAGGGTATAAAAAGAAAAACAAGTTCTTACTATTGTATTCAATATTCTGTCTAAAAGTGTAGAATTTTAAAGAAAATATTAAATCTGAATCTAAAACCTAATTTTTACCGACCGACGGAATTACATTGCTAAATCGACATTACCATCGGTACTGATAACAAATAGAGTTACTTTTAGGGGTCTACGGGCAATATTAAGTTATGTTACAAACTTAGTCAAAATAAATCTGCTAATATTCAATTATTTCAAATGAAAAAACACTTGCGCTTTCTAATACTTGAAACTAGATTATCCGAAAGATATGAGCCATCTTTAACATTAACAGAAGCGCTACTGGCAGAGGAATAACAATCTTGCCTAACACTATGTTCAAACTTCATTCAGTCCCCATCTATATATTTTTTTATATTCCTTCAAACGCTGGACAGATTTTATGTAGAGATATTGATGCTCTTTATACTCTCTTGAATATTATGATGCTGTTATAAGTGGGGGAGATTTCAGCACTCGCCACTCTGCGTGGGGATCCATAAAAATTAAGGAAATATTCTGAACAATTGGTTTAACAACGGCCTATACAATAACCTCGAGTAAACTCCAACTTGAATTTTTTTCATAATTTTTTCAACCCTTAAATACGCAGATTTGGCGACCAATCCCTCAGTGCTTTCATGTTAACATGTTAAACATTTTCAGCAGTTTTCGACACTTTGACATAATATAAATGAAATCTTTACATGTCTATAATAACATTAAATTTATTTCTTCTCGGATTTTCATCGCCTTCCTGTAAGGTCAAATAAAATCATTTTCATTTATTGAACAAATATTGCGTTTTGTTTCCAGTTAATATCATTAGGTTATGGGCCGAGGACGTGTTGAAACCGTATGGTGGATTGTAAGCAGAAACATTCTGGAGATCCAAAGAATCGGTTTGGAATGGCTTCCAGTTCATCAAGTTCCTCGCGCATGGAGTTTCTGTCTAAAGAGAGCTATGGTACTTGGAGCATGCAAGTTGAGGCACTTCTCGCAAAAAAGGATTTGTGGGACTATACAAATATGTCGATAAACTTGAGATCATGGAAGTGCAAATAAATGAAGATTTGCTCGTTGTTGAACAGCCTTCCTTCTTCATACGAAAATTTTTGATGCGCGATCCCGAAGTGCTAAAAATCAAAATTATTGACAAGAGCGAAGCACGGCAGCAAGCAACTAGAAGTGCAGTTATAGCCACGGCTGCTGGGGGCAGCGTGCGAGATAAAACGAAGTTTCCACCAAGAACTGGAGAAATCAAATTCTTTAAGTGTGGTGTTATGGGTCATATTAGTGAATGATTTGAAGAATCGAAACATAAGCATTTGAATGAATTGAAAAATCGAATGATCATTCGAGATACGGGTAAATGAAAAAAAAATACATTTGATATTGATATTTTTTGTTTTTAGGCAAAAAAGTGCTATTTCATTTATACATTAAAAAATAAGCAAAAAAACGAGAATAATTAACGCAGGAAATGTTTTATTCATTATTTCGCATTCCGAAAGTTCGAAGAGTCTTAAGTTCATAAATCATACATAAATATACTTTTTTTAGAAGAAAAAAAAACTTAAACAAAGCAATTCAGTCTATAAAGCTGGAAGTGGAAATATTGTTATGCCACGAAAAAAATAAAACCTTAAACCTTCAGTTTTTAAAAATATGAAAGCAACTTTATATCCAAAAAAAAGATATAAAAATATCTCGAGAACGTCTGAAAAACTCAATAATTCATTCAATCAAAGCACATAACTGGCATAACAGCAATCATTCATTCGAGATATGCTATGCATATGAGAAATATAAAAGAAAGGTTATGAAGAAAATCACTCGATATCTTTTGAGTGAGAGAAAGAGAAGTGAGTAATAAAATGAAATAAGAAGAGAATATATGGCGCACTTCATCACTGCATTCGTTAGAGAAGGAGAACATAGCCCAAAACGAGTAAGCAAATGTGAGAGAAGTAAGAAAATAGAAAACGAAATTATTCGAATGATCATCACTAGGTCATATGGCGAACGTATGTCTAACAAGGAAGTCGGATATCGGTCGAAAGTCGCGGCAATCAGCAAACAGTGTCGATGAGTCCTATTGTACTGTTTCTCACTTGATACCACCAGATGCAAATAATGCAAGCAATAGCGCCAAGAAGCGTTTGAATAATAGGGCATGGATTCTCCGCACTGTTGTGCAGGGTATTTGTGTGGCGATGAGCGTCTTTTTCAATCGATGGTAAATTCCCCGAACACGAAATTGAGCTTGGCAAGTAATGCGTCAGCTGAAGTCAAAGGAAAGGGTTGTTATTCATTTGTCAATTGCAAATGATTATGGTTATCGAAAAATCGAGTTCAAGGATACATTGTACGTACCTGACTTACGATGACTCATGATGAACGTGGAAATGTATCCATAGTTGCAGATCGCAGATGGGAACTTTATAACGTTCGTAAAAATACTATTGATTGTGCAATCTGAGTGCTCCGAACTGTTGAAGTGGCACGAAATATTGGGTCATTTAAGCAAAGATTGGTAAAATCTGGTTCAAATCGGTGTTTTACCCGTGGAAGCTTGAAGAAGAGCTCAGACGAACTCCGGGAAGGCCTAAGTTGTTGCGGATGGGCAGCAGAGGGCAACCGAGAAATCTGTTTTGCACTAGACGTTCTACTACTATTACAGCACAGTTCAGTAGTGTGAGTCTCCGTCTTCAGTCGATGGCTGCGGTTCTGAGCTTGAGGATGAAATTTTCGCCGGTGTGGAGCGGTGCATGTGAGGAGTGAAAGGACGCAATGGAGGCAGAGGTGATGAGTCTGACTGAAAATGAAAATTGGCAGATCGTTAAGAAATTTTTCCTATACAAACGTCGTTGTACGTCGTTGGGTGCTGACCAATAAACACAGTTCAGATGGAAAAATAGAAAGACGCAAAGCCCGGATTGTTGCCAAAAGGTTTAGTCAAAAATATGGCGTCAATTATATTGAGACTTTTGCACCAATGGTGAGGTTGGAGACGTTGCGATTGATTTTGACTCTTGCAGTTGAATTTGTTAGACGGGGTGACGGCGTATTTAAACGGTGTATTGGATGAAGACATTTTTATGAGAATACCTGTGATGTTGAATGAGATGCTTAAGAGGGTAATTGCTAAGCCAGGTAGACATTCGAAGTTTGGACATCAAGCAGGATATATGCTGACGAACATACGTGATGGTATGCAACATGCAAGTTACAGAAGGCTCTTTATATACTACGTCAGTCTGAACGACAGTGGGACGTAAAACTCAGCGAAAAACTTTTAAGTTGTTGTTTAAGTCCTACAAAAAATGAGCCGTGTCTATTTTATAAAAGTTCTGGAGATAGTTTGCTGTTTGTTCTTGTTTACGTTGATGATATATTGGCGGCGTCAAATAAGAAAAACCAAATCATGAATCTGCGTGACAATCTGTTGGAGGAGTTCGAGGTAAAGGATCTTGGTCTGCCAAATATGTCTGGGACTGGAAATAAATCAAGATTACCGCAATTTATAAGTAAACCGAAAAAGGAAGAAGGAATCGAGTCCTGACATATCTAGCTGGGAGTACACAGGCCGGACTACTGTAAACGAATACCAATTAGTCGCTTATTGGATACACAGATGCTGACTGGGGTGGCTGTACTGTTGATCATCGTTCTTACACAGGATACGTATTCTTACATGGTGGCGCTGCAATATCGTGGAAACCGTAGAAGCAGCGAACCTAAGCTAACCTGAGTATAAAGCCTCCTTCGCTGCCTCCTGTCGTCAACTGAGGAAGAATATGTAAGTTTAGCGGAGGCAGCGAAGGAGGCTATATACTTAGGTTAGGTAAGGTTAAATTTATTTATTTATATATTTATTGATTTCATCAAACGGAGGTACACTTGGTCCTCTAATGGATTACATACATACATAATTCGACAAATTTTTAACATACTTAATTAACCTCACCAAAGTTTGTTAAAAGCATAAGCAATTGATTTTTGAACGTATTTCTACTTATATTAGAGTGAAGATCAATGAGATTCCCAACTGAATTAGCTTCTCTTAAGCATCTAGTTATTGTTTCATTATATCCGTATTGTACTCTATGCATAGGCTCAACAAAAATATTTTGATTTCTCAATGGTATCACGAGTCTTCGATATCTGATCTGTGTAAGCAGGTAAGGACAATTTATATGTTTAGTTATTACGTCTCTCACAAACATGATCGAAAAATACCTCCGCCGAATACATAAAGGCAAGATTCCAATCAGTTTGCATCTGATATTATATGGTGGCAAGTCGATATTCCAATTAAGCTTTTTTATCGCAGCTCTAGTAAACCATTTTTGAATCTTCTCTATCCTTGTAGAGTGAACCATATAATATGGATTCCAGATAACAGAGCAGTAATCTAAGGAAGATCTCACATATGTAAAATATAGGTAGTTAAGGGTATGAGCGTCAGAAAAATCTTGAGAGTTTCGCAAGATAAATTCCATCATTGACCTGCATTTTGTGACGAGGTAGTCTATGTGACTATTGAAATTGAGCTTAAAGTCGAATAATACGCCTAAATCTTTTTTGGATTAGATGCTTTCCAAGGGTAGATTTGTTATACTGTAGGTAAACTGAATTTGTGCCAGTTTCCGGCAGAATGTAAGACTATTGCATTTTGAAACATTAAGATTTAAACAGTTAATTATACACCAATCTGATAATCTATTGATGTCTTCCTGTAACAATAAAGAGTCATGGGGTGATTTAATAGACCGAAAAATTTACAAGTCATCAGCGAACATTAAGCATTCAGAATTAAGGATGACATTGGGAATATCATTAACAAATAAAAGAAATAACAAAGGCCCAAGATGGCCGCCTTGGGGGACTCCCGAAGTAGCGTCAATGCGATCTGAGATAATACCATTAATCCTAACAAACTGCGAGCGTCCTCTTAAGTAAGAATTGAACCATTCTAAGAGACTTAACGTTTAATGCGAATGTCCATGTTATTTATTTTATTTTTAGTTTTACTTAAAATGTTCCCATATTTGTCTTTATTATTATTATTATTATTATTATTTTTTCTATAAACGTAAAATATGTCGCCTTGTATATCCATATGTTAACTGTGCACTCTTAAAGAATGTTGTTCTTATTGCACAGCAAATTATTGATATAAATAAATACAAATACAAATACAAATACAAACTTAAGGTGGCTGTCAGCTAATAGCCAACACACTTAGACCACTGTGAGGTATGTGGTGGTGCCACATGGATCAGGGGAGTTTCTCCCTCTACCCACTTAACCATTCGGAGCTTCTAATAAAGCGCGATAGCCATCTAACATCTGTGTTAGCCAGGTCACTGAGCTCATTAAGGAAGAAGGCTTTGATAGAAATTTATTTTATGGGAGAGTGCAGGACATGTACAAAGAAGGTGAGGTGTAGTCTCCTCCTCCTCCTCGTCCATGCAGCTTCTACAGAAGTCATTTGAATAGACACCAAGCATTGATGCATGCTTGCCTAATGTAATGACACCTATGCAGAGCCGGTTTAGTGAGATCAATCACATTGAGCAGATCCAGCTTTGGCCAGATATGCTTAGTCGCTAGACATGTACTACTAACTGTCCACCTAAAGTTTTGTACTCTGGACTACGGATAACCCAGTATAGCCTGTAGCATACATGTGAGCATCGAAGAACTCAATGCGAGTGATCCAGTTTTCCATGCTCGCACGAAACATACCGATATTTAGATCTCCTTATGGATATATAATTTATGTATATACGTAAACTATTAAGTATTTCAAAGCTTCTAATATCATTGTTCGTAAAAAGACGCCTACGTACAATTTAATATATAAATGTGGAACTCTTTTCGTTTACGTTCTATTTCGAGTTGCAGTCGTAATTTTAAATTTTAGTCATGTAGTTAAGTTTGCCAAAAATAAGAGGAAGCACTGAATGTATGCCGGGAACAAGCGTACAAAAACGACGTTGCTTTCAGCTTGTATCGAAATAAACTTTAGTTAATAGTTTCTTATTTATTTAATAACTTTTCTTTGAGTCAAACATATCATTAAGTCAGTCAAAATTGAAATTAATCATGTATGAATATTTATGTATTGATTTATATGTCTCAATAAAGTTAACTTGAACTTGAACCTTCACCCTTCAAGCTTTCAGACTATAACAAATAATTCCCTACATTTCAACTTACCTTCAACCATATTGATCCGGATCCGGGCCATGTTGGTTCTTGACTCCCAATTATTCCCATATCATGATCAATCGATGGTACTGAGAAATTTGCCACATTTTTTTCATCATTGCTCGTAAATAGGGCTGTAGTATAGTGGTTAATGCCAAAAAAATCGAATGTACCCCGAATCCAGTCTATTTCTTCAGGTGTAAATTCTGGCAAACGAGAACTGGTGAATCCTTGTTCCTTGCTCATTTGAGCAATACGATCGATCATAACTTGTGGATAGTTGCCAGCTTTTGAGTAAATCGGATGAGCAAACCAACCGAGCTGTGGTGGAAGAAACATGAATTGATTTTACAATCATTGAATTACGTGAGTAAAGAAAAGTTTTTTTCATATTTTGTTTCGTACATTTTTATAGTATTTAAAATGGCGTAAGCGGCTTTCAAATATTTTAGAGCAATCAAAATGTTTTAAGAATAGATACAAGCAAACTCCTAGCAAGTTTTACTTACAGGTACATACTAAGAAATTTATTTTTTGTGTAGTGTGTCAGACTACAGATACATATGTTGTCCAGGAGGAAAGATCACAATGATATTCCTTGTGTTCGAATCCCCCAGACAGCAGAGAACAGACAGACAGTACTGACTTCTGGAATAAAATTGTTTCGTGGTCGTAGACCCACAGGAGAAAGCGCTTGTTTCGAGGCCGTGTATACGGTGAACAATCTTGTTCACTGTGCATCTTCGAGTCACTAAAGAATAAAATGTCGGCGGGGATGGATGGTGTCCCAAACGTCGTATTGAGGCACCTGACTCTGTAGGCTATAGATATTTTCACCACGCTGTTTAACAATGCGCCGAATAATTCACATAGCGCATTGGAAGGAAGCTGTGGTACACCCTATCCCGAAAAAGGGTAAAGATAGGACGAACCCTGCCAATATCCGGTCTATTAGCTTCCTTCGGAATATTAGCAAGGTCTTTGAAAAACTTGTCAATAGAGCCCTGTTAAAGTGGGTCGAGGGCTTTAACATAATTCCGGACAACCAATTTGGTTTCAGGGCGAGGCATGACACTATTCGTCGTCGAATCGAGACTGGTTTCCGATATTCAGTGGAATAAATGCAAAAACCAATGCACGAGTGCTTGTCTGGTTGATTTTGAGAAGGCTTTCGACACCACCGTATGGTAAGAGGGACTTTTCTACAAGTTGACCAGGCGGGGGATGCACAAACCTTAGCTATATTTGATTTATAATATGCTTATGGGAAAGAAGTTCGTTGTCAAATGTGGCAACGTGACTTCGAGCAGAGTCTTCGAAATTAAAAACTATTTACAGCAGGGGGCAGGGAATTCTCCGATTCTGTTCACTATTTACACGAGTGATCTGGTGGGTTCACTCAGACATGCTATAGCATATGCCGATGAATTGGTGGCATACAGATCAGGTCCTAAAATCGAGGTCATTAACATCCTTTTACAGCGTGACTTCGATCAAATTAAGCGATATTGCCACGACTGGAAGTTGAAAATCAACTTTCAGAAGACGGAAAAAATCTTGTTCAGAACTCCACTGGCTGAGGCCTCTATGGATACCAGAAAAAACTGGAAGAAATTGGACATTATTGGACAAAATGGACAACCATGGGCGGTGAGAAGCGTAGTTAGATATCTGGGTATCTGGCTTGACCAGTATCTATATTTCGATAAACATATAGTTGCTTGTCTTGCTGGGTCCAAGAAGGCTTATGCTCTGACAAAAAGACTGTGTCATAGCAGTCAACTTGAGTCCAGAGTGAAGGTCATTTGCTACGTGGCCCTTATAAGGCCGATCATCGCCTATGGTTGTCCATTGTGGTTTAATATAGCGGCTAGTTGTATGCAAAAGATTAGTGAGATCAATCACAAATTAGGGCTTGTCTTCGGTTGTTCCGAACGCTTGAATTCAACTATATAAAATACTATCCCACAAAGGTCATATTCGATGAGGCTCAGTTGAATAGGATTGACAATTTTCTTATTAAGGTGACCCGAAGGCAATGGCGATGGCGAGCCACAATAGTCAGATTTTTGGGGCTTACCACCCCAATGAAATGTAAATAGAGAGTTCGCTCCGGTCTGGCTTTATCCCGCCGGAGGCATTCATCCATATTGATGCAAAAGGGCTGGTACAGACGAGGGATGGTATTCCGGTCTTATACCATCGCTACCGCAGCGCGAGAGATAAGCGGCTCCTCCATGGCGGGGACGTCGCCAATGCGCATGTGCTCCTCCGTTTTAGTACCGCAATATCGGAGAGGGATAAATTCGATACGGAAAAGCAATTCGCCAAATTTTGTTGGCTTGTTGAGGGGGGAGAGGGATCAACATGCCCTCCTAGGACTGTGCATTACTCTAGGTAACATCCCCTTAGGTTATAAGATAGACTAAGATAGCTAGGGCGTTTCTGGGAGAGGACGGGCTCGCCAACGTGTGGTGGTGTTTTCGGGAGAAGATTGACGCTGTAAGGCTTCAGTTAGCTCACGGCAGCGCGTGTGCACATTGACGACTGCCAGGCGCTCGGAAAGCAATTGGGAGTTTGACAACACGTGGTCAAAGGCAAGGCAACGAGTGCTCAGAATCCTAATTATAGTTAGAATACGTTAAGTAGCTTAAGTAAGTAGAATAGGTAGTTTTTAATTTGTTTTATAAAATATATAAAATTTAAATAATGATGCCGAGTTTTAAAAATTTTCTCGATGAATATTTTTGTATTCACTGCCCCGCCTCTTGAGAAAGTCCGAAGCGTCTGAATTTTGCGTTAGGGGTCGGCCATGAATTGTAAGTCGCACGCAAATGGTTGGAAGAGCTACGTTTTAGGCTCTTTATTTTTAAATATGACGCATACAACTTTGAAAATAGGTAGATCAAATACGTTTTATTCAAATTTGTAATTAGAATTTTGTTAACTAAATATTTTAGACCAATCAAGATTTTCTTGATACATCAATCAAGTTGGAGCAAATCATGAAAATTATTAAAATATGCTGAGATATATAAGGCTTTTTAAAATTAAAATAGGGATACTACCTAAAATCAATAAGACACATGATTTCACTAGTATAAATCTATTAAAAATGTTGAGGAGTAAATGAGGACAAGATCAAGTTCATGCTATCAACAAACAAACAAACATCTGTCCACCGCCTAGGACTAAACGCCACTGTTGATAGCAATAACTTCGAGGTAGTTAAGGAGTTAATCTAACTAGGAGTAAACATCAACTCCACGAATGACACCTTAGTGGAGATCCGGTGGGGAATTACCTTAGGAAACGCTGCTACTTCGGTTTAGCGAAACAAATGGGTTCACAATTCGTCTATTAAAGCACAAAATGCATGCTCTATCGAACCTAATGCTACCAGTCCTGCTTTATGGCGATGAGTGCTGGACGGTAAGTACAAAAAGGGAGCTAACATTGAGTTCTTTTGAAAGAAAAATACTTCGTCGTATGTTTGGTCCTGTGTGCGAGTAGGGCGAATGGAGGAGAAGATACAACCGCGAACTCTATGATCTGTACCAAGATGTGGATGTAATTCAAAGACCTAAATCACGTCGACTAAATTGGCTCGGCCACATTGAGCGAATGGAAAATAATACTCCAGCCAAAATGATCTTCGACTCCCAGCCCCCTGGTTCGAGAAGGCAAGGAAGACCGAACCTCCGTTTTAAAGGCCAAGCCATAGCGGATGTCAGAGCACTAGGTCTGGAGAACTGGAAGCAGCGTGCTCGGGATTGCAGAGGACGCAGTGTTTCAGGCAGATACTCTTCACGGGTCGGGAGCCCGTTAAGTAAGTAAATTTATTTTAATGTCATAAAATTGGAATAAAAGTAGGTACTTACATGAAATTGCAATGCGCGCTCCGCTGCCGCCTTATCTTCATCTGAATTCGTCTTTGGCTCCGCCCACCTTGTATCAATAGTTATACCAATCTTACCTAATCAAAGGTCATTCATCGCATTAAACCAAACAATAATTAAAAAATGCACCCAATCTCGATACCTACCTTTCTGTTTCGATTGATAAATATCTCTATACATATGGACCACCGCAGCATGGGCTTTCAGTAAATTATGACCACATAGGTATACTGGAATTCCTGGGAACTTGTAAGCCGGAGCCATTTTTAAGCTATACCCTTGCTCACACGTCTGCCACGGCTCATTAAAGGTTGTCCATATCTGGTCAAAAATTTACTGATTAGATGTCATCCGCAGGGAATGCTGGTGTAAAATTTAGTTTACCTTAACACGGTCACCAAGTTTTTTGAAAAGAATCTGGGCATAGTCCTGGAATAAAGGAATTATCTCTGGATTGGTCCAACCGCCCAGTTCTTGCATCCGTTGTGGCAAGTCCCAATGGTACATGGTTACCATTGGAGTGATGTTGTATTTGAGTAGTTCATCGATCAAGTTGGAGTAGTATTGGATACCCTTGTCACTGACATGATTGATATAACCAGTTGGAACGACACGAGACCATGCAATTGAAAATCGATAGATGTTCACGTTGAGTTGACGCAGCAATTGCACATCCTCACGCCACTGCAAAAAGATAAGGCAACATTTGAATTTAAAATAGAATTTCCTTACTTCAAGTACTGATTAAATCTACTCCTGCCTCCTTAGCCTCATATATTTCCCCTTTTCTAAATGATAGATTACTAAACGGACAATAGTACTGCCAATGATAACAAAAATATTAAGCATTTTTTAATATTTGTCAGACTTTCGCAAGAGGTGGGGCATTGGAAAAAACCTTTAGGTGATAGGCACTGATCCATTGATACATAGCACCTTCAATTAGCAGAGCGGCCACCCAAAATCTGTTCGATGCGACAAAGTAATGCATTTCCTGGGGAAGAATTCATTTTCCGATTTTGAGTATATTTATACCCACTGATACCTCTCCTTTGAATATGATAGTACAAACTGAGCCGGCCGCGCTCTAATTTCTTTGAAATATGTTGTTTGATGTGAAGTTTTCCTCGGATCTTGGAACCTACACATTTAATATCTTAAAACTGTCTCGCAAGTGTACATGCAAATGCATGGGTTAACTCTAACCGAGATCACCGGTGTTGTAAAAGAAATATCAATTAATATTCCTTATCTTCCTCTTCTCGGGATAGGATTCGGTGCTTTTTTATATAGCGTGGCGAAAATATCTACAGCCTACAACAAGTGGAATATCATCCACTCCCAGCTTTTTCCCCTTTAGAAACTCGAAGCTGCATAAAAGATCATTTTTTCGACACGAACAAGAACGCGATTTCTACATTCGCGTGGTTCATGCCATTTAATTCGGTAACGCCGTTCTTCGCAGATCGACAATTCTCAAGCTCGGTGTGTAGATATTAATGGTTCAGAAGAGCCCTTCTTTCAAATGTTGTCTTTACGGCGAACAGGATTGGTCACTGCATACAAGGCCTTGCGAAATATGCTAAATCAACTCTTTCCTGTGGCTTGTCGACCGGCTGACCCGGCAAACGTTGTTTTGCCATATAAATTATTTCTAGTGAATATTTTCGTAGGGAAATGAAAAATAACTAACTTATTGTAAGTGTGTTGGGATGTGGTCTATGACTTAAAGAGGAATTGAGCGCTGTGGACGTTTTGTCCCTTTCAGAACATTAGCAGATATTTGAGAGCTTCGTATGAACGGTGTGTATCAGCAATGAACTCAAGATTATTCATGCTGATTTTGACATTCGAATTCGAACGATAGTTTGTCGAATTAGAAGAATTTGTATTTTGAGATTCGATCAAAAAGAAAATTTATTTGAGGAAAACCGGTATAATTCGAACGAAAATAGACATTCGAACGACTTGACTATTCATTCGAATCTCAAAAAAAGCATGATTATTTCTTCTTCAAATCACAATTTGTCGCGTCGCCAACCATGATTCCAGCAAAGTCGTCAATAACAGGTGCATGAAATCCACGCATGTGGACGCTCTCCAGCTGATGTTTTATCAGGATTGATGACAATAGCGTGATTGTCAGTTTGTAATTTGTGCATGTGTGATTTGAATAATTTGAACAATTCATTGTGCTCATTCAATAGAGTACCTCACGACAACGTCATTGGCAAATGAACACAAAAAAAAAACCCACAGCTGAATAAAATGAAGGAAAACAATGGCGAATTCGCATGGCGGGAAATACGTTCTTCGCGAATATTTTCAAAAAAGTTTATAACAAATCCAATTTTAACAAAAAAAAGTTTCGGGACTAAAAAGGAGTATCCAAACCACGTTTTGGAATACTAAAAATCTAACAATATATTAAGATTCTGTACGAAAAATAAAATCGAAACCATGACAATCGCATTGTGGCAAAAAAATATTTTTGTTTGGAAGCAAATAAGATGAAAAGTTTTCTAAACAAACATTTTAGATATCTAAATGCAATTGAACAGGGTTTTCGGTCAACATATTAACTGTTTTTATACCCTATTCTAAGGGTATACTAATTTTGACGCGAAGTTTGATATTGCCCGTAGACCCCTAAAAGTTACTATATTTATCGATAGTAATGTCGATCTAGCCATATCCGTTCGTCTGTCGGCCTTTAACCATATATACTCTCCAGGTCCCCGAAATAATCAAGTTTAAGAATTTTTGAAATCCGCACACAGCCACGCTAAAAACTCAAACTAAAAAAAAAATCTAATTTATCGAAAAAATCGAATTTTTAGCTAGACAGCTGAAATTTTTTATGATCTTTGACTCATAAAACTGCTAGGGAGATAAAATTTCTAAAATCAGCCCACTGACACCCCCAAAACAATTTTATTGGAAAGTCAAAGTTTGAGCTAGGAAACTGAAATTTATGATATAGACTCTTTAGGTATCTGATGGGAATAAGAATAGGATAGAGGATAGTTTATTATTTGTTTTGCTTTAACATACTTTCTCACGTTTTTTCTCTATAATTTTTTACTTTTTACCCTTCAATAGCTTCTGTTTGCACTTTCATATTCAGTTCATTAACAATCACAATGATTATTCCATACGATTTGTGCAAATTTCTACAATTTTATCATTCAATTTGTTTCTGTTTTTTAAGACAGGGATTCCGCACTTCACAAAGAGATAGCTTGGTGAAAATGTCTATAGAGCATCCAGCTCGCCGACGATGCGTCTTGCATATGGTGAATTGAGGTTATTGTAGCCGCAACGTGCATCCACGCCTATAAAGTAAATTTGTAAAAAATTATGTGGTTCATTAGGCATTGGCAGCAATGAGCCCACTTTGTGATAAACTTGGCCTTTGATTTTGAATTTTGAATTTGAATTGTTGACCATTTGCAGCATTATTTTTAACTATTTCTGTTGCTCCGAACGATGTCATTTGGAAACATGAATTAAATGTTGACTTCAGGAACAGGTTAGAATCTGGATCCGTACCGATAAGTAAGCCGTTCAATCTAATTGTCTTTGTTGATTTCGTTCAGCTCGTGCCTCTTGTGATTGTGATTCACGAAATTGTGCCATACTCATACGCACATCTGCATTATCTTGTTGGACTCGTTCGTCTGATTTTTGGGATCTTCTCTTTCGCATGTATGTCGTTCTACTCGTTCGACGGTCCAAATTGTCCCTTTGCATCTTGCTGGCATTGTTTACTACACACTTAAATAGATTAAATTGAAGTACTTAATGATGGAAAACTGTAAACTGACAATGTATTCGTTCTTTTATTATTTTACCTTCCTTTCACAATCATAAAATACGTATATATTTCTCTTTTATTTTAAATTGTTCCCCTTAAGATTTTGCACGCACTGAATAATAAACAAACTAATAAATGATAAATCAGTTATCGATCACTGAGAGTTGAAGATTATTACAGTACTAATATTGCTATTAAAAAATGGGGGTTGTTGGTAGAAGTTTGTAAATTAAGGGTTATATGTATTTTTGAATGGTAAATCATAATAAAATTTAAAAAAAAAATTGTCAAAAAAAAAATGTTTGTGGTAGACCACCATTATCACTTAGTGGTATAAAAATTAGTTATAAACCTATTCTCATACCTACGGAATATACATATAAAATTTCATCAAAATCGGTCAAGCCGTTTCGGAGGAGTATAAACACTAAAACTGTGACACAAGAATTTTATATATTAGTAAAAATAAAAAAAATTTGTCAAAAAAATTTTTTTTGTGGTAGACCACCATTCACTTAGTGGTATAAAAATTTGTTATAAACCTATTCTCATACCTACGGAATATACGAGTACATATAAAATTTCATCAAAATCGGTCAAGCCGTTTCGGAGGAGTATAAACACTAAAACTGTGACACAAGAATTTTATATATCAGATATATAAAAAACGATCTTCTATCTATATTTATATATAAAAATCATTTGCCGTACATTAGTCGACCGATTTCGATTATTCTTTGGTTGTTCTGTTCCTCTCAATATTCGGAAAAGCCGGAAAATCGAAAAAAACAAACTTTTGAAATAACCAACCGATTAAGCTCAAATTCGCAGGCAATTTTCGGTATTGGCCCAAGAGTGTTTATTTGAGGTTTGGTCAAAATCGGTTGAGCTATTTGGCTTTGAGTTTTTTTGTTACTACGAGTATAATGACATCTTCTTTTTTTGCGTAAGAGTAAATAAATACTTAGCTTTAATTACGATTTAATCATTTTTGAATTCAATATAATTTAAACAACCGACGAATAAAAAATAATTTTAAAGTAGATTGTTAAATGGGCATCATGTAGAGAGAGAGATAGGGGAAGTAGACAACTCACGTCCAGTCAATGAAGAACCGGTTCACCACCGAGTATTGAAGAGGTTATCATAGCTGCAAAAAAAAAGGAGTCTACCAGCTTCCATAACTGTTCTGTGATTTTTTTTATAATGCACTCGCACTAAAGGGATTTTTATATACCCTTATAATGTAATAGCTACACAGCGCGGGCGTTAAGGAAATTAGGGTTAGAAGATAGGGAGAGATGCCGATGCACGTTGGTTTTAAATGTCTGTAGATTATAATGTTTAGGAAAAATGGAGCGGGGAAGAGCATCCCACATTCGTGTTGTTCGGCTAAGGAAAGATTTCTTGTATTTCACTGTACGCCCGAATACAGGCTTACGGGTAAACTGATGCACAGCGGGTATTGCGGTTGAAATGTACCAGGGGTGGACTGCAACTGGCTATTTCATTAGAGCACTGACGGTGGAAATATCGATAAAATATAGAGAGACAGGAGACATTGCGACGATGACTAAGAGAGTCAAGCGATTTCGCGATGTTACTGTCACGAATGAGTTTTATCGCGCGCTTTTAGATCCTGTCAAGTAGCTCCAAACAAGTACATAATTGGTGCACCAGACCATATATGCGCATTGTACTCAAGTTTTGGGCGGATAAACGCCTTATAAATAGTAGCTAGATCAGAGGGTGGAAAGCCGATCGGTTTCAACAATGCAAGTGCCATTCATGGACAATGGCACGGTATTAGTGTTTTGCTTTAATGATAGAAGCCAGCATTGCGTTTTATAACCATTAAATTCCACTCTATTAGTTAGATTCCACTGAGTTATTCTGTCGAGATCGGAATTCAATGAGCTTAACATATATGAAATATGAAACCAAGAAACGAATATGAGAAGCTGAGGGTACTATCATCGGCAAAGGAGTGGATTGGATTAGAGGTAATAGACAGGAGGTCATTTATTAAAATGAGAAAGAGAGATGGAGACAAAACAGAGCCTTGGGGAACACCAGCATTTATTTGGTGAGTTGCAGACTTGAAGCCGTCCAAAACAACTTGAATTGAACGGTCCGAAAGGTAATTTCTAATCCATTGAAGAAAGGTATCATCGATTCCAAATGCACGCATTTTCGACAAGAGAGGGTGGTGCCAAACTCTTTCAAATGCCTTTGAAATATCAAGCGCAACAATTTTACTTTCACCACCTTGGTGAAGAGATCGGTTCCACTTTTCGGTTAGATATGTCATGGACCTGTTGCTGCGAAAACCATACTGCTGGTCATTAAGAAGCTTTCTGGATTCACGATATTTCATTAGCTGACGGTTTATCAGCGTTTCCATGACCATGGATAGAAGGGAAGTTATTGCGAGATTAAGATTCGCCTTTTTTGGGGACAGGCTGGACAAATGCTGTTTTCCATCTTTTCGGGAAGAGCCCTGAAGAAAATGATAGATAGAAAAGCTTGCGCAATGGTTTTGCCAGCGAGGAAGAACACCTCTTCAGAACGATAGGGGAAATACCATCTGGATCAGCGGATTTGTGAACGTCAAGATCTTGGAGTACCCTGGCCACGGTACGAGTGCGGAAGTGGATTGGTGCCATGGAGTATTTTACGCACTCGAGTACAGGGGGAGACAAAGCACAATCTGGGAGCGTTGAGCTGACTGCAAAGTAAGCAGCAAGTAGATTGGCCTTATTTATAGAGCTGCAAGCTAGAATGTCATTGTAAATGAGTGTCGGGATAGATAATGGGGCCGAATTCTTGATGTCTTTAACAAATAATTAAAAGTTTTTGCTACCCGTGACTACCCGTGGGACTTTGTAGTATTTTTTGTCTCAACTTTTGGTCATAGGAGAATTTGACAAAATGAATGTGGGCATTGCAGTTATTTCTGGCTCGTTTAAACTTTTTTCGGCTTTCCTCATTTACCTCAGCAAAGATCTAGACGTACCTTCCTTCGTGAGTTGGGCCATGATGTCGAAGCCAACTTGAATTGTGTATATTGAAAACGCCCGTAATGACGATTTCAGTACGAGGGTGAAGGGTCACAATTCTGGTGATGGAATCAGACAGAGCATCAAACTCATTATAAGTTGAATGTCTGTCCAATTTTGGGCTTCTGTAAATAAAACAGTAGTGGATTAATTGCCTACGGACATGGAATTTTAACCAAATGAAATTAAATTGTGGATTCGCACATTGGCCATATTGAGGCTGAAGTTGATAGCCTACGTCACTACGTATATAAACAGCGAGACCGCGATGGGGAAAGAATAATGACACTAAATTGTAACCAGGTAGACCAAACTCCATTAAATCGGAACCAGTGTTTCACTTAGTGCCAAAACAGCCTGGTTTATTAAGGGAGACATGGGCGTAAAATAAAAAAAAATGTGTTCCTCAACCCACGGATGTTGCTCACATCCACTACAAAATTTCTACACATTACAAATTACAAACATAAAAAAAACACAAACTCTGACGCTAACAACCTAAGCAGAGCCGTGATGCTAACATCTAATCTCCACTCCTGACGGTATCGTTGCAACTGAATGATTATTCTTCTTAAATTGTCCGGTGAGTCTGCAAACAACACCAAATCATCTGCATCCAACAAAACCTATATGAGAACCCCACCGATTTTTAGTCTTACAAATCCACATAGGCATTTTGTTTTGTCATCTTTTGACATTATTACATAATAGAGGTACTAAAAACCCCTAAGTGTGCGGAAATTATAAAAAAGGAGCCAGTTCCCCAATTGTAACTCACCTTATGATAACTATCGCACGCTATGTCTCCATTCGAACGATCATCAATTATCTCCGGAATCTGATGCGTCATACGATCCCATATAGATTCTCCCTTATCGTCAGCATTCCAGCCTCCCTCAATTTGATAAGATGAAGTGCCAACTCCCCAAAGGAAATCTTTTGGAAAACGTCTCTCCACATCACTTGCATTTCTGTGGAAAACAATAAAAAAAGATAATGAATAAATTTACTCCCAACTACAACGCAAATAAAGTGCACGACTGAGTCGTACGTAAACTTTCTCGATTTTATTAGAGTTTGTTTCGAATCACATTTTCTTACTAGCTATTTTCTTACTAGGCATTTTCTATACTTCCAACATCAGGAAAAAAAGAATCGAAACAAAAAAGATTATACGTAGATGTAGCTGCTTTATTTAATTTGTGTTAATTGCATTTAAGGTGCAAAATATATTTTTATTTTCACTGTGCACCAATATACGCTATAATATACGGTATAGGAATTATATAATTGTGTTGTTTTAAGTCATTAATAAACAACAAAGAAAACTTCTTGAATTTGTTTTAATCCTTTCAACAGAGGCCGGAAATAGGTAATAAAATTATAGCCGCATTTTTTTAGGATATGCAGTATAAGTACATAATGATGTTTGCTAAAATGCCTTCTTCTCCTTGCTTAACGGCGAAGCTACGATCAGAATCAAAGCCCTCCCACTTTACTGGCCCATCTGTCAAAAAAGTGTAAATCGCAGATCTCTTCCTTGTCAAACGCATTTAAAATAAAGTAAAGCATTTTAGAAACGGATAAGAACATTTTAGAAGATAAGAACAAAAACCGTTATTTTAATTGTAACCAGAACCCCTTAGCAAAATAATGGCTTGTGATTTTTCGAATTTCACAGCATTCCCTTAAATATCTCACCTCTATCTTTATTGAACTTTTTATTTATTTATTTATTTACCATCTATCGAGTACATATCTCTTAAAGACTAAGCCTTATGCAAATTTACAATATTACTATATTTTATAAATACATATATAGGTATAACACAACAGAAAGTATAATTTAAAATCATTACAAGAAAAAAAAAATAATATGCGTTAAGGCTAGCTACAACGAACCTAATAAAAGAGCTTTAAAAACATCCCTGCTAAGGAAGAAACCGATGTTTTGAGAAAGAGAATCTGCAAATAGGATCGGATTTTCCGTAGTTAGTGTACGAAAGGGGAACAAGAAAGAGTGCTTGTCTCATCCTTAACGACCTTGAGGGAGCATATAGACAGAAAAGAGAGAGTGGTTTAGGGCAATCAATCCGATTACAGAAAGTATCCCTTACGAGCATTATTAGATAATACTTCCTTCTAACTTCAAGGGATTTAAGATTAATCAGAATACATCTGTGGTGGTGGCAAAATATCGTCAACCCAATTGAGTTTTCTCAGCGCAAATCTTGTAAATTTTCTTTGTACAGATTCTAAACGATTTACATTCACTTTATACAACGGACACCATATACAGCAAGGCATACTCTAAGGTTGACCTTATCAAAGAAATGTACTAGGCTTTCAGCGTATACAGGTCAGGAAACTGTTTAGAGTTACGCATTAGGAATCCTAGTAATTTATTGAATTTTGAAATTAAGTAATCTAAGTGCATTTTAAAAATAATTTTTGCATCAAAGATGACACCGAGGTCCCTTTATTTATATTTAATACTTTTACATTTAGCTACATTTAAATACAAACAGTTCTCATCACACCACAATGAGACTTCATCGACGTCACACTGCAATTGCTGACAATCCAATTTGGACTTAATAAATCTGAATAATTTTAAGTCGTCAGCATAAAGCAAACAATTAGAATATCGAATTCTCGCCGGAAGATCATTAACAAACAGTATAAAAAGGAGAGGTCCCAGATGACTGCCTTGTGGAACACCTGAGTGGTTAAGGATTTCTTTAGATACCATTGTTCCAATTTTGACATGCTGCTACGGTTCGTCAAGTAGTTTTTAAGCCAGAGGAAAATATTGGAATGAAATCCTAAGTCCTTCAACTTACTCAGCAAAATATTATGCTGAACTCTATCGAATGCCTTTGAAAAATCTGCATCAACCTGGTTCCCACGCTCAATGCCCTTAATGCAAAAGTTTGTAAATAAGGTGAGATTGGTTGCCATCGATCTGCCACTAACAAAACCATGCTGATATATTGAGATGCTTGTTCTCACTTCCTCATATATACAATTTTTCACAATGTCTTCAAAAACTTTTGGTATTAATTTCAGTTTTGAAATGGGTCTGTAATTAATAACCTCTTGTTTAGAGCCTGATTTGTGAATTGAACTTACAAGCGATAATTTCCATTCTTCCAAAAAGTCAGCTATAGAAAGTGACAAGTTGAAAATCTTGGTAAGTGGAGCTGCGAGACTTTCAGAACACATTTTAAGAAACATAGGACATACGTTGTCCGGAGCCAACCTAAAAGTGGACTTTAAAGAAGAAATCTGGAGCATTACTTGATTTATAGTCAAATTTAGGCTACCCATATTGGTAATAGTATCATAACAAGTCTTATGTGTTAACGGAGAAGAGTCCTGGACATAATTAGACTGAAAATAAGAAGTAAACATATCGCAAATACTTTTTTCATTACAAAACGATTGACTTAGATAATGCATGTTAGCCGGTAAACCTAACTATTTGCGCTTTGAATTTAGGAACACCCAAAAAGCCCTAGAGTCACTTTTGATGTTGGTCTCAATTGAGTTCATATATTTAGTGTACACTAACTTTTTTAGAGTTTCGTATTCTCGCCTTATTTGAGTGTACATAACGCGATGTCTAAAATACATAAAAGGTATCGAAAGGATTGTAGCCACCTTTCGCTACCTTTTATGCATTTTAGACATCTTATTTTTTAAGTTGCACAATCTTTTAGTAATCCAAATTGGCTTACTACTGCTAGTTTGCTAGTTTAATTGCTTTTAGTGGAACAAACACTATCTAATTTGGATATGCTTATTTTGATCTTTTCGTGACATACGCACTTAGCTTCTGATTACGTTATATAACCAAATGCCATGCTTATCATGTCATACAAGATATGCTGATTACATTTTATTTTGATATTTTATTATTTCGTAAATAATATACACTTTGCTATCGCACAATTTACATTATTTGTACAGAGATATGATTTACAAATGTATATCTTTCTACTGAAAAAGTATTTATATAATTTCAAGTGGTGCTTTAAATTTACAAAATAGATCCTGAGGAAACAACGGAAAAAAACCTCAATTTGAAAGAACAAAGAAAAGAAAAAGAAAAAAAAAGAGAAAAAAAAATAAATAAATAAATAACTAATTGGATAATTATAAGTGATATTAAATTAACAAAAAAAAATTAACAGATAACAGATATATAAAATAATAATAATAATTCGAGAAGTAAATAAAATAACAGTAACTAAGTTAACATATGGGTATATTTGTTCATAAATTATTTTAACATTATGTTTAACTAAGCTATTCTATATTTAATTGATTTATTAGAGGGTTATTAGAGACGTCGCATCTAGTCCTAAAGGAGTCATTAAGCTTTACTATTCTATTGGAGATAAACTCAACATTTGTTTTAATATGCAGATCTAAAGTAGAATGATGCCAGGGCAAATTAAGCATAATTTTTAATAGTTTGTAATTTTTTTATGTGGCATTCAGCACATTTACCCCACACCTGGCAGCCATACAAGAGAATTGATTGAAAGATGGTTTTGTAAATCATAATCTTATTTTCGTTTGAAAGTAGTGAATTTCTATTTATAAATGGATATAACATTTTGATTGCAATATTTGTTTTTTTAAGTGTCCTCATATTATGTTCTTTAAAAGTCAGTTTTGTGTCAAGATGTATTGCCAGATATTTAACAGAAGGCTCCAATCTAATAGGATTTTCGTTGATAATTAGCTGATTAGCCGGAATGAAGCAAGGTTTTCTTTTTCGTGTAAAAAAGATTGCTTGGATCTTTTCGGCGTTAAGCTTTATTCTCCGTTTTGCGTAGTATTCTTGCAATATTTTAGTCGAATTTTTTAAATTCGTGTCAATATTGAGACCGAATTCATGCGAGGAAAGTATTGCCGTGTCATCAGCATATATGGCTGCTTCACATTCCGGAAGAGTCGGAAAATCGGACGTATATAGGTTATATAAAACGGGTCCAAGGACCGAGCCGTGGGGTACGCCTGCATGAAAATGTATGATGTCGGACACATTACTGTTAACATGTACTTTGAAACAACGATTCGAAACAAAACTTTGGACAATTTTACAGAGAAATGGAGGAAAGTTTAGATTTATCATTTCATACGTAAGCCCATTATGCCACACTGAATCAAAAGCTTTTTCTATGTCTAGTAGTATCATGCCTGTTGATCTACCTATTGCACGGTTAGTTTTTATTATATTACATATCCTAAGAACTTGATGCGAGGTCCCGTGATTTCGCCTAAATCCGAACTGTTCGTTTGGATATGTTTGATTTTTTTCAATGATTTGAACAATTTTTTCTTTTACAACTTTTTCGTAGATTTTGCTTAAAGCACTTAGCAAACTTATTGGTCTGTAGCTTTCGGTTTTATCGGGAGGCTTCCCTGCTTTTGGAATGGGAATAACCTTCGCTACTTTCCATTTATCAGGAAAATTTTGCATTTTTAAGCATGCGTTGATGATATAGGTAAGAAATGTTATCCCTTCTTTACGCAATTTTTTAAGATAAATATTTTTAATTTGATCGATTCCGCCTGTTTTATTAATAGCTTAATTGTTTACGAAATATTCTGTGTCTGATTCCGTTATAAATTCATTTGGCGGAGTTTCGTAGATAGCTAAATTAAATGCTTGAAGAGCATGTTCAACGATGGAGTTTGTATTTGCATCTCTTAAATTTTGAGCGACAACGTGATTTTGCGCGAAATTTAGAGCTAACGCCTTCGCCTTTTTCGTATCAGTGAAGAAGGTTTCTCTACCACTTCTAATGCAAGGTAACTCCTTGGATTTATTTTTAACAATTTTCATTATATTCCAGAAGGGCTTGGCGGCTTTATCAAGTGTGCTAAGCTTGTTATTACACTCCTTATTTCGATTATGAATTTGTTTATTTATTATTTTATTCAATTGAGCTACTTGAATGCGAGAAGCAGGTTGCCGGAATCTTTGCCAGTTTCTTCTGTGCATATTCCTAATTCTGATTAGTTCCAACGTTTGAGCTGGGACTTTACAGTTTACGGCAATAGATTTTTGTTCGCAACTTTTGGTATACTGTTATTAGCCGCACTAAGGACATGCTCTGTAAACTGCTGAACAATGGAGTTAACATCCTGTTCGGCTGCAATTGTTTCAAGGGTCATAGGAACGGTTTGAAGCTGTCTTCTTAGCTCCATACGGAAACGAGCCCTGTTTGCGTTTTTTAGGTCATAAACATATTGCAACCCGACCAACGAATTTGAGAAATAACCGGATTATGGTCAGAGCTAAGCTCGTTTAATAAAAATGGTTGAGATATTAGTCCAGGAACATTTGTAATAAATAGATCTAAAACGGAAGGATTTCCACGGGAACTAGCTGGAACATAAGTAGGGCTAGGAAACAATATAGACATAGGCAACATAAGAGATAGATCGGACAAAATATTTCCCCATGAGTTTGCTCTAATACAACCCCAGTTTCTGTGTCACTGTTTAGATCACCCCCATTAAAAATGCACTATTTATACTAAACAGTTTTCGCAAGTCACTTTTCAGTGCAACCAGTTTTTCATTAGGTGTTATGCCTCCTGTAATTTTTCCGGGAAAATATACACAATAAATCTTGATTTTTCTTTCGTTACGTAAAGTTACTTCAATTCCTATAATTTCTACATGTCGAGTTTGCACGCAAGACAAAAGCTCATGCTGTATTGATCTCCTTATCAGAATTGCAACACCCCCAACTCTTATATCTTTTCTATCTACTCGATAACATTTACGTATATTCCGACGTTGAAATTCGAATTTCAGATTTTAACCATGTTTCAGTGACCATTGCAATGTCAATTTTCTTATTCTGTAAAAAATGCAAAAATTCTACATGTTTGTTACGAATGCCTCTGGCATTCCATGTTATAATATTAATATTACTATCATTTAAATTACTTAACATTGTTATACAAAAACTTAGTCGCTAATTGTGCGATAGCATTAAATTGATCTAGTTTGGATTTACAAGTACCTAGCTTGGTAATCATCTCCATTACGAGTGCATTTAATTCTTCTATTGAGAACAATTCACCACTAGCGTTGGTGCATCCCGTGGAAGCATTGTTGTTGCCTATTATAGGCGGTATCGCAGCTGATAATGAAGTGGTGTACTCCCATGCTTTTGGGCGAGTGGTGTTCCTATAATTTGTCTTCTACATGCTTCGTAGCGGTGCGTGTTGGCAGATATGGAAAATCGCTCATTGAATGCAATGGGATATTGATGCTGTTGCTATTGTTGTTGTTAGGGCGAGGTACAGGGCGAAGAGCTTTGGCTGCCGTTTTTTGTCTCATTTCCAAGTACATACATCTGCTAGTGCATGCGCTGTCGGTTGATTTGTGATTACCACGGCAGTTCGCGCATTTGACATTGTTAGAACTGGTGCAGTCGGCAGTTTTGTGATGACCAGCGCAGATTGAACAATATGTTCTTATATGGCAATTTTTCTCGCCATGACCAAACATTTGGCAGTTTCGGCATTGTGTTACTCTGTTCTTTTGGTGACGATAAAAATTCCACTTGATTTGTGTATGAAATATAGACCGAATATTTCTTTTTAAGTCATTGAGTTTTATTGTGTCACTTTCTAGGGAAACTATATAAAAAGTGTCAGTATATTTTTCATATTTCTAAGTAACCATTTTAATTTCTTTACACTTCAGACCGAGTCTCAGAAGTTCATTTTTTAAATTAATTGTGTCGTATGCACCAAGGCCAAACAAAACGACTTTAAAAGCTTTTTCGCTTCTTAAATCGTGAGTGAAAAAATGTTAAAGTTCACCTTTTAGTTTATCTAGAACACATTTATAGGAATCCATACTTTCGCACATGATTTTTATGACGATGGATATTTTTTTTATGGAGTAATCGGAGACACAGAGATTTCATTAGGTCATGCACATATCCACTAGGTTTTTGTAGAAGTTTGATAGGGGGAACAACTACTTTTGTGGATTTATTTGGCAACACGTGGTCGTCCATTTTTTCACTATCACTGTCATTGTCACTATCCGGTAAGCATTGTAAAGGGCTCCAATAATTGGAATTGGAATCTTTTTTTCTTTTAGCCATTTTGGGAAGTGGCTTCAGTTTTTTATCCGAGGACAATAGGTTGTCCTCGGCATTTGGCGATCTCGCGCGTTTATAAATTTTAAAGACACACGAAGGAGAATTAATTCGCTATATTCGATGGGTGATAGTTCGCAGTACACGGCACACAATTTTTTTTTTTTTTTGTAATATATTTTTCTTTTTTTTGTTTATTTTAATTATTTTCTGATGCTGATTAGATGTTCGAAAGATTTCTGTCAAATATGCCCACTTGGCTAACAATCTAATGAAAGTTACTTTAGGTGGCTATTTATACCGTAACGACTGATATTTTATTATGAACCTTCAAAACTATATGTCAATAACGAAACCCCCCCCCTGGGGCTACTCGTAAGACTATTTTTGTTTCTTTTTTCAATGAAAATAGAGTGAGTATGGAGTGAATATTAATGTTTTTTTCTGATCTCAAAGAGTGAGTTATTACTGAGTTGCAAAAAAAAAACACCTCTATTGTCAAGATCATCCCTTGCCCATCATGTGAATCATTAATTACCGAATCGATTCTTCTCTGTAAGGAACTCTACATCCCCCATTCGACCAAAAATATAGAATCGAGTAAATCTTGGTTCAAAAAACAATTCAGCTTTTCTGCAAAACTGCAAAGAACAAAGCATTTGAGGATAGGTGCTTTCAAATCCAATGGACTCAAAAAATACAATTTTGTTAGTCTCCGTAATAAGTGTAAGCAACCAATTGGGGGCAGTGAAAGAAGATGGTTCGCTTGTCAGAACACGAAAGAAGAAGCCGATATTTTTTCCAAATATGCAATTCAAAAAATTCAACTCTTGATCCCGAGCAATGGCAACCACCACTCCCCGAGTGCATTCTTCATTGCACGCAATAAACAACAAAGACATACGCTAGTGCTGTAAAAGTAATGACAAAAGTCATTCCTGTATGTATACGTTACTTAACCGTTACAAAAATTGGTGAGCCTACCGACGCATTTAACATCTTGAAACTGTTCTGCAAGTGTGCATGCGAATCCGTGGGTTGACACGACCTATCACCAGTTTCGAAAAAGGGCGATAAAATCAGTAACCGGATAGTACACGTGTATCTGAATCGGGGAACCCTGCCGGCAGGACGATCAGTAGGAACAAAATAAAGACCAGCGCCCTGAAAAGAGATATGAAACAAAGTGCTAACAGCTAACCACTCTTTTGAAAGATTCACGCAACCTTAACAAAAAATAATTATTAATAAACAAAAAAGAAAATGGTAAAATATTTGCTATATGAATATCTACATTTAGCACCATTGAATTTGAATAATAGCTTAATGCTCTTCAGGCTTTGCAAATAAGTTCACTCCCCAATGAACCGATAAAAAAAGTATGTCAGAGCGTGCCTTAGGAGATTTATGGCCCTGTCGATATTAATACAAAAAATCACTTTTTAGGGAGACAATTTTAAAACGCTAGGGTTAATTTCGGCGAACTGTTGTAATTATTACGCATTCACATTGTAAGGCAACTGCGAATTGCGTACAAATTAAATCTATTTCACTTGCCTAAGGATGTTCATGTGAGTAACTCAATCAATGAGAGATGGTAAAATATTAGGGACTCATACGAGTAGTTGCCTTGCAAATTGAACGCAATCAATTTAACACCAATGTTTGACAGATATTCACAGTGGGTGGGGCAGTTGATAAAATGATATTAGATGTTCCTGCGTAGGCGCAGTTGCTCAGTGGTTTTTTCGTTGGAATGCCGACTCTACCCATATTCCTATTCTCCAAAGGGGGTGTCATTGAACTGAGAGTTTTTGTTCATTTTGTGCTTTGTTTTCTAAAAAGTCATACTTGGCGGAAGCGAATATGGATTTGGTATGAAACCATGTGACTGTAATCTTTCCATTTGTTTTTATGAATTCAAAAAAAAAAACTTACATTACAATGCTGCAACTTAATCCAACGAAAACAGCCAGAAGCGTCAAACGAGTTTGCTTGTCAAATAAGTCCATTTTTTGCCGAGAAAAACAGACACTTTGTATTTAATTTGCTTATGTTCAGTATATCAAACGCTTTCCGCTGTTTTTATAAACTGAATGTTAAAAGTAAAACAATTTTCTAAATGCCGGCCAACTGTTTTAATAGTTGCTAAATTATAGTTTGTTTTACAATCTGCGCACGGTCGATCGTCTCGCAACACAGAAGAGCTTTAAGGGGGACACTTTGCTTTTATGTCCTCAAATAGCGACCTTATCATCTACGATAGTCTTATATACATTCTGAAAAAAAAACCGAAAACTGAAATGATTGCATGACGCGACAACGCGTCGACGACGTTCGTCAGTCACGTGCAGGTAAGTTTGAGGCCCGCACTATCAACATTGGTATCGCGATCTGAATCTCTACAATTGCTTAATATTTTGACATGTAAAAAACACCAAGGTCCTTATCGAGTGAGGCTTATCGTTTTCGACATCGATTTCAATATCAATCCAAAATTCAATATTTGCTTCACGTAACTCAAAAAAACGTCAAAAAACTATCGCCAAGACGATGGACTAACACCGTAACTAATGAGATTAATATATAGATATCGTTTTGCATCTAATCATTTTACAAATAATTAATGGATTTTTTTTAATAATATTTGACGTGAACAATCGGCTTTGGATCTTTTTCAAAACTGCAAAATTATCAATTTAATTTATTGTAAGCTAGCTGCAGTGGCTCAATGGTTAGTGTGTCGAAATACTAATCGAAAGATTTCCCGTTCAATTGCTGGGGCCAAGTAACATCTAGAGTTTTCTTTCCACTGCCCCACCTCTTGCGAACGTCTAACAAACATCCAAGAGTATCAATTGTCATGAGAAGCTTCTCAATTTCGCCGTTCGGATTCGGCTTAAAATTCTAGGTCCCTTCCACTTCGCAAAGAAAGTGGTTGGAGAAGCTAGGTTTTAGGCAATGTATGGCGTTAATGCCTAATATTTATTTATGTTTTAAACTAGCTGCACCCGCTCGGCTTTGCCCATGCCAAAGAATTCTATTATATATTATATTTTTTTTGTAGTTCTTTTATTTTAATTTTAAAATTTTTGAAAATTTCAGTTTTTTCAAAAACGGCTCTACTGAGCGATTTTGATTACTTTTGATGTTTCGAATACTTGGGATGAGCGCAAGAAGATGGTTTACTCATTTTTTCCTAAAAGACTGGATCAACGGTACTTTAGAAAACAATCTTCGCATATACCCACCACAACTTTAAGGTAAGTCGCCAGACACCTCAATTGTAGGTATACAACCTGGCCTGCGTAAGTTGTTGATATAGAGACGGCCCCTAAGCTATCTATCAGATCCGACCGGAGAAGGAATTACTGACTGTCTGATCCACCACCTAGCGTTGAAGCAATCCAGCCTAGGCGGTGCAGGAATTAAGACTTGTGGCGTGATCCACAGCGACCGATCTGAGGCGGCCCGGTGAGGAGGCCACGTCCGGCTATAGTTGTCATGTGATCGTCCCTACGCTGACGTAGTCCCACCTTACCCCAACCGGATCCCCGGTTCTGCCTGAAATATTGTAATATTAGAATATTAGTACCAAAAGATAACCGGAAAATAAAACGATTTATTTGTGAGTCAACAGTTTTTGTACTCCCTAAAGTGTTTGTCCTTTTTTGGGGAAACCCTGGCCTCAGCAACAATGCTTTCTCACGAATTATGCCAATGAAATTTTTCCATGAAAGGTGACGTCTGTATGAAGGTTTTTATGTATGTGCGATGTCTGTATCTGCAACGGTCTGTGAATTATGGGCATTTGAGTGAGTACACATGTATATGTTCATATGCGTGTAAATACCAATGCAGATACAGACACCACACATACTCGTATAAAAAACCATCGTAACGACGTCACCTATTTTGTTATCCGAACTCGCATATGAAAGAGGGAGACCACACGCACGTTTCA
Source organism: Portevinia maculata (assembly GCA_949715645.1). Taxonomy (NCBI): domain Eukaryota; kingdom Metazoa; phylum Arthropoda; class Insecta; order Diptera; family Syrphidae; genus Portevinia; species Portevinia maculata. The sequence goes on along the minus strand of OX454527.1, from coordinate 79,396,217 downwards.
AGCCTATTGAGGTGTTTGTGCGCACTTTCATTCTTGAGATATCGTGTGTTCAATGTTTTATTCAAATAACTCTAATTGAATTTGTTTGCATTTTTTTTGTGAATCGGACATCCGAAAGCTGCTTTTCCCACATTGATAACAATCGGTGCGAAAGTGAATGAAAAGTGATTCTGTCGATGTTTTTTACTTTCGCTTTGTTGTTTGATTCGCACAAGTAAGCTGACATAGGCGACTGCCAGACAACAAGCACCTACCCTACCTACCTACCTTCACCGGTTGAACTCAAATCAGGCAATCTTCGGTATTGGCCTGAGAGTATTTCTGTGAAGTTTGACCAAAATCGGTCTTCTTTTGTTAGGCGCAGCAACATACGCCATATACGCGCTATAGACAATAATAAGGAAGTCTACTCGAACATATTGGCCAATAGAATTCTCGGGCACGGCCAAAGCCGGGCGGGTGCAGCTAGTTTATAATAAAATGGGACTTCAGTGAATCGTTACCCTGTGTATCGCTCATACTTCAATACTTCTTGACCATTTGCATCTCGGTTGCATCATGCGAGAGGAGTTTTTCGAAACTTATTAACCTTCCGTCCTCGCACATATTTTTTCTAACGCGCTCCTCATACTGGGGTATCACATACCCCACCCCAAAAGTATTAAAAAAAATAATTTTATATATACCTACATAGGTATATATATGGTTTTTTTTTTTATTAATATTTTTATTCTATCTAAACAAAATTCAATACGATAAATAACATAAAATATAAAAATACTTAAAAAAAATAATTTCCAAATTAGGTTACAAAAAAAACTTAATATATTGTTTTCAACTAAAATCAGTCAAATTCATAAAAAAGTTAAAAATAATAGTTCTAAAGATTATCGCATTACGCTTTCTAATACTCTTTCTTCAATGTTTACTCCAATGTATTGTTTTAACAGTGGGACATGTGAAGTCGGCATGTCACGTTTGCAGTTTTTTTTCCGATTACAGAAGTTACGCAGTTTTTAATGTTGATTTTCAAGATTCGAAGCAGGTTCATTTTTGGTTTCATCCCTTCAGCATCAAGGAAAAGCCTTTCAATGGATTCGTCTCGAAGAAAAGCCATTTTGCTGTAAAAATATAATTAAGGAAAGAGAGAAAGAAATGCCGATGAGCTCTCAAAAGACATTTTCAATATACTTGATGTATACGGCTGCAAGGATAAATTAGTTGGGCAATCTTACGATGGGGCCGCGGTTATGTCAGGGGAAGTAGGTGGTGTTAAAAAAAAGTCCTGGATGCTTGTCAAATGCCTTATTTTATTCCTTGCTACGCACATGTTTTAAATTTGGTGTTACCTCAATCACTGGAAAATATACCTGAATTGAAAGTTTTTTTTTGGCAATATAAACACAATAGTACCTACGCTTCTTTAATAAATCAACTAAACGTTCAAATATTTTAAAACAAATAGCAAACAGACGCATGCCGGGAGTATCAGAAACTCGCTGGCATTACCATTCCCGAATAGTTAACGTTATTTTTAACTGTAGATTAGATATTATTGAAACTTTTAAGCAAATATTAGACCATGCAAAAGAATGGGACACTGACGCACTTTCAATGGCCGAAAGTTTATTGCTTAAGGTAGAAGGGAAAGATTTTTGCTTTTTACTGCACGCGGTTTCCGAAATGTTTGCTAAAACCGATGTATTGTTTAATTTAATACAAAATAAACAAACAGATGTTGAAGTTGCTAAGCGAGAAATCGAGAGTTTGGAGTCTTGGCTTTCTACTGAGTTTCTAAACAAATTTGATTTAATTTTTGAAAGTATAAATGATTGTACTGAACCTCCACGGAAACGCCGATTACTTGATTTTGATTTAAAGACCCACTATAAGCGCCTTTTTGTAGAAATAAAGGACAATATTATATCTCAAATTAAGACACGATATAAATCTTTCACGGATTTTTTTTTTTGGATTTACTCAATAAATCAAAATACAGTCGTTTTGCTCAGTCAAGCCCAGATGATAAAATATCTTCGGTGGTTAACTTTTTCCCTGGAATTTTCGATTTTGCAGGTTTAAAAAATGAGCTGAAAGTTCTCTATACTACGTTTTCACTTCAACCACTTGACGTTTTATCCCTCTATAAACATTTAAGAAGTGAAATATTGTGTGAAACATTTCCCCAAATCTTAAAATTAAGTGGACTATTTTTAACACTACCAATGACTGTTGCTTCCGTGGAGAGATCTTTTTCCACTCTGAAAAGAGTTCATAAATATTTGAGAAATTCTCAAGGAGAAGACAGGCTTTCTGATTTAGCACTTTTATCCATAGAAAAGCGACTCCTTTTAAAAATAAAAAGTAGGCCTAACTTTTATGAAAGAGTTCTTGCAGAATACGTGAAAAAAGGTAGAAGAATAGACTTAGAGTACAAATAAAAAAAAAATATTTAACAAAACTTTTCACATTGTTTTCCAAATTCTACTGTTTTTGATTTTAAAAAATATTAATCATTAATATTTTCTCTTTTTAACTTTGTACAAAAACTATTTTTAAAATATTTTTACATATTAAAATATTTCTATATATTATAGATATAAAATCTATACATTTTTGTAAATATTATGCGTGAAGCTTTTTAATTTAAATTTTTATTTATGTATTTATTTATTTAACAAACCGTGATTTATGAAGTTCATTTTTTTTTATTACTTACTATCAATTTTCTTTAAGGTACAGCATTTGCATCTGCCAAAAAGGTTTCTTTCGAAGCCAATTTTATTATACTTTAGGTTCATTGTAAATTTAAGCTTAAATGACATGAAGTATAAAAAATTCGCTTGAATTGCTTTACTTCTATGCGATTTGCAGTCCACAATATAATTTCAGAAAGCGTTTGCAGGTGCATATTTTTTCCGACTTACCATTTAACATTTTCCACGCCACGCCACTGGTAGGTATGTTTATTTAGCCTAAATAATTTAATTCGAATTTAAATTTCACTTTCCAGATTTTAACGAATGAAACATAAACACTTATTTATACATACAAATGTGAACTGAATAAAAAGCTTGTAAAACTAATTTTGTTTAAAGCTTGGGGCCTCATTCAGCTTTGCCGCCCCGGGCCTCTTACGGGCTTAGTCCGCCACTGCTTTGGATATTTGTCAGACGTTTGCAAGAGGAGGGGCAGTGGAAAAAAAACTCAACTTGGGGACCTTTCGATTAGTAGTCCGACACACTAACCATTGACCCACTGCGCCCGAGAACAAAATAAATACAGCATACAAACACGTTCATTTGATATAATTCAGCTGTTTTAAATTTCTTTTAAAACTCATCGGCAGATTACACCGTAGTACCGTCAACCAGCTAGGACCAGTTATTCCTAGCATTCTTTTTCGCCAAAATTATATTGCGATAATAAAGACGTTTTTGTTTCTTTTTAGAATTTCTCGTGTTTCTTTTTCCTACGACCAAATATACTATTTATTAAAAAATTCAATTGGCGAAACCATCGCTTAGATTTAAAGATGTCTCTGGCTGCAAGGAATAATATTTTGAAGTATTTGTCAAATAGGAAAGGTAGCATGCATGTCAATACCCTCTGTAACATAGCTTCATAAATTTAATTATCTTAAGTAAAATCAACTAATGCATTTTTAAACTAAGATATAGTGTTGGCGCCGTCCGCACTACTCACATAAAAAACATCCTGCTAGAGGCCGGATCCCCACTTTTGAATAGCGGAGAGAAACAGTATTGTATAAACTGTATACGCCAAACTTGTTTTTCAACCAACTTGCTAACCCAAAAAAAAAAATATCATGGCGGTCATCTTTACAAACCGAACTGTTGGATACCCTATTCTTATTCCTATCCCTCATAAGTGGGCGTGACAAAAGTCTAAGTATGGTTGAATTGTTAAGAACGCTCTACATATTTTTTTATATAACATTTAAAGGATTTTATCAAAAAAAAAAAACGCTCCCTAGCTCAAACTTGGGTGTTTCAATAAAATTGTTTTATTTAATTGTGGGCGTGTCAGTAGGCGGATTTAAAAAAAAATTAACACATGAGCATAAAGGGCCCCTAGAGAGTATATATTATAAATTTCAGCTCCCTAGCTCAAACTTTGAACTTTAAAAAAAAAAAAAAATTAATTGTGGGCGTGTCAGTGGGCGGATTTTGAAAATATTTACACATGAGCATAAAGGGCCCATAGAGAGTATATACTATAAATTTCAGCTGCCTAGCTGAAACTTTGGATTTTCAAAAATTAATATATCCTTAGAATAGGGTATAAAAAAATTATTTTATTTATTTGTGGGCGTGTCAGTGGGCGGATTTTGAAATTTTTTTATCCCGAGCAGTTTTAGGAGTCATACATCATATATAAAAAATTTCAGCTTTCTAGCTCAAAATTCGATTTTTTCCAAAATTTGTTTTTTTTGATTTTGTGGGCGTGTTGTGGGCGGATTTCAAAAATTCGTAAATTTGATTATTTCGGGACCCTAGAGAGTATATGGTTAAAATTTCAGCTCTCCAGTTTAAAGGCCTAATTTTTGGCTACAGACGGACGGACGGACGGACGGACGGACGGACGGACGGACGGACGGACGGACATGGCTAGATCGACATTACTATCGATGCTGATCATAAATATAGTAACTTTTAGGGATCTACGGGCAATATTAAGGTATGTTACAAACTATGCGTCAAAATTAATATACCCTTAGAATAGGGTATAATGAACAACTAAACTGCCCAACAATCCCCCTGGCTCACCGACTCAGGTTTGTTTATAATGAACCTGGCATCTATTGAAAAATTCGCACAAGCTCTTTATAAGCATTTCGTCTTAGCTCAAGGCCTAAAACTGGAAGTTCATATTAACGGACGCTTAAAGCTCTTCATTAGGTAGCGACAAGGGTTGCTTAAGGGTTTCAAGAACCTCTTGGTAAAAAGCAACCTTGAATAGAGAGATACAACGCGGTTTTCAAGGACATATCGTCGGTTTGCTGCAAAAAAACGATCAAGTCACATAATTGTGTTACTGAGTAATTGAAGATTTAAGGTTTAAGGCCGCTGGGAAAATCATTAAGTAGTTTTGATTTGAAAATCGATATTAAAATCTGATAGTAAAAGCATTTATAAATAAGATAAGACCAAAAAATATTATATCCTTTTTCTTGCGGGTGGCATTGGTGCGATGGTAGTGTATTTACTAGCTGACTAGCAAGTCAAATCCCGGCCAGGGCCATAATTTTTAATTGAATTCACAGATATAGAGATTTCCCTTAGGAATTTAGACGCCACCCGTGGAGAAAAAAATACCACAAAAGCACCAAAATTTCTTTCCTATCCTCCTATTCTTTCGAATAGTAAGTAGCACCTAAAATCATGCAATACAATACTTCATTGCTAGGTGCTGATTCATTGCTGTTCAACAAAATATGCGTGCGCTGTGTTTAACACAGTAAGGGTACTACTGTACATATACAGAACAATCAAAGCCCCTTTAGCGTAAGCAAATTATAAAAAAAAAAATCCTTTTTCGTATTTACTAAGTACATAGTATGTATAATAAATATCCAAAATCTATATATATAAAAGAAAGTGTCCGAAGCGATGTAACCGCATAACTCGAGATTGGCCGAACCGATTTTGATGATTTATACTTTGTTGGAAAGGCATGTTCTCAGCACGGGTTTTAGAAGAAAAAAAAATCTAAATTTCAAAATGGCTTATTTTGACCACCCAGCGTGTTACGACAGATTTTTTTCGTTTTTTTTTTAATATTTTTTTTTTTTTCATTTTGTATTTATTTATTTTGGCAACAACCAAATAAAGAATCACATTTGAATGTAACATATCGTATCACAATTGAACTGTCAGATAGACACGCAACGTAACGCCATCTATTATCGATCAATGGAGAAGCCAATTTTGTTTCATGTTTGGTGGCGCTGTCGGATTCGGATTTCTTCATTGCGATTTTGTGAGTTTTTGTGAATTAAAATTGATATGAGAATATATCTATATCTATTTATATATATATGTATATAAAAATCAATCCATATTTGCGTTTGTTGCCGGTGTTTGGCCAAACGCGTTAACCGATTCCAATGATTTTTTTTTCCATGAAAGGCGACGTCTGCACGAAGGTTGTTATGTTTGGCTATATCTGCATCGGTGTGTGAGATATGGGCATTTGAGTGAGTATACATGCATATGTGCGTATGCGTGTAAATTACGACGCAGATACAGAGACCGTACAGACGTCACTTATTTTGTTATCCGAACAAGCATATGAAAGAGGGAGACCACACGAACGTTTCAAGCTTATTGTGGAATTTGTGCGCACTTTCATTCTTGAGATATCGTGTGTTCAATATTTTATTCAAATAACTCTTATTGAAATTTTTTGCATTTTTTCGTGAATCGGACATCGGAAAGTTGCTTTTCCAACATTGATAACAATCGGTGTGGAAGTGAATGAAAAGTGATTCAATCGTAGTTTTTTATTTTCGCTTTGTTGTTTGATTCGCAGAAGTAAGGTGACATAGGCGCCTGCCAGACAACAAGCACCTACCCTAAACGGAACAACGAAGTTGTGTGAGCGGCCTAAGCCATGCGGAGAAAAACGTGCAGTCCCTTTCACTGGTTGAGCTCAAATCAGGCAATCTTCGGTATTGGCCTGAGAGTGTTTCTATGAACTTTGGTCAAAATCGGTCTTCTTTTTTTAGGCGCAGCAACATACGCCGGATACCCGCTATAGACAATTATAAGGAAGTCTACTCGAACATATTGGCCAATAGAATTCTCGGGCACGGGCAAAGCCGGGCAGGTGCAGCTAGTATAATATAATTTTCATAGCACGCGCAATTAAAACAAGCGGACTATGAATATACCTGTTTTATTTGCCTGAATAGAAGCACTTATTTCTCCAAGCACCCACGAAAGAGAAAAAAATAAGCAAAACAGCAGTTCATTTTTTCAAATACAGAGTGAATACCATGTCTTGTTTTTTTTTTTTTTAGTTTCACTGCGGATTGTTAGAATGGAGAATTTTACCCGATAAATGAATCGGAAAGGATACCTCAAATGAAAATTCTTCTCATCGGATACCTTGATAAGTGTGATTCTTCCAACGATTTGTGTAATGCGGCAAATATCCGTGTTTTATTCTCGCCAATGATCTATACAGATCAGCAATTTATATACTTTACTACTAATACACATGATTTTTCTATCATCAGGATCACATTTTATGAGCTATACATTAGTTCTTACTGTTTTCCAATAGGTTTATTATGTGCAAATAGGTTGTCATTTAATTTCTGAATTTATGTTGACATACCAAAATTGAAATCAATTTAAAAAGCCAAACATCAGATCATTTTTTGTTCTATGAAATGAGCATACTATCTTTTTTTGGTTGCTCCTTAAGACTATGAACCATTATCAAACAACATAAAAAAGGATTTGACATTAAAATTGAATGCATGTACTGCATCTGCTCGATAAATGTTTAAAGGCCGAAAGCGTACAATTTTAATTTTATGGACATTTTTGATTTTATGGTAACTCCGGGCTAGATTTGGAATTGGAAACTCAGCTGTGCAAGTGCTCCATGATCCATACTGTTTTATGATTATCTGCAGATCTATACAGATCATAAGTCATAATATAACACGGCTACTATGCTATGTAGTGTGTACCGAGGATTTGTATGTACAATCTACGAATACAATTTAAGTAGTTTTTGGGTGTATTGTTATGTTCGGAAAGGTTTTTTGATAGATATCACAACGAAAAACAACAACCGAAATCTCAATTTTGTATCAACGAACTTTGTTTTAGCTAATTTAGATATATTAAGGCCGATACTTATCTTCCCATTGTAAGAAAAACTATGCCTGCATATCTGAAGTGGAAAATGTACGTAGGTTAAATACCGAAAACACATCAGTCACGCTTCTGTCAATTGATTATGTTTGGTTGATTGGGTAGATAGTGTTTAATTTAAAGACATTTAGATACATATTTTTTTTTTATATAATTTGCGTGCGCTAAAGGGATTTCTCTTTTCTGTGACACAGTACTGTAATGTAAGTTAACGGGAATTTGTTAATGCCTGCCTCGCCTACAAATCTATGGGGCTTATTGAAAGGCTAGCCCAAGCCGAGTAGAAATTAATGACTGAAAAGCTATAGATTTGTAGGCGAGGCAGGCATTAACAAATTCCCGTTAACTTACATTACATGGCGATCCTGCATCAAACCTAGACTTTTGATAAAGATGCGCTGCTAAATAGAAGTTAGACATTTAGTAAAACATGAAGACGAGAAGTTACAAATCTCACACCGAATCCTTCAATTAAGGAAATAGATGACAAGAAGCAACATAATGATCAATGTTTAAAAGAAAACAAATGAATGTTGATTTGAAAAATACACAAACATATTGCTAATAAGTATTACACGTATTACATTAAAAATATATTACATAATAAAGAAGAGTTGGACAACCTTGTCCAAAGATACAGAAGGGACGATCAATACCCAGAACGCGCTATAAGCCAGGGAGAATATTACACCAACGCCGATATTACACCAACGCCGAAGACATGATATAACTATAGAACAAAACAGAGACATGCTATAAACACACAAAATTGTATTTAAAATAAAATAACAATAATGGGAGGTCAAACCGCAAAAGAGAACATTGTCGTCAACTCGGGCGACAATGAAAAGAAATACAGCTTCGTAACATAAATTAGTAGACGTCATAATTATTGTAATAATATTAATAATAAAGTAGTAGTAAAAGTAATAAATAAAGAATAAATGTATAAATGAAATTAATAGCAATGTAAGAAAAATTTTATATCATATTGTTTAATAAATTATATATAATGTTAGTAGTCCTAAAATCAATAAAAAATATTATAGATAACTTTTTTAAAAAAAACTCCTAATAGAGTCTATACTTTAAAATTTATATTAAAAAAAAGAAACAGAGCTGTCAAATTTGATAGAAAGCTTTAATACAATAATATAATAGAACTGAAAATAATCAGAACTATGAATCAATAAAAACTATCTTTAATGTAAAAGTAACTCAGTTAAAAGATTTGTTGCAACAGAAAAAACGACTATTAATCAATATAGATTCCAAAAAAAAACAAAATTTTAACACCAAAATGGCACAATTTGATATCATAACAACACTTAAGATCATACCCGAATACGGAGGGGAATATTACAGACTGAACAATTTCTTGAATATAGCACAATTTGTTGCAGATACGCTTCAAGACGATGGCGAAAAACAAAAATTAGTACAATTCATTCTAGACACAAGATTAGCAGACAAAGTTAGAAACAAACTTATTTCGAGACCCAGACCTGTTACTCTAGAACAATTAAAGCAGACCTTCAGAGAAATATTTACCCCAAATAAAACTGCTCTGCAGATACAGTCCGAGCTAGTAAAGATCAACCAAGGTCCAAGGACTATAAACAACTATGCAGCAAAGATAGAAAGTCTTATTGCAGACCTTAATAATGTTCAAATAACAGAACAAGGTGAAAACGCAAAAGACATCATCTATAAGCTGAATGACCAACTAGGACTTAATTCATTTAAAAATGGCTTAAACGACCAAACTAAAACCACTCTATTTGCAGCTAGGCCTAAAACTCTGAATGATGCCATACAATTAACATCTGAGTTAGAAGTGATAAACGACACTGTACCTATAAGTCACTATAGGATGAATGGCCAGAATTTTAATAGAAATAGAAACAACAATAGCTTCAGGGATAGTCGTGATTTTAGAAATCAAAATGTCAGTAACTATAATAGCAACCAGAACAGTAGAAACAATAACTATAGGTATAGAGACAACAATAATACACATTTTAGAAGCGGAAATAACCACATAAGAAACAGTAATGGAAATAATAACCATAGGAATTCCAGGAACCCGAATAATCAAAGAAATAATGATAATAGAAGAGTCAATCATATGAGTAGTTCGGGAAACGAACATCAAGTCTCCGAAGGGAACTAACAATAAGATCAATTTTTCATCTCAATCAGGATCTTACAAACTATATTCTTGCAAGTACTAATGTCACACCCTCAAACAATACTTTTTTAATAGATACAGGTGCTGACATAAGTATATTAAAATTAAATTCTATTCAACCAAATGTCATTTTGGACAATAAAAATAAGATCAGAATCACTGGTGTAACGAACTCAGAAACATACTCACTGGGATCGGTTACAGCCCAAATAAAAATTGAATCTTAAACTGGACGCAGTGAATGTCTTTTAATTTTCAGCTTGGCTCTTTAGCCGCTAAACACTTAGGCTTTTCAGCCATTAATTTCTACTCGGCTTGGGCTAGCCTTTCAATAAGCCCCATAGATTTGTAGGCGAGGCAGACATTAACAAATTCCCGTTAACTTACATTACAGTACCTACCCTTATAGTGGAAACCACAGCGCAGGCATTTTGATTTGTTGAGTGAAGTTTTAATAAAAAAGATAGACTTATTTTTCTATACTATTATTTTATTTTCAAATTATATCACAACTTATATTTTGTTCGTTATTTATATTTTAATTTTTGCGCTACGCGTTTCGAAACTTAGTTTCATCTTCATTTAAAATGTAAATAACGAACAAAATATAAGTTGTGATATAATTTGAAAATAAAATAATAGGCGCTTGTACTAATCTTCTATCTATTCTTAATAGAGGATTACTACAAGCGCCTGAAGATGAAACTAAGTTTCGAAACGCGTAGCGCAAAAAATAACTCAACAGAAAACGCAACTGGAGACACAAAAAACCACAAAAATGAAGCAGGCATTTTGTTTGTTGCTGTAAGTAGCTTCCAGCAAATGATACATTGCCTATTTTTGGGTGCTACTTACTGTATGAAGAATAGAAGGATCTTAAAGAAGTTTGGTGCGGTTGGATTTTGTTCCCAACAGGTGGCGCCTAAATTGCTTTAGAGAGATCTCTTTTTGTTGTGTGTATTCAAATTATAAAAATCATGGTCCTGGTCGGGATTCGAACGCACGACCTGCCAATCACTTAGTGAATACACTTACTTTTACTTTTAAATTCATTTTTTAATTGTTACTGAATATCAACTTACGTACTAGACAAAAATTATTAAATCTAACTTAAAATTAACAGGATACTTATTCTTATTTATTGGTCCTTATGCGGACGCCCTAAACTTAACTATATCTTATAATTATTGCCTTTCGGCCTAAAAACTATTTACAAACTGATCTTACATATGTATTCGTCGAGCAAATCAAATAAAACTCGGTATCATTATTAACATTTTATATTTTTTATATAAAACAAACTACAAACTACCTATTCTACTTACTTAAACTACTTAATGTATTCTAACTATAATTAGGGTTCTGGGCACTCATTGCCTTGCGCAACAAGTGGTCAAAATCCTAATTTCTTTCCGGGTGCCTGGCAGTCGTCAACGTGCACACGCGCCGCCGTGAGCCGACTGAAGCCTTACAGCGTCAGTTAACTCCCGGAAGCACCACCACACGTTGGCGAGCCCGGCCTCTCCCAAAAACGCCCTAGCTAACTTAAACTTATAAGCTAAGAGGATGTTACCTAGAGTAACGCACCGTCCTGGGAGTGCATGTTGTCCCCTCCCCCCTCAACAAGCCACCAAAATTCGGCGAATTGCTTCTCCGTGTCGAATGTATCCCCCTACGATATTGCGGTACTAAAACGGGGGAGCTCATGAGCATTGGCGACGTCCCCGTCATGGAGGAGATGCTTATCTCTCGCGCTGCGATAGCGATGGTATAAGACCGGAATACCATCCCTCGCCTGTACCAGCCCTTTTGCATCAATATGGATAAATTCCTCTGGTGGAACAAAGCCAGACCGGAGCGTACTCTCTATGTACATTTCATTGGGGTAGTAAGCCCCAATATATCTTATATACAAGGTGGCGCAAAAGTAATCCTCCTATCAGAAAAATTCTATAAATTTTGCGATTGGCCCCTAATGTCAGTTCTGTTTTGACATTTGTGTAGTAAAAACATGCGAAATACACGTTAATAAACAATGTTACGCTACACTGCTCCAGAACGCGGAATATTGGTGACTATTTATTTGAGCAATAATTTAAATTACAGCCAAAAAACATCGGAAGGTTATATAAGATATCTAACTACGCTTCTCACCGCCAATGGCTGCCCATTTTGTCCAATAATGGGCAATTTCTTCCAGTTTTTTTCTGGTATCCCTAGAGGCCCCAGCCAATGGAGTTCTGAACAAGATTGTTTCCGTCTTCTGAAAGTTGATTTTCAACTTCCAGTCGTCACAATATCGTCGCGATATTAATGACCTCGATTTTAGGACCTGATCTGTATGCCACCAAATCATCGGCATACGCTATGGCATGTCTGAGTGAACATACCAGATCACTCGTGTAAATGTTAAACAGGATCGGAGAATTGACCGCCCCCTGCTGTAAACCGTTTTTAATTTCAAAGACTCTGCTCGAAGTCACGTTGTCACATTTGACAACGAACTTCTTTCCTATAAGCATATTATAAATTACATACAGCAAAGGTTTGTGCATCCCCCGCCTAGTCAACTTGTAGAAAAGTCCCTCTAACCATACGGTGGTGTCGAAAGCCTTCTCAAAATCAACCAGACAAGCACCCGTGCATTGGTTCTTGCATTTATTCCACTGAATGTCGGAAACCAGTTTCGACGCGGCATGAATAGTGTCATGCCTCGCCCTGAAACCAAACTGGTTGTCCGGAATTATGTTATTGTCCTCGACCCATTTTAACAGGGTTCTGTTGACAACCCTTTCAAAGACCTTGCTAATATTCGGAAGCAAGCTAATTGACCGGAAGGCTATATTATGTTTATCTTGTTAACAAAAAATTAAGCAGATAAATTCAATTTTTATGATGCTTTTTCCAACAAGGTCATAAAATTACTCCTTTTTTCGTTCCACCTGTTTACGAACAGTAACTAAATCTACCTGTTATCAGATTTTAAATCAAATATAAAGGCATTAAGGGTACCAGGGACCTTAGTTCAAAACATAATTTCATAGAAACAACGACTATGGGTAAAAGAAATTCAATAATGAAAGTTTATACCAGGGGTCTATGTATAGTCACAACTCCCGAGTGAGTGTGAACTGTTTTTTTTCCATTTCAAATGTTGCCTTCAAGAAAATTAATAAATTTCATCGATGAAAATTCACTGTTACCAAACCAACAATTCGGTTTTAGATTCGGACATAATACCTATCATTCAATCTTAAGAATCACTAGACATATAAAATCGAACTTCATTACGAAAAAATCGACTGGACTTGTCTTACTTGACATCGAATCTGCTTTCGACTCTGTCTGGCATGATGCTCTAATTCACAAAATGCTAAACTTTAATTTTCCCCTGGCCCTAACGGCACTAATTCGAAACTTTTTTAAGGAACGTAGTTTTAGGGTTCACATAAATTCTTTTACTTCAAATGACCAACTGATTACGGCGGGTGTACCCCAAGGATCGGTACTTGCTCCGATCCTTTACAATTTATACTTGGCAGACTTTCCCATTTTGAACAACTGTTTCTCGTCAATGTTTGCTGATGACACCGCCATATACTGTTCGAATGAACTTCCTCTTGATATTTGTTCGATTCTACAAGATGGCTTGCATACCCTTAGTTCCTATTTTCATAAATGGAAAATAAAAATAAACGAATCAAAAACACAAGCTATGTTTTTTACACCTAGAATACATTCTAGATTTTTACCTACCAATCCACTTCATTTAAACGTTTGCAGTATCCCTTGGTCAGAAAGTGTTAAATGCCTTGGCATCACCTTAGACAAAACCCTCACATAGAACAATCACATAGGTAATGTGGTAAACAAAACTGGTATTATGATTAAAATCCTATAAACTTTTATAAACCGAAGGTCTACACTAAGCTTGGCAAATAAGCTCTTATTGTTCAAAGTTATATTTCAGGCCGCTATGGTCTATTTGGGCACCTGTTTGGAATAAGTGCGCATGCACGCATATAAAAAAATTACAAATTATGCAAAACAAAATTCTGAAAATGATTTTCGATTTACCGTGGTATTTCTCCACCTCCGACTTGCATAACATGTCAAATGTTGATCTTGTCGTAGATAAAGTAAAGTTTTTTGATAGATGTTCTGATAATCCTCTTATAGGTGAGCTTTTACCTAGTTAGTTTCTAAGTATTTTATATAGTTTTAAGCAAAAAAAAAAAAAATTGTTAATGGGTTTTCACACAAAATTAAGCTTTCCCAAATACATCATGTTAAAAATTATTTTCTTTTGTTAAGCTACGTAATTAATATTAAAGTTGAATAAGCACTTGCTTCTGCACTTAAATTTAAGATCCTATTGTATATGTACTAACCTTCAAATAAATGAAATAAATGAAATGAAAAAAAAAAAAAAAAATGTTGCCTTCAATTTGAAGAATAAACAAATGAAATGACTATTCAGCCTAGTGTAAAGAAATTCATTAACCAAGGAGGAAATAGGACAAATTCGAGCTTACAAGGAACAGTTAAAATCTATCCGTTTTATAGCCGGTAAGATTGGAAGACGATTTAACGGTTGTTCAGAGCTATCTTAAGGGCGCTAAGAACAAAATAACTGGAAAGGAAGAATAATCAGAGCAACAACAAGTCACGATCGACGGCCGATACTGAGAGCTGCTTCATATTCAAGACTTTCCCTAAATAAAATCAAGGCCGAAACTGGAGTTGAAGCTAGTAGGTCAACTGTTTATCGTGTGATACAGCACTCCAACAATATAAGACGCAAAATGCAAAAGAAAGCCCCATTGAGCGCAGCACTCAAAAGTCAGCACATTGATTTTGCAATAACTGGCATCAGGTGGAGTCAAGAGTTGCATACCGTCTTCTTTTCAGATGAAAAAAGTTGTACACTTTTCTTCCTTTGTTCAGAGAAAAAGACCATACGCGGGACTGTGAAGATATAAACAATTTCTATACCATGCTAATTGTCCAAGCAATAAACTAAAAATTAACTTCAAAACTGTTAAAAACTATGTCAGGTCCTAAATGTAAGAGCCGTTTGTTGCGATCAAGGTCCTTCAAATAAAAACCTATTTAACAAGTTAAGCCTCAACGAAGACACATTTTTCCTTATTAATAAAGAAGAAACAATCTTTTGAATTTTGATGAGTTATTTTAATTGTAAAACTGCCTGGACGCGATTTTCCCCCTTAGTTGGCTCTTATGACGATTCCCAGCCCGTCTCTGCACGGGAATCATAATAACGCCCATACAATTTTTATTTAATTTCCAAAATTCTTGCAGAGATTAAGTACTTTTTACAACCGTAATCTTAAAGGAGTATTTAGATACCTACCTACATAATCGGCTTTATCCAGGTATCCATTCGGTAGGAAGGTCTCTCCGATTTGTACGAAATCGGCGAATTTCCATTCGAGGTTCCGTTCCGATTCATTTATCGAAATATTTCTTTGATCATATGCATTGCAACTTTAAGCAGTGCGATATGACGGAATTTCTTCCGAACGGATATCTCGATAGGGCTGAATATTCTTGGTTATCCTATTTTGACTCCTCACGGGTAAGTTATAAAATAAAATATTCGAAACAAGACACGGTCCGACACCGATTAGCGGCTCCAATGCTTCTTGTCTTCGGAGCTCAGCGAATCAAACAAAGCGTTTGAAATGAATTTTTGGGAAATGAAAGTTGACAAAATTATATGCTAAAATAAATGACAGTTACGGTAGTAACTCAATTAATAACATTTCACCAAAATTTGAACGAATTTAACATGAATGAATCTTTTTTGGACATTTGATTAGCCCACCTGAAAATAATTTTTTTAACTTAATTTGATAAATTTATAACTTATTTTTAAAAGAATTTATAATTATATCTAAAACCATGGTTAACTCTGACCATCTTGTTGGATAAGGAGTCATATAATTTACTTATAATATAATCAAGCGAAATAGCCTCCCAGGCACTTTTTATTCCTTCAATGTGTTCCGATGCAGGTGGGCACTGCCTTCCAGACTCGTTTCCTTTGCGTGCTAACCATCCGCAATCATTTTTCATGATTGGCGAGCCTAGTGGTGTGGATAGGGACGTTTTCCGGCTGGAACTTCTATTCCAGCATATAATGGTTTTCAATACACCATACGACGAGTAAGAAATTGCAATTCAATGGTGGCATAGTACGAGTATGTATCAGCTCCCCATACCACGACACCATTAGCACAGCTGAGCAGTCCCGCAGATAAATAAGTTGTTCAGGAGGAAAGATCACAATGATATCCCTTGTGTTCGAATCTCCCAGACAGCAGAGAACAGACAGACAGTACTGACTGCTGGAATAAGTCCAGAAAGTGTCGCTTCAAACGACGATTTTTTCGTGGTCGAGGACCCACGGGAGAAAGTGGATTTGCTGGGCGCTTGTTTCGAGGCCGTGTATACGGTGAACAATCCTGTTCGCCGTAACCACGACATTGAGAATAGCGCTCTAGTGAGCCATTTCTATCTGCGCACCGAACTTGAGAATTGGCGATCTGAGAATAACGGATTCACCGTGTTCACTGATGAAAACCATGCTAATGCAGTTGTCGCCAATGGCCGAGATGCATCGCACTTGTTCGTGTCGAAGGATGATCTTCTGTGCATCTTCGAGTCACTAAAGAATAAAAAGTCGACGGGGATGGATGGTGTCCCAAACGTCGTATTGAGACACCTGCCTTTGGAGGCTGTAGATATTTTTAACACGCTGTTTAACAATGCGCTGAATAATGCACATTATCCGGCGCATTGGAAGGTAGCTGTGGTACACCCTATCCCGAAAAAATGACACTATTCATGCCGCGTCGAAACTGGTTTCCGACATTCAGTGGAATAAATGCAAGAACCAATGCACGGTTGCTTGTCTGGTTGATTTTGAGAAGGCTTTCGACACCGTATGGTTAGAGGGACTTTTCTACAAGCTGACCAGGCGGGGATGCACAAACCTTTGCTATATGTAATTTATAATATGCTTATGGGAAAGAAGTTCGTTGTCAAATGTGGCAACGTGACTTCGAGCAGAGTCTTTGAAATTAAGAACGGTTTATAGCAGGGGGCGGTCAATTCTCCGATCCTGTTTAACATTTACACGAGTGATCTGGTGGGTTCACTCAGACATGCTATAGCGTATGCCGACGATTTGGTGGCATACAGATCAGGTCCTAAAATCGAGGTCATTAATATCCTTTTGCAGCGTGACTTCGATCAAATTTAGCGATATTGCGACGACTGGAAGTTGAAAATCAACTATCAGAAGACGGAAACAATCTTGTTCAGAACTCCATTGGCTGGGGCCTCTAGGGATACCAGAAAAAACTGGAAGAAATTGGCCATTATTGGACAAAATGGGCAGCCATTGGCGGTGAGAAGCGTAGTTAGATATCTGGGTATGTGGCTTGACCAGTATCTGTATTTCGATAGACATATAGTTGCTTGTCTTGCTGGGGCCAAGAAGGCTTATGCTCTGACAAGGAGACTGTTTCATAGCAGTCAACTTGACTCTAGAGTGAAGGTCATTTGCTACGTGGCCCTTATAAGGCCGATCATCGCTTATGGTTGTCCATTGTGGTTTAATATAGCGCCTAGTTATATGGAAAACATTCGGGTTTTGGAGAGACAATGTCTTAGGACCTGTCTCCGGTTGTTCCGAACGCCCGAATCCAACTATATAAAATACTATCCCAACAAGGCCCTATACGATGGGGCTCAGTTGAATAGGATTGACAATTTCCTCATTAAGGTCACTCGGAGGCACGTTGCAAGGGCGATGGCCAGCGACAATAGTCTGATATTTGGGGCTTACTACCCCAATGAAATGTACATAGAGAGTACGCTCCGGTCTGGATTTATCCCGCCAGAGGCATTTATCCATATTGATTCAAAAGGGCTGGTACAGACGAGGAATGGTATCCCGGTCTTATACCATCGCTACCGCAGCGCGAGAGATAAGCGGCTCCTCCATGACGGGGACGTCGCCAATGCTCATGAGCTCCTCCGTTTTAGTACCGCAATATCGGAGAGGGATAGATTCGACACGGAAAAGCAATTCGCCGAATTTTGGTGGCTTGGTGAGGGCGGAGGGGTCAACATGCGCTCCCAGGACGGTGCGTTACTCTTGGTAACATCCTCTTAGCTTATAAGTTAGATTAAGTCAGCTAGGGCGTTTTTGGGAGAGGCCGGGCTCGCCAACGTGTGGTGGTGCTTCCGGGAGTTGACTGACGCTGTAAGGCTTCAGTCGGCTCACGGCGGCGCGTGTGCACGTTGACGACTGCCAGGCGCTCGGAAAGCAATTGGGATTTTGACCACTTGTTGCGCAAGGCAACGAGTGCTCAGAATCCTAATTATAGTTAGAATATGCTAAGTAGTTTAAGTAAGTAGAGTAGGTAGTTTGTAATATGTTTTTTTTTTATATAAAAACATAAAATTTGATAAAGATTCCGAGTTTTCTTAACAATTTTCTCGATGAAAAAGTAATTATGTAAGATTAGTTCGTAAAATAGTTTTTAGGCCGAAAGGCAATAATTATAAGATAGAGTTAAGTTTAGGGCGTCCGCATAAGGATCAATAATCTAGAATAAGTATCCTGTTTATTTTAAGTTAGATTTAATCATTTTTGTCTAGTATTTAAGTTGATATAAGCTAATAATTAATAAAAATGAATTTAAAAAGTAAACAGCTGAGCAGTCGATCGAAAGTATGTTTTCATTTCGAAGATCATAAAAGTAGTAAGCATAGCCATCGAGACCCTCCAAATAAATTTTTTTTTTCGTCTAAAAAGACTACACGCAGTCTCTCCTTGGTCCTGGTTATATCCGCTCTACAGAAATCGAGCGGCTGCGTCTTGCGCAGTCGGTTGGGAGGTGTCTTATGTTTTAGACGTTTTAAGAGTTGATATGTACAGTCACATTGAATAGACGTGTTTTTCGTGATCGGTCCAGCTAAATCTGAGAAATAGCACATTACCACTTAGTACAAACGTTTTGTTCTCGGAAAAGTTGAATCCTCATAACGCTGATTGAAATTTGTAAAAATATCCCCGGTCCATACAGTATTATCGCCTAAATTGTGCATTTACTTTTCTTTGCGCCAAAAAGTTATTCTCGCGAAAATGTCATCTTCGTCATCATCTTCGACTTCGAGTACGAGTATAACAACACGAAACAAAACTCAGAAAGACGCTCTCTTTTCTCGTAGTGGCCCTCTTTCACCATCTATCGAAGGCAACAACAAAGCAATGATCTCTATTAAAGACCTACAATCCCAGTTGGCTAAACAATCCGCATCACTTCAACGCAGCTTCACTGAGGAAATTGAGAAAATGCGATCCGAATTCGTCAACAAAATTGATGAAATTAAGGACAGTTGGGCTCAGCGCTTCGAGAGTTTAAACAATGCGATCTCAAGCATAGTATCCCGAGTTGATCGAATTGATGAAAACTACTCTTCCACGGCTCATATGCATAGTGCTGAGATCCTCGCTCTTCGTAAACAAGTGAACATCTTGGAGAGAAAAGAAATCGCTTGCGATGCTGTGCTCTTTGGAGTTCCCGTACTGCCTGAGGAAAACCTTCAGCAAATATTCCTTCAGCTCTGTAACACCATAAAATGCACTCCGCCTCAAACGGTTGCTGTTTTTCGTGCCAGAAGGCGAAACAACTCTAACAACAACAACAACAACACTTCATTGGCTGTCCCACCATCGATTATCGTAAAATTCGGTTCCACACGTGAAAGAAATGCTATTCTTGGAGCTGCTGCAAATTACCGAAAAGAAAACAAAAGAGTGCTAAAGCTGAGAGATATTGATATCTCATCTAGTGACTGCTGCTACTTGAATGAGAGCTTAACCGAGCACTCGCGCTTTCTCTTACAAAGTGCACTTGGTTTAAAAAAGAAAAAAATACTCTTCTCAGTTTACACCAAATCCGGTATTATATATGCTAAGAAGACGGCCAACGCAAAAAGCTTTTCCATCGATAGCTCTGACGATCTCCACTCCATTGCTCGCGATGCTGCTGTTTCTGCTGGTGCTGCTGTGACTCATCATTAAATTGACCGTATTGTATTCTGTATTACTTATTTACTCTTCTCTTTTATATATTATTAAATAATTGTTATTGACTAGCTCTTCCCCCCCCCCCTCCCCCCCCCCCCCACCACCCCGTTTCATGCTTCCTTTTCACATTTCACTCTCCTCCTTTCTTTCTTTGTCGCCTCTATTTTGCTACTTACTTTTCTTTCATTTTTGTTTCTTTTGTTTGTTTTATTTTGCTAAACATGAGTAGAGTATGTTCCAATTACAGTGTGGATAAAAAATCAACGCTTACAATGCTTAATGTTCTCTCTAATTGTCGTGATGGTTTTAAAGTTTGTCACCTGAATGCTCGTAGTCTCAGCCTGTACAAATTGGATTATTTAAAATATTTGTTTACAGATTCTGGAGTTGATGTTGTTTGCGTCTGTGAAACTTGGTTTAAGCCTGTTATATCTGATATTCAATATAATATACCGAATTATGTAATATCAAGAAACGATCGAGTCACTTATACTCGCGGAGGTGGGATTGCTATCTACTGCAGATCATCCCTTAAATGTAAAATTATAAGCAAATCGGTTGATTTAGACACTGAGTTTTTGATTGTTGAGGTCCATGATGGTTGCACTAAATGCTTGATTGCTTGTGCCTATGTCCCGGACCGAAGTTGCTCCCCTCAGCCGTTTTTCTCTGTTCTTTCCCAATTCTCGCCTTTCTATGAACACATAATAGTTTGCGGTGATTTCAATGCTGATTTATTCAAAAACGACTCTCGTGCCTTCCAAATAAATGATTCCGCTTCCTCCTTAGGACTCCAAATAATTAATGTCAATTATCCAACGCGTTTTGCTAAAAATTCCATTCCTAGCCTCCTTGATCTGACAATTGTATCTGACCCATTGTCAGTTATCCTCTTCGACCAGCTTTCAATTGATCTTACATCGGATCATGATCTTCTGTTTTGTACATACAACATTAACTTCAATCACTTTCCTGCTCCTTTGACTTTTTCATTTAAGGATTATAAGTCAATAAATTTGGAAGACCTAAGAAACGCCGCATTTTTGACACCTTGGGATGGTTGTCGCTCATTTCCTAATCCTGATGACAAGATAAGCTATTTTCAAGATGTAGTTAATGAGTTATGTAACCAATTTGTCCCAGTCAAAACAGTAACAGTCCGTAACAGCAACTGTCCCTGGTTTACAACTGAAGTTGTCGCGACCATCAAAGCTCGTAATAAGCTTTACAGCAAATGGAAACATAGTCCATGTAATTCCAATTGGCTCGCTTACAAAGCGATGCGAAACCATTCCACATTTGTGTTACGAAACTCCAAGAGACATTACTACTCCTCTAAACTGAATACTCATCTTCCCCCTAAAAAGCTCTGGAGTAATCTGCGACAAATTGGTGTTTCCAGTGCAAAAAGTAATTTAAAATGTGAAATTGACCCCGATGTGTTAAATAACTTCTTTCTCGATAACAACACTGAGAAAGTCAATTTCAATCTCTCAAATCATATTTCGCTCTTGCAGTTAGAACGAGGTTTTGAAATCGAATCTGTTAACGAAAATGATGTCATAAAATGTGTTGCAGCTATTAAATCAAATGCTATCGGAGAAGATGGAATAACAATACGATTTGTAAAACTCATTTTACCCTATATTATTTCGCACTTGACCCATATTATCAACCACTGCATCACCACGTCAACTTTTCCAAAATCTTGGAAAATAGCTCGAGTTGTACCTGTTGCAAAAAAGAACACCCCGACATCTGTTGGTGATTTTAGACCAATCAGTATTTTACCGTGCTTGTCGAAAGTCTTTGAAAACTCATAGCAAGACAGGTTATTGAACATTTATCTCTTAATAGCCTTCTGTATGGTGGGCAATCGGGTTTTAGGTCTAACCACAGTTGTTCTTCTGCGATGGTTAATATTTTAGAAGACATAAGAAAAGAGTTTGATAACGGATGTGTAACGCTTCTTTGTCTGCTTGATTTCTCTAAGGCTTTTGACAAGGTTAACCATAAAATTCTTTGCTGGAAATTGCAACATCTCTTTGGTTTTGGTAGCAGTGCAGTAAAACTTTTTGAGAACTTTCTTTCAAATAGATTTCAGAAAGTTATAACTTCCGATTCTTCTTCCGCTCTTTTGCCAGTAAAGCAGGGTGTTCCACAAGGATCTATACTTGGTCCCATTATCTTTTGTATGTTCATAAATGACCTGCCATCTGTCTGTAAACATACTTCGGTCCATCTCTATGCTGATGATGTTCAGCTCTACTTGGCCAGGCCATTTAATAATACAGCTGAACTTGTACGCAACCTTAATGAGGATCTCTCCAGCATTCATCTGTGGTCTGTAAATAATGGATTACTTCTAAATCCAGACAAGTCTCAAGTTATAGCCATATCTAAAAAAAAACTACCCATCCAAACTTTACCTGATGTCGTGCTTTCTGTTTTCAAATTAAAGGTTGTTCATACTGTTACTAGCCTGGGATTTGTTATCGACTCTAACTTATCAGGATACGACCATATAAATTATGTAATAAAAAGGATTTATGGATGCCTTAGGAAACTGTGGCTAAGTGCAGGTTTTACTCCTATTGCCACTAGAAGGAAACTTGTAATAAGTCTCATCCTACCCTTAATTATGTATTCTGAGGTTGTATACTGTAATGTCGATTCCTTATCCCAGCGCAAGCTTCAAGTTGCTTTCAATGATACGGTAAGATATATTCATGGGCTACGAAGATATGACCATATTTCACTACAGGCAAAAAGCCTATTGGGTACAACCCTTAAGCACTATATTGACGCTAGAAACTGTATATTCCTATATACTTTAATAACAACTAAGACTCCTATGTATCTTTATGAAAAACTTAATTTTGCTCGTTCCCTTAGAACGCTTTGTTTAATTCCACCACGTTACAACTATCTTAATTCCTCTCGTTTATTCTTTATTTATGCTGTAAAATTATGGAACTCCCTGCCAACAAATATCAGAACCATCTCCAATGCCAATCGCTTTAAAAACACTGTCCTTTTACATTTCTCAAACCTATCCTAATGTTTTCTTTCTAACTTTCGTTCTAACTTGAACTGTCATCTAATCTATTCTATTTGCTTATATTTAGTCTATTTTCCTATTCTCTCCTTTCTTCTTTATCTTATCTCTTATCTTATTATATTGTAAACTTAATTGTAATTATAAGATTAACTTATTGTTAATTAAACTTATTGTTAATTATTAATTAACTTATTGTTAATTTCAATAAATTACTTTCTTATTGTCTTAACTCTAAGTACTATAAAAGATATTTATCTTAATGTACCTTAATTTTGTATAATAATAATAATAAATTGAATTGAATTGAAATAATAAATGATCAGCATTAGAATAATTCTTTGGGCCGTCCGCTAGCATGTTTTCCCACTTTCCCGCTTTATTGTTTTGATTTTGGTGCCAGAATCGTGCGAATTGGACGCGTACCTCAAAATAATTCGCTTGTCAGCTGCTACAATCTCACAGAAGATCCGACCCTTCATATTCTTTCCATAGTGATGCTCATAGCATAAGAATGAGCAAATAACTTCACAGTAGCGGTAATTATTTTTTGATATTTGATGGATAGGGTAGCCACACCTACTATAAGCGTGCCCTTTTCGTATTCATTGAAAGCTTTCGCTTTTCCCATATAAACTAATACTAACTTTAAATAAGCCAAATACGACTGCTTACACGTCAGGCAGTAGCAAACAAGACATTATAATTTTCGATCAATATCAACGATTTTAGCGGATTCCACTGCCGAAGACAATTAATTGCCACACAATTTCGATAAAATAAAATGTTCGGTATATCCACCCACCTCATCTTGTTAACTAAAAACTTGTGTTGTCGTGGGGTACAAATCACAAAAAATTAGCTCCGTAAGTTAAAATGAATTGTTTAGTGTGTAAACAAAAAATAGATCGTAGTTGCCCTGCAAAAATAAATTATGGTGACTGCAAGCATATTTTTCATTTAAACTGTATTAATATAACTAAAGATCATGCTGAGTTCTATAAATCAAGTGGTAATGCATATCGGTGTGATAAGTGTGCAGTTTTACGAAGACGCTCTCTGCATGATCAAATGCCAGCAACGTCCAAGAAGCGCACCAACAACAACGCTCCATCTAAAGCTAGTACTATACCAACTGGAGAACCCAGTACTCAGCCGTCAATGAGAGAGACATCTAACAGTGACATCAATAGCGAGAGTCAATGTACTCTCCAGATGATATATGCAAAATTATCAAAATTGGAAAACTGTAACACCCGCTTTCTCCAAGAATTGGCCGAATTGAGGAAAGAGAACGAAGAGCTTAGAGCAAAAGTGCAAAGTCTAGAGTCCAAACTAAATTGGCAACAACAAGAATCGCTAGTGAACTCTATAGACATTGTTGGTGTCACAAATGTAAATGACAGCAATGCAATGGAAAAGGCAAAACAAATTTTCAGTCATGCCCTATCTATAGATGTTGCTGACTGTGAAATTGTGAATTGCTATGTTAAAAAAATGCGCTTAAAATCTCAGAGTAAGCCAATCATCTGTGTTAAGTTTTTTAATCTTACAACGAAGCAACGCATAATAAGCGCAAAGAGGGCAAACATAAACAAACTCATCGTGGTTGACTACTCAAGCGGGGACGTAAGCAGAAGCAACAGCAAGAACAAACATAGGAGCGGGCTACAGTCCGCTTGGGCGAACTGTTGGATACCCTATTCTTATTCCTATATCTCATAAGTGGGCGTGACAAAAATTTAAAGGATTTTATCGAAAAAACTAAGCTTTTGTAAATAAAAACGCTCCCTAGCTCAAACTTTGGTTTTTCAATAAAATTGTTTTATTTAATTGTGGGCGTGTCAGTAGGCGGATTTAAAAAAAAATTAAGTATGAGCATAAAGGGCACCTAGAGAGTATATACTATAAATTTCAGCTCCCTAGCTCAAACTTTGGACTTTCAAAAATAAAAAAAAAATAATTGTGGGCGTGTCAGTAGGCGGATTTTGAAAATATTTACACATGAGCATAAAGGGCCCCTAGAGAGTATATATTAAAAATTTCAGCTCCCTAGCTCAAATTTTGGTTTTTCAAAAAAAATATTTTATTTAATTGTGGGCGTATCAGTGGGCGGATTTTGAAAATTTTATGTCCCAAGTAGTTTTATGGGCCAAAGATCATATATAAAAAATTTCAGCTTTCTAGCTCAAAATTCAATTTTTCCCAAAATTTGTTTTATTTAATTGTGGGCGTGTCAGTGGGCGGATTTTGAAAATTTTATGTCCCAATCAGTTTTATGGGCCATAGATCATATATAAAAAATTTCAGCTCTCTAGCTTAAAATTCGATTTTTTCCAAAATTTTGTTTTTTTGAGTTTGTGGGCGTGTCTGTGGGCGGATTTCAAAAATTCTTAAACTTGATTATTTCGGGACCCTAGAGAGTATATGGTTAAAATTTCAGCTCTCTAGGTCCAGTTTAAAGGCCTAATTTTTGCCGACGGACGGACGGACGGACGGACGGACATGGCTAGATCGACATTACTATCGATGCTGATCATAAATATAGTAACTTTTAGGGGTCTACGGGCAATATTAAGGTATGTTACAAACTATGCGTCAAAATTAATATACCCCTAGAATAGGGTATAAAAAAGCAAGCAGCATATTGTCAACGACTCCCTTACTCGTTACACGCAAGCTCTTTTAATGAAAACGTAAGAGATCGCAAAGGAAAAAGGTGCAAAATACGTATGGTTTAGTAAAAATCAAATTTTATTAAGAAAAGAGGAGGGTGGAAGAGTTATCTCGATTAGATCATTTAGTGATATCTCATTCATTTGAGTCTGTCTTCTTGTCTTTTTCTTTTTGAATTTAGTATTATGAATTCCAAAAATAATTTAATTGATAACTCTTCTATCCTTGTCCAATGCAAACCTCACTGTGATGCTGTTTTAACTAATAGTTCTTATTGCAATGAAAAATTATTTATTGTTCATCAAAATATTCGAAGTCTGAGAGAAAACTTTTCTGCGCTTGTCGCACATATTAACTCGTTTGCGTGTGTCCCGGATATTGTGTTCGTGTCTGAGATCTGGATCTATGAGGTTGAAGAAAATGATTACTTCCTGCCTGGTTTCAGTTTCTATGCTAAAACAAATGAAAATTACGCAGCAGGTGGCGTTGGCTGCTTTATAAAGAACACTAATAGAATCATAGATGTTTCCAAAGTTGATTGTCCTAGTGCAGACGTCTTAAAGGTGTCCATCGAAATAAATAATGAAATGTTTGTTTTTTTATGTGTTTATAGATTGCAGATGTTTACTGTGACGATGTTTATTAATGATTTTTCTATTGTGCTAGATAGGGAAAAATCCAAAAACTTAATGGTTGTAGGTGATTTTAATGTTGATTGTCTAGATGAAAGTCCTACGGTATCAAATTATCTTTCTGTATTAGCTTTAAATGGCTTCACAAACTTCATCAATGTGCCTACTAGGCCTGTATCAGGTACTTGTTTAGATCATATATATGGACGTTTTCGAAATGTTGCTTCCATAGAGTGTGAATACTGTGTTTTTGATTTTTTGATTACTGACCATTCCATGACCGGCGTTCTATTTAACGTAAAATCTAAAAACAATAGGCCAATTCAGAAACGTGTCCAAGGCAAGTCAAAAATAAATTTTACTAGGCTTCGAAATAAGTTGTGTTTTGAGTCCTGGAACAATGTTTATAACTGTAGTGACGTATCGATTGCATGTTTTAATTTCTTAACCACTCTTAAAAGCCATATTGCTAGTTGCAGTTCTCTGACCACAAGACAATCTATTTATAAACTTAAACCTTGGTTATCTAATTATTTATTAAATAAAGTCACAACTAAAAATAAACTTAGAGTAAATTGCAAGAAGAACCCTAGCAATGTATTTCTCAAAATGAAATATAGGGTGATTTTTTTAAGGTTAGGATTTTCATGCATTAGTATTTGACAGATCACGCGGGATTTCAGACATGGTGTCAAAGAGAAAGATGCTCAGTATGCTTTGACATTTCATCATGAATAGACTTACTAACGAGCAACGCTTGAATTTTCAGTGAATGGGCCCTAGAAAAGTTGGCAGAAAATCCGCTTTTTTATCGACAAATTTTGTTCAGCGATGAGGCTCATTTCTGGTTGAATGGCTACGTAAATAAGCACAATTGCCGCATTTGGAGTGAAGAGCAACCAGAAGCCGTTCAAGAACTGCCCATGCATCCCAAAAAATGCACTGTTTGGTGTGGTTTGTACGCTGGTGGAATCATTGGACCGTATTTTTTCAAAGATGCTGTTGGACGCAACGTTACGGTGAATGGCGATCGCTATCGTTCAATGCTAACAAACTTTTTGTTGCCAAAAATGGAAGAACTGAACTTGGTTGACATGTGGTTTCAACAAGATGGCGCTACATGCCACACAGCTCGCGATTCTATGGCCATTTTGAGGGAAAACTTCGGAGAACAATTCATCTCAAGGAATGGACCGGTAAGTTGGCCACCAAGATCATGCGATTTGACGCCTTTAGACTATTTTTTGTGGGGCTACGTCAAGTCTAAAGTCTACACAAATAAGCCAGCAACTATTCCAGCTTTGCAAGACAACATTTCCGAAGAAATTCGGGCTATTCCGGCCGAAATGCTCGAAAAAGTTACCCAAAATTGGACTTTCCGAATGGACCACCTAAGACGCAGCCGCGGTCAACATTTAAATGAAATTATCTTCAAAAAGTAAATGTCATGGACCAATCTAACGTTTCAAATAAAGAATCGATGAGATTTTGCAAATTTTATGCGTTTTTTTTTTAAAAAAAGTTCTCAAGCTCTTAAAATATCACCCTTTATAAGAAGATATGTGCTGATTTGAGAAAGGAAATACCAATTTGCCGTGACTCTTATTACCGTACTCAATTTTATTCGGCTAGAGGTAATCTTAAGAAAGAGTGGAAAGTTGTAAATACTATTCTCAACAAAAAATCGTCCATTCAAAAAACTATTGTTCTACGTACTAATAATATGGAAATAACAAATACACATGAAATCGCTGACGCTTTTAATAGACATTTTTCAAGTATCGGACTTAAATTGCATAGTGGACTGGCTCAAAATCTATGTTCTCAATGTTCTGCTATTGGTGATACAAACTCTGTGCACTGTAGAAGTTTTGTTTTTGACCCTATAACTCCTTTAGAGATTTTAAGTACGATTGGCAGTTTGAATAACTCAAATTCATGTGGTGTCGATGGTATTTCTAATGTTGTCCTTAAAAATATTGCATGTTTCATTGTGGATGTTTTAGCTGATGTTTTCAATCGTAGTGTTTTTTCTGGTAGTTTTCCTGACGGACTAAAGTGTGCAGATGTTATTCCTTTGTTTAAAAAAGGCTCTGCTACTGAAATAGGAAATTATAGGCCGATTTCTCTTCTGCCCAGCATAAGTAAAGTTTTCGAAAAACTTATAAAAACTAGGTTAGTAAACTTTTTAGACAAGACGATGTTCTTTCATCCTACTCAATTTGGATTTCAAAAGGGTAAATCAACCGAAGACGCACTTTTAGATTTTTGCTCTCAGATAATGTGTAAACTTGACAAAAGAAAATGTACAGCTGCGTTATTCATTGGTATAACCAAAGCCTTCGACATGGTTGACCATAAAATTCTTTTAAGTAAACTGGAAAATGCAGGTGTGCGTGGTTTTATGCTTGAATGGCTTAATTCGTATCTGAATAATAGATCGCAGAGAGTAAAGTTGAATGAGACGAGAAGTGACGTGCAATTAATTAGGCTTGGGGTACCACAAGGTTCAGTCTTGGGTCCCATTCTATTTTTAATATATATCAACTCACTCTTCCACCTCAATCTAAAAGGCTTACCTACTGCTTTTGCTGACGATGTTGGGTTATCGTATGGCGTGAACAGTCCCTTAGATCTAATCTCCGACATTAATTGTGATGTACATACTCTAAGATAATGGTTCGCAGTGTGTTTGGTCAATTGTTTTGTACTAGTGAAAATTGTAGTGATGATTGTTTTTTGATAGAGAATGTAGACGAATTTATGTACCTAGGACTCTTACTCGACTCTAATATGAAATTCTCATCTCATGCTACCGCATTGAAGAAATACTTTATCTCCACGCTTAGGCATTTCTACTACCTTCGTAACATATGTTCAACTAAGCTCCTAACCACAATTTATTATTATGGGCTTTTTAATTCTAAGCTTCAATACGGTATAAATTGCTGGGGAGGTGGCTATCAAAGCAAAATTCAGCTATTGCTAGTCTTGCAAAAAAATGTTGTCCGGAAAATTTGTCGTAAACCTGATAGGCATCCTAGTTTTCCTTTGTTTTGCCAATTAGGGATTCTTCCTGTTCGTCACTTATACTGTTTTAAGGTTCTAAAAGCGTTCTTTATGAAGTCTGGTAACCGTAACTTTCGCATAATCCCAAACTACAACCTACGTAATAACTATATTGCAAGTGCCAAACTATCGAGCCACCGCATATAGAAATTCTTATTCAGTTATATGTAATCGTTTATTTAATGTCCTCCCGGAAGAAATCAGATGTATTCACATGTCCGAATGTTTTCTAAAGCGCGTAAAAAATTGGCTGCTTTCTCATGATTATTATAGTTTAGACTCTCTTACTTCTAATATTTTGATCTAACTTTTGTCTCAACTTTTGATCTTAGTATATAGATTTCCCTAATTTTGCATACTTTATGAAGTAATAACTTATTGATACCATGATTAAATAAATTAAATCGCCTGTAAATTGTTTCTTCTATATTTTTTGTTCAACACCCCATCCCATCAGATTGTATTGTTCCTTCTGAAGTGGCATTCAACACTATTTGAACTCAATCTGTATAAAATATCGAATGCCACCCGATTTTTGTTTTCTTACTTAACTTTGTATTTCCTAACATATTGAATTTTTATATGAATTTGTATTTTATATTATAATTTAAGAGAAATAAATAAAATAAATATAATATATACATACATACATACATACATAATATACCTACAGAGTTCGCCATCTTTTATGTCGGTATGTAGGCATCAAATAACTTTGACATTTATCAACCGATTGACTTGAGAGACATGTTTTTTAAACGTCAATTCAGTATAATTATCGAGCAATGAATCGCTTCAATCGCTAATGACGCTGTACATTCAAAATAGTCGTTCGCATATCGTCGAAAATATCATGGCAGACAAGCATCGTCTGACAACCCTATTCGTCGCTTGGTGTCGAATTTTATTGAGCGCTCGACAGTGAGAGATTGTCGACATGCCGTTCATTAACGCGTAATACGTTCCAATGAACTAGTTGAAGTTGTAAAAGAGTGTTGCCGAGAACCCAAATGTTTCGTATCGTCAACGCGATCAGCATTTTTGCATCAGTGGAACCACCTTGCGGCAGAAAAGGTCTGGACGGTTACTGGTTTCAAAAAGTTCCCTGGATGTGTGCTGTAAAAAAATGCCAAATGGCCACCCAGATCTCCATATTTGACCAGTCCGGACTTCTTTTTGTGCGGTTTTTTTAAAAGCAAAGTGTATGGTAACCTGGATCCATTTGCTGAAATTTCCCCGACTCGGGGCAACTTCGGTATTTGGTGGGGACTATTCGGCATTTAAGTCGGCGCTGGTGGAAACGCGCTGAATAATGGACATTATTTAGCCCATTGGAAGGTAGCTGTGGTACACCATATACCGAAAAAGGGTAAAGATAGGACGAGCCCTGCCAATCTCCGGTCGAGATTTGGTTTTTCAATAAAATTGTTTTATTCAATTGTGGGCGTGTCTGTGGGCGGATTTCAAAAATTCGTAAACTTGATTATTTCGGGACCCTAGAGAGTATACGGTTAAAATTTCAGCTCTCTAGGCCCAGTTTAAAGGCCTAATTTTTGACAACAGACGGACGGACGGACGGACGGACGGACATGGCTAGATCGACATTACTATCGATGCTGATCATAAATATAGTAACTTTTAGGGGTGTACGGGCAATATTAAGGTATGTTACAAACTATGCGTCAAAATTAATATACCCTTAGAATAGGGTATAAACATGAATCAAAGTTACAACGAACTACAAGAACTTTTATATGATGTTACTTGCGGCTACGGAACCCTTCATGGGTGAGTCTGACTCGCACTTGGCCGCATTTTTTATAAAAGCTTAATTTTTTTCGATTAAATCCTTTAAATGTTATATAACAAAATATGTAGAGCGGTCTTAACATTTCAATTATACTTAGACTTTTGTCACGCCCACATATGAGGGATAGGAATAAAAATAGGGTATCCAACAGTTCACCCAAGTGGACTGTAGCCCGTCCCTATTTTTTACAACAGCTTTGATCATAATTGTATGTAAACAATTCCTCCTTGCGGGGTCAGTCACCTTGACGTGTGTACCATCATGGAACGCAAATTCGATGGTGCCGGTGCAGAGGCTTACGGCGCAAAGAGTCATCGGGCCTTTCTGATAAGGGACAGACCGTCTGATGAGCGTCAACTAAGAACTGACCAGGACTACACGTCCGCTACCCTTCTCCTCTTTCCTTTCAATTTTCAATTACCCATATCCCCCCTCCATCAAATCCCTAAATCCTATTTCCCCAATAAACCCCTAATCTAAGGTGGCAAGCGCCGAGAGATGCATGGCTAAGAGGGTGCTTAGTCGTTAGTTTGCAAACTTCGGATACCAGGCGACCTCCGATTTTAAGACAGCCTTCCTGTGGTTAGACGGGTAGACCACGGGCGACACCATATCCCGAATACTCGTGGGTTTCAAAATAAACCAAACAACAAAACAAACAATAGAGAATGATGCCTCTAAAATTGCATCATCAAATAGGGATGTTTTAGAACACCCTGTCGATGACGACACGACATCTGCCAAAGGGATAGAGTCGGTAATCATCGACTCTGAAATGGGGGAACCTGAAGAGAACTTGTCTCAACTCAGTGACTCTATTTCAGAATCCAGCACCATATGCAACAGCATATTATCGGATGAAAGACATCCCGATATAGAGGACGTACCTAAGACAGTCGGCAATGTGGCACGGACTGAGTCTGAGTACGTTAGGTTCACACCATCTGAACAGCGCAGATTTAAGCGCGCGCAGAAGAAGGGGAGCACCATTGAGCAGGCCCGTCTCTATGCGATCCAAAAGATGGTAAACAAGGGTCCCGAGGTGAAGCGAATGCGATCCGAGGATAATACCCCGCCTCAATCCGAAGCGAAGCGAGGTCGCACTGGGAAGACAACCGTCGACAAAGTCTCGTATAGCAATATAACGAGCTATGTAAGACTGGGTGTTGTACCGGTGGACATCGATCGTAATCCTCTCTCCAACGAACAAATGGGTTCGATACAGGAGAGGATTATGGATATCACGATCGAACAGCGTGACGAGGAGGTTAAACCAGCCTTCCGCGGTACTACGTTCAAAGCCGGATGGCTCATGATCGTATGTGCAGACGCCACCACTGCAGAGTGGATGAAGGCAACCTTCGCCAAGCTAAAAGAGAAATGCGGGTTAGAGGTGATGCTTGTGGGAGAGGAAAATTTTCCAAAACCACATGTCATCAGAGGGTTCTTCCCGCAGAGTACCGGCGTAGCTAGCGAAAGGATCCTAGCCCTATTAGATGGCCAAAACAAAGAACTGAACACGAGAACGTGGAGGGTTCTGCAAAGATCGGATGAGCGAGACATCGCACATATGGTCTTTGCCATAAACGACAGCACCATGAGGAGACTCGTGGAGCTAAAGGGTATGGTCTCTTTCCGTTTCGGACAGACCAAACTTATCCTAAAAAGTGCTGACAAGACGGCCACACAGGGCCCTAAAGATCAAAAACAGCACGTTTTGGATAAGAAGGATGTCACAGCTCACGGCAGCACCGCAACTGACCCAAGTGGGGCCAGCACCAGCGCTGCCGCTAAGGCTGCAGCTTCAAGTACGGCAACAACTGTGCCAGAAAAAGAAGCTACAAGCGCGAAGTCAAGCGCAGCCAGAGAAAGCCAAACACGATTCAGGCCTAAGTTAGGTATGTATCGTAAGAAAGCACTGGCACAAGAAGGACATAAAAACAAAAGTCCTAGAGGCAGACAAAGTGGTACTCCTCAACAGGGTATCGTACATAGGAGAGGTGATAACAAGCCCAATAGAGTACGAAACCCTGAATACAGACGCAAATGACCACCCGTCTCAGCGTTTTGCAGGCCAACCTGCACAGGGCTATGGGTGCATCGGACACCTATAGCCAGCGATGTGCCGAAGGGAACATTGCTATTGGACTAATCCAGGAACCTTGGGCAACCAATGGTAAGATATCCGGATTAAATTGTAAACACAGAGAGCTAATTTTCGCCAAAGGTCCTTTCAGACCAAGGGCGGCTATCTCTATTAAGAAAGATATAAAATTTTCTCTCATTCCAGGTTTCACAACTAGGGACCTGGTGGCGGTTCTAATAGAGCGCCACAAAGGCCGAGAGCTGCATAAATTTGTATGCGCATCGGCGTACTTTCCTGGAGACACGGATGCAGTGCCTCCCTTACCAGTACAGGAACTTGTCCGGTACTGTGAGGACCAGAAAGTACATATACTAATCGGCTGCGACGCAAACGCACATAACACCATCTGGGGCAGCCGAGATACAAATAACAGAGGTGAGTCGTTATTAGAATATTTATATAGCAATAACCTCGTTTTTCTAAACAAGGGAAATAGTCCTACATTTAGAAATTCTATATGAGAAGAAGTTTTAGACCTTACTATATCATCTCCTTTTATGAAGGATATTATAGAGGGATGGCACGTGTCTGGCGAGGCATCTCTATCGGATCATATGCACATCCGTTTCGAGATAAGATGCAATGCCGAACACGCGTCAGTCCGTTATGACAACAGACTGACTAATTGGAGAACTTACCGCGAAAATCTTGCGGTCAGATCTGACATGCTGCCAGAAGCACCATCAAATACAATTGATGCAGATGCTGCGCAATGTCAAATAAATGATATTATTCTTTCCTCATTCAAAAATAGTTGCAAGGTTAAAAGAACCGTGGTTAAAAGGTGCGTACCATGGTGGAACGATAACCTTGAGTCTATTCGAAAGAGGGTGAGAAAGCTTTTTAACAAAGCCAAACGCACAGGCACATGGGAACAATATAAATCCATGCTGACCATATACAACTTAGAGTTGCGCAGATCCAAAAGAGCCTCATGGCGTGCAAACTGTGAGAAGATAGAAAAACTTCCAGAGGTGGCACGCCTCCAAAGGGCCCTGTCAACGGATCAAGAAAAAGGCATGGGATTGTTAATTAAATCAGATGGTTCAATCACACGCGACCGGGAAGAAACGCTGAAAACTTTGCTTCAGGCTCACTTCCCAGGGTCGCACACGATGGTCATTACAGATTACCATATAGCGGAGGTCTCAATTCCAAGAAACCTCAGCAGAATTAATAGTTTATCCGGAACACTTTTTACTCCGGATAAGGTTAAATGGGCAATTAACTCATTTAAACCATTCAAGGCATCAGGTACAGACGGTATTTTTCCAGCCCTCATTCCAAATGGAATAGAATTTTTACTACCATCCATGATTGCCTTATTTAGGTTCAGCTTCAACTGGGGGTATATACCAGTTACCTGGAGGGAGGTAAACGTAGTATTTATACCTAAACCGGGAAACAAGCCGAGAGAATTACCTAAATCATGTCGTCCGATAAGCCTGACATCGTTTTTTCTGAAAACAATGGAAAGGATTATTGACATTCACATTAGAGAATGCATATCAAAAAGCATGCCTCTGCACCCTCACCAATATGCGTACCAAAAGGGCAAATCCACGGAAGGCGCTCTGTTAAGACTAACTACAGAGATAAAAAACGCCTACCGTTGCAAAGAGATCGCACTTTGTGCCTTTCTGGACATAGAGGGTGCTTTCGACAACACTGGATATGAATCCATATCAAATGCTTTGTACCATAGAAATATAGATAAACCAACTATTAAATGGATCAAAGCGATGCTGGAAAGTCGCAAAATAACTTCCTCGTCAGGAACGACCTCAGTATCAGTAACAGCCGTAAGGGGCTGCCCACAAGGGGGAGTACTCTCACCCCTTATGTGGTCATTGGTCATCGATGACCTGCTACACAAGATGAGCAGTTTGGGCTACACCACAATTGGGTACGCCGATGATATTGTCATCATAGTTAGGGGCAAAGACTCAATAAGAGTCACATCAAAAATGAAAAATGCTCTAAAGACAGCCATAGACTGGTGCATTAAGGAAAATCTTTCCATAAATCCCAGTAAAGCCGTCATCGTTCCTTTCACTAAAAGGAGGAAATTAGACCTAGGCCTAATCACAATAAACGACACGGTCGTAGAGTATTCCGACGAAGTCAAGTATCTTGGAGTAATCCTGGACAAGAGACTTAACTGGAACTCTCACATAAACAACAAAAACAGTAAAGCTAATAGAGCTTTATGGGCCTGTCGTCGCACATATGGTAGAATCTGGGGAATCTCTCCAAAGATCGTCCACTGGATCTACACAGTGATGATAAGACCCATCATAACATACGCCTCCATAGTATGGTGGACAAAATCCACACAAAAGGTCGCAATAGAGAAGCTCAAAAAGGTACAACGGCTTGCGTGCCTTGGTATCTCCGGAGCCATGTGTACCTGTCCAACAGCTGCCATAGAGGCAATAACAGGAATTATACCCCTCCACATATACGTCCAAAAAGTGGCGATCCGCAGTGCAATAAGTCTAATACAGCTAAACGAGGTAAGTCTTAATGATCATCCGGAACTTAAGACCCTTCTCGATGAACTGCCAGAACTTAACATGAACTGCGCGGTCACAGACCGCATTCAAAAAACACTATGCTTCAACAAACGGTTCTCCACGGAGATACCCAAAAGAGAAGCATGGGTTAGCAATAACCCACCAAACAGCCATAACGGCATAAAGTGGTATACGGATGGTTCTAAAATGGAAACGGGGGTAGGAGCGGGAATATACGGACCACACAAACGCTTTACGATACCCATGGGAAAAAGTCCCAGCGTATTTCAAGCGGAGCTCCACGCCAGTCAAGAATGCGCCAGCCACATTATCTTATCTGGCATAAAAGGTGCAACCATCCATATTTTCACGGACAGTCAAGCAGCTATAAACGCCCTTAGCTCGTATACCATTGACTCCAAATCAGTCATGTACTGCTTCAATACCCTACAATTACTCGGAGCAAGAAACAAGACCAAATTATGGTGGGTTCCGGGTCATGTCGGGGTAGAAGGTAACGAAAAGGCCGACGAACTGGCCAGAAAAGGTTCAGAAACACCTTTCATAGGTCCCGAACCTTTCTGCTGCACCCCTAGATCAGCAGCAACGGCAGCAATTAAAAGCTGGGAACATAGAAAATGTATCTATCATTGGGATAACATCCCAGGTCTAAGGCAGGCCAAACGAGCCATTCGGCCCTTGAATCATAATGCCAGCAAATGTCTAAACCTAAGCAGGCATGATATCAAAAACCTAGTAGGTTACCTTACTGGTCACCACGGTTTAAGATTTCATCTACACAAAATGAGAATAGCAGATTCTCCTGAGTGCCGACTCTGTCTTGAAGAGGACGAGTCAGCTGAACACATTTTATGTGAATGCCCAGCCCTTAATGGAATTAGAAAGAAGATCTTTCTCAGGGAACAATTGAGCCCAGAGGACATAAAGAATTCTTCTACTGGTAAAATTGTCCGCTTTACACGGAAAGTGGAAATTTTACTAGTTTAAAATTTTTCTGGCCCATACGGTACAAAAGATCTTTTAGGTCGAAGTACCCCCCCTTTTATAAATCGCCTTGGCGAGCCAGAATTTAAAAAAAAAAAAAAAAAAAAAAAAAATGTAAACAATTCGCTTACCTTAGTGCGCCTTACATAAGTATGTACCGTGACTACATTCCGCAACAAGTGCATCTTGCCAGTTCATAGTACGTCGATGTTCCGGCTCATAATACATTCGATTCACCTGCTTTGTAACAGCAATCACTTAATACCACTATGGTATCGTTCGACCAAGTATCATAAAAACAACATAGAAATTATTTTAAAAGCCTGTGATTATCATGACTGTATTAGAATACTATAACTATATTTTTATGTTCTTTTGCTTACTTTCCAAACCATTTACAGGGCAGAGAGCGTTTAATAAACATATATTTTTTTTTATAAAAACGACGCTTTAACTATATCCATCGTCGTCACAAATCATGACTCTCAAGCGGGCGACTCTTTTGCTGACAGATATCCCCCTAAGCGTTTCATTCGGATGCTGGTAATTATCACACGTTAACCCGTTCAGAAATTGAGTTGAACTTAATTACTTCATGACATCGGATTTGTCTTATTTATTAAAAATCAACAACCCCCAGGATTTTAAAATGTAGTTGATATTCAAAACAACTCTGTCTGAATATATTTCACGAAGTACCATTTAAATTTTCCAACACAAATACCGGACAGATAGTTACTAAAGCTCTTGCCAGTTGAAAGACCTACAAAAAAAAACACATCGATTGAAAATACATTTCCGGATTATAAGCGATAAAATCTGATGCAATTTTTATGACACATCATGAAATGCATCCTATAGAGGTGACGCGACATTGGATTAGAGTGCATGGCAGAGAGCTATGAAAATACAATGTCAATACGAATACGAGCATCCCGGCCAAATTAGGGGATGCCGAAGATATATAATTTGTTTAGATTTTAAATTGCACACCGCCATCAAGCTGATTTATGGTGTTTCATTAATTTTAATTAAACGATGGTGTAAGATAGCTGAATGGAGATATTTGTGAATTGCTCCACCCCTCACATGTATTGAAATAGATGAAGGTCATCATTAAGTGAGAAGTTTTATAGTAGAATCGCGGTCGCAATTATGCGAGATGATAATTTAATCGAGTAAGTGGTCAAATTAATGCCAAATCAAGGTCTTCTTATAATGCTGGTGGTAGCTGAAATACAATAAAGTAAATAATTCTTCATCTGTTAATTGCGAGAGACCGACTATGTAGATATTTTATTTTTTGTATTAAAATAAATTGCGAAAATGTTTACCGCTTAAAGTCTTCATCGGTGGCGGTGGTGCAATTATTTTGAAAATCTTATTAGCCGGATTCTTTTTGATTTTCCTTGAAACAAATTGTGAATCAACTAGTTTCAGGTTAAATTTGAATTAGTGTAGTTACTACCAAAATTTTAGTCCATTTCACCCCCGTTAAAGTCACTCAACAATCAAAAAGAGGGGAAAAAGAATGTGTTTACTTTATACGTGGTTCGCATTTTTGAGACGGTTACCAAAGGTTTTTGCAGCATAAAATATCATTATGGCCTCCTTCGGGATAGGGGTCAGAATTTACCCGAGGTAGGCATACCGGTCGTATAAGAGGCGACCAAAATCCACCATTCGGGATATGGATCAGAATCTACCCGAGGTAGGCATGCCGGTCGTAAGAGGCGACCAAAATCCACCCTCAGTATACCGAGTGCATAGAGTATACAAAAAATGCAATGATTAGAACAAAAAGATATAATACCCCAGGTGGTAGCCCAGTTCTACTGGAAAATCCACTCTCTTCTGAGGCAGGTTCTACGGATTCTGGGGAGAGCCATTTATTGCAATCATCCGACCCTTTGAAAAATAGTAAAATGGTACCTACATCACCACCAACGGGATCTGTGCCAAAAGCAAAAACTAATCGAAGTCCTACGACGCCAAAAGATTTTGGACACATTTTGCTTGACTCAACCAAATGCAAAAGCTTCGAGGACGAAAACAAGGAACTCCGCACTAAGCTTAACCAAATTGAATAGCTTTACCAAGAGCTAAAAAAAGAGCTAGATCAGCTGAAAGCTGAGAACAAAGCACTTGTTGAATCTCAACTTAAAAAACAGCCAGAAGCCAAATCATACCGCTCAGCTAGCCGCGATTATCATACGGACGAAGAAGAGCTAGTGCACTTAGAGGAGACCGAACAAAAAACAACATCTCTGAATAATAATGTGTGGAAAATAAATGTAAGCGATCCTGAGAGCTATCGCGCAGTTTCTCAAAAACTGAATAATGAGAAGGTACAATGTTACACTTATGAAAACAAGTCTGAAAGGCCACACCGAGTTGTAGCCAGAGGGCTCCACTCTTCGTGCCGCAAAGAAGATGTTTTGCAAGATCTTAAAACTAAAGGTTTCAAAATTATCGACGCGGTTAATATACTTAAAAAAGAAAAGCAAAAAACGGAACAAGACGAGGAAATTGTTGTCGAACGCGGACTTCCGCTTTTCGTGCTTAGTTTCGAAAAGTCTGAAAACATCGAAAAAATATACAACATTAAGACTATCCTAAACATAGTGGTTAAAATTGAACCAATGCGCCAAAAGACTCGTCAGATTCCTCAGTGTAAGCGTTGCCAAGGCTACAATCACACGCACATATATTGCCAAAAAGAGCCGCGTTGCGTAAAATGTGCCGATAAACATTTATCGAAGGAATGCGCTCTAAGTAGACAAGACCTACCAACATGCATAAATTGCAATGGAAAACATCCGGCAAATTATCGCGGATGCGAAGTAGCTAAATAACTTCAAAATAGGCGCGACAAAATAAAGAAAACTACGCTACCAATCGCAAATAAAACCAAAAACAAACCTGAAAAGGGCAACAATAAAACCAATGAAGGACGAAAAAAGGCTAAAGAAATGGTCAAAATACAACAACCAAGAGAAGGAAAATTGTTTAGAAAAAAGTCGCCGAACGCTGTTCCACAAATATACGCTGAAGCTGCATTGCAAGGACGCGAACAAACAAATATAACATCTGATCCAGTCTCCCAAGTTTTCTCTGCAATTCTTGTCAGGCTAGAAGAACAGAAGCAAATTAATAAACGTATGTTTGAAAAACTCGACAAGCTCGAAAATCAATTTCGAAGCACACGTGCAATAATATAAATATGACGAACTTAGTTAAATTAGTGACATGGAATGCGAACGGCCTTCTGCATAAGATGGACGAGCTCATTCATAAATATGATATTGATATTTGTTTGTTTTCGGAAACCCATCTGACGAAAGAATCCAGCACAAACATTCGAGGATACATTGTCTATCATGCATATCACCCTTCGGAAAGGCCGAGATTCGGGGCATCCTTGTTGATCAAAAATACCATTGAACACTCAATCAGTGCAACAATTGAGCTTGACAAACTGCAATTATGCACGGTGAGCGTAAAAATTAAATACATAAAATATGTATTTGCAGCTATCTATTGCCCCCCACGTGCAACGATGGAAAGAAGCGATTTTATAAGCATCTTTGACTCACTTGGGCGAAATTTCGTCAGCGGAGGTGACTTTAACACAAAAC
Organism: Portevinia maculata; assembly: GCA_949715645.1. Classification (NCBI taxonomy): domain Eukaryota; kingdom Metazoa; phylum Arthropoda; class Insecta; order Diptera; family Syrphidae; genus Portevinia; species Portevinia maculata. The sequence continues at coordinate 79,355,434 of OX454527.1, read as the reverse complement.
ATACCTTCTGGGGCTCGAGATGCATTTCAGTAAAAGGTAGAGTTCTTTACGAGTATGGAATTAGGGGTAGACTTTCATTCCTCTGGTAAACCGACGTACTGGCCCTCGGATACGGCAAAAACACCTCGTCTATTTCTTCATCACGAAAGGTTTGTCGGGAAACTCTATTGTAGTTGAGGAATGCTTCGATCTTTCTTCTGATCATTCACCGGTCATTTGGACAATTAACGGCTGTGTACGAAAAAAGAAGGTCCGCCCAGACTAACGAACATGAAAACAAACTGGGAATCCTTTAAAAAATACTGTGAAAGTAAAATCGATCTCAAAGTGTGTCTTCGAACACCCCACGAAATTGAAGACGAAGTCGATCAATTTTTTAACGTCATACAATGCTCAGCCTGGAAAAATACTCCCCATAAACGGAAAATAACCACAAATTGCGAAATAAAATATCCCTTCGAAATCACTCAATTGTTAAAGAAGAAAAGGAGAGCGCGCAAAACTACCTTTGTAGTAAACTTAAGAGAGAAATTCGAGTCTTTAAAAATCGTCAAATTTCCACATGTCTTGGAAGCCTAACTGCGGATAAAAGTACAAAGTACTCGCTCTGGAAAGCCATGAAAGGCATTAAAAAACCAAAAACGCAAGCGCCACCCATCAGGAAAATCAATGGAGAATGGGCGAAGAGTGACAAGGAAAAAGCCGAAATATTTGCAGAACATTTGGAAGAAACATTTAAACCATTTGATGGTCAAGCGTTGCTCGAATTTCCTGTCCTAGCCGTGGCACCTGACAATTATAGAATAAAAAGTGTATCGCTACCCGAACTACGCTTTGAAATAGAGAAACTAAAATTAAACAAAGCTCCTGGATATGACTTAATCACAGGACAGGTTCTTAAAGAGTTACCTAGGAAAGCTTTAATCAAGTTTGCCCATCTTATAAATGCATCGTTCAGGTTATTGTACGTTCCACGACAGTGGAAGGTAGCTGAAGTTATAATGGTTCCAAAGCCCGGTAAACCACTAAATGACAAAAAATCATATAGGCCAATATCGCTCTTACCGATAATGTCGAAGGTATTCGAAAATTTTTTGTTAAAGCGCCTACATCCGATTATCGAAGAACGTCGATTAATACCTGATCACCAATTCGGATTCTGGACTAAGCATTCTACAATCGACCAGGTTTACAGAATAACCAATGTACGTAATTGAAAAAGCCCTAGAGGAGATAAAAATATGTTCTATTTTTTTCTCGACGTCTATCAGGCCTTTGATAAAGTATGGCATACGGGCTTGAAACATAAGCTAAGACAAGCTTTTCCGAAACAGTTATCTGATATACTTAGTTGTTACTTATCAGACAGACTCTTTCGTGTAAAACACGGAAATGATTACTCGGAATTCAAAGAAATCGCGGCAGGAGTTCCCCAAGGAAGCGTTCTTGGACCGATTCTATTTCTAATATACACTAGTGATATTCCGCAAGAAGAAGGCACAACAGTAGCCACGTTTGCAGATGATACAGCTATATTAGCGGTCAGTAATACCGTTGAATCAGCAACTAATAAACTCCAACGTTCTATTGACAAAATTTGTGATTGGACAAAGACTTGGCATATTGCTCTCAACGACGAAAAATTAACGCACGTGAATTTTACTTATAGAAATGTAGACAACTTGCCCATTTTCATTGATTTGGTACGAATTCCGTACGCAAACGAGGCAAAATATTTGGGAATGACACTCGATGCGAAATTAAAATGGAAACCGCACGTCAAGAAGAAACGCGAAGAGCTCGCCATTCGATGTAAACAAATGCACTGGCTGCTTGGTAGATTTTCCCAACTCAGCATGCAGAACAAGCTGCTTTTATACAAGCAAGTACTAAAACCGGTTTGAACATACGGTATACAACTTTGGGGTTGTACCAAATCCAGTAATATCAAAATTTTACAAACTTTTCAAAACAAAGTGCTAAGAAAAATAGTAAATGCACCATGGTTTATCAGAAACACTGATATCCACAGAGACCTAAGTATGGCTAGCGTCGAAGATGAAATAAAACATTTTGCCCGCAAACAACAGACACGCCTTCACGGTCATTACAATAACACTATGCTACAAATTCGAGACGATACTTACCTAGTGCGCCGATTACAAAGCATAAATCCATTTGAATTAGCGCAATAAGATGTAACCGCGTGCTTATGGCGGTATTAGCAGGTGCCCCCACTGTGAAGCTGCCTGCCAAACGCGTATTTAACAGTTTAAATAAAACTACTGGATAGGAATAACCTAGTTGTAGTATGAAGGTTTCGAAGGGAGGTGGTTTTTGTTTTCTTATCTTAAGTGAGAAAGAGTCGCATGTACGATTTTCCACCTACCCCTATTATTCGTCCGAGCCTAGTTCTGGTTCCAAGCTCGTGCTTTTAACCAGGATAGGTAACTCTCAGCTTGCTGAGAGTAACGTTAATATTACTATGACTTGGGAGTAATATTAGAAACTGTATAAAAAATAAAAAAAAATATTATTATTCCAAAAATAATAACCGAAAAGAGTTCTTAACATATGATAACGCTACAGACCGCTGCAGCCTGTTGGATACACTGTCCCTATTCTATTCCCCCAATGTGGGCGTCGAATTGCGTTGAGAGTCTTTGTGAATTTAGGAACTTTTTGTTTTGGCTCTCCAGCAAAATTACCAGAAATTGAAAATTTAGTCAAAATGACTCAAATGGTAGGAAAACTTTGTTTTTCTGCTTTTTTTTTGAGAAAAAATTCATAGAAAAACAAGGAGTCTCTCAAAAACGCCTCCAAAAAACGAATTTGACAAAAAAAATTGTATTGTTTAAAAGAACAATGTTAATGCGTATATTCCATCGTCTCGTCTATGTTCTTTGTATTCTGAACTTTCTATGGCACTAGACCATATTTTTGATATATCTTGTTGTGACAGCACTGTCTTACTTATAGGCGACTTCAATCTGCCACATATTGGGTGGGTACCTTCTGAGGATGATTCTCATTTCATTCCATCCTTTGACTCTGCCCAACAAGAGCTCGCTTTACTAGACAACATTTTGTCTTTTGACTTACAGCAAACAAGCTGCATACAAAATTTCAGAAATCGATTTCTCGATCTTGTTTTCTCTTCTGACTCTGTTAGTGATGTGGTTCTGGAATCCCACTTCAGTATAACTAACATAGATAACAATCATCCACCCTTGGATGTATTTATTGAACTAGGCGCACATTTGTACGAAAATAGTAATTCGTATGATCGTTCGCAATCTTTTGACTTTCGGAAAGCAAATTTACAAAGGCTTTCTGATGAAATTAACAGCTTTAATTTTGACCTTACTGCGTTTTCTAATATTGAAGATGCAGTAGTTTCCTTTTATTCTTTGATGGATAACTGCATGAAAAAGTGATTCCTGTGAAATCCTCTAGGAATCTGAAAACGTCCCATCCCTGGTACACTAAAGAGCTCAAATCGATACGAAACAGACGTAATAGGGCTTGGAAGATCTTTTTAAAAAGTCTCTGCCACTCAGATCTTGAACTCTGTTAGGGCACTTCGCATAAATCATCGTTTATTTTTTATATACTAACTACATTATTTTGAATTGTATAAAATTTGTATCAAAGGTTAAAACCCTTATTGCTTACAACATGAATTGTACTAAAAGCTAATTGAACTATTTAAAATTGCCGCCTATCTTTCGAACATCAGCCATATTTTCTCTTGTAAATCCAGTTAAAATTATACCAATTGAAATGTATATAAAGATCAATAAAGCATTGCGGCTAACGCTCATTTTTTTGTACAACCGAAATTGTCGGACACTCTCTCGTCGTCTTATTCTCGTTGCTAGTCGTTGTCTCTGGTTGAGTCGTGAAGTATCGTTGACCTTTTCAAAGTCATTGCGGTCATCAAGCGTACATATCCGGAAAATCGCCAGCAATCCATACCCCTTTTTTGGTTGGGTGAGAATTTTCCTACAATCCGGTCGAGGAACGTAAATTTTCCCATCCAGCAATCAGACTTTCGCTGATTGTACATTTTTGGCGCCCACGTGTGGAATTTTTCGGATTTTGAAAAACCCTTGTAAGTGACTTCGTACCAACAAAGTGACAAAAATCACCTTACAAAGGAAAAAAAAAAAAAAAAACTATTTAAAAGTGAACATAAGATCATAATAGACAAAAAAGAAAAAAAAAACATTGTGAAAAAGTGAGTCGCGTTCGGTAATCGGTGTCGCGGAGGAGGCAAAGTGAAGAGTACCAACAGGAGAAAAATCGGAACAAGAGCAGAGAAAATCCATCAAAGGAAGTTCAGCAGAAGATCGGAATCGGAAGTTTCACCAGATTCATCAGTTGCGGAAAGTATAGGGAACGATAAGTATTCATCCCTAAACAGGTATGTTGGTAAAAACTTCAAATAGTAGAATGTGCGTTGATCGTAAAATAAAAATCAATTAACATTTTGATTAACATCGAAAAGAACAAAAATCAAGTTTATCAAAATAATATAAAAAAACGCACATTCGACATACGTGGAAAAATATTGCATGCGAAATATTATAATTTCTAACAAAAATCATTATTATATTTGCTGAAACAACATACAAAATCAAAATCGAAATCAAAATTATTTGAGATCAATATAAGATTTTTATAATAAAAGCGCTTATCATCACAGTGATCGTGATCTATTTTCTTTCATCGATTATTCGCGAGAGGGCTTCGCTCACACAAGTATCATTTCTGCTCTTAGCGCTTTCTCCCCTCCATCTACACAATCGTTCGATCGTTTCCGTTTATTCCAGCAAAGGAATACAACTCACTCAATCCGCTTTAGTTCGGTTACAACAGGTTCCACACAATTGATATATATTCACTTCATCGCGGTTGGTTGCAACTCCAAACACATACGTTCGTTGGTCGCGTCGACTTTTCACCATTTTAGGTCGTCTAAGCTTCGTCGCTGGAAACAAGTTTCGCAGATTCTACTGGCAACAAGTTCCACATTTTTTGTTGAGAAGCTTTGTCGTGTTAGCATTTATCTCAGTCGACATATTGGATATTGCATGGTATTGCGGTTTATAAATATTTCGTATCGTTGATATCGTTCAACAATAGCAACATTTCTCGTCGGTGGATTTTATTAATCACACAAACATATCACGAACACAATCATCTTTACTTTTGGTTTATTGCTGCAGCATCAAGCAGCATTGGTTGAAATACATCGATTGATTGATATTTGGTTAGGGTATATTACACTGCGACCTATTGGTCTATTGTGTCCCCTTGCTTGTGCCTCGGAGAGGTGCATGCCCTCGTTCAGAGTCCTCTCTAGATACTTCTTTGTGAAGCGTGTCGAGGTATTGCTCTGATTTATCCTTGGCAGGTCACACTCCTTAGAGCACAGCGTCCAGTCCAGTTTCTTTGATGAATCTGAGAATGAGCTGTGGGTCCATGGTTTGTATGTCCTTGTCTGTTATTTGGTGCCTGCCCAAATGTTTCATCCTTTTGTGGGTCAGTGCCCCACAGGATTCCAGTATATGGTCTGGCGTTTCGGCGGTTTCACTGCAGAATCTGCAGAGCCCGTCCTCCGATATGCCCATTTTCCTCAGGTGCTCCTTGAGTCTGCAGTGCCCCGTGAGGAGGCCTGTTAGGATTCTTAGGTTGTTTTTGTTAAGGCCGATACAAACTTTGAATCTCTTTTGGTTGTAATTTCCTAAGAGTTTCTTTGCTTGTCTCAGACCTTGGAGGTTGAGAAAGGTTTTGGCCCTTGTTTCTTCCTCCAGTCTCCTGAACTCTTCGCGTATAGTGTGTTCTCCTATCCCGCAGAATGGTTCAGGTCCTATGAAGGACCTGCCCCTTTTCTTGCCAGAGAGTCCGCTACCTCATTGCCCGTAATGCCAACATGGCCAGGCACCCAGCAGATGGAGATTCTGTTATTCTTGCCTAGTCTATTCAGTCCTTGTAGGCATTCCCACACGAGTTTTGACTTGATAACGTAGGCGTCAAGAGCCTTTATAGCTGCTTGGCTGTCAGACATTATTGCTATGTTGCAATTTCTATAGTTTTTCTCGAGGTTGATTCGAACGCACCTGTCTATGGCACATATTTCTGCCTGGAAGATGCTGGTACATTTGCCCATGGATTCGTAGTGCTTAGTTCCCGGCCCAAACACTCCTGCACCAGTTCCCTCCTCAGTCCTCGAGCCGTCCGTATACCACTTTGTTGTGTGGTTGCTCAGTCCATAAGTTATGGATTCGTTGCTCCAGTTCTCCTTATTGCTGAGCTTTATCTGGAAATTCTTCTCGAAGTTGAATTTCCTGATGCAGTCGTCCCTAGGTATGCCAAGAAGTGGGAGTTTTTTGAGTAAGTCACCGTGTTCTTTCGAACCGATGCATTTCCCTCTCCCAATTCCCTCCTTTGAAATACATCGATGCTTAATTGCTTACATTTTAATTTTAATATAAAAGTGAATGCATTCCACATCGATCTAAAAATCGTATTGCTCCGTCTCGCTACTTTCTTCATGTTCAGTATTCTCGTAGTGAACATTCGCATTGGTTTTTAAATTGGAATAAACCGAATTGAATTAAGTCGTATTGCCGCAATTTTGCGAACTTTTACACTATATACATATGTACAAAGCTTACCCATTCACAAATACGATTGCTTGAAAAAATTAGTCTTCGCTCGACACTATACAACATCGTTTGGATAATTTGTTAGTGTTTGTAGAAAGCTGTTGAGTTCGACCAGTCTTCACTATTTGTTAATATTTGGCTATTTGAGAACAGTTTAGCATGGCAGAACCATCGATGGATGAGTTAAAGCAAATGCGTTCCTCAACCAAAGGAAGCATTACTAGAATAAGGAATAGTATAAAGGATGAATTGTCACCAACAGAATTAGAATGTCGCTTAGGAATAGTCGAATCCTATTTTAAGCAACTATCGACATATCAATCGCAAATTGAACGGTTAACACCTACAGATACTGTAAGAGGCGAGCGAGAAGAACTGTACATTTCGACAAAAACAAAAATACTATCTGCTCTAGGTACAACAAGAAGTAATACTTTGGAAACTACTTTCTCGGTTCCACAATCGGTGAACCATTTGCAAAAACTAAGCCTGCCTAAATTCAGTGGCAAGTATTCAGAGTTTAAGAACTTTATCAACTCTTATACTAAACTCGTTGACAAAGACCCGAGTTTGTCAACAATCGAAAATTTTAATTATTTACTCACGTGCTTAAGTGGTCAAGCACTCGGTACAATAAAAGCGTTTCAGGTTACAGAGATCAATTATTCTAAAGCACTCGCTCGACTCAAAGATCGTTATGATAATAATTGTCTTATATTTTTGGAAAATATATCTCAACTTTTTGAATTGCCAAAGGTTTCAAAGCCGTCGGCAACGCTTTTACGTAGATTAGTTGACAACGTCTCTGCATTGTTCAGTTCCTTACAGTCAATTGGAACTCATGTAGACATATGTAACGCTGTGATTATCTACATAGCAATGTCCAAGGTCGACGAAGATACTCACGCCAAGTGGGATGAGCAGTGCGATTTTAAAACACTTTCAAGTTGGGATGCGTGTGCTGAGGTTTTGAATAAACGCTGTCAATACCTTGAAGCACGTGATGGACAGCAGCTTCGCTCAGACCATAACAAAAAAATGGTTAAATAAAACTAGGTCATCTCATGACCAACGTCCACAAACCTCTTTAACAGTTATGCAAAGAACGTGCGCATTCTGTAAAGAAACCAACCATCTGATCAGCAGTTGTTCTACTTTTAGCAGACTCTCAGTATCCGATCGCTTTACCAACGTTAAGAAGCTAGCTCTTTGTCTTAATTGTTTAGGTAAGGGTCACACGGTGTCTAAATGCCCATCATCATATCGGTGTAAGACATGCAAGCAAGCACACCATAGTTTATTGCATCGGATACAACAAAGGCCTGCAGAGCCTTGTGAGAATAGTCAACCATCTACTAGTACCGCAGCTGCACATTCTGCGTTAGAAAAGGAATCCGATAACAGGACGGCACAGGTGATTCTTGCTACTGCTTTGGTTTTGGTCAAAGATAGCTGTGGAAGTTTTCAATTAGGGCGAGTGTTATTGTATTCCGGCTCCCAGGTAAATTTTATAAAGGAGCGCTTTGCCAACTCTCTAAATTTGCATAGGCAACGAAGGAATATGGATATAGTTGGAATCGGATCAACCGAAACCAAGATTAGGTTCTTTACTCAAACTACCATTCGCTCAAGGCTCAATAACTTTGAGCTTTCATTGGAATTTCTCGTTACGCCCACAATAATAGGATACCAACCTGATTCAGAACTTAAAATAAAGGACTGGAACCTACCTAACGATATCGAACTTGCGGATGAGCACTTTAATCAACCTTCGTCGGTCGATTTGCTGCTGGGAGCTGAAACCTTCTTTGAATTGCTTCGGGCAGGTCAAATTAAGCTCGGACCGGAACTACCCTCGTTACAAAATACGCACTTAGGGTGGATTGTATCGGGGAGATACAGGAGCCAGCTACAAACCGAAAAGCAGATGTGTTGTATCAGTTCAATGGAGGACCCTCTGGAAGCATTCGTGGAAAGGTTTTGGGAGATGGAAGCAGTGGACGGACGCAGGTGCAAATGGACGGAAGAGCAGGTAGAATGTGAAGCACACTTTCGAAAAACTATCGAAGAACTACCTAGTGGAAGGCTTATGGTTCAACTCCCCTTTAAAAAGGATCCTGCATGCTTAGGAAATTCTTATGATGTAGCTTTAAGGAGATTTCTTTCGCTGGAACGTAGGCTTTCGAGAGACCATTCACTCAAATCTGACTACAGTAAATTTCTGAGAGAATATAGGGATCTTGGTCACATGTCATTAGTAGAAAACCCTAACTTAAAGGAATCTCACTATTACCTCCCACATCAAGCAGTTCTTAAGCCAGGTAGCGTCTCAACTAAACTAAGAGTCGTATTTGATGCCTCATGTCGCACATCATCACAGGTATCTCTTAATGAAATCCTCATGGCTGGTCCGACTGTTCAGGATGACTTGTTTCTGATTTTACTGCGATTTCGTTTGCATAGATACGCCTTGACTGCAGACATAGTTAACATGTATAGACAGATAGAGATGCATCCTTCCCATTGTAAATACCAATACATTTTGGGGAGAGAAAGCGAGCAATCACCCATACAAACATATAAGCTGAATACTGTAACCTATGGTACAACTTCGGCACCATTCCTAGCTATCCGGTCGCTCGTTTATCTTGCTGATAAATGCACAGATAAAAAATTAGGATCAAAGATATTGCGCTCAGATTTATATGTCGATGACATGCTCACTGGAGCTGATGATCTCGATGAATTGCTTCAGATTCAGAAGGAATTGGTTGCAATCTTAAATTCAGCAAGGCTCGAACTGTCGAAATGGCATAGCAATGGGTTAAATATTCAACAAAAGAACCCGAAAAACAAAAATATAAATATAGCAGATTCAAATCTTACGAGCACTTTGGGGATCACTTGGGATCCCAATTGCGATGAGTTTTCGTTTACATACCAAAATAGTCGTATATATTCCGAATGTACGAAAAGATCTATGCTGTCGGTATCGTCTGCCCTGTTTGATCCAATGGGGTTACTAAGCCCTATAATTATTATTGCGAAAATCCTTCTTCAGAAAGTCTGGATTGAAAAAATAGACTGGGATGCGACAGTTCCGCATTATATTGAAACGGAGTGGCGTCAATTCATGTCGGATTTATATTCCCTGTAACACCTTTCTGTTCCACGATTTGTATTATCCGCAAACAAAAAGGACGTACAAATCAATGGATTCTGCGACGCGTCTTTGCACGCATATGGTTGTTGCATCTACACCAGAATCACCGACACTTCAGGGGCTGTAGTTGTCAAACTCTTGGTGGCGAAGTCTAGAGTAGCACCTGCAAAAAAGAAGCAGCTCCCGAGACTCGAGCTGTGTGGTGCGCATCTTCTCTCCAAACTGTGGTTAAAAATTGAACCAATCTTTAATAAGTCGTACTCAAACATCTTCTTTTGGAAAGACTCTAGTATTGTGTTGCATTGGATCTCTGCGCATTCATCAAAACTCACTACTTTCGTAGGAAATCGAGTAGCGGAGATCCAAGAACGTACGCAGAACATTGTCTGGAGACATGTACCTACAAAAGAAAACCCCGCTGACATTGTGTCACGAGGCTGTACGGTCCAAGGGCTCTGGGATTCGATATGGTTTTCTGGACCCGCGTTTTTGTTGGAAGGCCCTGAAAAATGGCCCTTAAATTTGAATGAAGACCTATCAAAGGATTTTCTTAGAAAAGATTTTAGAAAAGAGAAAAATCGCATTGCTCAATAAAAAACATCAAGAAGGTGCACCATATCTATTGGAGACCGTAAACAAATACAGCTCTTCCACAAAAATAATACGCATTTTCGCATACGTGTTACGGCTTATCAATAGGATGAAGAAGAGTTATAACCGTCGAATCTCTTACCTCCATGGAACTCGAGTCGGCTCTTCACAAAATCGTATGGATCCTCCAAACTTATTCTTTTGCAGAGGAAGTGGACCTGATTCTTCATGGAAGGCAGCTAAAAGGAGCCATCAAATGTATTAACCCGTTCATTGATGAGTCAACTGGTATTCGACTGTTAAAAGTAGGGGGTCGACTGAAGAATGCGAACATTCCAGAGAAGCAGAAACATCCATTACTTCTTCCAAAGAATTCGAATTTCGTTCTTGCGATGGTTAGGGATTTGCATATATCCAATTTTCATGCAGGGCCCAAGACTCTGCTTGCACTAATTAGACAACGATTCTGGATCGTTAATGCAAGAGATATCGCCAGAAAAATAGTCAGAAAGTGCATACATTGTACTAGATACCGCCCGAAGCTACTTTAGCAGGTCATGGGGGATCTACCTGCTGAAAGCGTGGTTTCCTCTCGTCCTTTCTCTCGTTGTGGCGTTAATTTTTGTGGACCAATTTATACATTCTATAGGATTCGTGGCAAGGTTCCCTACAAGACGTATGTGGCAGTCTTCGTCTGCTTTGCATCGAAGGCTGTCCATCTTGAAGCCGTATCAGATATGTCTGCAGACGCGTTCATTGCGGTGCTGAAGCGTATGATTGGTCGTCGAGGCCTACCATTTGAAATATTTTGCGACAATGCAACACTTAGAGAATTTCGAAAAATGTTGTTTCAAGAAAAATCACTATATATGTACTATTAATCACTTTTGTACTAATGACCGTATTAATATTCGTTTTATCCCACCTAGGACTTCACATTTGAAGCCGTCAAGGTTGCAAAAGGCTTACTGTACCGAAGTCTTCATAATGCCAAGCTGACATTTAAGGAGCTAGTCGAAATCAAAGCAGTGATGAATTCTCGGCCAATTTCCCCACTATCAACGGATCCCAATGATTTGGAAGCTTTGACTCCTGGCCACCTTCTCATCGGAGCAGCGCTGAAGGCCATTCCGGAACCACCAGACGATGTATCCGACATTAGTTACCTCCAACGATGGCGTCGCATAAACGCCGTAAAAACTCATTTTTGGAAGCGCTGGTCTGAAGAATACGTCAACGAACTTCAACAAAGGTCGATGTGGTCAACACCTCAACAAAATCTGCAAGTCGACGCAATGGTCATTGTCCATGAGGATAACCTTCCTCCCCAGAAGTGGCTGCTTGGTAGAGTCATGAATACTATTCCTGGTAAAGATGGCAAGGTAAGAGTTGCTGACATCCGGACGGCAAAAGGAGTTATAAGACGTCCAATCCGCAAGCTTGCACTTCTTCCTGCTTGAAAGGGACCTTTCAAAGGGGCGGAATGTTGGAGCACTTCGCATAAATCATCGTTTATTTTTTATATACTAACTACATTATTTTGAATTGTATAAAATTTGTATCAAAGGTTAAAACCCCTATTGCTTACAACATGAATTGTACTAAAAGCTAATTGAACTATTTAAAATTGCCGCCTATCTTTCGAACATCAGCCATATTTTCTCTTGTAAATCCAGTTAAAATTATACCAATTGAAATGTATATAAAGATCAATAAAGCATTGCGGCTAACGCTAATTTTTTTGTACAACCGAAATTGTCGGACACTCTCTCGTCGTCTTATTCTCGTTGCTAGTCGTTGTCTCTGGTTGAGTCGTGAAGTATCGTTGACCTTTTCAAAGTCATTGCGGTCATCAAGCGTACATATCCGGAAAATCGCCAGCAATCCATACCCTCTTCGTTGGGTGAGAATTTTCCTACAATCCGGTCGAGGAACGTAAATTTTCCCATCCAGTAATCAGACTTTCGCTGACAAACTCTATTTCACATTATTCAATGAATTCAAATCTTTATCCTGCAACTTATGTATATATTGACTATATAAGTAAAATGGAATGCTCTTTAAAATTGAACCCCAAACTTTTCTGGGGTTTTGTCAATTCCAAGAAAAACACCGATGGATATCCATCGAAGCTTACTTACAATAGTTCTAAAACTGCTGATTCGCTAGACGCAAGCAATATGTTTGCAGATCCTTTCAGTAAGTCATTTACGGAGACCCCTATTCACATTGATGATCAATATTTTAGTTATCTAACTAGCTGTTCCCAAATAAGTTTTAGTAGTATCTCATTCGATTTGGAAACAATTTTAAAATGTATTTCTTCTCTCAAGAATGACTATTTATCAGGTCCCGATGGCAATGCACCGATTGTTCTTAAAAAATGCAGTCATGCAATTGCTCCATATCTTAAGTATCTGTTTGAATTGTCCATTAGTACAGGTAAATTCCCTAATCTATGGATAAGTGCTTATATCACACCTGTATTTAAAAAAGGCGAACGTGGTGATATCACTAATTATAGGCCCATCTCCCATTGTTTGTGAAAAGTTAATATTTCTTTGTCGCAATATAATTTGTAATGAACAGCATGGATTTGTAAGAAACAGATCCACTGTCACTAATCTATTAAGTTTCTTGCATGATTGATTGATGCCTTGGAGAATAAGGACGAAATGGATTGCATATACACTGACTTCTCTAAGGCTTTCGACCAGCTGTCCCATGAAATAATCGAATTTAAGCTCAGGGTTTTTGGTTTCCCATCATGTTTCATAAAATGGGTTAATTCATACCTTAGATCAAGGGTTTATCAAGTGAAATTTAGAGGATCGCTATCTGTATCTTTCACAGCTCAATCTGGAGTTCCCCAAGGAAGTCACCTCGGACCAATTTTATTTATACTTGCCATTAATGATGTTAGGACAAATATAAATCACAGTAATATCCTGATCTACACTGATGATATGAAAATACTCGTATATAAATCTATCACTAGTTAGCGAGACAGAATTTTTCTTCAATCTGACATTAATAGCTTCGCCAATTGGTGTGATAAAAACGGTTTATCGCTGAACGCTACTAAGTGTCAACAAATGACATTCTCTAGAAAGAATATCCCTTCCACTTTTCAATATTCTTTGTCTCAACATATTCTTAGTAATGTTGATAATTTTAAGGATCTTGGGGTTTATTTCGATCCCAAACTGGGTTTTGCTAAGCATATTAATTCTATTGTTAATAAATCTAATTCTATGCTGGGCTTCGCAAAAAAGTGCGCGAAAGAATTTATTGATCCATACGTTTCTATGCCATTGTATAATTGTTTTGTCCGACCGATTCTAGAGTATGCCTCACAAGTTTGGACACCGTTCTACAACGTTCATTCAAATCGAATAGAGGCCATTCCAAGTAAATTTATTCGATTTGCACTTAGAGGACTCCCTAGGGATGATACATTTAACCTCCCTCCGTACAGTCAACGTATCAACCTTCTTCAAATGTTACCCCTTTCTCAACGAAGGTTTATTAGCGATATCATTTTTTTTACAGCAGCTTATATCCAGTCAAATAGATGCACCTGACTTGCTGTCGTCTATTGGCTTAAATATTGGTGGTGGTGCCCATAATTTACGCAGTGTTGAATTATTGTTTAGCCCCCATCATAGAACGAATTATGGAAAGCATGAGCCTATTAGTCGCATGAGTAGAATCTATAATCTAAATGATCATGTGATTGACTTGCATGTTAGTAAAATTAAGCTAAAAAATATTTTGCATAATAATGCTTTAATGTCTTAAATTTTTTGCATGATTTGTGTCTGTGTTAGTATTTTATAGGTACATAATTATTGTATTTTTAATTGTTTTGTCCTTACTAACACCTGCACTAAATGATGAGCCTGTGAGAGCACTTTTAGTGCCGGCAATTTCTGCTCGTGATAATTGCTTGCTTTAAGCACTCCACGACACAGAGCTGATAGTTTATTGAAAAAAAAGAACATTTATTTATTTAATTCAAAAATGATTTTATTGTAAATTGATTTAATTCTAAAAGGAAATGTATTTAAATCCAAATTAAATTACACGGCTTAAAGCCGTCTGCCAGAAACTATCAACAATGTTTTATGTTGTATTCTATTCTTGTTCATTTAATTTCAATTTTCAACATGCGTCGCCAAGTGAGGATAGATCCACTCCTAACGCAAATGGTAATATCCATAATGCGACGTGTGCTGAAAATATATTGACTGTTGAGGTTTCAAGTACCATGATCCGTGACCCTTTATCTCCAAGTCATAAAACCATCGAAACCACCGTTTACAATGTTTTTTGTTCTCGGTTGGAATATGAAACCAAACAATCTGATATCATCAACTACATTGCTAAGATAGTCGTCGAAACAAATGTCGTGAGATGCCTAAGCCTAACACCCGACAATTTGGAAGGACGTATATCCGCAGCGTTCAAAATTCGGGCACCCCCAGCTACGGACAAGATACTTGTTAACCCCACTTTTTGGTCAGATAATATGCTTGTCAAGGAGTTTATAAGCAGACCTAACTCAAGAGCTTCTTCGTCAAAAACTTAAAGAAGATTATTTCTTCTTTCAGAACGTGATGGGACTAAGGACTAAATGCACACATTTCCTGATAAGTGTGTACAGCAGTTCTTCTGACATTATTGTAATCGCCGAGAGTGGCTTAGATGACAGCTTTAACAACAATGCGATATTTCCGCCAAATTTGTCGGGTAACCGTCGGGATCGATCCGTAGAGAATAGTTTAAACCAGCGATTTGGGGGTGTTCTAATTGCTGTTGGGAATCATTTTAAAGCGACTGAAATCGATTTAAGCAATTTCTCGGACATCGAAATCGGTTGTAGCAAAATTGACCTAACTTCGTCTTCAAAATTATATGTTACTTACGTCTACATCCCTCCTAAATCCCAGTTACCTGATTGGATAAATTATATATCTTCGGTGACTTTAATCAACCCAATATTAATTGGACCTCTAGAGATGTTGATTGTACTCGCTATCAGGACCTGAAGCTGACATAGTGAATACGTTACAGTCCTTGGGTTTTCTTCGGATAAATAATGTAACGAACTATAGGAACCGTACCTTGAACCTTATCTTCACAAACAACACTGATAACATCATGGTTTATAGAAGTTATACACCACTCGTGTACCAGAAGACATGTATCATCCTTCTTTAAACGCATTTTGCAATTTTGAAATTAACGATCTGTATCTCTCGGACGCATTTATATTTAAATTTGATATTGAAAATGTTAACTATACTGATATTTGTAATGAGTTAGACAATTATGACTGGCATCCTTTTCCAGCATTAGAAATTAAATTACTTTGCCTCGAATTTTACCGGGTCATTAATGCGTAACTATCTGGTAGAC
This sequence comes from Portevinia maculata, assembly GCA_949715645.1. Classification (NCBI taxonomy): domain Eukaryota; kingdom Metazoa; phylum Arthropoda; class Insecta; order Diptera; family Syrphidae; genus Portevinia; species Portevinia maculata. The sequence goes on along the minus strand of OX454527.1, from coordinate 79,339,585 downwards.
TCCTGTTCTTAAATAACGCGATTCTTGAAAACTCAAAAAAACAAGGCGTATCGTATATAGATGGCGTAGGACTCTATGGGTCGACGACTAAACGCTGTATAGAAAATTGAAGTCTGAATTCCGAACCTCCTTACATCAGGCTTATCTTATTTATATAAATAATATTCAAAACCATATTAAATAAAGGCCTAGCGAATTTTGGAAATTCATAAATTCAAACAATAAAAGCGACGGCTACCCAGCCTGCTTTTCAACTTGCCGATTCGTCTTCTGCCGTGTGTAACAACTTTGGGTTATTTTTCCAATCTGTCTACTCAGATAAAGTCCTAAACATTGATGAAGATTTCTTTAGCTATCATAATAACGAACATCGAATTGGATTATATTCTCTATGTGGCACGAAGTTGAGAGTTATTAACTCATCACTTGGCCGAACAATTGTAGAGGTTAACCTTGTTTGATTTAAATCATGAAAGTAGTTTGATGATCCCAGATTAAAATTCAAGTTCTTATAGATTTCTCTGTGGGTTGACGCTTCTGCTTCCTCCATAAGATGTTCGCGAATACTTGTATCTACTCGTACATGAGATAGAAGGCAAAAAGCTAATAGAGTCTTCTTCTTTTTTTTAGATTCTTTATTTCATGAAATACGAGTATATGTATAATAGTTTGTGTTTGAGAACACGAGCATGGCAGAAATAGCCGTCTGCCGAGCTAAAAAGCTAATATTTCGATTTATTTCTAGCATTCCACTCTAATTCCAAGTCATATTCATAGTGCTCAGCGTAATTTCTTTACATCAAAGACTCCTTCAGTTTAGAACGTATTCCACAACTTTCCTCGGTAATGCTTGCGGTGTCGTATACAGCGTGCTTAGAACGTGTTTGATGTTTAGCTTAAGTAAAGTGTGGCAAGTCCTATCTCAATCAGTAACATAGTTAGGTGCATTCGTGGGTAATCGGAACATCCTTCGTAGATAAAACCTCTGCAGTTTTCAAAAAGTATCATAAGACTCAGTGGCGTGGCGTGGAAAATGTCAAATGGTAATTCGGAAAAAATATGCACCTGCAAACGCTTTCTGAAATTATATTGTGGACTGCAAATCGCATAGAAGAAGGCAATTCAAGCCAACTTTTTATACTTCAAGTCATTTAAGCTTAAATTTACAATGAACCTAATGTATAATAAAAGTGGCTTCGAAAGAAACCTTTTTGGCAGATGCAAATGCTGTACCTTAAAGAAAATTGATAGTAAGTAATAAAAAAAATGAACTTCATAAATCACGGTTTGTTAAATAAATAAATACATAAATAAAAATTTAAATTGAAAAGCTTCAAGCATAATATTTATAAAAATGTATAGATTTTATATCTATAATATATAAAAATATTTTAAAAATAGTTTTTGTACAAAGTTAAAAAGAGAAAATATTAATGATTAATATTTTTTAAAATCAAAAACAGTAGAATTTGGAAAAAAATGTGAAAAGTTTTGTTAAATATTTTTTTTTATTTGTACTCTAAGTCTATTCTTCTACCTTTTTTCACGTATTCTGCAAGAACTCTTTCATAAAAGTTAGGCCTACTTTTTATTTTTAAAAGGAGTCGCTTTTCTATGGATAAAAGTGCTAAATCAGAAAGCCTGTCTTCTCCTTGAGAATTTCTCAAATATTTATGAACTCTTTTCAGAGTGGAAAAAGATCTCTCCACGGAAGCAACAGTCATTGGTAGTGTTAAAAATAGTCCACTTAATTTTAAGATTTGGGGAAATGTTTCACACAATATTTCACTTCTTAAATGTTTATAGAGGGATAAAACGTCAAGTGGTTGAAGTGAAAACGTAGTATAGAGAACTTTCAGCTCATTTTTTAAACCTGCATCGAAAATTCCAGGGAAAAAGTTAACCACCGAAGATATTTTATCATCTGGGCTTGACTGAGCAAAACGACTGTATTTTGATTTATTGAGTAAATCCAAAAAAATTAAATCCGTGAAAGATTTATATCGTGTCTTAATTTGAGATATAATATTGTCCTTTATTTCTACAAAAAGGCGCTTATAGTTAGTCTTTAAATCAAAATCAAGTAATCGGCGTTTCCGTGGAGGTTCAGTACAATCATTTATACTTTCAAAAATTAAATCAAATTTGTTTAGAAACTCAGTAGAAAGCCAAGACTCCAAACTCTCGATTTCTCGCTTAGCAACTTCAACATCTGTTTGTTTATTTTGTATTAAATTAAACAATACATCGGTTTTAGCAAACATTTCGGAAACCGCGTGCAGTAAAAAGCAAAAATCTTTCCCTTCTAACTTAAGCAATAAACTTTCGCCCATTGAAAGTGCGTCAGTGTCCCATTCTTTTGGATGGTCTAATATTTGCTTAAAAGTTTCAATAATATCTAATCTACAGTTAAAAATAACGTTAACTATTCGGGAATGGTAATGCCAGCGAGTTTCTGATCCCGGCATGCGTTTGTTTGCTATTTGTTTTAAAATATTTGAACGTTTAGTTGATTTATTAAAGAAGCGTAGGTACTATTGTGTTTATATTGCCAAAAAAAAACTTTCAATTCAGGTATATTTTCCAGTGATTGAGGTAACACCAAATTTAAAACATGTGCGTAGCAAGGAATAAAATAAGCCATTGGACAAGCATCCAGGACTTTTTTTTAACACCACCTACTTCCCCTGACATAACCGCGGCCCCATCGTAAGATTGCCCAACTAATTTCTCCTTGCAACCGTATACATCAAGTATATTGAAAATGTGTTTTGAGAGCTCATCGGCATTTCACGTCAAAAAACCCAAGAAACCTTTCCTCTACTCCTTCCTCCGATAAGTAACGCAAAACGGCACTAAGTTGCTCCCTATGGCTCATGTCTGGTGTTTCATCAATCATGATGGACACAAATCGTGTTTCACTTATTTCTACTTTAATTTCGCATTTGATCACTGCGGCTATACTTTGTATTAAATCGTTTTGGATGTCATTTGATAGACCCGAAAAAACTGTTCCAAATGAGTCCATTAACTGGTCATACTTAGATAAGTATAAAAGTGTTTCGACATAATTGCCACGATTATTAGAATCTGGCTTTTCATTATGACCCCGAAATGCTTGTTCCTGTTTGCCTAAAAGAACTACCGTATCTATAAAGCGTTTCAATAGTTTACGGTTTCTATCAACTTTTTTGTTGTGAGCTACAAAGGAATTACCTAACGAGGTTTCAATACGATCAGTACCGAATTCGTGCAAAGATAAACAGCTACGAATGTGTTTTTCCGTCTTGACATGTTTATTTGCCGAATTAATTAAATTGTTTATGTCAGCGTAGCCCGTGCGACTCCAAACACTAGGAGAATTAGAAAAAAGGAGGCAAGGAAACCAAAACATTTTATTGAGCTTACAACCAGTCAACCAAGTATATTTTTGATATATCGATGCGTTGAAATGCGAAACAAAACCATCCTTGCGCTTATAATCTATTTTCATAGAAGGAGTAGAGCGTCCTATCTCTATAACTTTTTTTTTTAAAGAAAAGTCAACTTACAAAAATAATTTTCTTCCTCCAAAGGCAAATCTACTAAACAACAATTTACTCTAACTAAATTCACCCTTTTAATCGTGAATATTATAGCCAAGTTTGTGGTCAGATCATTAATTGAAAGTTATTACACCTTATTGACCGCAAAAATCGTAATAAAAAGAAGTAAAAACATATGTACCTAATCTCTTTTGTAATTGTTTAATTGTCGCTCGCTGATGATGGTTCCGCAGCTGAGAACCGAAATGCATACGTGCTAATAAAAAAGAATTAAAATTTCAAACATAAAAGTTTTTCGGTTTTGTTTAGTTGTTTAGTTTTTACTTCTTTTTATTACGATTTTTGCGGTCAATAAGGTGTAATAACTTTCAATTAACAATTTACTGTTTATAATGCCATTTTCTCCTTTGCTGAATCTAACTGAAAACAAAACAATTTAAACTTTTCACACTTCTCACACTTTTCACTGTTTTCGATCACTTTAAATAATTATTGCACAACAATAATTCCACTCAATATTACTTTAAGTTACACATCGCAGTCTGCTTCACAACTGAATTTTTTAAACAGAACTCACCTCAGCTACATACAAAACTCGCCAAATAAGTCGCTGAAAAGCGGGTTATATTTTTGCATAAGGAAGCGTGTATCAAACAGAGAGGAGTCAAACGCGGTGAACGATAAGGGGAAAACAAGGAAAGAAAGCCAATTTGTTCTAACCAGCCACATATTTCATAACGCGAAAATTTCCGGGTTACTATGCTTTGTTTTGCTATCGCTTTGCGTATGTGTTTCTTATGGGGTATGGAGAGGAGTATGTGATGTTGGAGAATAGGCATGCAATGGTGTGAGTATTTGTGTGCGTAGAGCAGTAGAACGATATGAGAGCAGGTGAATAGCAGGTGGTGGGTTGATAGAATTTGTTGCTTGCAAGTGCAGGTGTAGGAAACATACAAATCTTATGTTTATATACACAAGTTAAGATGCATGTTGCTTGTTGGATTGAAACATTTTTGAAAGGTAGAATTTTAAAAGGTAACCCTGCGTGAATCGAGTTATATGGGCGCCTCGCCACTGGCACATATGCCCCCATACTTGTGCTCCATATCAAAGTATAGACTTCAAAACTACTTCAAATACCCTTAATGCTATGAGGTATATTGCGAAGTTGGAAACAGTTCCTTCATGTAAACCCAACTGCATCTTTAAACTGTAATAGTCTTTCTTTCAAATACAGTTCCATACTGAGGTAACTTGAAATGACTATTCCTAGATGATTATACAGCTTCACACCATCAATAGGCTCCCTGTTAATTGTCCACCATTCTCCTCTGGGTTGTCTTATCCAACCCCTTGCAAAAATCATGGCTTTTGATTTATTCAAATTAGTCTTTAGTTTGCGCTTCACGCAATACTCGATTTATCATAAATTGTAGGGTCCCTGGGGATCTTGCTAATAAAACAACATCATCAGCATATACATAATAGTGCCTTTATATGAGTATTGGCGAAATCAATACGTCCTGGAAGACAATCAAGTATGTCTTCAATGAAAAGAGCAAATATTGATGAACTTGCATTGCAACCTTGCCTAGGTTAGGTTAAGTTTATGTGGCTGTCGGCAGAAGCCGACACACTTAGACCAATTTAGGTCCATTGTGATACCACGTATATTATCTACCTCAACTCTGTAGATGGGACTGACCAACGACACGCGGTTGTTCTCAAAGGGTCCCCCATCTACGTACTAACCGCGCCCAACGTCGTTTAATTACGGTGATCTGACGAGAACCGATTAACTCGACGTGGTATGGTCGTTGGTTGCAACCTTGCCTAAAACCAACTCCTTTGATGAACCACTCTGACAAACCGTTTCCACTCCAAACCACTGCTTTAGTTTTAATGTATAAGTTCTCCATTACCTTGCCAAACGTGTGTGATATTCCATATTGATAGAGCTTGTAGAAAAGACGTGGACGATCTATGGTATCATGAGCTTTTGGTTCCGCTCGATGAAAGTCTCCGCAATATTTCGCAGCACAAAAATGTGATCAACTGTGAAATGACCAGGACAAAATCTAGCTCTTTTAGGAGTTCGTTTTCGTAACTCCAGCTTATAAAACGGTCTCGTAAAACACTGGACAATACTTTTTCTGAACCATTCAGAAGCGATGTTCCGTGGTAGCTCAATGGGTCCGAAGAGTCATGTCCTCACAAGGACATTGTATTTAATGTATACATATTTTGTAAATTCTGTTACTATTTTGAAGAAATTTATCGAACAAATATTACACTGGTGTGGGCGGATTTCGAAGCTCTTTCCTTAAGGTACACTTGATCATTTCCACCTATTTTTATAGAAACTTAAAGTTTGTAACATATACTTAAAATGTTAAGCTTCTAGCTCGAATTCAACAAATACAATAAATAGATCTGTGCCAAGCCAAAACCAGCAAGAATTGTCAATAATAAAGAAGATCTAACATTTTCGTTCAACTAGAACTTGATAATTTTACCATTTTTCCTGTTGCTATATTTTTTTCCCGAAATGATGAACAAGAACACCAAAGGGTGTAGAGTATGTTCGAAATAGATACTTATCGTATAGTCGACCACAGAGGTCTTGAAGGTGTGTCCAGTTGACATTTGTGTCGTATGTGTGTGTGTGTACGTGTGTGTGTACAAATACATTTATATTTTTATTAGTACGTGTAGTAGGTACTTTGTTGTTAAATAAATAGAGGAATTCTTTTCCTTTTTCTATCGTTTCTACTAATTTTCAACTCCAAATCCATCTTAACTCATGAGTCGAAAACCCGCATCGAGATTTCATCGCGTTACTCTACGAACGAAGCATAAAATGTATCAATCGTACCCCAACATTTATAAGAACGAACTAGCCAAAAGTTCATTCAAGTTCATTCAATGTTCAATGGTCCACAAAGTATTTGTATTTGTAATACGTGTAAAATCCTACATCACTACTGACAGCTTTCCCAACAAAACAGGGTACTGTTTATGGGATCGACCATAAATATCACAAGGAAAAATGCAGGAAATTTATTTTCTGTCATTTTTCCAATTATTTGTGTAGGCCCTTTTTTTAAAAATGCAAAAAACGCCAGAAATTTCAATAAAAAGGCCAGACATTTTGGAAAGAATGCTAGAAAAGTCTGGATTTTTTTTTCATGAAAAACATCTTTCGTAATTTCCGAGAAACAGTAAATAGGTCTCAATTCCAGACGCACCTGCTGATACCATTTTTTATCATTGCAATTATTTCAGCAAGTAATCGAAATGGGAACACCTAGAATCCAGCCGTGATCCAATGAATGCGAGAAGCGAACACGTGTTCTCCAATCAGCTGATTCCCAACAAACATTTTTGTTCTAATAACAAGAATCTAATGGGGGTATATCTAAAGAGTTGACCTTTCGTAATTTCACTCTCTAAGGGTACTTGTAGTGTCTGTAAAGACTAATAACTTATAAGGTTTAAATGGCCCATCTATTAGAGAAGTTTCTCAACTTCTAAAGATACTACAACTCTACTTATAAGAGCTGCGAAAGGAAATTAAAAGTGTTTTATAAGAGTGAATAACTACTGTCAGAAAGCATGTCGCTAAAAAGGGAGAAACATACTCGTATGTAATGTTATTATATTTTAGAGCAATTATTTATTTCGTAGCAAATATTTTAAAAATGATGAAGTCGAAGACGTATAAATTAAATGGAGATAATAGTAATCGACTTTGTAATAAGATTTTCTTTAGCTTCACTAAAAATTAAATTGCGACTGAAAATTGATCTTCTAAAGTTAACTTTTTACATCGATAAAATCAGAGCGTCCCAGATATGGTCAAACTTGAATATCCTTTATGAATTATTATTTAATATATATGGCATACCATTCGAACTCTTTTTATACACTATTCTAAGGGTATTATATACTGAGTTTTGACGCATACATAATTTGTAAAACATAATGTGGATCTAACCTAATAAACAAAATTTATTTAAAAAATCGAAATTCGAGCTAGAAACCTTTAATTTGGAATATATACTCTCTAAAGGCTCGAAATGCACAAGTGTAAAGATTTTTATAATACGCCTTATGATGGGTCCACAATTTAAAAAAAAAAAAACCTTCTATGAAAAAGTTTTCACAAAGTATGTAGATAAAGTCGTTTTTAGGCAAATCCTCGATACATAGTTTTTGACATGCCCTTTTTTAGCTGCGTTTTTCACAAAGACGTATTTTTTGAAGAAGAAAAAATCCTTAAAACCCTTCAAAAAGGGTTTTAAAACGTTTTAATTTCGGAAATCATTGGAAATAAAAGGTCATTTTCTTATAAAAACATTTATTTTAGAAAAAATACTTTTAAAAAAAATGTACAAAACAGTTATATAATATCTGCTAAAATCTTAACATATTTTCAACGCCTGGATAAAATTATAAGCAGATTTCCTATTGAATGAATGAACTTAAATCATGCCAAAACATCAATTTCGAAGTAAGCCTCCTACGATGTTAACCATTTTCCTCGGTCCCTGTCCGTCGAATATGCTCTGTGCCTGCCAAACGGTTTGGCTTTCAGCGATGATATAGACTATACATGCCTAGATTTTAATTTCTCTAAAAAGTGGCATCAATTTTGTTTCGTTTTAGTAAGAAATATAAACTTGATAATAGGGCAAGCCGCTCGTTCGGCAGCGCCGTCGAATCTGCTTAGCAAAAATGTTGATATACATATTCTACGTCCCCGGCCAAACGTGTATTCCTACAACGATGATACATTACTATTACTTTACTTTAACCTTGTAGGACGTACTCTGAAGATAATATGTGGCTCAGTGATTAGTGTGTAGGACTACTAATCGAAAGGTCCCCGGTTAGATTCCGGCCGGTGTCAAGTAACATCTAGAGTTTTTTCCACTACCCCACCTCTTGCGAAGGACAGAAAAACATCCAAAAGAACCAATTGTCATTAGAAGCTTCTCTCTCGCACACGACCTCAACCTAGCTTCTCCAATCCAATCATTTTTGTGTGCGAAGTTGTAATTTGGCACTATGAGACCTTCAAATATACACCGACTCCGAAAGCCATATTTGATTCTCATGGCAATTCATATTCTGGTTGCTTTTTCAGACTTTCACAAGAAATGGTGCAATGGAAAAAGAAACTTAAGGTCCTTCTGGGCCCCAGCTTAATTTGAACCTGAACACTTGGCTAATATATCGTGTACAACATCTTTCAAAAATGTCTAGTTTCTATATTCAAAAGCTGTTTTTATACCCTATTCTAAGGGTATATTAATTTTGACGCATAGTTTGTAACATACCTTAATATTGCCCGTAGACCCCCAAAAGTTACTATATTTATGATCAGCATCGATAGTAATGTCGATCTAGCCATGTCCGTCCGTCCGTCCGTCCGTCTGTCGGCAAAAATTAGGCCTTTAAACAAGACCTAGAGAGCTGAAATTTTAACCATATACTCTCTAGGGTCCCGAAATAATCAAGTTTACGAATTTTTGAAATCCGCCCACAGACACGCCCACAAACTCAAAAAAACAAAATTTTGGAAAAAATCGAATTTTGATATATGATTTTATATATGATCTATGACTCCTAAAACTGCTCGGGATAAAAATTTTTCAAAATCCGCCCACTGACACGCCCACAAATAAATAAAACAATTTTTTTGAAAATCCAAAGTTTGAGCTAGGGAGCTGAAATTTATAATATATACTCTCTAGGGGCCCTTTATTCGCATATGTTAATTTTTTTTAAATCCGCCTACTGACACGCCCACAATTAAATAAAACAATTTTATTGAAACACCCAAGTTTGAGCTAGGGAGCGTTTTTTTTTTTGATTAATTCCTTTAAATGTTATATAACAAAATATGTAGGGCGTTCTTAACAATTCAACCATACTTAGACTTTTGTCACGCCCACTTATGAGGGATAGGAATAAGAATAGGGTATCCAACAGTTCGCCCAAGCGGACTGTAGCCCGTCCCTATGTTTTCACTTGAATTTAACATAATAAAATAACAAAAATATTTCAGCTGCGTTTGTTTTCCTGCAAGTTACTCGACCGTGACTGACTCTGACGATTTTGCGAACTACCACCCTATTGCACTTAAATCGACTTGGAAAAACTTTTAAAGGAATCCTAGCGCAAATCAAGTACAAAACACAAAGTACTTAAAGCTAATGCGGCATTGGTTATGGGTTGTGGAGCTCACGCATGGGGGTTTGCAGAATCTGATACGGCAGAAAAACAATTACTAGGATTTTTTTTAAAGAAAATTTGTTTTGACTATAGCAAGCTTCACCAAACTATGTTGGATAACTTTAGCCACCAATCTGCTTTAATACTTAAGGCACACATCGATTACTAACTCAAGATACCGACTATGGAAGGTTCCAGGATTCCCTGCAAAGTCGTTTAAGACAGGTAGAAATATTCTTAGCTTGTCTCAATGACAGCTAAAACTTCTAATTCGATTAGAAAAATTAAAAATATTTTAACAAAGTTTTCTTGTTTCAGCGGACTTACTAAAGTAGCCTCGAACACAACTTAAAAAAAAGATATTATTTTTGTAAATAGATGAGTTCAGCATCAGTATCTTTGATTTTTGAACCTGGCTAGGGGAGAGAAGCTGAAGCTTAATTATATTCCCAAGGCACACAAGAAGTATTTTGTTAAATGTAGAGCATTTCCTATGTATGTACACACATACATATATCCCGGTTTAAGAAGACACGAACATTACCACACTACATAACTGCATGTATTTTGAATTTCGTACTACATGCAAACTACATCCTTACATTTTAACATTCTTAATGTTTTACTTTAAAAAAAAAAAAAATAAATAATAAAACGAACATATAAATTTATTCATAAAAGAAATAACGATATTTGAATATTAAAAAAATGTATTAAGCTTTTTCTGAGCCTCTCATTTGACTGTATTGTTAACTTCGTTAAGAAATACATCCGTGGACACATAAATAAGGTCAAGTCGTTTTCCTGTATGTTATAATATTGTTACATATGCAAGCCACTTTTGCCGTTCTTCTTAAGTTATTGCTTTAATAATCCAAAATTTTTCTTTTATGTTTCAAATCATTCAAAATTGCTAATTATTTTTTTTTTGTGTTCTAAATCACTTCAAAATTATAAATCTTTATGTTGCAAATCATCAAAATTGTTTTAGACCCCCTCGCTGATCCATTCCATTCCTTTAATCTAGTTTTACACTTAGGTACTGATGTACAAATTGCATTTTTTTTTTTTTTTATATAAATATCTTTTTTTTCATCTTTTCTGTCGATTAATTGTTAAAGACATAACGAATTAATCTTTTATGCTTAAACCCAAAATTTTATGTTGTAAATAAGTATTTCTTTCTTTTTCAATTTTCCTTTTCAATTTAACTTCTACGTAATAATTTCTTTAATATCTATGAAATATCATTTCCGGCAGACGGCTATTTCTGCAATGCTCGTGTTCTCAAACACAAACTATTGTACATATATTTCATGAAATAAAGAATCTAATCTAATAATATTGTGACCACCTTAACATCAGATCAAAATAGAAGTGTTTACTCCTTGATTAATTTGGCATTATCTTTGTTTAAAAATATTGATAGCTATCAAATTTTTTGTTAATCTTAATTTCATTCGCTGTTTTTGTTTTCAAAACAAAATTTGTAAATAAAAATGTTGTCGATTGAATTGTTTTTGGGAAAAATAAAACAACAATATGTATTGAATATATATAGGGTGTTTTTTATGAAGACATACAGCTTTTTTTAAAAAATAAATCACAAAAAATTTAATGGAATGGTTTAGCTCACAAATTTCATTTAATGTTTAGAAATAATTTCTGACATATGGCCTCCGAGACTGCGCCTTATGAACGCCATCCTGTCGGTTCAATTTTGTATCACTTTTTCGAGCATATCAGGTCTTATTTCGTCAATAGTGCTTCGAATGTTGGCTTCTAAGTGATCAATCGTTTGCTGGTTTATCAACATAGACGAGAGATTCGACGTAGCCCAACAAAAAGTAGTCCAAAGGTGTCAAATCACACGAACGAGGTGGCCAACTGACAGGTCCATTTCTTGAGATGATTCTGTCGCCAAACGTTTGGCTCAACAAAGTCATGGTTGCACGCGCTGTTTGTTAAGTTTGGCGAACAGAGCGCGAATTCGGGAAATAAATTTCCACGATTAGTAAACGTTGTTCTGGTGTAAGTCTTTCAATGGTGATTTCCAAAAATTAAAAAAAAAGGCAATCACACTTTATTAGTATGACAGGTAGTTTGGCAGTTATCCCTATCAGAAGTTTTATACCTTCATAAAAAATACCCTATACAATCACTGGAACTTTACCTTTCCTTTATCTGAATGTTCGTTTTTTTTTCACTAAGATATCGTAAGTATCATTGTTTATGTAAACTAAAATTATACTGTCGTATTGTAATTTATATATTTACTTTTTGTTAAACTGAAACCTGTAAGTTCAACAAATAGAAAAAATATTAATTGTAGTTATATCATTTTGTTGGCTTATGTACTAAATCTGCTATCTTTTTAAGTGGCAACGCTGGTCATCAGTTCTGTTTCTTTATTCATTCCATTTTGGATATTCCGGATACAAAATTCGAAAATTCTGTCTTTTCTATTCCTTCTCGGGAAAAAATAAAGACACACGCTCGTGATGATTTGGCTAAGGCATTTGACTCAGTATTGAAAAATGTGGACAACTTAAAATAACCAAGCAGTTCATCAAAACACTAAAAAATTAATAAACGCAAATTAAGGGTGAATTATCTTTAATCAATGAATAAAATAAGAAATCTTAATAAAAAAACTTTTTTTGAAGTTAATTGACGTTGATAAACATGCAATCAACTACTTCACCGAAGTAGGTGAATTAATGAGTAATTAAGTTAAACAATAACCGACAGCATTTTTGACAACTGACAGCGAGTCTTTGAACCAAATGCGATGCTGGATGTGGTATCTCCATACAATTTATTACTAAACGATTCCCAATTTCCATACCATTTATTACTCAACGAGAATTGGCTACTGCAAGAACATGATTTTTGTTAATGAGCCGTGAATTAACTTTTAATCCACATTGCAGTTAATTTGTTAATTAGAGGCAAATTAAGTAATTTTTATTTATTCGGCTTTAAATATGTTGAGAACTCTATTTATTTGGGACAGTAAAAATCATTTGATAATCAAGACAAGAAAATCCATAATGAACACAACAATTTTACCTGGTCCGACATATGCGTTTAAAATTAAACTCGACCGAACAATTAAGGATATGAAATGACGAAATAAGAAGGCAAACGGACATCATTATGATGTAATGAAAAAAAACTAATTTTAGTGAAGCTTGATTGCACAACTTATATCGATAGATAATTGAAGGCAATAGATTTAGGTAAAGCCAGTATTTTTTATTATAGTGCAAGTACATGATGAATACTTGAATTAGATTTTCATGTGTATTTTTTTGAGTCTACGACGACTTGTTATTTTAGTCTTACAAATACTGTTTTTTAATACCCTATTTTAAGGGATAATGAGCCATTGTTCGTTAGATGTCTTAATATTGCTCGTAGAGCCCTGAAAATTATGGTGATCTAGCCATGTCCGTCGTCAATTTTTAGGCCCTAAAAGCTGCAACTTGGAACATATACTTTCTAGGAGCCCACAGCGATAAATCGTACGAATTCTTAAAATCCAAACATTAGTCGCAGTGCAATAACAACAAGAATATAACGTATAGGCTTACTTTCATTTGTTTGGGCCTTATTTCATTTCTATACTTCGCAAAGCGATATAAAGCCATCATGGCTTCATGTCACTTTCAAGTTATTTTCTTTTCCTGATTAGGTGCCTATCCTGTTTACTAGTCAGCAACTTAGTATTTTATTTAGCAAAATTAATATAAATACAACATTTTCCAAGCATCTTTATTTTGTGCGAATTTAAAGTTAAGAATGAGTTAAGAAGCTGAAAAAAGAGTCTTCAAAAAAGGAGCCCCCTTTGAAAAAAAATCCCTTTTGAAGAATAACAACACCCGGTTTTGTTAACGTTATAATTAAATGAAGTTGATTTATAAGAAAAGCCACATTACTTCACAACAAAGCTAAAAAATAAATTAATAAAGCTTATTTACCGAAAAATATACACATAAACTTGATTTTCTCCAGTAGAATACATTTTATGTAAGATATACATTCAATCTCATAACTTTTTTATTTAAATTTACATCTAAAAGAAATAAACACAAATATAGCTATGTATTGTACATTAATTCAGTGGATATCATAGAAAGTTTGACTTTTTTCTCAGTATTCAGCAACATTGTTTCTGTATTTCTTAATTTAAATTTGAGTCCGAAGACCGTTTTAATGGCTTACCATCTAAGAGATAAAGTGCGAAAAGCATTTAGTTGCACGTTTGTGTCTTAAGCCCATTTGTAAGATTATTTTAAACTAGCTGACCCATGCTCGCCTTGCTTCGCCAGTCTGCCACTTCTCAAATTTAAAACAAAATACTTGCTGATAAGATTTGATAAAGAAAATATCGAGAGTGTCCCTTCTCATTATATGGATATACTCTCCGTGTGAACCCTCTCAATCTCAATTACATGTCATACCCTATCTTTCTCAATCCCATGCGCCACAAAAAAACAACACAAACTACAAAAAGTGCATAAAAAAAGGAAAGAAAAAGCACACAGCACAAAAGTACAGACAGAGAAACAGATTTGTGCCACACACACACACAAATTTTCCTCCACTCAACGCTGGGAAAATCCAACGATCTAGCTTCAATCGAACATTTTACTTTTTTGTAATTGTATAAAATGTATAGTTTAATGCTTATTGTTCAACTTCAGGATGATTTATATCTTAAAATCTTTGTACATAATGGAACTTTATATTAAAAAAAAATCCTATTTAATTTTTATGAGTCATTTTAAAGCTAGGAGCCAGAAAGCATTAGAGAATTACAACTTTTCGTAGATATCAGATTAGATCTCTGCTTCCGGACAGCGGATGAATGCAATAAAAAGTAGCATATGTTCATCAGGAAGAATATCAGCTTCTAATGGTAAAACAATTTTTCAAATCGGTTCAGTAGTTTTGGAGCCTATTCAAAACAAACAAACAATCAAATCTCTCCTATTTATAATATTAGTATAGATAAGCGTTAACTTGAAAATATTTTTTCATGTTACAATTTTAATAGCATATTCATACAACTTGTTGAATAAAAAGTCATATAAATGTTTTTTTTTAAATACCGATTTTCTACGAAATCTTTTCGATATCTTTTATTTCAAACAAACGAAAAAAACTTTGAAATCATCTTCTTGGGATTTTATTTCGAGTAGTTTATTTTGATCGATGACTTTTTCGGGATGAAGATTAAAACTGGTGAATTCAGATACGAAGGAGAAATAATTAATATCGTTTTGAACTTATGAACTTATACTGTTGTTCCCAATGATTCCTATAAATTCTTCGTTTGTTACTTATTTTGACCCCCTCTGCTCCTGCTGCTGGTGGTGCTGTTGGTTTTGCATCTGCTTGTTCAGCTGGCTCAGAATCTAGATCTATTCCAGATTCAGATGACGAGGGCGAACTTAACGAGATGAAGAAGAAGATGTTGACGATTACGACCTTGACGTTGACGTTAATGACGATAATGTTGAGGACAACTAGACATTTTCCTCCGCCATTACATCTTGACTTTTGTCTTGGAAACATGCTGTTTCGTGAGCTGGGTGCGAAAAGCTTTACTTTGTCTTATTAAAACCCTTATTTTATGCAAATCAGTTTAATGAAATAAATTTGTTTAAAATTTGTATTACTTGTCCATTTCTATAAAAAAAAACATAGGGAAAGGCTACAGTCCGTTTGGGCGAACTATTGGATACCCTCCTATTCCTAGCCTACATAGAGTTGGTGTGGAAAAAATATTAATATGGGTGAGTTGTTAAAAGGATCTTCATGCTTTGCAATACAACATTCAAAGGATTTAATCGATAAAATGAAGCTTTTGTAAGAAGTGGGCATGGCAGAAATCTTTTTATAAAGAAACTGATCAAAATGACTCTAAATACATACTTTGTGAAGAATCGTGCTGTCATTTCCAATGATTTCTTCAATAAAACGGATTTTTTTTTTAATTTTGGTCGTGTCAGTGGACGGATTTTAAAGTTTGTAAACATGAGCATTAATTTCATATTGTTTTGAATGAATAACCTTACATTAGTTACCACGTGAAGAGGACGGCTGGAGTCACAGCGCTGTTTCACGGTTCGCCACAACCGATCTTCAGACTCCTTGTGGTGCTGGTCTGTCTTTTTTCCTTCATTTTATACCGAAAATTCATTTCTTCCACTGGGATTCGAACCAGCGTCTTCTCAGGCAAGCACTCATGCACTGCGCCATTGAAGCCACGAGTTCATCCGGTTTTTATTTTGATTTTCTTGGACAGACTCGCTTCTGTAACTATATTATGTTATTCATTCTGGTTTTATCTTTCTATGTTTTCTCTAATTAAAAAAAAAAATGAGCATTAAGATTGCCTAGAGAGCATATATTCCAAATTTCAGCTTCATAGCTCAAACTTTAATTTTTGATGGAGGGATTTTTTTTTAAAATGTGGGCGTGTCAATGGGCGGATTTTAAAAAAATTCTTACACTTGATTATTTCGGGACCGTAGAGAGTATGTTTAAGATTTCAGCTTTATAGCTTGAGTTTTAGGGCCTATTGTTTCCGACGGACGGACGGACATGGCTAGATCGACATTACTATCGTTGATGACCACGAATGTAACTAAAGTGGTCTATTAAGGTATGTTTCAAACTATGAGGCAAAATTAATTCCCCAAGAATAGGGTATTTAAACTAAACCAGTTATCTGCAGCCGAACAATTCACATTAATTTCACAAATCACAATAGTTAACATCAACAGATTTCAAATTACAAGAAAAAATGTCTTCAAAAGAAACAAAAATATGCAACCCAACTACTTACATAAAAAAAAAGAAGAAAAGAATAAAGAAGGCAGGAAGGTACCTATTTCTGTTTAACAAAAGCAAAAAAAAAAGGTTTATCTATCACACAATAGCAGAATATATGAAATTGGTATTTGCATTTGTATTTGTTGAAGGATTTCAATGAATTCATTACGCAAAGCTTAATGGGACGATTATAAAAACATAGGGGCGGGCTACAGTCCGCTTTGGTGAACTGTTGGATACCCTATTCTTATTTCTATCCCTCATAAGTGGACGTGACAAAAGTCTAAGTATGGTTGAATTGTTAGGAACGCTGTACATATTCTGTTATATAACATTTGAAAGATTTTATCAAACAAAAACGAAGCTTTTGTAAAAAAAAACGTTCCCTAGCTCAAACTTTGGTTTTTCAATAAAATTATTTTATTTAATTGTGGGCGTGTCAGTAAGCGGATTTAAAAAAAATTAACACATGAGCATAGAGGACCCCTAGAGAGTATATATTATAAATTTCAGCTCCCTAGCTCAAACTTTGCATTTTCAAAAAAAAGTTTTTTTTAAATTACACATGAGCTTTAAACGGCCCTTAGAGAGTATGTATTATAAATTTCAGCTCCCTAGCTCAAATTTTGGTTTTTCAATAAAATTGTTTTATTTTTTTTTTGGGCGTGTCAGTGGGCGGATTTTGAAAATTTTAGATCCCGAGCAGTTTTAGGAGTCATAGATCATATATAAAAAATTTCAGCTTTCTAGCTCAAAATTCGATTTTTTCCAAAATTTTGTTTTTTTGAGTTTGTGGGCGTGTCTGTGGGCCGATTTAAAAAATTCGTAAACTTGATTATTTCGGGACCCTAGAGAGTATATGGTTAAAATTTCAGCTCTCTAGGCCCAGTTTAAAGGACGGACGGACGGACGGACGGACGGACATGGCTAGATCGACATTACATTACTATCGATGCTGATCATAAATATAGTAACTTTTAGAGATCTACGGGCAATATTAAAGTATGTTACAAACTATGCGTCAAAATTAATATACCCTTAGAATAGGGTATAAAAAAGAGTCCCGAATTTCATAAAAGGAACTAAAAAACATGATTTATGGAGCCCCGGTGTTAAAAAATGTAGTCAAAAGGGCTCCAAGGAGTCCCAAAGGTAAAGCTGCCTACCAGTTCACTTCTGCGGTTTGCTTGTGTGACCTCAAAAAAAATCAGCAGCCCTTCGGTTTTTTTAATACCTGATCACTGAGGCCAATCGAATCTTGAGGCGCGCTGCTGTAATATTTTGCGGTTAGTACGGTTAGTTATAATTTTGAGTATTCGAAAGCTTAATTTAAATGCATTTCTAATTATCTGAAAACCATTGCATAGTTAACTGCTTTTAATAACATTCATTATTTTAAATTAATCTAATTACCAAAATTGTGAAAGTGGCAATCGATATGTTTACGGCGAAAGCCAAATCAATAACGTGCACTTAGATCGAAATTTCAGCACACAATTGCTAAAGAAGCAATATCAGAAACTTAAAAACATTTTTAAGCAGTTTCACAAAAAGATTAACGACCCTGAACTATAGAACCAATATCATATGCTTCAGCAACAAATTAATGTTTGAAACAAGTTCGTATAGAAATAGTTTTATATACCTACTTTCATTTAGTTGAATTGAGTTTAACGAGCAGAAGCAGAAATGTTTTGGATTTTAATCAATAATAAAACGTAATGAAAGGCTACAGTCCGCTTGGACGAACTGTTTGATACCCTTTTCCTTTTTCTATTCCCCACAATGTAGGCTTGCCTAAAATCTAAGTAGGAGAATTGTTAAGTAGGAAATGGTTCACAAATTTTGTTTAATATAACTGTTTTGTACGTTTTTTAAATATTTTATCAAAAAACAATGTTTATGTAAAAAAAGTCCCTATAAAGTGAACATAGCAGAAAGCTTTGTATAGAGTATTTTTAAAAATGACTTTTATTACATACTTTTCGAAGAAAAAGACTCATTTTCAATGATTTCTTCAATGACAGATTTTATTTTAATTGTGGTTCGTGTGAGTGGGTGGATTTTTAAGACTATATATTCGAAATATAAGCTTTTCAGCTTCAATATAGACTTTTCGATAGTCGATTTTTTTTTAGTTTGTGGGCGGATTTAAAAAATGCATACACTTGACTAAACTCTAGATATATTATGTTCCAAATGTCAGCTTTCCAGCTCGAGTTTTAAGGACTTTAAATAACCAACGGATGGACGAAAATGGCTAAATCGACATTAATATCGATGCTGATCACAAACATATCAACTTTTAAGGGCATATGCCCAAAATTAAGTTCGTCTTATTGTTTCTACACAGAGCAAAAAAACAAAATAAAAACATGAACAAGAATAAAAATTTAAGAGGGAAATTTAGAACAATTAAATGTAAAATGAATAATATATAGTTGAAAAAATTCAAATGATGTGTGATGAAAGTAGATACTTAAAATATTTTAATTTTTCTTTTCTTTTTTTAATATTTTAAATTTATAATTGGAATAACCTATTGAATTTTCTATATAAATTTAACCTGAATTGATCTTAACAGTATATAATATTAAAACTTGTATAAATGGATCTGAAATAGATCTGAGCTATTGATGAGTGTGTTCAAAAGCATCACGAAAGTGATAATAGTATTGAGCAAGTAGATCAAATGAAATATTTAGGTGTGGTAATTGACGTGAAGTTAATTGTGGAGTGTCTGTGGCTTTTGACCTCAGACTTTTGTAACAGTGAATGAATTTAAGTGGTCAAGGGCTGTTTTTCTTTGTTATACTATAAAGTGAAAAGTTTACCAACAATTTGTTTGTGCTTTTGATTTTTTTATTATTTAAACAAAAACTATAAAAAATTAATACTTAAGCATGTAATTTTATTTAAAATATTTTTTTTTTGTCTTTATACGTTGAATAATACCTAAATAGACATACAAGAATATTTTCTTAAAATGTTGGAGCGTATGAAGGGTCATAACGACCTTGGACAGGTAGTAGAACGTGGAGAGGGGAGAACGGCAACGGCAGCTGCTGTAATGTAAATAATTAATCATTTAATGTATTCAATTGTTTTCTATCATAGTTTTCTAACAATGGATGAATCTAGGACCATTAGTATAACTAATCAGTACAGCTGCATTATCTGTGAAAAATTGGATTCATCTTCCGCAACGTAAATCCAGGCGGAGACTCAACTTACGTTCATAGTATCCGTTTTCCGAAGATTTGACATATCTGGCAAACTGACACAGGCTTCGAATAACTACGATCCTAAGTCGACGGACTGGAAAATGCATCGAGGACTAGTCCTCTCAAAAGTCAAGTGAGTCCACGTGAGACCTGAATGAAGCAGCGTTCTAGCTCAACAAAGTGCTGCTAACCTCCTACGATAGTAGTTGTCGCAGTAAAACCAGTATGAAGAAACGTAAGGTTTCCTGGTGGAAGGACCAACTTGCTAGGCTCGGGAAGAATATTAGGAAGCTCTTCATCGAGCCAAATAAATAAAATTGTGGGACCATTACAGGATCGCTCTCACAGAATATAACTCAGAATTGAGAAGATCAAAACGAGCTAAATGGACTAAATGCACCGAAGACATAGCAGACATGCCAGTCGCAACGCGTATCTATAAAATTCTGGGTAAATAGCATACAAACTGTGTAGGATTACAAAAGAAGCAGATGGTACCTACACGACGTAACCCGAAGATACTATAAGAAACTTACTTCAGGTTCACTTTCCAGGCTCATCTATCCGTGCTACACAAGATAACTAAAACGACACACACTCCAAGGCCTTTTAGCAAGTAGAGTCAATAGTTTCTTCTTTTCCCGTAAATTAAAGATTTGAACTCATGACGTTTAATTTCTTTGTAAAAGGAACAGCCAAAAAATCAAGTGTTCTTTTGTCATCATTACCTCCTACAGCTGATGCAGCGTTTGAACACCTAAAAAGAGTATATCTACAAATCCAGTTATGGTTAGGAAATGTAGATATTGAAAACGTAGACATTGAAAATTGGGGCTGGAAGTATTTTAATAACATGCTTATCCCAATAACAATGAATCAATCACCAGCTATATATATAACTTATTGCAAAATGCTGTTTTGTAGCTGCAAAAAGGGTTGTGTAGCTGCTTGTGGATGTCGAAAGATTGGCTTGTACTGCAGTGTAGCATGTCTACAAAAATACTTGTTTTAATACTCCGCCAATCATTGAAATAAGTGAAGTGGAAGAAAATACTTAAATAGACAAAAATGTAAATTGTTTAAATAAACAAATGATTTCTTGATCCTTTTTTTTTCTTTCATTTTCCTTCATTTATTGCTTTTTCCTAATTACTATCTCTATATGAATATATAAATTAACTTAATTTTGGTGTAGAAAAATGTTCTACAGCCTAATATTATAAGGTATTGTATCATTTAAACTATCAAAATTATAAATATTTCATTTTTTTTTATCGAGATCACAATTTTTTAAAAGGTAAACTTTTTTGTATATATTATAAGCTAAACATTCCACTTTGAATTATAAAATTTCATTCACTGTTACGGAAATCCGAGGTTTTCATGTTTTTAACGCCCCAGACACTCCACTATAAAGTTTTATCTATTTGCATATGAACTACATTGTGAAAAAATTCCAAAAAAAAAATATTTCTTTTTTTTATAATTGCCTCTATATAAAATTAATTCTGTATCAATTAACATCAATCAACAACTAGCACTTAAAAATGTATAAGAAATTCATTAGACATTCTATATTTTCTTTACCTAAGTACTAAGTATTGAAAATAGTGCTGAATGTCAATACAGTGTACAATGAAATTCCGGTTATATATGGTTGGCGTGCGACACAGAAGGTCCACACTTTCCAGCGTGATATGAACATGATAATGAATAAAAAAAACATAGGGACGGGCTACAGTCCGCTCGGGCGAACTGTTGGATACACTATTCTTATTCCTATCCCTCATAAGTGGGCGTGACAAAAGTCTAAGTATGATTGAATTGTTAAGAGGGCTCTACATATTTTGTTATATAACATTTAAAGGATTTTATCAGAAAAAACGCTGCCTAGCTCAAACTTGGGAGTTTCAATAAAATTGTTTTATTTAATTGTGGGCGTGTCAGCAGGCGGATTTAAAAAAAATTAACACATGAGCATAAAGGGCCCCTAGAGAGTATATATTAAAAATTTCAGCTCCCTAGCTCAAACTTTGAATTTTCAAAAAAAAAAAAATTGTGGGCGTGTCAGTAGGCGGATTTTGAAAATATTTACACATAAGCTTAAAGGGCCCCTAGAGAGTATATATTATAAATTTCAGCTCCCTAGCTCAAATTTTGGTTTTTCAATAAAAAAATTTTATTTTTTTGTGGGCGTGTCAGTGAGCGGATTTTGAAAATTTTATATCCCGAGCAGTTTTAAGAGTCATAGATCATATATAAAAAAATTTCAGCTTTCTAGCTCAAAATTCGATTTTTAAAAAAAAGATTGTTTTTTTTGAGTTTGTGCGTGTCTGTGGGCGGATTTCAAAAATTCGTAAATTTGATTATTTCGGGACCCTAGAGAGTATATGGTTAAAATTTCAGCTCCCTAGGCAAAGTTTAAAGGCCTAATTTTTGCCGACGGACGGACGGACGGACGGACATGGCTAGATCGACATTACTATCGATGCTGATCAAAAATATAGTAACTTTTAGGGGTCTACGGGCAATATTAAGG
Organism: Portevinia maculata; assembly: GCA_949715645.1. Classification (NCBI taxonomy): domain Eukaryota; kingdom Metazoa; phylum Arthropoda; class Insecta; order Diptera; family Syrphidae; genus Portevinia; species Portevinia maculata. The sequence goes on along the minus strand of OX454527.1, from coordinate 79,317,191 downwards.
TATGTTACAAACTATGCGTCAAAATTAATATACCCTTAGAATAGGGTATAATAAAGGAGAGTACACGAAAACTAAATAAAATCAATATTATTTGATTCTACTCCCCATTCATAACTTATATGGATTATTTATTGTTATATTTACATTTTTTTACGATTATATCTGATATTTTGAAGTTAATGGATTGTGACCATAACAAATTAGATTGGATAAATCTCTCTCAAGAAATTCTAAAATCCATGTTTTTTCAATCTTTTTGTTTAAACAAAACAAACGGCTAGACCGAATTCAATGTAATTGTTTCTTCAGTTCATTTTAGGTAAATACGCGTCGATTAAGACGAGAACGAAATTGATATTATTTTGTATACTCGAAATAGGTACTAGGAAGGAAAACATTATTCAACAACATACTGACGCAAATACTTACATACACACATATATCTCCTAAACAAGTAAAAAATCAGAATCTCGCTTACTTATACAATACTAAACTAAATAAAATAGTATCAAAAGAGAACCAATTTACTTAAGAGCATCACGTACACAACTTAAACAAAAAATAATTTCTTTGGTTACACGAGATAGTCGGCAAGAAGAGATTCTATGCCAACGAAATTGAAATTGAGAAGCAAATCTTTTTCAATTTGAAGAAACATTCCAGGTTAAGATATTGTCCTGAATGGCTGAGGAAGCTCATTGAATAGACGAGTAGACGAAATAAAATAAAAATTACGATAAGCGGTGGTATGGAAGAAGAACAAAGAGTTCCTAGGATGTCTATGATGTTGCGCAAATAGAAAAAAAAATGCCTGAGGGTGGAACGAACATATTTTTTTAGGTATCTAATCTACACGATTCGAGAAGCTCATCTTGAGTTAATGGTAAGACCCAGGAATTTGAATTCAGTTACGTTCTAGATCCGGGAACAATTATAACTGCAGTTCATGATAAAAGTTTTGCAAAGGTTTAAAAACAATTTGTTTCAAAATACGGTAGATCAGAGATGTAAATCCTACGAGTATCATCGTAGTGGTCGTTCGAGTGGAAATATTGCAGCTGTTAGCAGAAATGTTGCTGAAGAGCCAAGGACTAGTTTAACATTTTGCACAAAGATCTGCCTTATAAAATACAGTTAACGCAAGAATTAAAGCCAACTGACCACGCATTGCATCGGCATTTCGTTAATTGGGCCATAGAGAAGCAACAACAAAATGACAATTTTCAAGCAAATTATCTTCACCGATGAGGCTCATTTTGAAATTGGCGGTTATGTCAATAAACAAAACTGTCACATATGGACTAAAGAAAATCCTAGATTGGTGGATGTGGACACGTGCAGGTTCCGTGGTGATCATACTGTATGAGTGTATGAGAGTATAGTACGGAATCGTAGGAGGTTTCTAGGAGAATACTTATTCGAGGAGTTAGGAGAGCTGAGCGGCACGGACCGTTGGAAGTTGGTTAAATTCAGCAGGAAGATTTTGCTTTGTCTAGGAAAAGTTTTTTTAGGTTTTTCTCCATTTGACAGTCTGCCGAGCTAGCAGAGGAGGTCACTTGGACGACATTCCATTTCATTATTAACCGGAACCAATGTACATTAATTTGCAATACAAAAAAATACAGATTTCACACAATTTACGTCTTTCATTTAAATTTTAAAATGATACCTCAAATTTGAACACCCTTTACATTCTTTGCGAAGAATAGGACTTTCATTTACAATGATAAACAAATAGGAGCATTAAGGGCCCCTAGAGAGAATATATATTCCAAATTTCAGTTCATTAGTTCAAACTTTTATTTTTCAAAAAAAAATTTGTTTATTTTAATTTTGAGATTGTTGGCGTGTGTTGATTATTTCAGGCCCCAAGAAAGTATATTTTTCAAAATTCAGGTTTCTAGCTCGAGTTTTAGGGCCTTATTTTTGGCGACGAACGGATGAACGGACATGACTAGATCAACATTACTATCGCCTATTAGCTTTGTATATAAACTTTAAAGTATATATACAAAGCTAATAGTAAAAAAGTATATATTCAAAGCTAATAGTAAGTAGCACCGAAAAGCATGCAATGAAATACGATATTGCCAGGTGCTGCTTGCTGTTTAACACAAATGCTTGCGCTGTGTGCTTAGCACTATAAGGGTACTGTAACATTTACAGAAAAACTCCTTTAGCGTAAGCAAGATATATAAAAAAAATCCTATTGCCCCAAATTACTTCCAATCTATTCTTCTAGTTTGTTTGTGCATTAGCATTGTCTTGCTGGAAGACCCATTTTGTAGCAGAAATAAAGGGGAAATTGCATAAACGAAAAAATGTCGACTGCTTTTCAGGTATTTGTGCATTGGTGCAATTATAACACTTTCAGATCTGTGTTAGGCCACCACTTAGTGCAGGTGCTAAATACAAGGTGGCGCAAAAATAACCTTCCGATGTTTTTTGGCTGTAATTTAAAAAAAAAATTAAAAACTTTGATTCTTCTTGTGGATTATTTTTATTTGGTATTTTAATTTTTTTTATATCAAGTCGAGAATATGATGTCATGTAAATGGCCGCCGCCACAGTTGATTGCCATTTGAGCCCTTTTTATGGCATTTTCCATCACTTTGGCCAAAACTTCCGGCGATAGGTCCTCACATTGTTGACGGATATTGTCTTTAAGAGCTGCAAGAGTCTGAGGCTTGTTGACATAAGCCCGCGACTTCAAAAAGCCCCACAAAAAGAAGTCTGGAGCGGTCAAATCAGGCGATCTTGCTGGGCAGTGCAAATCGCCAAAACGGGAGATTAGGCGCCCGGGAAATGCATCCTTCAGCATATCGGTTGTGGCACGTGCAGTGTGTGCTGTTGCACCGTCCTGTTGGAACCACATGTTTTCCAATCCCAATTCATCAAGTTGCGGCAACAAGAACTCGCTGATCATTGCTCTGTAGCGCTCACCATTCACAGTAACCGTTTGGCCCGCGACGTCTTCGAAGAAAAAAGGTCCGATGACTGCTCCAGCGAAAACAGCACACCATACAGTGACTTTGGCTCTCCGTGGGTTACACGCGGATTTTCAGTGCCCCAGAAGCGTAAATTTTGCTTATTTACGTACCCGCTAAGATGGAAATGGGCCTCATCACTCATGATTATTTTTGATGAAAAATCATCTTCCTCTTGGTGGTGATTAAGGATAGCTTGAGCGTATGTTAGACGCGATTGGCGGTCAGCAGTTAACAGATGATGCACCGTCTGGACTTTGTACGGAAACATCTTCAAATCTTGTACCAAAATTCGCTGTAAAGACCGTCGACTGATACCCATTTGCGTGGCACGTCGTCTGATCGATGTCGACGGCGCTTCCATGACTTCTTCGGCTACAGCAGCAATATTCTCTGCAGAACGGCTACTCCGGGGTCTCCCACGCCTGGCAGCATCTTGTGTTGTGCCAGTCTCTTCGAGGCGAGCGGCTAAACGTCGCAGTGTTTCATCAGTAGGCGTTGGACGGGTAGGAAATCTGCGACGAAATTCACGTTCAACCGATTATTGCTCAAATAAATAGTCACCAATATTCCGCGTTCTGGAGCAGTGTAGCGTAACATTGTTTATTAACGTGTATTTCGCATGTGTTTACTACACAAATGTCAAAACAGAACTGACATTAGGGGCCAATCGCAAAATTTATAGCATTTTCCGATAGGAGGATTACTTTTACGCCACCTTGTACATAGGTATACCTAGTCAATATATCGGAAACACATAGGTATACCTAGTCAATATATCGGAAACACATATAAAACACATGAACTTATACAATACTAACTAACACAAGCACAACGAATAAAAAATAATCTAAGCCAGTAAGGTATTATTATGCGAAGTAATTTTAATCTTAAATTTACTGACGTGCAAGTCAAGTTATGATCAATTAAGTTATAAATTCTACTCATGCGACTGATAGGCTAATTCCTGTCATAATTCGATATATGATGCTGGCTTAAGAATAATGGCATTTTTCATTGAAGAGAATATTTGCTATTTTGCTCAAAAGAGAAAATCTTTTTCGGTTTTGCATGTTTCATTGAAGAAAAGGAGCAATAATTCTAGTTGGACAATTCATACAAATAGCTTTGCAAGAAACGTCAAAGTAAGGAAACGTGGTTTTGATTTATTGGAAAACAAATTCAGACCCTCACCGTCACCAATACTAGAATAGTAGTAATCAGACCCACAGCATGTTTCAGTTCAAAGAGCAATTCTTGATTTTGAGACCAATTCCTCCGATTATCAATGAAAAACGCTATAAGTTAATAAAACACCTGTAATATAATGAAGCGTGTCATTCAAAGCATCTACTTAAAAAAAAGATACGTCGACTGTAAGGGGGGCAAATCAAATAATTTGACGTTGAATGGCTTCGATTCAGTTTCAATGAATGTTGTATAGTGCGTACCAAAACAGTTGGCCATTCTACTGCGCAGGTCTCTTAAAATGTGTTTTACAATCTCTAAAATTGCAAAAACAAGCATAAAGAGACGAAAATGGGCGGAGCCATAATAAAAAACGACGTATACCCTGCCTTGTGTTCAAGATCGCTGTCGCGATCTCACTGAGGGTGGTTTCTTCATTTTCCTTCTTTTATACTGAAATTAGGAGCGGAGGAAAAATATAGACCATTATATGTCAACTTTACTTGGAGGCAAATATATTGTTTCGTTTTTTGTCTTGTCGGTTCTTTGTAGGAGTATGATGTGATCACGGTCGGATAGATTAAGCAAAACATTGCACATGAATTGATTGTGTGACTGTGTCTGTATGAAGGTGTACGGTTTTAGATTTAAACCCTATTTGCTCATTATGCTTTCGTTGATCATTATTAATTGTGTCGTGCATATTGATCATGTAGGTACTGATATTGGCACGCAAAGTAAAGTAAATTGCAGTGTCACACCAAATTTTTTTTGTTTATATCATTGAATTTGGGCGAGGTAGGTAAATTTAATAAAAAAATTACAATGTGGGAATTTTTTGGAAACGTAAACGATTTTATGCCCAATAACAATAGGCACGATTTTCTGTCACAAAAAAGAGGATGGGGTATTAAACGGTTCGTTAAAGACAAAATGGTGAACGTTCTTGATTCTTCAATAATTTTTTTTAAGAAATGCAGTTTTTAAAACTTATTGAACTACCCACCACTTTTAAATTTGTAACCTTGATTAAAAGTGTAAATTATAGCGAGATAAAATTGACGATGAATTGCAAATATAAAACAGATTTACAGCGAGCAGCAAAACAAAACACCAGTATACCAAATGGGTGGTTCGGTTTGGTTTGAATTAAGAAGTAAAAACACACACGTTTTAGTACTAAGATAAAAATATTTATTGATTTTGCTACCTATATATGAAATAGTTAATATTAATGTATATTAAATTGAATTCGAAGAACTGTCAGTTTCATAATCGGTTGAAGAATCATCTCCTGGATTGATAATTATTGCATCCGACATTGTGTCCCACATCTGCTCGTGTGAAAAGTATTCCTCCTCTGTCCTTATAATTTTTTCACAAACTTTGCGCCAATCTTCAACTGTTATTTTTGAAAATTCTTCTTCAGCTAGTTTCTGAACATCCGATAATCTAAACGTTGTATTTCGGCTTCCGACTCTTCCCTTGACTGTTGCCCAGATCTTTTCAATAGGGTTGAGATCTGGATGATAGGGTGGCAATCGTAGTACTTCGTGTCCCGCGCCGTGAATCATATCGTCAATCTTATGCTTGGGGTGGTGATTAGTCCGATGTCGCTTTATAAGGTCATAAAGTTCGACTTTGAGCATTTTTGAAGAATGCGGTATATTGTTGACGGAAAGTCATTCTAACATCTCCGATTTAACGGAAACAGAAGTGATTTGCTTGTGTTCCCATTTGTTGTGATATGATGCGTTGTCCATTACAATAACCGATGGTTCCTCTAGGTTATTTAAAACTTGATCCTTCATCCATTTGGAGAAATTTTCAAAATTCATCCCATCGTGATAATCTCCTGTTTTCGACCCAGATTTAAATAAAAGCAAGGCATTATTCACGAAGCCCTTCGCTCCACCTGCATGCGCCATTATCAGCCTTTGGCCTTTTGAAATTGGCGCCTTTAAACCTTGACTGGTGCCGTCAGTCCATGCCCTTGGCCTTGTGTGAGAGCTGTGAATATAGCTCTCGTCCAAATAAATAATCTCATATCCTTCTGACCTGTACTCCCGCACCTTCCTCAGATATTTCACTCGTAAAAGTTTGATTTCATTTCTTTCGCAAAGAAATGTACGGTTGTTCTCCGTTTTCCTATAAGAAAATCCATTTCTTTTTAAAATCCTATGTAGCGATATATTGCTTAGGTTCAGCTCCAAATCTTCCTGCACCCGTTGTCTTAACATTTTTAATGTTATCATCATTTTTTCTTCAATGTGGAAGTTGTATATAATTCGCCGAACAGCTGTGATACCAAATTCGTCCAATCCAGTTTTCCATTTTGTATGTGGTACTCTTTTAGTTGGAGATTCAATAGCGCCTTTCTTCTCATATTCTTTAATTATCCTTCTTATTGTTCGGGCCGAAATTCCCGCAAACTCCTCTGTCTGTGAATTTGCGTATGTGATGGGATTATCTATACATAAATTCCTAGCTTCTTCAATTTTTTTGTAATATATCCTAACAACGATCTTACGTCCTAGACTTCCTATTGGTTTTCCTTTTCTTGAAAGATCCATGACAATTTATTTTATTTTAATAAACTTATGTCCTAGCAATGCTTTTGTTTTCGTGAAAGTGAATTCCAAATAGGAAATCCATAATATATATGCGTTATCTTAAAATAAAAAACTCTAAAAACCAAGCAACAAATGTATTCCTTGCCCCTACAGGTAACCAAATGCAAACACTAATCATGTCGTAAAACTTTTACACTTAAGTCAAACAGGTAAAATCAAACATCATAAAATGTATGCTAACCAAGCACACCACCCATACAGGTACCTAGCGCTAAACCACGAAATGTTCAACCATAAAAAGGGTTGGGAACCCTTTCAAATACAATCGGACTTCTAGGTAGAAATGTATAAAAGTCGACCTCATAATAAAAAATTAAGTTTATTAAGATATTCAACAGCATTTTAGTTCTAAGCACTGTAAAGTTGGGTTACGCTTTGTAAATTACAGGCAAAAACGCTTAGTGATTAAATCTCTTTCGCGTCATTTTTGTTCTCTTAAATCCTCTCTCTGCGCAATCGACCGTTGGCCAACTGTTTTGGTACGGCCTATAGCACGTTATCCAAACCTGGGAAGCAAACTCTAGATGAAGACGGACAAAGACAGGGAATCTTCAGGGTCGTTGTTTAATTCTTTGGACCACCCTTTTAAAAAGGCTGTATAGAATTGGACTTATTTTCAAAATAAATCGATCAATATGATAAGTGCTATGATAAGGAATGTTTAATTCCCAATTTAGTTTCGGCTCCGTTTAACTTCTTCCTGTTTCTTTATACGAAGAATTGAATCAAATAATGAAATTATCGATGCAACAAATATCTATTTTGCTGGAGGGCTGGAGAAATCCCGTTTTTTTGGAAGGGTTAAAGAAGTTGGAACATTGATAAGAAAAGTGAATCGCTCTGAACAGAGACTATAGCCGTGTTTCTTTGCACGCGGATATAGGGATAATTTGAAATTGACATGTAAAATACAACAACAACTTATCCTATATACGCTAACTTTAGCGGGGATAGTTATCGCCGCTAAGTCCTTTAGCGGGGATAAACAGTGCTTCCAAAACCCATTTTCTTCGTTTCTGATGAATCGTTGCGATGAATTTTTCAGGAAATGTCAAAGTTTGACATCCCGCCGACCACTAACACATCCCGCCGAATATTTTGTTCGGGATTTATTCAATGTGAAACTGTTTTTTATAATTTTAGAATATGTTTGGCATTAATTTCAACTTTCGGAAGTTAATATTTTTGAATTTCACTATTTTCAATACAAATTTCTTAACTCAACTTAAAGCTGTTTCACTAATAAACGTCATAGGTTCATGTGTGCTGCCAAGTTTTTTTTAAGAATTCTTAAGCGGTGATGGTCGTTTTTTAATGCCATGCCTATATCCGCGTGCAAAGAAACACGGCTTATGTTGAAAAATAAGTTCAATTTCACAGAGGTTGCTTAGTCGCCAACTTGCAAAGGACAAGCAAATGAAACCACATAAAAGCTCAAATAAGGAAGAGCAAAAAGTAAAAAAGGACTTGCAAAAGAGCCCACAGAAAGAAAAGCCTAAATACCAAGCGATAATCAAAAAGGTCCCGAGACAAAAGACGGCGGGTCCAAAAATGACATATGCTCAGGCAGCATCAAGTCCAAAAAACCTGGGGTTTTATTCCTATCTGTTGGCCAATAGCTGGGTTTTCCCGTTGAGTGATGTTATGTATGAATTTGATCATAAGAGCCTTGCTAAATTTTAAATTTATTTGAAATCGGTTTTGATGTTAGCGAGAAATTCTGATGTTAAAAAATCGGTTCTATCCTCTTCAGTAGGTACACATATGTGCACCTTGGTTAAAACTCCTCTTTGTCACACTACATCCATCTGTTGGCAATTAGCTGCAGTTGAGTCGTTAGTGTATATAATCCTATTGCCGAATAAATTTTTGAATGGCGCTAGGGGTTCGGTAACTGTCATTATTTGAATTTAAGTTGGCCAGTTCAAATTGTTTTCAGATTTCCGCAGAGTGAAAAAGTAAATATTCAGGTAAAAATATTAAATTGTTGTTTCATAGTATTATTTGTATTATAGTGATGTTGTACTGAGTTGAACTTTAGTTTGTGAGCTCGAAAGTATATTCTTTCATGTTTTTTCTACCGTAAACTGAGTTAAACTTTTAAAGTACACATATGTGTACTTCAGGACTATTTTATTTTTATTGCTCCGCATATGGCTAAGATAAGGTTTTGAAATTTTCAGGATTGAAAATGAATGATACGGAAATTGAAGAAATGCTGAATGCTAGCGATGGAGATTTCTCTGTCGATGATGATGAAGAAGAGTACTTGCCGCAGGCCGAATCTGAACTCTTATCTCAAGAGTCGACAGATGAGGAAAGCTTGGCAATTGAACGCAAGAAACATACGCCAAGAATGTTTTGGCTAACCAAGGAAATGGTTTCCAGAGTTCCAGCTATTGAAGAGGATAGATTGTCAACACAGGGAAATGCAAATACAAATGTGTTATACTCCTTTTTTCAATACCTTGATATTGAATTTTGGAAATTGGTGGCGGAGCAAACAAACCTCTATTCTGCACAAAAGCGAAACCTCAGATCTATTAACACAGATTACCAAGAGATAATCAGATTCGCAGGAGTCCAAGTAATGATGGGAACCCTAAAATATCCTCAAGCCAGACTCTACTGGAATAGGGACTTGTGCATACCCCTCATTAGAGACACAATCTCCAGAGACCGCTTTTTCGAAATGAGAAATCATCTCCTTGACAATACTCAATCAATCAATCAATCATCCAGACACCAATGATAAGCTTTGGAAGTTGAGGCCAGTTATAGATTGTGTTCTTAAAAAATGTCATAGCCTGCCAAGATCACAACACATGTCCATAGACGAGCAGATGATTCCGTTTTCTGGTCGCTGTGAGTACCGACAGTACGTGCCTTCAAAACCGAACCCATTGGGATTGAAAAACTTTGTTTTGGCAGCTAAAGATGGTTTGGTACCTGACTTTGAAGTTTATGTGGGCTCCAATACCATACCAAGAGAAGTCATGACCGAACTGGGACTGGGCGCAGGAATTGTAAAACTGTTGTGCAGAACAATCACTGATACCTGTGTTTTATACACCGATAGGTTCTTTACAAACTCGCAGAGTTTCTCAACAACAACAAAAAAGGAATATTCCTTACTGGAACTGTGATGACCAATCGAATTGGACCGGTTTCTAAAAAAATGAAGACGGACAAGGAACTCGCAAGAGGTTCATGGGAAGAAAAAGTACGAAGTGATGGACAAGTTTGTGTTGTAAAATGGAAGGACACGAAGGCGGTGACAATGTTGTCTACGTGTTCAGGAAGTGCCACAGTTTGAACATATAAGCGTTGGTCTAAGGCTGAAAAAAGAAAAATTGATGTTAACCAGCCAGCAGTGATAAGAAATTACAATGCATGTATGGGTGGTATTGATCTCTGCGATAGGTTGATATCCTACTATCGAAGTGCCATGCGGACTAATAAGTGGACTGTGAGAGCTGTTAACCATTTTGTAGACCTCTGCATTGTCAATTCCTTTGTCATGTACGTCCGATGTTGTAAAGAGGAGGATGTTGCACCTAAGGACAGTTTAGGACTGATGCAGTACCGCCTGAATATAGGTACGGCTATGGCCAAGTTCGAGAGCGGTAGGGTTGATCCGCTATTTTTGCAGCCCAGCCCAAGTCCGAGGGGTAGCAGAAAGATCAATGACGACGAGGATTCCGAAGTTAATGCAACACCAAGAAAAAAACACAGGCCCGTTATATCTCATCCACAGCACGAAATCAGGTTTGACGGAGTAGGACATCTTCCACGTTATTTGGACGATAAATTTGCATCGAAATGCAGGTTTCCTGGATGCAAATCTCGCTGTCGTACCATCTGCACAAAGTGCCAGGTTTATCTGTGCATTTTAAAAAACAACTGTGTTGAACAGTATCATATCTAGTATTGTTAATAATCTAAAAAAAAATAAAAAAAAAATAAGAAAAAAATTTAAAAAAAATGTTGTGCCATGATAGACCTGAGGTACACATATGTGATGTGCACCAGGTTTTTTCCAATGAATTTAATAAAAATATTTTTTTTTTATTGCAAATCTCTTTTTTGATAAGATTAGAAACCCACTAAAAACTATCATTTCGCTTTTTTTATTAGTCTGGGTCTCAAGAGCCTATAGGAGGTACCAATTTGAGATAAATCTCGCAAAATGCATTCTTACCCAAAGATAGACTGTTTCATCTAAATCGTTAAGGCCGTTTTAAGAAAAATTAAGTTTTAACAAACCGTTATATGACATATACCATTGTTTTAGAGCTAAAATTGCAATTTCAACACTATGAACCAAGTTTGCAAATCGGCCCATCCGCTAAGGCTGCAGATCTGCAAACAGGCAGACGGACGAACAGAATTTTCCAACACATTTTTTTCTATACTTTCCTATCATCGTGATGTTTAATTGTTATCTCAATTTTGTTTGCACCAATCAATGAAGTGCCTTATACTCGTACTATACATAAAATAGTACCATAATCCCAATTAAAAATCGCGTTTGGTCGATTGGTGTATGGAATAAATAACCCCCCCCCCCCCCCCCAAATTGTCTGGCTACGGCCTTGAGTTAGATAGGGCTAAGAAATCAGGTTTGTTTTTAAACAAAAAAAGTTTAGAAATCTGACAAACGACAGATTTGTCTTTTAAATTCATCAAGTAATTCAAAAACAAATTGCCGATTAGTCGTGGACTAGGTGCAATCTTATTCGGGATGGCGAATGTCAGCGGGATTTTTTTTTAGATGAGTTAAAGTCCATCACTATTGCAGAAGCATCACTCGCGTACTAGCTCTGCAATGTCTTTCGATGATTTTTTAATTCCAGCGAATTCCCAATACAAAACAAAAAAAAAATTAAGATAAAAAGCAAATTTTTCATTTCAAAGTCACTGACTTATTGAACAGCTCATACGAGTAATTAATGTTACTACAATAAGCAGCTACGAGTATAAACATGCCGGTAGTGCATCTTAAGCGGCACCACGCAGGTGATCTATGACATGGTTATTATCTATCAATTTTGTATGCACCTGACATTGTAACATGCAGTAACCAAAACGTCAGAGGTCACAGAGAAATTCCATACAGATTCAGTAGGTACGAAATATATGCGAAAGCACAATTAGCCACATTGATATTAACAGATGCTAATCGATGGCGGTGCCTGTTATGTCGAGTATAATCTGCCCCTGGAAGTCAGTAGCAGAGGAAGACTATATGTCATTAATCCAAACGCTAGTTTAAGAAGGAGGTACTGGTAGCTAACCTAATGCTAAGGTAAGCAAGACGAGAAAAAATAAGTTTAGACGAATGGGTTGGATTGGAGTACGGTATGCTCCGCGAGTGTACTCTACAGGAAGGGTAATTATAGCTTTTGAATGATGTAGGGAATGCCGGAATGATATAAATTTTAGAAAAATTAACATAATGATTTGTCGACCTTGGAAACCGCGGTAGATGAAGTCTTTAATTGCAATGCATGGTTTCCTTTGAAGTAAACCATCGGAGCCGGCAGCCTTATAATAATTCAGAGTTTTACTGGTTCGCCTGTGGGGTTCTCCGGTTTACCCCCAACAAATCGTCATGCATTTTACAGTTTTGCTAACCTCTTTAATACTAGGTGGTGGCACCAGTTCTTCGTTAACTGGCGGTGGATTGCATGTCGTTTATTGCATGATAAGCAATGGCTTATAAAACACGCTAACCTTCCTGATATTTTTGGAAAGGTCGAAGAATTACTACATTTCTCCAGTGAAAATCAATAACTATATTTGTCGCACCTGTGTTGTGATCCGCACAACTAAGCGGTCTGCCAACCCACATCTAAGCGCCATCTCCAACCTTCCATAACAATTGATTTATTTATTAATTATTAATTATTAAATTAAACATCACATTCATCCAGTGCTCGTACGCGCTTAACTTCGTTTACATCACATTATGCCTCCTGCATAGGAAAGGATAAAATTAAATGTTTTAAACTTTTCTATAGTTTTGTGCGACTTATGCTGCCGGTTGTCTGATCTAATCCGACCTATTCCAGTCATGAATATGAATGGAATAGTGATTCCCACGGGTGAAAAGTTCAACTATCTGGAATCTATTTTTAATAGCAAAGCAATCTGAGATGACGACACTAAACATCGCCTAAGCGTATGGTGGATGAATTAGCGAGAAAACACAGCCATCTTCTGTCACCGAAGCTGAAAGAGGGCTCTACGCAGAAGCTGTGCGCCCGGCGCCTTAATACGCTTCACAATGTTGGACAGCTTACAAAAAGTATAAGTGCAAATTAAATTCAGCTGAGATATAGATGCTTCGCATGACAGCGGGAGTAACAAAGCTTGATCGAAAAAGAAATTCCAAGATCCGACGAAGCCTTCACGTCAAGGAACCTATCTCAATGAAAATGGAGCGTGACCGGCTCAGTGGGTGTACTGAGATGTTCAAAGGAGGGACCCTATGAACCCCGTCAAAAAAGCAGTATTAATCAACGCACCTTTACAATCGCGAAAGAGAAGCAGAGGTCTACTCGTGAATAACACAAACACATCTATGCCAGCATTTGATTGGCCTCCGAGATCAAATGATTCGAGATCGGAGGCTTAACTTTTGAGGACAAACCGGCGAATACCACAGGCAGACCAGAAGGGATGCTGTGAAGTGGAAGGGCTATAATCCCTTTAGTCCAGATCATATTATCGTCGTTAAGGAAAAGAAGAAGATATAACTTTCTGCAAGAAAATTGTTGGAATCACCAAATGAAATTCGAACTGGTCATTTGGTTAGCCTGTTGAAATATTTGTCAGATTAATTTCCGGATAAAGATATTGACATCGAGTGAGTACAAAATCCATTTATCATTTGAAGTCCACCTGAAATCCTAGCTGGTTTGGAATACGAATCATTCTTAGATCTTCAGACCTCAACGAATTTTGGGTTTGTTTTTGGAGTGAATATCCTGAGTTAGCCAAAAAGGCTGTTGTTGTATTGACACAGATTGACTACGTTTGCTAAACAATAATTACTTGTTATTATTCGCTTTTTTCTTATTTGATTCACTGTACTATTGTATTCCAAAACGACACAGATTGACTACGTTTGCTAAACAATAATTACTTGTTATTATTCGCTTTCTTTTCGCCGAAAATCAAGAACACCACTTCATTCAAAATTAGATCGCGATAATTCTGCTTTTAGCACGAATATTGATAAAACCACAAAGAGTATGAGACGACAAGAATAAACTAGACTCATTGAATAACCATTAACCAGTGCTAATGGTTATTCAATGAAATTTTATTTCAGTTTTTCAATACATTAATTTTTACTTATCGGTTATTTTATTCGGCTCCTCGTGGTTTCGCTTCACTTTTAAGACTCGCTTAATAACTATTTAAAATTGTCTGCTCTGCCTAGAAAAATTGAGGATGACATTTTACCTTGAAGAGGATATTTGGCACTTTTGGAAGCTAAGTGCCAGTTCACGAGCGTGGTGGAATGTATAAACGTACTGTACATATGACACTATAGGAATTAGGAAATGATGGGGTCTGGGACTGCGGATGCATTTGCCAGATAACACGATTGTATCGTCTGAAATACAATTCTGTTATTTAAAATGCTTGTGGGAGGAAAAGTATGCATATTTATGTATGCAACACTGTCCTAACTTTGTTCCCTTTAGTCACAATGTTCCATTTGTGAAACAGGCTTTTCAGGTTATAAAAAATTTTATACCAGGGGTATATGTGTTGTCACCACTCACGAGTGAGTGTGAACTTACAGGTTATACTTATACTCTCTGCTGGGTCCCGGGACATGAAGGCATTCCGGGCAACGAGAAAGCGGACGAAGTAGCAAGACAAGGTTCGGAAGCTGTGTCAGAACAAGCTGATCCCTCTGTACTCGTTCTGCCTTGCTCACTCAGGCTTGAAGCAGCGAAAAAGGCAATAAGAGAGGCGAACCTTAGATGGACGGCATTAGATACTTGCCAAACCACTAGAACGCAATGGCCAACCTACAATGAGGCCAGAACCGAGAGTCTAATGAAAAATGATAGAACATCACTATCCACCCCCGTAGGTATTTTAACGGGGCACAACACTCTGCGGTACCATATGAAGAAATTACGCTTGACGGAGGAAGAACTCTGTTGAAGCTGTGGCGACGAGGAAGCTCTGGAGAACACTACCCACTTCCTGTGTCACTGCCCGGGTCTCCAACACATCAGATACATATTTCTGGGGAGACACTTCTTCCACGACCTAGACGAGCTCTCCAGCACACCGATAGACAAAATAATGAAGTTCATCAAATCTACAGGATGGTTTGTATCGAACAGCACAGCGAGTAATTACTCTCAGACAGGGTTAAAAATGAATAAGGGACTACCCTCCTCCCCCGATGGGCATCAAAAAAGGGTCAGCATTGACCTGAGTGTGGCACTATGCCAGCCCACCTACCTAACCTAACCTATACAAAAAATAAATTTAGGTCATGATGGGCTGCTGCTCCATATATGCGTATACAACTATCGGACATGAAACCGACCTTTAAAGCAACTATAAATTAAACCATGCAACAATTTCATTCTTCACATTAACTTTGCTTGAAATATTCCTAAAAAAATGGTTTTCCTCTTAATTTGAATTGCAGCGTCTCAAATTTGTTCTTGTACAGAGATGCATTTTTGAACAGAAAATTGGGAACTTTTTTTCATCCTAAGAGAAGGATAACGAAAAAATTCTTCAATAAATGATGTAACGGAACAGGATTTTAATTAACTAATTTTCCAACTCCAAATGTTTGCATTTCAGAGTTTATACACACTACCCACAACATTTGGTTGCAAATACAAAATTCGTTCGAGCTTTGAAGCTCAAAATTTGTTTGTTTCTCATCACTACATCCTCAAAAATAGGAAAAAAATTGGGTCTATGGCTACGCGTGATTATTTTTAATTTTAGCGCACGCAACTTCATTGCTCCTCATAATGAGATGCTAGTTGTTGCGAGCAGCTTTCTAGATAGGTTCTTTGACGTGAAGGTTTCCCCGGATCTGGGAACTCCTTATTCGATCAATCTTTGTTACTCCTGGTGTCACATGTCCAGCCTAATATTTACAAATATGGAATTTGAATTGGCTATGAGGATTCTTTGCTTGGGGATAATCAATTAGTGGATCTTTTTTAAAGATAAGATTTTAAAGACAATTTCGCACTTATGTGTTACCATTTATAGTATCATTGCTCGTTATAGGTTTTGATTTAATTTGATTTATCAATAAATCGAAAGAGAGCGTCCTTAAAATCATTGGCTTCAAAATGTGTCCTCATACTGAGAGGAAGTGAGCTCCAAAGCTGAATACTATGAACGAAGTATTGTCGCTCTGAGCTAAGATAAGTAATACGCACTTGAATACTTAAATAAATATGGAGCCTGCCTGCTAATTATAATTTTTATGTAGGTAAGGTACTTTATTATGCAATAATCCATGCATTTGTCATGTGTACATCTCAGTATATTTTAAGCGCATAGTGTAACATGGCCATAAACTCTCAATCCATAAACGTATAGATTTATGCTGTTGAATGCATCATTGAGCTTACGCCTTATGAGCGCACAACTACAATAAGAGATTTCGCGGCCAAATGTGATAATTTGAATCAATAGAGTCCTAACTAGTTAAATCCTATTCTAAGGGTATAGGTAAATAAAATACAACTGATCACTTTGGGATCCAATTTTATTCTGAGTTTTCTTTTTTCACAGTCTTAAATCTAACTTACAATCATTTATTATTGTTATTGTTATACCCTATTCTATGGGTATATTAATTTTGACGCATAGTTTGTAACATACCTTAATATTGCCCGTAGTCCCCTAAAAGTTACTATATTTATGATATCTTCTCCTTGACGGAAACATGGCTTAATGCCGGAATCTTAGACACGGAACTCTTCAATCATGAGTTCTCAATATTCAGAAACGATCGTCATCAAAATGACCTGAAAGCGCTTGGAGGAGGTGTCCTGATTGCTGTTCGTTCCAACCTTGAATCACGAGAGATTAACTTTCCATTTCAACTAACCGTCGAAATTATCTGTGTAAAAATTACACTTAAGAACAAGCATTTATATGTTGTTAATGCATACATTCCATCGTATCGTCTGTGTTCCTTGTATTCTGAACTTTCTATGGCACTAGACCATATTTTTGACATATCTTGTTGTGACAGCACTGTCGTACTTATAGGCGACTTCAATCTGCCACATATTGGATGGGTACCTTCTGAGGATGATTCTCATCTCATCCCATCCTTTGACTCTGCCCAACAAGAGCTCGCTTTACTGGACAACATCTTGTCTTTTGACTTACAGCAAACTAGCTGTATAAAAAATTTTAAAAATCGAACTCTCGATCTTGTTTTTTCTTCTAACTTTGTTAGTACTGTTGTTCTGGAATCCCACTTCAGTATAACTAACATAGATAATAATCATCCACCATTGGATGTATTTATTGAATTAGGCGCACATTTGTACGAAAATAGTAATTCGTATGATCGTTCGCAATCTTTTGACTTTCGGAAAGCAAATTTTCAAAGGCTTTCTGATGAAATTTCCAGCTTTAATTTTAATCTTACTGCGTTTTCTAATATTGAAGATGCAGTAGTTTCCTTTTATTCTTTGATGGATAACTGCATGAAAAAAGTGATTCCTGTGAAATCCTCTAGGAATCTGAAAACGTCCCATCCTTGGTACACTAAAGAACTCAAATCAATACGAAACAGACGTAATAGGGCTTGGAAGAACTATTTAAAAAGTCTCCGCCATTCAGATCTTGAGCTCTATCTTACACTATTCAACGAATTCAAATCTTTATCCTGCAACTTATATATTGACTATATAAGTAAAATGGAATGCTCTCTAAAATTGGACCCCAAACTTTTTTGGGGATTTGTTAATTCTAAGAAAAAAACCGATGGTTATCCATCGAAACTTACTAACAATAGCTCTACAACTGCTGATTCGCTAGACGCAAGCAATATGTTTGCAGATTATTTCAGTAAGACGTTTAGGGTGACCCCTCTTCATATAGATGAGCAATATTTTAGTTATCTAACTAGCTGTTCCCAAATAAGTTTTAGTAGCTTCTCATTTGACTTGGAAACAATTTTAAAATGTATTTCTTCTCTGAAGAATGATTATTCATCAGGTCCTGAAGGCATTGCACCGATCGTTCTTAAAAAATGTAGTCATGCAATTGCTCCATATCTTAAATATCTGTTTGAATTGTCCATTATGTATGGAAAAGTGCTTTTATTACACCTGTATTTAAAAAAGGCGAACGTGATGATATCACTAATTATAGGCCTATTTCAAAGCTTTCGTGTATCCCTAAGCTTTTTGAACAAATTGTTTGCGAAAAGTTAATATTTCTTTGTCGCATGATTGTTCTAATGCCTTAGAGAATAAGGACGAAATGGATTGCATATACACTGACTTCTCTAAAGCTTTCGACCAGCTGTCCCATGAAATAATCGAGTTTAAGCTCAGAGCTTTTGGTTTCCCACCAAGTTTCATAAAATGGGTTAATTCATACCTTAGATCAAGGGTTTATCAAGTCAAATTTAGAGGATTGCTATCTGTATCTTTTACAGCTGAGTCCGGAGTTCCCCAAGGTAGTCACCTCGGACCAATTCTATTTATACTAGCCATTAATGATGTTAAAGCATGTATAAATCACAGTAATATCCTGATCTACGCTGATGATATGAAAATATTTAAATCTATCACTAGTCAGCAAGATAGAATTTTTCTTCAATCTGACATTAATAGCTTCGCCAATTGGTGTGATAAAAACGGTTTATCCCTGAACCCTACTAAATGTCAACATATGACATTCTCTAGAAAGAATATACCTTCCACCTTTCAATATTCTTTGTCTCAACATATTCTTTGTAATGTTGATAATTTTAAGGATCTTGGGGTTTATTTCGATCCCAAACTGGTTTTTGCCAAGCATATCAATTTTATTGTTAATAAATCTAATTCTATGCTGGGCTTCGTAAAAAGGTGGGCGAAAGAATTTAATGACCCATACGTTACTATGTCATTGTGCAATTGTTTTGTCCGTCTGATTCTAGAGTATGTTTCACAAGTTTGGACGCCGTTCTACAACATCCATTCAAATCGAATCGAGGCCATTCAACGTAAATTTATTCGATTTGCACTTAGAGGACTTCCATGGGATGATCCATTTAACCTTCCTCCTTACAGTCAGCGTATTAAGCTTCTTCAAATGTTACCCCTTTCTCAACGAAGGCTTAATAGCGATATCATTTTTTTACAGCAGCTTATATCCGGTCAAATAGATGCACCTGACTTGCTGTCATCTATTTTCTTTAATTTCCGGTGTGGTGCCCATAATTTACGTAGTGTTGAATTATTGTTTAGCCCCCATCATAGAACGAATTATGGGAGGCATGATCCTATTAGTCGCATGAGTAGAATCTATAATATAAATGATCATGTGATTGACTTGCATGTTAGGAAAATTAAGCTGAAAAATATTTTGCGCAATAATACCTTAATGTCTTAATTTATTTGCATGATTTGTGTTTGTGTTAGTATTTTATAGGTACATAATTATTGTATTTTTAATTGTTTTTTCCTTACTAACACCTGCACTAAATGATGAGCCTGTGGGAGCACTTTTAGTGCCGGCAAATTTCTGCTCGTGATAGTTGCTTGCTTTAAGCACTCCACGACACAGAACTGATAGTGTATAAAAAAAAAAAAAAAAAAAAAAAAATCAGCATCGATAGTAATGTCGATCTAGCCATGTCCGTCCGTCCGTCCGTCTGTCGGCAAAAATTAGGCCTTTAAACTGGGCCTAGAGAGCTAAAATTTTAACCATATACTCTCTAGGGCCCCGAAATAATCAAGTTTACAAATTTTTGAAATCCGCCCACAAACTCAAAAAACAAAATTTTCAAAAAAATCGAATTTTGAGCTAAAAAGCTGATTTTTTTTATATACGATCTATGACTCATAAAACGGCTCGGGAGATAAAATTTTCAAAATCCGCCCACAATTAAATAAAACAATTTTTTTGAAAAACCAAAATTTGAGCTAGGGAGCTGGAATTTATAATATATACTCTCAGGGGGCCTTTATGCTCATGTGTAAATATTTTCAAAATCCGCTTACTGACACTCCCACAATTAAATAAAACAATTTTATTGCAAAACCAAAGTTTGAGCTAGGAGGCGTTTTTTTACAAAAGCTTCGTTTTTTTTCAATTAAATCCCTTAACGGTAAATGTGCTGTCCTGTTAGGTAGGTCGATGTGACGGAAGTGCAGTGTAAGGTAAAAGATAGTGTACTAGGGAAATTGATTGTGGAAGTGTTTTTGGGCTTTTTGCTTTCGCTTTTTGCTTTCGGCTTTCGTAAGCGGATGTGCCGATGACTGCAATTAACTTATATTTATTTTGAGTTATAGTTGGTAAAATAATTGAATTTTACCCGTAGACCCCCAAAAGTCACTAAATGCTCATGTGTAAAGATTTTTAAAATCCGCCCTTAAAAATAACTTCTTTTTTTTAAGAAATCATGGAAATGAAAGTCCTGTTCTTCGCAATGTAATCCGTTCTGAACAATTCCTTCATGCAAAGTTTCCCGCCATGCCCACTTTCAAGGTGTGGTTTGCCACAAAAAAATTGTTTTTTCTACTGAATTTCAAAAATAAATTACAAACAATTATGTTAAACTAAATATGTAGACCATATCCTTTTTAACAATTCCCCAATACATAGATATCAAACGGTTTGAAAACCAGATAGTTTTTTTAAATGTTTGTAATAGTCCGAATCAATCAATCCACATAAAATATCGCAACAGAGAAGCTCAAAAGGTAAAACGGCTTGCGTGCCTAGGTATCTCCGGAGCCATAAACAGCTTCCATAGAGGCACTAACAGGATAAACAATTCTCCAAATACACATTTAAAAAGTGGTGATCCGCAGTACAACAAATTTAATACAGTAAACTAAAATAAGGCTTAATATTTTATTTTATTTTTTTAAGGAAATCCAAACCCCAGAGCACTTAGACTCGGTAACGGTATATTGTACTAGGCAGGCAGAAATGCTATTTTTGGTGTAGAGGTTATAGAACCAATGTGTTATTCATTTCTCTTCTTTTTTTTTAGTAAGTGGCGTATGTTGTTCCTCCCCATGGGTTGAAGCTGCACCGCACGGGTCACAAGCAAACACACTCCTCTATACAATCGCCACCATCGCCACCATAAAAAGGTATTCGGATGGTTCTTAAATGGAACCGGGGTTAGGAGCCCGAGTATACGGACAAAATATATGCATTACGATACATATGGGAAAAAGTCTCAACGTATTTCAAGTACATAGAGCTCCGCGCCATTCAAGAATGTGCTAGCCACATCAAAACATCTGGTATTAAAGGCGCCACCATCCATATATTCACGGATAGTCATGCAGCTATAAATGCCCTTAGCTCGCATACCATTGAATCCAAATCACTCATACACTATTTTAAGACTCTTCAAATACTCGGTTTAAGGAACAAGACCAAATTGTGTTAGATTTCGGGCCACAGAGGTTTTGAAGGCAATGAAAATTCCGACGAACTGGCAAGAAAGGGCTCAGAAACTCCTTTCAAAGGTACCGAACCCTTCTGCTGCAATTATAGATCAGCAGTTTTCACAACTATAAAACGCTGGGAACATACAAAATGTACCACTTATTGGGCGAACATCCCAGGACTAAGACAGTCCAAACAAGCCATCCAGCCCTTCTATAGTAATTCCAACATATGTCAACATTTTGAGCCGGCATGATATCAAAAACATAGTAGGTTATCTTACGATTCACCACCTGTTACGGTACCACCTGAACAAAATGAAAATAGTCGACTCTTCCGAGTGCCGGCTATGTCTTGAAGAAGACGAAACAGCTGAACACATTCTAGCTGAATGTCCAGCCTAAATGAAACTATACAGAAGATTTTCTTTAGAGAACAATTAATTTCCGAAGATATGGAAGTCCTCTGCTGACAGCATTATCCTCTTTGTACGGAAAGTAGAAATACTACTAGCCTAAACAATTTCTGGCCAGACGATGCAACAATAAATCGAATTTTGAGCTAAAAAGCTGATTTTTTTTATATACGATCTATGACTCATAAAACGGCTCGGGAGATAAAATTTTCAAAATCCGCCCACAATTAAATAAAACAATTTTTTTGAAAAACCAAAATTTGAGCTAGGGAGCTGGAATTTATAATATATACTCTCAGGGGGCCTTTATGCTCATGTGTAAATATTTTCAAAATCCGCTTACTGACACTCCCACAATTAAATAAAACAATTTTATTGCAAAACCAAAGTTTGAGCTAGGAGGCGTTTTTTTACAAAAGCTTCGTTTTTTTTCAATTAAATCCCTTAACGGTAAATGTGCTGTCCTGTTAGGTAGGTCGATGTGACGGAAGTGCAGTGTAAGGTAAAAGATAGTGTACTAGGGAAATTGATTGTGGAAGTGTTTTTGGGCTTTTTGCTTTCGCTTTTTGCTTTCGGCTTTCGTAAGCGGATGTGCCGATGACTGCAATTAACTTATATTTATTTTGAGTTATAGTTGGTAAAATAATTGAATTTTACCCGTAGACCCCCAAAAGTCACTAAATGCTCATGTGTAAAGATTTTTAAAATCCGCCCTTAAAAATAACTTCTTTTTTTTAAGAAATCATGGAAATGAAAGTCCTGTTCTTCGCAATGTAATCCGTTCTGAACAATTCCTTCATGCAAAGTTTCCCGCCATGCCCACTTTCAAGGTGTGGTTTGCCACAAAAAAATTGTTTTTTCTACTGAATTTCAAAAATAAATTACAAACAATTATGTTAAACTAAATATGTAGACCATATCCTTTTTAACAATTCCCCAATACATAGATATCAAACGGTTTGAAAACCAGATAGTTTTTTTAAATGTTTGTAATAGTCCGAATCAATCAATCCACATAAAATATCGCAACAGAGAAGCTCAAAAGGTAAAACGGCTTGCGTGCCTAGGTATCTCCGGAGCCATAAACAGCTTCCATAGAGGCACTAACAGGATAAACAATTCTCCAAATACACATTTAAAAAGTGGTGATCCGCAGTACAACAAATTTAATACAGTAAACTAAAATAAGGCTTAATATTTTATTTTATTTTTTTAAGGAAATCCAAACCCCAGAGCACTTAGACTCGGTAACGGTATATTGTACTAGGCAGGCAGAAATGCTATTTTTGGTGTAGAGGTTATAGAACCAATGTGTTATTCATTTCTCTTCTTTTTTTTTAGTAAGTGGCGTATGTTGTTCCTCCCCATGGGTTGAAGCTGCACCGCACGGGTCACAAGCAAACACACTCCTCTATACAATCGCCACCATCGCCACCATAAAAAGGTATTCGGATGGTTCTTAAATGGAACCGGGGTTAGGAGCCCGAGTATACGGACAAAATATATGCATTACGATACATATGGGAAAAAGTCTCAACGTATTTCAAGTACATAGAGCTCCGCGCCATTCAAGAATGTGCTAGCCACATCAAAACATCTGGTATTAAAGGCGCCACCATCCATATATTCACGGATAGTCATGCAGCTATAAATGCCCTTAGCTCGCATACCATTGAATCCAAATCACTCATACACTATTTTAAGACTCTTCAAATACTCGGTTTAAGGAACAAGACCAAATTGTGTTAGATTTCGGGCCACAGAGGTTTTGAAGGCAATGAAAATTCCGACGAACTGGCAAGAAAGGGCTCAGAAACTCCTTTCAAAGGTACCGAACCCTTCTGCTGCAATTATAGATCAGCAGTTTTCACAACTATAAAACGCTGGGAACATACAAAATGTACCACTTATTGGGCGAACATCCCAGGACTAAGACAGTCCAAACAAGCCATCCAGCCCTTCTATAGTAATTCCAACATATGTCAACATTTTGAGCCGGCATGATATCAAAAACATAGTAGGTTATCTTACGATTCACCACCTGTTACGGTACCACCTGAACAAAATGAAAATAGTCGACTCTTCCGAGTGCCGGCTATGTCTTGAAGAAGACGAAACAGCTGAACACATTCTAGCTGAATGTCCAGCCTAAATGAAACTATACAGAAGATTTTCTTTAGAGAACAATTAATTTCCGAAGATATGGAAGTCCTCTGCTGACAGCATTATCCTCTTTGTACGGAAAGTAGAAATACTACTAGCCTAAACAATTTCTGGCCAGACGATGCAACAATAAATCGAATTTTGAGCTAAAAAGCTGATTTTTTTTATATACGATCTATGACTCATAAAACGGCTCGGGAGATAAAATTTTCAAAATCCGCCCACAATTAAATAAAACAATTTTTTTGAAAAACCAAAATTTGAGCTAGGGAGCTGGAATTTATAATATATACTCTCAGGGGGCCTTTATGCTCATGTGTAAATATTTTCAAAATCCGCTTACTGACACTCCCACAATTAAATAAAACAATTTTATTGCAAAACCAAAGTTTGAGCTAGGAGGCGTTTTTTTACAAAAGCTTCGTTTTTTTTCAATTAAATCCCTTAACGGTAAATGTGCTGTCCTGTTAGGTAGGTCGATGTGACGGAAGTGCAGTGTAAGGTAAAAGATAGTGTACTAGGGAAATTGATTGTGGAAGTGTTTTTGGGCTTTTTGCTTTCGCTTTTTGCTTTCGGCTTTCGTAAGCGGATGTGCCGATGACTGCAATTAACTTATATTTATTTTGAGTTATAGTTGGTAAAATAATTGAATTTTACCCGTAGACCCCCAAAAGTCACTAAATGCTCATGTGTAAAGATTTTTAAAATCCGCCCTTAAAAATAACTTCTTTTTTTTAAGAAATCATGGAAATGAAAGTCCTGTTCTTCGCAATGTAATCCGTTCTGAACAATTCCTTCATGCAAAGTTTCCCGCCATGCCCACTTTCAAGGTGTGGTTTGCCACAAAAAAATTGTTTTTTCTACTGAATTTCAAAAATAAATTACAAACAATTATGTTAAACTAAATATGTAGACCATATCCTTTTTAACAATTCCCCAATACATAGATATCAAACGGTTTGAAAACCAGATAGTTTTTTTAAATGTTTGTAATAGTCCGAATCAATCAATCCACATAAAATATCGCAACAGAGAAGCTCAAAAGGTAAAACGGCTTGCGTGCCTAGGTATCTCCGGAGCCATAAACAGCTTCCATAGAGGCACTAACAGGATAAACAATTCTCCAAATACACATTTAAAAAGTGGTGATCCGCAGTACAACAAATTTAATACAGTAAACTAAAATAAGGCTTAATATTTTATTTTATTTTTTTAAGGAAATCCAAACCCCAGAGCACTTAGACTCGGTAACGGTATATTGTACTAGGCAGGCAGAAATGCTATTTTTGGTGTAGAGGTTATAGAACCAATGTGTTATTCATTTCTCTTCTTTTTTTTTAGTAAGTGGCGTATGTTGTTCCTCCCCATGGGTTGAAGCTGCACCGCACGGGTCACAAGCAAACACACTCCTCTATACAATCGCCACCATCGCCACCATAAAAAGGTATTCGGATGGTTCTTAAATGGAACCGGGGTTAGGAGCCCGAGTATACGGACAAAATATATGCATTACGATACATATGGGAAAAAGTCTCAACGTATTTCAAGTACATAGAGCTCCGCGCCATTCAAGAATGTGCTAGCCACATCAAAACATCTGGTATTAAAGGCGCCACCATCCATATATTCACGGATAGTCATGCAGCTATAAATGCCCTTAGCTCGCATACCATTGAATCCAAATCACTCATACACTATTTTAAGACTCTTCAAATACTCGGTTTAAGGAACAAGACCAAATTGTGTTAGATTTCGGGCCACAGAGGTTTTGAAGGCAATGAAAATTCCGACGAACTGGCAAGAAAGGGCTCAGAAACTCCTTTCAAAGGTACCGAACCCTTCTGCTGCAATTATAGATCAGCAGTTTTCACAACTATAAAACGCTGGGAACATACAAAATGTACCACTTATTGGGCGAACATCCCAGGACTAAGACAGTCCAAACAAGCCATCCAGCCCTTCTATAGTAATTCCAACATATGTCAACATTTTGAGCCGGCATGATATCAAAAACATAGTAGGTTATCTTACGATTCACCACCTGTTACGGTACCACCTGAACAAAATGAAAATAGTCGACTCTTCCGAGTGCCGGCTATGTCTTGAAGAAGACGAAACAGCTGAACACATTCTAGCTGAATGTCCAGCCTAAATGAAACTATACAGAAGATTTTCTTTAGAGAACAATTAATTTCCGAAGATATGGAAGTCCTCTGCTGACAGCATTATCCTCTTTGTACGGAAAGTAGAAATACTACTAGCCTAAACAATTTCTGGCCAGACGATGCAACAATAAACCTTATAGGTCGCAGTGCCTTTTTCTTTTGTTTACTACTCATCGTAATATCTCTGCGGTTGTATCTTTTTTGCGAAGTAAACATCGAACAGTTGTTTCTCTCACAACGAATCGGTAATTTGGATGACAACCACTGTGTGTGAAAATAACTGAAAAGTGATCCTATCGAAGTTTCTTTCTTTCGTGTGACTGCTTGATTCGAAAAAGTAAACTGACAAATGCGCCTGCCAGACAACTGCCATCTACCTTTAGGCCGATTAAGCTCGAATCAGGCAATCTTTGATATTGGCCTGAGTGTGTTTTTGTGAAGTTTGGTCAAAATCGGTCCACCAAGTTTGCCCTGCGTCTTCTTTTGGCGCGCACATCGTTCATCCGATTGAGTTGAAACTTACTACAGTTCTTGTTGGCGATTGCGTGAAGGGCTCTGGCTTAGTACCATCAACGTGCAATATACCATAAACATACAACACGTGACTCGCGAGTAAAAAAACGGACTTCTTAGACAAATGTTAAAGATCAAAACTTGCAGTTGGGCAAGGCAAATCCTGGCAAAATCTTGGAAAAAAGGCAAATTCAAGTCGAGACTTACCACTTTTTTATCGAATTTAGAGCTGCATATGATAGCATTCATCGTCAGGAGTTCTACGTGGGGATGGCCGAATTCGGGATCCCGGCAAAACTGATCCAGTTGTGTCGCGTCACACTTGAAAACATGCGGTGTAATGTGCAGTTTGGACGCAGCTCTTCCGAATTATTAAAAAGTTGTACCGGATGTCGGCAAGGAGATGCGCTATCATGTGCCTTCTTCAATCTTGTTCTGGAGAAAAAAGTGCGAAGTTCAGGTGACCGCACGGAAGGCACTATCTTCAATAGATCCGTCCAGCGTGCCGTATTAAAGGCTTTCACGGCGATAGAAGAATAAGCGAAATTGGATGGTTTTGAAGTAAATGAGGACAAGACCAAGTACATGCTATCAAAAACAAACAAACAAACATCTGTCCACCGGCTAGGACAAATCGTCACTGTTGATATCAATAACTTCGCTGTAGTTAAGGAGTTCATCTACCTAGGAGTAAACATCAACTCCACGTATGACACCTTAGTGAATATGCGGCGGAGAATTACCTTGGTAAATCGTTGTTACTTCGGTTTAGCGAAACAAATGGGTTCAAAACTCCAAATTCGACGGACAAATTGCATGTTCTACCGAACCTTAATTCTACCAGTCCTGCTTTGTGGCGCCGAGTGCTGGTAGATAAGTAAAAAGGGGCAGCTATTGGGTTTTTTTGAAATAAAAATACTCTGTCGGATATTTGATCCTGTGTGCGAGTACGGCGAATGGAAGAGAAGATACACCCGCAAACTCTATGAGCTCTATACGAAGATGTGGATGTAGTCCAAAAAGCTAAATCACGTCGACTACATTGGCTCCGCCACATTGCGCGAATGGAAAATAGTGCTCCAGCCAAGAGGATCTTCGACTCCCAGCACCCTGTTTCGAGAAGGCAAGAAAGACCGATCCTGGGTTTTAAAGACCAGGCCATCGCGGATGCCAGAGCGCTTGGTCTGGAGAACTGGAAGCAGCGTGAATGGGATCGCAGACGATGGAAGGCAGCAGTGTCTCAGGCAGAGACTCTTCACGGGTCGGGAGGCCGTTAAGTAAGTAGTACATGCAGTTGGGAGAGAGGCTGAACAAAAATCTAATATGTTGGTATTCCAGTGCAGTTATTCAAATCAAGACAATTCAATAATTTGAAAAACAAAAAAAAAACACTCAAAAGCGTTAGAAAACAATTAATGTAGCCGACAGCGGAATAACGCCCCCATGAAGATTCGTCGGAAATTGCCCTAGGAAACCGCTGCTACTTTGGTTAAGCGAAACAAATGGATTCATTTAACTGATTTAAATGACGAAATCCATGCTCAACAGAACCTAAACCCTGTCGGCTCTGCTTCATGGTACCGAAGCCTAGACGATAACTGGGAAGGGAGAGTTAATACTGGGTTCCTTTAGAAGTTAAAATCTTCATCGTCCATTTAGTCGCTGTGTGGGAGTAAATCGAATAAAACAGAAGATACGATTGCGAACCCCATGAGCTGTACTAAGATGTGAGTGTAGTCCAAAATGCTAAAACACGTTGACTAAATTGGCTCGGCCACATCGATCTTATGTACAATAATGCAGGATCTTCAACTCCAAGATTAAAAGAAAAACAATGATTTAAATTTATCTTTTACTAAATTATTTTTATAATATAAAATGAAGCCTTACAAAAATCGCATGTTTAAGACAAGACACATGTACTGTAAAACATATGGAAAAAAATATTTACATTGAGAATGACAAGCAATTTACAAGAGCTGAGCTTATTTTAAATAATACATTATTTACAAATACACATACATAATATAAATAGATATAATCCTTAATTTTAATTTTAAATTTTAAGTAATAGCACGCCACATTGAATCAAATTTCGGTATTCAATTTCGCCTTCATTTCTACTTCAGTTCTCGGAGGTAACACTTTGACTAAGCACAAACAATTATTGTTTTGCTTCTGATTTAACTCCGCACGTCATTTAAGATGATAGGGGTAATTTTACCTCCGCATTAAGTTGACTAGAATCACCGCCAGCACAATGGAATAGCTCAATGTGGTGAGTCCAGCTGAATTTCCTAAACGAGCGTTCGCTACAATTATGGGCTCCAATTCCGGCCGGTAGTGCCAGTCGATGACATTCGTCTTGCAAATCTGTGCAAAAACCTTGGCGGATACCTTTGGCGTTCTAATCTTCTCCGGATGCGTGAAATCCACATGGAATAGACCAAACTTCTCGCTGTGAATGACAATAAAGAATCGATTGTAAGTTTTTTTTCACAAACAATTTGCGGCAAAGCTAATGACTTACCTAAATCCAGCCTTCCACTCGTAGCTGTCCATGAGACTCCATGCGATATAGCCTTTAATGTTAGCACCCTCTTCCAGAGCATCCAGAACAGATGTTAGATATGCGTTGTAATAATCCACACGGCCGTAGTCCTCGAGTCCACCCTTATCACTGAATCCGTTCTCCGTTATCAATACTGGGGGATTGTTGTATTCACGTTTGATCCACATTAAGAGTTTGTACATCCCGAATGGAACAACCTGAAGAGACAACAAAAAAAGAAACAGGTGTTGTTAGTACATCAAATAGCGTGGGTGTCAGAATATCATTGAATTTGTGGGGATTGAAAAAAAAGTACTTCTACAAAGTGGATGTTTCTACGGGAACAGAGACGTCTGTATCAGTTAAAATAGATTTATTAATTTCTCATAGAAAATTGGACTGCTTCTATGTACGCATAGACCAGTGTTGAGTCTGAGTGCTCCAGTATAGAAAGCCTCGCACCCCGACAAAACTAAATGTACGCACGCCTTTTGGAAGCACTCTTCAAGGGTAGAATGAGTCGACTTGAACAGATTTGCCGTGTAAGAAGTTTTTACTTTTTCCTTTCTCACATTTAGAACACAATTTAACATGATGGGGTAGGGAACCGAAAAAGGATTAACTTGCAGTAAAAAAATTATATAATTTGAACTATAAGTCGTACTCAAATAGAGGGATTATTACCATTACCCTCCCATTTCACTGAACTCCTACTGTTGAGCCTGTGGAGTTTCACCGGTTTTGTTTCAGAAAGTATCGGCAGGGCTCATGGTTTCGAATAACTTCTTTTTGCGTGATTCAGGAATTGTTAAGCCTGCCATTTTTTCGTGATTGTAGAGGAACGACAATCGATATCACCTTTTTGACAAGGTTCGTAGGCTAAGCGAAGCCGCTTTCGCTCCATTTTCTCTGAGATAGGTTCATTGACGTGAAGTCTTCCTCGAATCTTGGAAGTTCTTATTCAATCAAGCTTAGTTTCTTTCGCTGTCATGCAAAGCATCTTCATATCAGCTGCCGCTAATTTCTCCTCATCCTTTTTTTACGCTATTGATGCCTTTTCAAAATCAACCAACACCATATGCGACTCATGATGTTTTTTCCATTATGATCCATATGATTTGATTTGCATCTGTGGTTGATTTACCTGCGACGAGCCCGCGCTGATCATTCGAAAGCTATATCATTCTCCGTCGTATACCCGCTCAGCGATCTTCATAATTTTCCTTGTATGTGCAACCTTTTTTTTAAAGCCACCTGTGGCGCATTATCTAATCCAATTAAAAATGCTCTCATGCCACAAAAGAATTCGTTTATCGTAATGGTGACGATTATTGTTAAAAATACATTTCCTCATTTGTAAAAAAATGTTCTTTTTTTCTGTTAAATTTCTTCTAAAAATAACCGCACCGTTTTTGGGGAACTTTTATTTTTGTTATTTAAAGTCGAAGTTAATTGCTTCTCATTGCTGCATTCCGTTAACAAAAACAAGTGAGTAAATGGATATTTTGTTGACATCAAAACCGGTCCTTAACCTTAAACATTGTAAACTTCGCTAAGTGAACCAGCCCAGTAATTTTACCTGTAGAACTACAAACTACCACACAGCCTTTAAAAAGATAGTGTCAGAATTAACAGGCAATCAATCAGCGTTTGCAAGTCCTCAATTATTTAAAACTAAGATAGGTACCTACCAGGTGTCAATTAAAAAAAATACAAATGGTTGTAAACCCGTTCTATAAATTTCTACTACTTTGCATTTGTAATTATGATTTCTATTTACAATCAGGTTTTAATTAAGAAATTAAATGCATGTTGAGTGAACAAATTACTTAATGTTAACTAGTAATGGCGGGCGGGCGAAATGAAACATGGTGATCTTGAAATTTATTGTGGCAGCTGTTGTAGACAACAGATTTTTATAGTTTACCCAGTGAATTTGAATTACACATTTGGGCGGAATTGAAAATGCGCACAGTACTTATGTCAGCTTACTTCTTTCTTGACTACGAGACAATTTTGTTTTTTTTTATACGATTTGTGATTATTTAATGGGTTTTACCCTGGACCATGACCGCGGCGCACCCTACAAAACAGAGCAATGTGGAGAAATCACATTTCGTCATTTTCAGGCGCGTGTAGCGACACATTTCATATGTTGAAACTGACCCGCAAATCCACCACATAAGAACCCCGCAGAAAATAAATCACCGCAGGATTAATTTTCCTCCCAGGCCTATGGAACATTGCATTATGATGGAATGGAGATACTCAATTATAATTTCTTCAAAGGCTATGCTGACCGTAGTGAAACAAGCGAGGAATACTGAGAAGGATCAGAGAAACTTGAACAAACTTATTCTTTACTGAAATTAAGAAAATGAACTAAACCTGGTGGAAGAGAAGACATAAATAGTCCTCTTGACTAGAAGAAGCATTCCTGGGACATGGTCGGTCCCAACAACATATAAATATACCAAATATTAAGTGCAATATCTAGGTCTGAGATTGAATAAAAAGCAGGTGAAGGCAGCATCTGCAAGAGCAGAAAAGACAACGAAACCTTCAGACAGACTTATGACCAAAGAAGCAAGCAAGAGAAGACTGCTCATATCAATCACAAACTGCATCCCTCTTCATGGCTGTGATTTGGGTCGATGCCCTCAGAAAAGAGCAATACAGGAAGCAAATCGCTTCGACACAGAGAAGAGGTACGCCGCTTTCGTAAGGACAGGTGCAAAACAAAGTTGTGTGGGCGGGATTGACTCCGAAGAGGCAATTTAAATCCCTTGATCCACGGGTACAGGCGTTTTATTCCGAATTTGAGTTTGAAAGCAATAATGTATTTTAGAAACTATTCATAGAAATGACTTGATTTCAAAAATAATATAAGACAACAGATATCTGGCTTTAAAAAACAGTTATAGTATTTTGTTGTAAGTGTCTCCGTTGATTTTTTTTCATTTTAAGTTTTTTTTTCAAAAACCCTCCCCGAATATTGAAATGTTATCGATTTTTAAAATTATCGTAGTTGTGTCCTTTTAAAAAAGTGTAATCATGTATGTATACTCAACGCATCCTGACAGGGTTCCTAACGCTGTATTGCAGACTCTGAGAGCATTTGGGGAAATTGGTATATCAGAGGAAGATCGCTGCAGATTCCGCAAACTGCAGTTCTCATCCTGGAATTCTAAAGGGCATTTACCCGAATATTTAATATTTGGAAAGACCCTAAATGTACATTGCTCACTCTCAAGTTCTTTAAAGAAACCTGACCGGGGGACATACCCTATGAAAGATATCCATTCCAAGAATGGACTTTCAATTATAATTCTCCGCAAATTTATAATTCGAGGAGAACACTAGATGGGGAAACAAACACCTCTCTTGTGTAAGTGGGGGGCCCCTCTATTATTTTTTTTATTATTTTTACGCTGATGTAGAAGTTTACTGTGACTTTTTGTCGGTGATCTTGGTACCATATCTGACGACTAAATTGAAGCCAATGTTAAGAGTATTATTCCATTAGAACCACTTACATACGCCAAAAGACTGCATTATATTTTTGTCAGGAAATGACAAGATTTAATGGTTAAGTCAATACGATTTTTTTGCAAGCGGCCTGTCCCTAGCGTCCCTATTTTTCGACCACATAATTCCCTCAAGCTTTCAGAGTTCAATAAGGATTCCTTAAATTTTTAACTCACCTTCAACCATGGGGATCCGGATCCCGGCCATGTTGGATCTTGTGTCTCAACTACTCCCATATCGTGGTTATAAGATGGAACTGGGAATTTCGCCGTATTATTATGGCCATTACTTGTTACCAAATTTGTGGTATACGTGTTGATGCCAAAGAAATCTGATGTGCCCCGAATATAGCGGATTTCTTCGGGTGTAAATTGTGGCAGACGAGATCTGGTGAATCCTTGTTCCTTGCTCATGCCAGCGATACGATCGATCATTACTTGTGGATAGTTGCCGCGCTTTGAGAAAATGGGATGACCAAACCAGCCGACCTGTGGTGGAAGAAAGAAAAAATCGTATAAAATGTTAATTCTATTGTATATACTTCGTCCAATCACATGCGTTATTAAAGATACTGTTTATTATTTGATATTTTATTTAATATATTTGTATGGTATTTATACGGCATTAATTTTTTTTAGACCAATCAAAATGCGTAATTGGTAGAAATAAGGGCATAAGCACATTTTTAGTCCGTCTATATTTTAGGTGTAATTGGAATTTCAATTTTTAAATATTTTATACCAATCATTTTTATATTAGTTTCAAGAAAATGGGCAAATAAGTGCATTTTCGCAAAGTCGTGTGAATAATTCAAATCAAAAATAAACACAACGATTTAACATTAAAATGGTAAATGATTTGCTTCATAGAATAACATAGTAGGTATTAATATGACGCAATTGGTATAAACATATTTAAAACCCCGATTTGCGATCCTCTTCATTGGAAAATTGCCTGTACAACTTTCCAGTTAAGAAGCTTGTATAAGTTTCAAGTATGTAATAGTAATAGGGAATTAAATTTGTTTGAATATTTTATACCAGTTACGCGTTTTTAGGTATACATGTCAAGAAATTTTTAATCAAATCGTGGAAGTCATTAGAATAAGCATGAACAGGTGTTTTTACTTTTTAAATGAATAAGCAGTTCTAATATTTTAATGGCATAAAATTGAAATGAATGTACTAACGTAAAATTGCATTGCACGCTCCGATGCCGCCTTATCTTCATCTGAATTTGTTTTTGGCTCCGGCCATGATACATCCAAAGTAATTCCAATTTTACCTAAATAAAAAAAGTCATTCATCAGATTGAATATAAGCAAATAATATAATTGTTATAAAATGCATCCAAACACCGTTACGTACCTTTCTGTTGCGCTTGGTAATTATTTCTATACATATGGACGACTTCAGCGTGGGCCTTCAGTAAATTATGACCACATAAATAGGCTGGAATTCCAGGGTAATTGTATGCCGGAGCCATATAGTCTACACCATACCCATGCTCACACACGTGCCAGGGTTCATTAATGCTTGTCCAGATCTGGAAAATTATTTACCAATTAGATATTTATTGCAGAGTTTACAAGTGCAAAATTAAGCTTACCTTAACACGGTCACCAAACATTTCGAACAACAGTCGAGCATAGTCCTTAAATACGGGAATTATCTCTGGATTGGTCCAACCGCCCATTTCTTGCAGTCGCTGTGGCAGCTCCCAATGGTATAAGGTCACCATTGGAGTGATGTTGTATTTGAGTAGTTCATCGATTAAATTCGAGTAGTATTGGATACCTTTGTTGCTGACATGATTCATATAGCCAGTTGGAAGGATACGAGGCCATGAGATTGAAAATCGATAAATCTTCACATTCAGTTGACGCACCATTTGAACATCCTGACGCCACTGAAAGGAGATACAAGAAAATTGAAATGTGAAATTAAATTATTTTTAAAGGGACGTGACACCAAATGTCAGTTTAATCTGCTCCTAAATTTGTTTAGCCTTAGCCCCATATATTTTGTGTTGAACTTCTTTTCTCTACATATTTAAATGCGCTGAACTACTAAATAGACACATCGGAATGCCAATCTTCATGAGTTGCAGTTGCAGCTACCTCTTTAAATACTAATATATGCCTGCAATTCAACATCAGCAACGGCGGCTGTCTGAATATCAATTAAAGGCGATAAATATCTGATGGTCCCCGCGCCATCGTTCATACGGGCAGTGGTGTCATCTTGCCTCAGTTGCGAACCATCGTGCTGAATTTTCTGCTAGTTAAACGCGATTTCTAATCATGCTATTGACTATGACGTGGGGTCTAAGTCAAATATCTATTAGCCTTTACCTCTGATTTTTGCCTCAATGCCATCATCCTGCTATTAACAACATACTTAGGCAAGTGTCTTGCGACTCATCGGTATGAATTTAACAAGCCCCAATCATTATGAATATAATTGATAATCGAATTATTATCTTACTCGTAATTTTGTTTTTCTCTGGTTGCGCCAGACCTTGAAACGCTTTGGCACGTGAAACTGTACTCAAAAGCTTTGGAAAACTGACTACGGGTAAGTCCCATGAAGGTAAAGCTGGGCCAATTAATGGTAACTTGGAGACATAGTCGCAAGGCTGTGGATAGGTGTGGACCTATTCAAACAGCCGTGCATGTGGTGCGAGGAAATTATGGATTCACCTTGCTGCAATCAGCGCATGTTAATGCAAATAACTTAGAACACCCACCCACCCCAAGTTACAGATGTTCGAATGCCACCGATCGGTCATAATTAAACGTATTGCGGTCTTGCCAATCGAATAAGCATAGGGTAAAGAAGTTATTAATTATTTTTAGCGTGGTTGTGATTGGTGTGGGGGGGGGGGGGCGGGGGTATTGATACAGGTGCGAGTAATTAACGTTTTTGTAATTTCTTTTTGCTATACTTTTTGTCCAGATGTATATCTGGCTGAATAAAGCCGCCATTCAATTTAACGCCCCTTAATCCGCACAAGGGGCAATGTTTTTGTGATTAACTAACTACCTCTTGGTTACCGTGAGGGAGTTATTAGAGCAGAAAGGTTTCTATATCAACATCTTGTTGTCAATTGAATTCGCGCGCCGAGATAATTTAAAGATCTTGCCAATGTTTTAGTTGACAAACCAGATTAAGTTTCATTATAAATATCTTTGTGAGTGTGGTTTTGTTTTCGTTTGATGTTGTACAGGTGGACAAATGAAATCCAGACAAGGTGAATGTCTACGAGTGTAATAAATCTTTTTGAAGCTAAAATTATAATATTTCAAAATGTGGAAACTAGCATTAGGAAGTGCCGACAGTGCTGGAAATAATGACGACCACTCCCTTATTTTATACTGCCACATACGTTCTCGATTTAACCCGATTAAATAATCATGAAGACCAAAGAACCTGCCGCTTAACTGAGAATTTATCATTTTTTGTTAGTTAAGTTTACCAGTACTTATGGCATGTGAGAATGTCCAACAATTTTCTACCTCCGTACACTAACCAAACATAAAAAAACAATCCAATTAAAAAAATAATTAAAAAAATCCGACAACGATTTGGAAGTTCTAAACTTGAAAAGTATCCACGAAATAATCATGTTGGAATTGCAATGCATAATAATACAAAGTTACAAATCGCGGTGCTATAAGATGTTCCCGTAGAGGTAAATATTTCCTACAAAAACAGCTTATCCATGTATAAAATAGTATGTGCATGATGGCTCGTTTTGTAACAGTCTAATCCAAGTTGTTGTTTCATTCGCCTTCGCGAAAATTCTAAAATATTACAGAACAATGGGAGAAGTAAAGTGAACGACCTCGTTTTTGTTAGATGCGGTTTTTAAAAATCTTTGATTTATTATAGTTTCCTTTCTTTAAAATGAAAGAATGACAAAGATTGACAAGAAATATCTTGTTTAAATACATAATCCCTCAACCCGTTTGGACAGGGGGTCTTTGGACAGACAGACAGATATACAAATGGAATTGCGGGATAACATTTTGATAGCTACCACAAAGGCTTCTGAAATTTGTTTTATAAGGTCTTGATTCCATGGCTTTCACTTGATGGACTTTGTGTATTTTCGGCAAAAAGCTTAAACATGAAGCGGCACTTGCCTTGTGTGATATACTACTATTACTCTGGCGTTATCAGCGCAAGGAGAGATTAAATCCTAGCTCCTTCAGATATCCAAAAGTGTCAAATTATGTTTTAAGAACAAATTTAAAGGACCTGCAAATGTAAGCCAATTATAAGCGGCCTTTTTTCAGACTTTCGCAAGAGAGAGGGCAGTGAATTTTCTCTTAGGTGCACCTCGGTGAGATTCGAATCTCGAGAACTCTCTTACGAAGTATAGTTTAAGGTGATAACCCTATTTCAAAAAACACCACGCCCAGTTCCCGTTCGGCTTTGATTTGTTTTTAAAATTCGAGCGCACCAAAAGAACAGTATAGCACTGTACGAAAGGTTGCTCATCCTAACTCATATGTTTATAACCGCCTCTTAAAGAAGTGTCATCTGCTCAGAAAGATATGTTCACCCATATAGTAAAATATACTCAAATTCACCAATTGGCATCGTAGAATACTTTCGAAGTGAAAAATTTACTAGTCGGCGAGGTGAGTGCGCCTTACACCATCGTAAAAAACGCTCGAAGTAAAACTCCCCATAGAAATTCTAACGAAGCTAAATCGATGCGTGTCGAGTTTTAATTCTTAAACTCCAAATTTATTAATGAAAAACGCAACTAAATTGAATGTATTTGCATCATGAAGAGTTAACGCTTCCATTTACAGTAACAAATCAAGTTTAATACACGCGGGAGAAATAAAATAAATTACACAACAATCTACCTAAATGCTGCGAAATCAAATCAGATGGTGGTGAGTTGATGTGTGTAGCTTTGTTCATTTTTCTCAGTTTAAACTGAAAGACAGAAGTGTTGTATATTGATGACCCAAATCCCGATCGGTAACACAGTTTTTAAGGTGTTGCTGATTGATTCGTAAAGTCGGTCGGTATAACACCTTTTGTTAAATGGGAACGGCAGGTATATGTCCTGGGTAGACTTTTTTGTCTGGCGATCCTCTGATATAAATAACTCAGTCTGCCTCTGACGTGGTAGGAAAAGTGGTTCTGGTGTTAGCAAGAGAGTTTACTCTGACTTCTCCATTTCGTTCATATTTGACAATTCATTTCCATACATTCGTAGCACGACTAATCTGTTTCCAATAAAAGAACGCTCTGATTTCTCCTATAACAATTTTCGACAAGAGTATGTTTGCCGTAGTGGCTCAGCCCGACTAACATCCAAAATAAGAAGCTTCACAAAGTTGTTATTCGGAATCGCCGTTAAATTTAAGTACTTTCTATTCGTGTCGAAATATAGCTTCGCTCACACAAATGGTTGAGAGACTAGATTTTAGGCCACAGTACTTCCTGCGGTTTTTTTCCGGCAAGGCGTTATATCGCAATGCAGTGATGTGCATTATATTTTATTTATCATCGGAAGATGTCACGGACAAAAAATTCGGAATGATGGCCATGAATAAAACATGGACACAAATAAGACACGCAAGAAGTTCCATTTACAAATCTGTCATAGAAACTGATCACTGCGGGCGAACATAGAGTAGACTTTTTGAAGAGGAAACAAAGTCCATTGGTGAAACTTTAAATTCTTCGAGGAATAACAAAACAAATTAAATAGAAAAAGACTGTTTAAAACCTCTCCTCATAATTTCACATCTATTTGGCATTCTTTGAATCCTTTATTATTATTATTTCAGCTCACCTGATGATAACTATCGGAGGTTGTATCTGCATTCGATTGATCCACTATTTTCTCCGGAAACCGATGAGTCATATAATCCCAAATAGATTCACCCTTATCGTCAGCATCCCAGCCTCCCTCAATTTGATAAGATGACGAGCCAACTCCCCATAGAAAGTCATTGGGAAATCGCCGATGCACCTCACTTGCATTTCTGTAAAAAAAAAAAACACACAAATATTTAATGACATAAGAAAACTTTTTTTAACTACATAATGTTCCTATGTTCCTTCCCCCCATGCCCATACCCATTTAAAATATTCTAAAAAATATATATATAGCAAATAGGTATAGAAATCCAACCTTAAGTCGACGCACACTTTGTTATCAGCCGTCCTTCATCTTTTTATGATACAGAATGAGATCAGTGAAACAATTTTTTTTATTAATTAATTTGTTAAAATGTCACCACCTCTACTAATTTTGACGTATGTTATAATGTTCGAGAATTCTAATTATCATAAAGTGCTTTTTAAGAATTACAATCCGATCGATATCGCGTGCCACATCCGAACCAGACCTTGATGAGCAGTGTTATATGATTTGAATAAGACATTGATGTGGTCTAATTCATATGTGAATTGATTGCATTGATTTATGGTATCAATTTAATTAATTTTTAAAGGAGAATTATTATTAGAACAAAATAACGACGCGACGATAGCTTGTAGAATTGTGCCTAAAGGCGGGCGGTGGCTAACAGGCAAGTGGCTTTAGTTGCTGATGTCATTATAAATATTCTTTGCCGATCAAGACCGATGCCATATGACAAGGGAGGGCAGTCATTAATTATATATTTATTATCCGGGAAAGAAGGTAAGCTTGAAATACAATTTAAAAATAGAACTTGACTATTGGAAATACGTAGCACGTGTGGATACTATCCGGTATCTTTTAATTGATTTTCTTTAAATCTTGGGTTTTTTCCCCAAATGATTGACATGCGAAAGATTTGAGAAAAATCAATTTTTCTTAAGCAAATCCGGTGAAGAGCTGAGTCGCATAAATGTCGATGAATAGGCTGATGAATGTTATTTTGGAATAAATATACAAAACCAAGCAAATTACACAACAAGAGCGAGTATTTAATTTTTATTTTGGATCTAGGTAGAAGGCCAAATAGATTACCATTGATTGAAAGCAACTGAGCGAATTTAACAGCCTACTGGGAACTGTTAGGCCGATGAAGTCGCCAATCATGGAACTTCATTAGTTATTTTACCTGAATAAGGTTCCCTAGGTTTATCAATCAAGAAGAACAAGCCTCAGGTGGACAAGTGGTTCCACATGTCTACCGACAAAGCAGATATGTTTGATTGCTCTGAACACACATCATATTAGCTAAACAGTAGGTGTCAACATTGAGCACCATCTCATTCTTAAGCAAGCAGCTTGGCATTTCCTCAAAGGAATTTTGTTGAAGCTGCTTGAACCAGAAAGGGGAGGAGGCAATTAGCCGCCGTATAAATACTCTGCTTTCTCTTTATGGCTTGACTAACCCTGACATTAGATATACCTTGCTCTAACTGGTTCAGCGCATAGGGAGAAATATAACTTGTAGACTCACCTGACACAAGGGCGTTCATAAAGTTATTGTGCTCTGCACCCACCAATACAAGTGCCTGCGGAAGAAAAATCCCAGTTGTATACCCAATACTTAGGGTGCATAAACTTTGGCTTAGGTATAGTTTGTTACATGCGTTAATAGTGGTCGTAGATCCCTAAAAATTGGGTCGATGGAGCCATGTCCGTCCGTTTATCATCAATATTGTGGCCTTTAAATTTGAACGAGAAAGCTAAGATTCGGAACATAAACTCTAAAGGAGTGATGAAGTTTAAAGATTTTTCTAATCCACTCACCATTTACAAGAAATAAAAACCGTTGTATCAAAAAAGTTCTTAATTTGACACAGACTCTTAAATCTACGCCCCGCCTAACTTGGGGGATAGAAAAATTGATAAGGAATTCAACAGTTTGCCCAAGTGACTTGAGCTTATACAATCAGACGGAACGAATATATTTTCAAAAGCTGTGCCGAATTAATTTAAGCTTTTGTTCAGCTATATGTATAAAGCTTGTTTCCAAAAACCGAGTTGTTCAAGGAGGTAAAGCTTTATGACTTATTACTGATCCTTCTGAGGTTTGGAAATACTGCGATCTACTACTCGACCATCCACAGAAGGGAAATCTGGAAAAAATTGGGAGAAGAACATCCATTCTTCAGGCCGTATCAAAATTAATATATCCAAAGTAGTTCAAGAATGGTACGAAACAGGCAAACCATTGGGACAGATACCCCTGGACTCCCGCTATTACTAAAGCTACATTTGTACAAAGGCGGTAAGATGGTGAAACACTTTGAAGTCAGTAAGTAGATAGGGTTGGATACATTCACCGCTATCGTCGGCCATCAGCGACATACAACATGGTTCCTTGGAAGGGGAAAACCAAATTTTGAGATGGACTTTCACTGTGCTAAGGAACTTTCCTTGCTTATGCAACTCTAACATATTTTTCGAAAATGCGGCGAAATCAAGTCGAAAAAGTTGAAAATCTTCCATACTTGTAGGACTCGGCTAACGATGGCACCGAAATAAATGTGGGCAGCAGCAGAGGAAAGTTTAAAGCTGTATTTAGAGTGCCTCCAAATACATTTAAAAAAAATGTTAGAGGAATGTCAAATTAGCGCCGCTACAACAAACTTTTTTGTACATGAAAAGACACAGATAGTCACTTCGGAGCACAACTTTTATAATGGGCAACTTAAGCATTTAATAGATCAAAAGATCAGAATTCATCATTCAAATATGACATGAGCTTTAGTTTTAAATTGCCTATTGTGGTTGGGACCTAACTTATTGGAAAGGGGCTTGCCAAAAATCTCCTCCTCTGATCTGACCAACTGTACTACAGTTGATCTACTGAGAGTCGAAGATGCTTCTGTTTTGTGGGTTTTTCTAGGCCCTGTAGGTTTCATCAGGTTTCGTATTTCACCACCGATAACAGTTGGATGATCATAACCTCGCCGTTGCAGAAGAAGATCAGTTCGATTAGTTACAGCTTTTTTACTGAAACATAGGGTTAGTTAGAAGCAGTTCATTGTATCTAGTCATATGACTATGTATGAGCACAACAAGTCCAGATAAGATCATCGATAAAGAGCCAACAAATGGTTGCACATGTCCATACGCTTTAATGAATATTATATTATAATTTGTTCAATGTTGTAAGACTTCTTGTCAACCATTTTATTAGAATGCGCGAAAATGTAGGGTATTGCGAGGCAGTTATTTGCATTCACATAATCAATTTCAATGTCTTACCGCAAAAGCAATTTGTAGGTGCGGTTTTTTCTACTGTGTAAGTGCAAAGTGAGTAGCGCTGGGAGGCAGATACTAAACTTAAGTTGGTTTTAAGAGTGTAATTGGCATGCTTGATAATGTCAATTGATGAAGTTCAGTCGAAGTTTAACAAAATAAAAAATAATTTTTGTTTGATTGTCGATATTATGTTCCATTTTAACGACCTTACCAATTACAAATTTAATGTGAAACTCAAATAAGTGGTAACATTCATTAAGCTTCACTTTAATTTTGTTATTTGTACCAGCCATTTTGATGATAATATATTCCACAAATAGTGTTTTGTATAATCTCTTCATTTGGATGAAGTGATACATCTTTATTGTTTTGTTATGATTGAATCGTAGACCTTAAACGATTTAGCAGCATCCCGAGGCACAGACTTTATAAAGTAAGAAAATTATAAAAACAGAATTAGTTATCACTCGATTTGACATGACTGATTGATTTTCTCCATTAAATATTCATATATACAGAATTTTTAAAATAGAAGTTTGACCCTTTCGGGATTTTGACCCCAACTTAGGACATTGTCTACAGATTATGCGATTGAATTTGCTTTTCTAAAAAGTGGGTGCAAAAGTGGACGTTTCAATAAGAACCTTAGACAGATTTTTTTTTAGATTGTTAATTGTATGTGTACGAAGTTTGGTAGATTTCTCCTCTCAAAGTAATGCTTGAATGGATATTTTACAGACTTAATTCTTTGATTAGTATGGTCTTCAGTATTATATATGAAGTTATGAATTTCTCAAGGCATTTTCGCAGTTTTCAGATGTTTTTCCATCATTTTTCGTTAATGGTCATTCCTGAATCAATTGAGTCAATTGAAGAAGACTTTTCAGAATGATTTATTTCAAGCTGAATGATTGAATTACTTAAACCAAAATTAACAACTAAAAAACAAGTGATTTTCTTCATGTATTCATAATTGAAAAATTATATTAATGTTATGATAACTCCAACATGTTGTTGTATCGTAGTAATACGTTTTCATTAGGGCAAATGGACCGATTTCTTTGCACTTTTCCAGCTGCGATTCAAAATTATCTCATTTCCCACACAGATTCATATTTCAAAATGAAATAAATTCTTCTTTATTTGTGGCATATTAGGTTACAAATGAGGTAAAGCATAATTGAACATTACTATAATTGAATACAGGGAAGGTGACAAACAGTAAGACGTCAATCGGAAAGTTAGTGAAGGACTTCTCAGACCAAGGCGGAGTACTGAACCAGTATACAGCGGGAGCAAAATTGACAAAGAAAATAATTACATCGTGGAATATGGGACATTACAATTTTTTGTGCCTCTAGATGCAACCTGTGCAGTTTAGGAAAGTTGGTTTCTTAATACTTTTCTCAGAGACTTCCTCAAGTGTATCCAAGAAGGGTTTTCGTAATGCTCGTCGCCTGGTCCTAGCTTGTAAATACTACAAATATTTTAAATACTTAAAAATGTATTAGAGTTCCTTTTTCAGTTGAAATATTGCCACTGCGGCTCTCGGTATTGTGTGCGATGTCTAGTTTGACCGCATGGTCTCCTATAGGCCTACAGTTTAACTTGGCAATCGCTGTTATTCTGGCGATATCTTTCCGGGTTCTACAAAGAAGGTCGATTATTTTCGATCTGTTGTAGATAAAATTCCTGCCACTTTTTCCTTTTACGATTCTGATCTTGTGGGGAGCTGGACGTGAAAATGCTTTATGAATGAAATTCTGTGAATAATTTATTCTGTTGAAGGCGGTAGGTATATTCCACCTCATTTGGAAGACCACCGCAATTCCAAATCACATTTTAGAATACTTTTTGCTTGTATTTGCAACATATTTTTTTCATTTTGATCAAACGAAAATCCTCAAACACAATAAACCGGTCTAGTTATTTTAAGAGCTGTCTCGTCGTTATCATCTGTTACTCAGCGTTAGAACTCAAACTTGTTAGTAGGTCTTAAGAAAAAAACTAGAACAAGTTGACATTCGAAACAGCTCAATTTTATATTATATAACTTAAAGAGGAGTATCTCAATTAGACGTATACCTAATTTCTCGAATCTACATAAAAGTTAATCTTTTTCCATTCGGCGAATAAAATTTAAACAAATCATTGAATATTGTTTTTATATGACAGCATACGGTCATGTTAAAACCTGCCTATTTGGATACAATTTTAAAGAGTCAATTAGATCAAGTGAATGATTAATAACTTGACTAACGCTATACTCAAAACAGAAAGGAATATTTAGCACTTATCAACGTTGGTTAAATTAGCAAAGAAAACACTTCAACAACTTGTTCTAGTGGAATGTATTATAATATTTAAAATACTGTGACTAATTGATCTGGAATAAATATATCATTCTGCTTGAAGCAATGTTAATTGGAATAAAGTCAACAATTAACGGCAACTGGTAGTGCAATTAAGGTGAAATTAATATAAGTCCATATTTGCATAACAACAGGTTTTAATATATACAAGACCAATGGAAAAGTTTGGAGGAAATACATATAAGGCTCCGAAAATGATATGTGCTTAGAAAATTATCTGGTTCTACAATGACATCATGTAAAGAAAGAAATCATACAATCCTGCAGTTTTACGAAATAATGCAAAACTATGCCTAAATAATAATTTTCAGCAGAGTACTCCCTAATTGGAAATGTGCCTCATCGCATGGAATGATCTTTCGGTGAAATAATGGATCAATTTCAATTCGCAAAGTTGTGGCGCT
This sequence comes from Portevinia maculata, assembly GCA_949715645.1. Lineage (NCBI taxonomy): Eukaryota > Metazoa > Arthropoda > Insecta > Diptera > Syrphidae > Portevinia > Portevinia maculata. Next base: position 79,272,440 of record OX454527.1, on the reverse strand, counting down.
ACTAATGGCCGGCAGGCTTAAGTTTTTGCGACAACTGAACCATGGCTTTTAGACCCAAGCCTCGGTGGAGTCTTTAACTCATTAAGTCCCAAAAGCTCGATTTTCTCAACTAGTTTAACAATTGCTGGGCGAGAAGCCGCTTTACTTCGACCGAAAAAATGTTACGCTTTTTAAAATGTTTGAGTGAAATTCTCACTTCACAATTTTGGACTGAATGCTTAGTTTTTTAGAGGGATTTTCCAAATGAAACCTCAATTTTAAAACCCAATCCAAAATCAACATCGAATGAATTCATGAATTCCATCCGCGTACGAATAACAGAAGCCTCTGACTCATTGTTCGAAAACGCTTCATTGCTAAAACCGCCTACATTATCCACAATTTATAATAATTTGTTGAAAATGTTGTCTAATTGTTAAGCACGAAAGAAACTGCAACTTTTAAGTTACATTGAAGTTTTAGATGAACTGAAAGATTAAAAAATATTAGGCATTAATAGCCCATACAGAACCCAAAACCTAGCTTCTCTAAACATTTGCGTGAGCGAAGTTATGTTTTTGGCACGAATGGAAGGGACGTACAATTTTGTGCCGACTCCGAATGGCAAGTTTGAGAATCGTCTAGTGACTATAGATACTCTTGGATGTTTGTCAGACTTTCGCAATGGAAAAAATCGTTCTTGGATTTAACTAGGCCGCAATTATCACCGAAATTAAACGACGTTGGGCGCGGTTAGTACGTAGATTGGGGACCGCTTGAGAACAACCGCGTGCCGTTCGCCAGTCCCATCTAAAAATTGAGGTAGATAATACATACGTGGTATCACAATGGACCTAAATTGGTTCTGCCGACAGCCACCTAACCTAAACTAACCTAACTATCCCGCGGCGTGATTTAAACCTGAGACTCCTCGCTCAATTGCTTAACACATAGCCACTTAGCTTTTGCCAACCATTTTCTATCTTCATTCTTTATAAACGACCACACGATTTATTAAAACGAGCTTACAGAAACAAAAATGAGAGTAAGATTCAAGTTAAGTGTGATATGACCGTTCTTACCTCATATTAAGAATAATAATATTGTAAAAGCTCCAGGTAAACAAACCCCACCGAAAAGGTAGAAGTATTCCGCCACTTTTGAAATCGTAACACGAATGATAACGTATCCAATTGTTCACCTCTCAAACTATATAATCATTCAATGATAATTTCACAATCAATTGCAGCGCACTAATACAGTCTTCTACAGTAATCTACAAACGCCAACAAAACCTGTATTACCAAACTCGAATATTTTTTCAATCCAACTTCAATTACGCAAAAATTAAAGCGATATATGTTTACACTTAAAACAAAACATATTGAGAACACTATAATAGGTGTGTACCTAGAACATTTCCTTTCACATTCCTCAAATACAAGTTCAGTTTAATACAAACTCAGTTGTTGTTTCACTGAATTGATCCGCATATATCATCGCTACATATGCACATCCGATTCCGGTTTGTGAGAGATAAAACTATTAGCTTAAAACATCTAAAAGGAAGTCATCTATTTCAAACTAGCACTAAGAACTTCTTTGTCGTAAAGAAAAAAGTCGAACAATTATACATAATATCGAATGCCAAGTGACCTTTCGCCAACCGAATGGCATATCCCTTAACTTCCTTGAATGGCAATTAACTATTCGATAGACATCTGTCAACATGAATTCCAAATAAATGACACATTAGAAAGTTCAGCGAACTTATCTACAGAGCTCGTGTACGCACAAACTGACCCTCGTCTACATTCTGTTCCGGAGATTAATCATTCACTTAATTGACTTGACACTCGTAACGCTTTCGGGTGATTAGTTTCCAAAAACCGGATCTAATAGATTGATAGTTTGTATCGAAAATCTTGATGAAGATCAAGCTTCGCATTGTGATTCATGTTTCGAGTTAGTTTTATCGTACTCCTGCGGCGATAATTAGATAATAGAGTATAGCCAAATAAAACGTTTATTTAAATGAAAATACTATCCACAGGTGTAATGAAATGGCGAAAATAAGTGGGTCAACGACTATATTGCGGGGAAATACACACCACTGCCACAGAGATTTCTCTCACCCACACTCTTTATGCAGCTTTACCACTCGTGCTTGGCAATAAAATTATCATATCAGCAATCAAATGTTTTAGTTGTTCATTGTCATCGTTGAGCCCCCTTGCAGATACGACACTTGCCTTGCAGATACGACTCTTGGATGCCAATGAATTTCACTTAACCATCGGCGCCTTGAACTTAATTTAATGTTATGATGCGCATGCGGTGTTATGATGCACTTGCCAAAGTGCGTCAACAGACGCGTTTTAACAGTTCGGCATATATGCGTATTTTTAAATTTCAATGATTACCTTCGGAATTAAAAGTCAATCGGGCATAATACCACTGTTCGAACGAACAGTGCCATATCGCATGAGATGCTGTCGACAGACTGTGACACTCGAATCGGCGTGTTATGTCAGAAATGTTATACATAACCAAAGTTGTGTGATGAAACATTTGCAATGGATTGCGTGGCATTTACTATTGAATTTAAAAAAAAAATACCGGGCTACTTACGCCTTGGCATAGTGCAAGTTCCAAGGCATTGGTAATGGACTCAAAGACACCTGCAAAAGACTTCACGAAATTGGAACTACTTCAGTATATGTACTTAGGAGCTGAGTAATTTTGGGTGACAATTTGAACGTGATAATCATTGGCACCGCATGGGGTATACGTAATATTTATTGTCTGTAGTTTTCTGCTTACCATAAGTGTGAATATGAGATTTGTCAGCAGTATCAGTTATGCAAGTTTTCATTTGAAAACATGAAAGGATCTTCGGAACTCATAGAGTACAGATTTGTGTGTCATGGGATAAGTTGGGTTGTGTTTTATTTTGTAAATACATTTAAAATATTTGGTCAAGTTATTCTCTCTATTTATTACATATTATCGGACAACTGGGTACAACAAACCTTAGGAATTGGGCAAACTCCAGAACTATTCGAAATTCCATGTTACTATATGGCTATAGTTCCAATGAAATCAAGTGTACTGCTGCTTTCGGCCGATGTCTGTTCCTGATCAGTGCATATAGTATCACTCCCATCCATTTGCTCCATTATTGGTCGTCAGTTGGATATTGGAAAAATACTCGCAGTCAAGTTTTGGTTAATCAATAACAATTCTATTGACACCGACAGCTTCTTGAAAGTAATGCCTTTGATACTACTCTGATGGGTTCCCGCAAACATTGGGATGGAAGGGAACGAGACAGCGGATATCCTGCTCAGATGCGACACTGATCTGCACTCACTATAAACTAAGATGCAGGTGTTACCCCCGTTCAATACAGCTTCATTGTCACGATAAACTTGGCCATGCAACAATGGAGGAACACAAGTTGTTGTGAGGAAACTTGAGGGGCACAGACCCGCCATTAATAATAAAAGAACAAATACCCTAGTATCCTTTGATTAAAACCAAATTCGAGTGCTCGTCGGGGTATTAGCCGGTAACTGCTAAAATAAAGGTAACAATTTAGGGATCTTACAATTTTGAAATGGTTTTTTGTGTGATAACACACTTGCAGACAGTTTGGGCTGCTTCCGAAAAAAATCGATAAAACAATCATAACCCCATTTTCAAGACGAGCTGAAACTTGTGGCTTCAATGGCACAGTGTGTCAGTGCTTGCCCTAGAAGACGCTGGTCTAAGTTCGAATCATAATCTAGGTAATAGGTTTTTCGGAAATACTGAACGGAAAAACGGCCAACACCACAGAAAGAAGGAGTCTGATGATCGGTTGTGGCGAACCGTGAAACAGCGCTGTAACTCCAGCCGTCCACTTCACGTGGTAGCAATTGTAAGAGATTCATTCAAGACAACTCAATTTAGGGATCTTTACAAAGAGGAACTCAAATCTGTAGAACATCTCTTGTGCAACTGTCTGCTCACCAGGAACAACCCTAGTTCTGCATGTGAGCACGATTCTTGGAAATCTTGGCCACCACAACAGGAGCACTTCTATTAGAAATTTAAATATTTATTAGTAGATCCAATAGGTTTAGTTATGTGTCCTACCATGTATAATAAGTGTATACACAATGGGCCTCATTTTGCTTCTAAGTGATACTTGGACAATTTACATACAACCTTATCTATCTCCCTACGCCTCTTAGCACAAACGTTTCTTCTTTTTGAACCCATGCCATAATATTGGTCGTAAGCCCCTAAAATTTCCTATATTTGTGATCAGCGTCAAACTTTATGTCTACTCAGCCATGCTCGTCACCGATTCCAAGGCATTATAATTCAAACTAGAAAGCTGAATTTGTGCACATAGCCTCTAGGAGAACGAAGTGATCGAGTGCAAAAAAAATTTCAAACCGCCATATGACACGCCCGATATTTAAAAAACATCGTTTTATTGAAAAAGTCGATTGAATTAAAGGTCGTGTTCTTAGCAAAGTATGTAAAAAAAAGTGTTTATCAAGGGCCATTTTTATAGGGGCGTTGTTGACAAACGTTTATCGTTTCAAAAAATTCCTTAGAAAACGAAAACAAAACCACAATACCAAAATAAGTCCACAATGTCATTCTTTACAACTCGCCTAAATAATGACTGATAAAACTTAGGAAGGTAAAAATATGTACAATGTATCCAACAGTTGGCCCGCGGACTTTTTATTTCTTACTTACATTTTTCTGAGACTAAAGTGTTTATTTGTTATCCCCAAAAACACAGCTAAACTGAAGCGGAAAGTTTGGGATATATTGAAACGTAATGCCCCAAATGTAAACACTCTATAGAAATGTTGGTCATCCTATTTCGTCAGCAAACCTCTTCAAATAAATGAACAAACATTTTGGTTTGCAGTCTAATAAACGAGTATTACAATACGCTCGCACAAACAAATTACAATAATTCTGCTAGATATGTTTCTGTAAGTTATGAGTTTGTAAGCAATAAACTTTCCAAATAAATATTTTAATGTTTCCTGTGCTCGGATTAAAAAACAAAAACAATTAACCAGCTGATTGAAACTAATTATGATTTTTTCCTAATTTTACCAAAATAATCCAGACAATGACAAGCTTGGCTAATAAAAATATGGCAAACAAATCAATAACTTAATAATGTAAATAAACAAAGGCAACCATGCACTCAAGTCTCTGACAGTAATTTATTGATTTTCGTTCTCTGTTGCGGCTTTTGTTTTACGAGTATATTCGAAGACCGACAACAACATGTTTTTCTGGGATTTCTGTGAAGTTTGTATTCCGTTGGTCTGTTTCCGGTTAGTGAAGTTGACGTTTGAACTTAAATATTCGGAATAATAAACAATAACAAACATTCGAAAAGGAAATCAAAACAGTGGAAGAACACCGTAGGATATTTACAGCCGGTAAGATTATGACTCTTCTTCGATGAATATAGAGAATCAAAGAAAATAAAAGAAGACACAAATTCTTATAATAAAATGCCTTACTCTTTTGCAAACAATTTATTAATTGTTCAACGAGCCTGAATATACTAGGATTCTGGCTCAATAACTTTACTTTGAATGTTGTCAATGAGTCGGAATATACGGCAATCCGATCACTATCATTCCCACGGTTAAAGTTTTGTTCTTCATCTTCAATCTTCTTTTAACGGAAGTACTGTTATAAGTGGAATGGTTTTACACATACATATTAGGCCTTTACGGGCCATACAGGGCATAGAACCTAGCTTCTCCAACCACTTTCATGCGAAGTGGAGGGGACCTACAGTTTTGCGCCGAATCCAAACGGCAAATTTGAGAAGCTTCTCATGATAATTTGATACTCTTAGATGTTTGTCAGACGTTCGCAAGAGGTGCCAACACCACGCGGTATTCCCAAGTGTTCCTCCATCTAAGTACTATTACTACGCCCTACGTCATTTAATTGCGGTGATCAAACAAGAACCGATTGATTCGACGTGGCAAGGTCGTTGGCTGGAATGGTTTTAGAACACACTTGAAAAAGTGTCGTGTACAATTTCGTAACGACTTCACTCTCTCGATGCAATTACCAAATGAATGTTTGTCAGTGAAAAAAGTGAAATGATTTGGAAACGAAGCATTCATTCCTACACCGAGAATTACTGCTGAATGTAAAAAGATGTTCGGTAGATTTTCGGTGCAATTTTTCCGGTCTCGCTGGACATGACGTTAATGAGAATGACCCTGTATCCAGGCTCAAAAGTAATGGAAATGCCAATAAATATGGAGTCAAATATTTAAAAAGTCATCGGCAATTCCACTTGTGCATAACCCATCTATGGACGGATACAATTTATCGAGTATAGCATAGAGCTCTACTGAGCAAACAGAATACCCAAACAACTTTGCAATTCGAAATGTAGCCGCCGAACTATCTTCGGAACCATTTGCTATATAAATGCAGGTGTACCGCAAGGATTGATATTTTTTACAAGCTTGTTTCTAATCCATATTTATGATTATTTGCCGTGGAAAAATAACAAAATTCAAATCTTTGCTAGTGATATCAGTCTTTTATCTTCGATCCCGGACGCCGAGCTCCAAATGCAAACACTGGTCATCGTCAAAAAGCGAACAGATAATCTCTATCAACCAAAATCTGGATAAAACACGCAAGTGGGGTAGAGCTCATCTGGTAGCATTCAATTTTAAATGCGAAAATATACTTCAACTCTTCCCCAGATTTCATCGAATGACAAGATTAATTGAACTCTTGATATCACAGTAAGCTTGAGCGTAACCACTTATCAAATCGTACATGTTTCCGCAAAATTGAATAACCATTACAGTACTTTATCCCGAAGCAGCTCCTCCTTCTTAATAAGTACAAGTAAGGACAAGGATTGCGATGAGTGCGTTGAACTATTGGACGAGGAGTCCCAGATTCGAATCAGCACAGTAACACCTCAAGGTTTTCCATTGATCTACCTCTTGTGCATTATGCAAGTCTGACAAATATCCAAGTGTATCAACTGACATGAGAAAGTTTTCAAATATACAGTTGGGCTAGCCGAAAAATGGTGGGTCCCTTCCATTCGAACATATTTCAAGAAGCTACGTGTCAGACCCTAGTATGGATATTGCATCCGAAGAGTTGTCGCTGACCTTTGTCTTTTTCAAAGACGTTATATACCCATGGGAGATATATATATATATAAATCAAACGAAATAATTCCTAGAAACGCATCATTTGCTCATCCTACTAGGCAAGCAGGTAATGCTCACCACTTGCCTGGAAATGTTTATACTAAAAATCTATTTGAACAAGCAAACTTCGGTATTCGCTTCTAAGAAGTAAATATCTCTCCGGCAAAATACAATTTACAAATATTTAATAGAAAAAGGAATGCTAAACTAAAAGCCTCTCGGATCGCTATAATATTATGATGCTGGAAGTGAGTTTTCCCAAAAGGCTCCACATGAATTCTAGAGTACGTTCATCGTTCTCTTCACAATGTCCTCTCTGGATATATTTATTCTATATAAATTCATGTTAATGTAAACAACAGATAGTGAGAAAGTTTGTTTTCGTATAAATGAGTTGTATACATGCTTGATCTGCAATAGATAACACAATTTCTATCTGAAGGACATTTCAATTGAATTGAGCTCCCTATCAGGTTTTCTGGTCATACAAATTTACAACACTCATTGTATGATAACTAAGTCAAATAAATATATTTAATGTGCTTAATAGCAGTATAACATTTATTAGCATCATTGACAGTAATATATGTACACTTTTTGGGTTGAGCAAACAAAGCTAGAGTATGCTTAATTTTGGTCATTAAAGTATAATTTTTATGATTTTGTTAAAACCCCGATAGCTCTATGTACAACTGAGAATGGGAAACCAGATTACTTTAATCATTCATTGTGAAGCTAGCGTGCATACCTATAAGTCAGAATAAACAATACTAAATAAACAATTAAAACAGTTATCTTAAATTTTCCTTTTTTTAATATTTTTATATAATTGCCTAGACTTCCATGGCCAAATATTTAATGGCAGGCCCCTTGAATAAGTTATTCTTTTAAATTGTTTAAATACATATAAATATACGAGTAATTAACGCGTACTAAATGGATTTTACAAGTTAGTAGTTCGCGTGGATGTAAGATTATGATGTAAAAGTCGTAAAAAAGATCTCGGAATCCTTTATATTTGCGGAGAATACTAAATCCCTTAGCCATCATTCTTAAAGAACAACACTGACTCGAAAGCTTTTTGATCCAAATTAAATTTTTAACAATTTGTAAAACAACTTATAAGCTTCGAATTTCTATTAAAAATTCCCTTTATGACAACCAGCTTTTCCAACATCTGACCACAATTCTTAAATATTTTTTATTTAATTTTTAATTTGAAAAAAGTTATTTTAAATTGTTAAAAAAAAACTATTTCCTTAATTTTTTTTATTTTTTTTTTAACCCAAAAACTTACATTACAATAGTGCAACTTAATCCAATAAAGACAGCCAGTAGCGTCAAACGAGTTTGTTTGTTTAAGGAATCCATTTTATTTTTTAGTTTTTCGAATGTTCAAACTTTTTAACACTTAAAACTGTACAAACTAAAACAATATCACACCTTGTTTCGTAATCACAGCATGAAACAACAAAAAAAAAACAAAACGCTATTTAATAGGCAAACACTTTGTATTTAATTTTTCTCTGTTGATCTTTTAAAAAAATTTCAGTTGTTAAACAAATAAAATTTTAAATGTAAGACAATTCTTATTTTATTGCACGCCAACTTAAAATTTTCAAATAAAACTTAAATTCACGTTCTGCGCACAATCGATCGTCTCGCACCACAGAAGAGTTCTAAGCTGGTCACAGTGCTTTTATATCCTCGGATAGCGCCCTTACCATCAACGAAACACTCACCGCTTGACGCATGGATACTAAAAAAAAGCCCAAAATCTGAACTGAATACCGGATCGTGACAACCGACGGCAGTCAGGCGCAGGTTGGTTTGATACCCCCACTATAGCCGATTGTATCACGACCAGAACCACTACTATTGCTAGTAACTTTGAAGGGTAAATAACACCTGTTTTCATAACAAAACTGTGTAGTCGTCGCCGTTGACGTTGTCGTTTTTGTCGTCGACGTCCACGTCGGGGGAAACCACACTGAGATGAGTCGATTTTGTCAATGGAATTTGCATTGTTTATGTCGTTATCGCTGTAGCAAGAGCAAAGTAATGCTTAGTGACAGATATGTGTAGTGACGTAACGAATTATGAGTGGACACAAGTTGTGTCGAAATTTAAAGAAGTAACCTAGAAAACCATTAAATGTTTGCGTCATGATTTATATATGACATTTTTGAGAACGAATTGACATTGACATTGTTAAATTTGTTTGATTTCATGTCATTGTCCCGACCCACGTGACAGTTCTGTTCGAAAAATGATAAGAGAATGTTGTTAAAAATTACAAATACAAAAACTGTTTATTATGTAGATTATATTCCCTGCAAAATTGAATGCAATAAATATGAATATGCGAGTGCAATGACTCTTGTGGTTGTAATAGTTCTTCTCGGAGAAAGTTGCTAGACTAGTTTTAATTTAAATTTGTTTTTATTGATCATGGTTTGCAAAAAAACACACAGCTTTGGGAATCCACAATTTCTTGAATTCAAATAAGATTTACTTAATTTTATTATCTTCGCGTTCAGGGTAAAAGGTAATAGGAATCCCCATCATCACCTTCAAAATTATAATGTTTTTATTATGAGTGATATTGATCGAAAATGTTATCGATTGTAAAACAAGCCAATGATTAAAAGTCAGCTTTGATTGTAGGCATATACAACCCAAGAATTCTTACAAGTACGGAAATCATTTCACAATTCAAATACATTTATCGGAATACACAGAAAACATTTTTTTAAAAGGGATAATAAAGATAAACGCGTAGCCTTCCGTCAATTCACATAGGCCAAGCTTCCGTCAATGTACATTATATCGTTGAATGAAAACGTGAAGTGGGAGCTGGAGTTACTGTGTTCTAAGTTCGAGTCACATTGGAGGAAAATGTTTTCGGAGAATAATGAATAAAGCTATAAGAAAGGTAAAGAACAATAAGGCCGCCGGCTCTGATGGTCTACCAAGTGATGTTTTGGTAGGCCGCATGCACCAAATCATCAACCAAGTATGGATGGAAGAAAGCATATCCGATGACTGGACAATCAGCTCCATATGCCCCATTTTCAAAAAATGCGATTCTATGTCTTGCAAGAACTATCGAGGCATATCCCTGCTTAATGCAGCATATAAGATCCTATCCAACGTACTGAGGGTACTCCACTACAAACTTCGGAATACTCGAAGTATCTTGGCGTGATTCTAGATAGAAAATTAAACTGGAGCCTCAACATAAAAGAAAGAGCAGAGAATTCAAAAAACCTGGGGTCCTAGTCCCAAAATTATCATGTGGCTGTATATGGCAGTGGTAAGACCTATTACACTATCAGCTCTGTGTCGTGGAGTGCTTATAGCAAGCAACTACCACGAGCAGAAATTTGCCGGCGCTAAAAGTGCTCTCACAGGCTCATCATTTAGTGCAGGTGTTAGTAAGGACAAAACAATTAAAAATACAATAATTATGTACCTATAAAATACTAACACAGACACAAATCATGCAAACAATTTAAGACATTAAAGCATTATTATGCAAAATATGTTTCAGCTTAATTTTACTAACATGCAAGTCAATCACATGATCATTTAGATTATAGATTCTACTCATGCGACTAATAGGCTCATGCCTCCCATAATTCGTTCTATGATGGGGGCTAAACAATAATTCAACACTGCGTAAATTATGGGCACCACCACGAAAATTAAAGCTAATAGACGACAGAAAGTCAGGTGCATCTATTTGACCGGATATAAGCTGCTGTAAAAAAATGATATCGCTATTAAGCCTTCGTTGAGAAAGGGGTAACATTTGAAGAAGCTTGATACGTTGACTGTAAGGAGGAAGGTTAAATGGATCATCCCATGGAAGTCCTCTAAGTGCAAATCGAATAAATTTACGTTGAATGGCCTCTATTCGATTTGAATGAATGTTGTAGAACGGTGTCCAAACTTGAGAGGCATACTCTACAATCGGACGGACAAAACAATTGTACAATGGCATAGAAACGTATGGGTCATTAAATTCTTTGGCCCACCTTTTTACGAAGCCCAGCATAGAATTAGATTTATTAATAATAGAATTAATATGCTTAGCAGAAACCAGTTTGGTGTCGAAATAAACCCCAAGATCCTTAAAATTATCAACATTACAAAGAATATGTTGAGACAGAGAATATTGAAAGGTGGAAGGGATAGTCTTTCTAGAGAATGTCATATGTTGACATTTAGTTCGGTTCAGGGATAAACCATTTTTATCACACCAATTGGCGAAGCTATTAATGTCATTGAAGAAACATTCTGTCTTGCTGACTAGTGATAGATTTATATATTTTCATATCATCAGCGTAGATCAGGATATTACTGTGATTTATATTTGTCCTAACATCATTAATGGCAAGTATAAATAAAATTGGTCCGAGGTGACTTCCTTGGGGAACTCCAGACTGAGCTGTGAAAGATACAGATAGCGATCCTCTAAATTTCACTTGATAAACACTTGATCTAAGGTATGAATTAACCCATTTTATGAAATATGGCGGGAAACCAAAAACCCTGAGCTTAAATTCGATTATTTCATGGGACAGCTGGTCGAAAGCCTTAGAGAAGACAGTGTATATGCAATCCATTTCGTCCTTATTCTCTAAGGCATTAGAACAATCATGCAAGAAACTTAATAGGTTAGTGACAGTGGATCTGTTTCTTACAAATCCATCCTGTTCATTACAAATTATATTGCGACAAAGAAATATTAACTTTTCACAAACAATTTGTTTAGAAAGCTTAGGGATACACGAAAGCTTTGAAATGTGCCTATAATTAGTGATATCACCACGTTCGCCTTTTTTAAATACAGGTGTGATAAAAGCATTTTTCCATACATTAGGGAATTTACCTGTACTAATGGACAATTCAAACAGATACTTAAGATATGGAGCAATTGCATGACTGCATTTTTTAAGAACAATCGGTGCAATGCCATCAGGACCTGATGAATAGTCATTCTTCAGAGAAGAAATACATTTTAAAATTGTTTCCAAATCGAATGAGATACTACTAAAACTTTTTTGGGAACAGCTAGTTAGATAACTAACATATTGATCATCAATGTGAAGAGGGGTCTCCCTAAATGACTTACTGAAATGATCTGCAAACATATTGCTTGCATCTAGCGAATCAGCAGTTGTAGAACTATTGTAAGTAAGCTTCGATGGATAACCATCGGTTTTTTTCTTAGAATTGACAAAACCCCAGAAAAGTTTGGGGTTAAATTTTAAAGAGCATTCCATTTTACTTATATAGTCAATATATAAGTTACAGGATAAAGATTTGAATTCATTGAACAAAGTGAAATAGAGTTCAAGATCTGAATGGCAGAGACTTTTTAAACAGGTCTTCCAAGCCCTATTAGTTGTAACTTGGCATACTATCATCTTGCCCGGAACGGTTAAAAATGGTTTCAATTATGAATGCACAAATTCTTCACGATAAGGCACTTTAAATCACATAGAAATTACATAATACATAATTTTTTTTTTTTTTTAATAAAAGATTAACTTTAATTGTTCTTAAAATTTTTATTTGCTTTATAAATGTCACAACTTTTTAATTTTGTTTTTCGTTCGCGACGCGTTTCAAAGCTCCTGCTTCATCTTCGGGCGAATACATAAATAACTGTACCCGTAAAACACTTTAGACAAAACACATTACTCACCTTGGCGTAGATATGCGTCCTAACAAAAAAGGCAAAAAAAAATTTTTTTCGGAGCGAAATGTTTCTTGCTGCACTTGTCAAAGGACAATTCAAAACTCAGAAAAGCTGCAATATACTGGTTGCTGACATTGCAAAACTTTAAATATGGGCATACTCAAAAGAATTGTAGCGGTTATGGTTACTGAGAAAAGGCAAGTATGTCATCTTATCTGGATATGTCATCTTAAGCTAGTCTCCCCTACGCCTGTTTTTAGTATCGATTTGAGCTCTTTAGTGTACCAGGGATGGAACGTTTTCAGATTTCTAGAGGATTTCACAAGAATCACTTTTTTCATGCAATTATCCATCAAAGAATAAAAAGAACCTACTGCATCTTCAATATGAGGTAAAGCAGTAAGATTAAAATTAAAGCTGTTAATTTCAAAAGATTGCGAACGGTCATACGAATTACTATTTTCGTACAAATGTGCGCCTAGTTCAATAAATACATTCAAGGGTGGATGATGTTTATCTATGTTAGTTATACTGAAGTGGGATTCCAGAACCACAGTACTAACAGAGTCAGAAGAGAAAACAAGATGGAGAGTTCGATTTTTGAAGTTTTTTATACAGCTTCTTTGCTGTAAGTCAAAAGACAAAATGTTGTCTAGTAAAGCGAGCTCTTGTTGGGCAGAGTCAAAGGATGGAATGAAATACTATGCTCACATATAGTTATTTAGTCTGGTGGAAGGGGTTGTGCAAGATCACCAACCTTAAGACTATGACTAGAGTCCAAAGAATTGGCAGTATTGGTACTACTGGGTCTATGAGAACCACCCCTACAGCGGGGTTGGAGGTAATTCTCAATCTTTAACCTCTAGACCTTTTCACACAAGAATCAGGAGATGCACATATTCTACAGAAATTTACGGTTGGTAATGTATGCACAGACTACATTACTCCCCAACTAGATTTTATAAGACCATTCACTGTCTTTTTTCCCTGCAGAGAAGAATGTGATGGGAATCAAGTACCAGTCCATGAAGCAACGATCCCTATCTATACAGAACAGATGGCTTCAAGACGGATACTGGCGTTGGCGCGTGTTTCTATTCCGAAATACTCGGAATATCTGGCTTGATCAGACTCCCGACTACAGCAGCGTCTTCCAAGCTGAGGTTCTGGCGGCGACAACAGCCGCTACACGGGTTGCAATGACGGCAATACCACATGCTGATATTACCTTCTTTATTGACAGCCAAGCGGCAATAAAATCTATTTCCGCCACAGAAATAAAATCGAAGCTGTCGCGAAGAGCTGCGGGTTCTTGGCGCGTAGCACATTGTAAGACTCTGTTAGGTCCCCGGACAAAGTGGTGTCCCAGGAAATGAAAGAGCCGATGAACTGTCAAGAAAAGGATCTTCCCTTGAATTAAGGGAGGCTGACACTCCAGTATAAACCCCACGCTGTTACCTTAAACAGGTGATTGGTGATAAAACATTGATGGCAGCAAACGAAAGATGGAGTGCTCTTGACTCCTGTGTCATTACCAGGAAAATGTGGACACTATATGACAAACGAAAGACCGAGCGAATCCTTCAAATGAATAAAAATTCTTTGTCCTCTCTCACAGGTGCTGTCACCGGACACAACATGCTGGGCTACCATGCAAAGAAATTGAAACTCAGCACAGATGAACTTTGTAGAGGATGCGGGGACGAGGAGATGAATGAGGATACCCCTCATTTCCTCTGTCACTGCCCTGCACTCTGTCATATTAGAAACAATTTCCTCGGCATATATTTCTTCCAGGACTTAGAAGAACTCTCCGGCAAGTCTGTGAACGATTTGCGCAAGTTCATCAACGCATCGGAATGGTTTGTAAGCCCGCTAGGTTTTTCATACGTTCTTCATTGGTTTCAAGTAAGGGAATCATAACCTCCAGGGTATCACAAAGGTTCTACATTGACCTAAGTGTGACGGGCGCAGGATTCTCTTGCCCATTCAACCCAGTAACCTAACCTAACCCTAAACTACCCAACGTACTGTGTGAACGTCTGAAGCCGTTCTGCAACACCCTAATCGGCACGTACCAGTGTGGCTTCAGGCCCGGCAGATCGACAATAGACCAAATCTTCACACCATAGGACAGACCCCAGGCAACAGACTGAAGTTCGGGCTAGGTGCCGTAAGGGCACGGCTGGATGAAGATGAAGAGCCAAAGGTTGCAAAAGCTGCTAGTGGTGCAAATTAATTTGCATCACTGTAAAGCAGCAACACACGACCTACTGCTGTTCATGTCTGAGGTAAGCGTGGACGTGGCATTAATTCAAGAACCCTGGATTTTTAAAAATAAAATCCAAGGTCTGAAATCGCCATATTACCATCTGTTCTACACTAAAGAAGAAGGTAAAGTTCGAAGCTGTATTCTAGTCAAGAAAACTGTTGGTAACATATTTTTTCTTCACAGGTACAGCAATGGAGACACAGTGGCCGTAAAAATTGAAGCTCCGGAAAGGAACCTTATCCTCGCTTCAGTTTACATGGCACACGACGAGGAAAACCCACCATCTGATACAGTACGTGAATTAGTGGAGCACGCTAACACACGGAACACATCATTGGTGGCAGGGTGTGACGCGAATGCACACCACACGCTGTGGGGCAGTGCAGGAATTAATAAAAGAGGTGAGTCGTTGTTTGAATATATTATTTCCACAAATCTAGTTTTGTGTAACAGGGGAAACCAGCCCACTTTCCAAAACAGAAACAGGTCAGACATTTTAGACATAACTCTCAAAAGCAACAATGATCATATCAGGGTAGAAGACTGGAGAGTTTGTCGAGAGAACTCTTTCTCAGACCATAATAGAATACTCTTTACAGTCAATCTACAATATATGGCACAACGAATTGGGCAGACTATGCGAAAACGGTTAGTGAGTACACACAACATCCAAAAGAGGACAAGTTTGTCGACACTCACTCAATCGACAACGCAGTCGAGTATATTACCAAAACTATGCACAAAGCCTTTGTTAAATACTGTCCCATCTCTCGCAATCGCAAACCCAAAAAGGCAACTTGGTGGACCAGCGAGCTTCAAAAGCGGCGAACATTGGTAAGACAACTTTTTAACAAAGCAAGACAGAGTAAGACAGATGAAGACTGGACTAAGTATAGGTCCGAACTTAATCTATACACAAAAGAAATAAGGAGAGCAAAACTCGAATCCTGGAGCACGTTCTGCGAATCCATAGAGAGTACAAACTAGGCTGCCAGACTACATAAAGTACTATCCAAAGACCCCATGGTCCCAGGGTATATTAAACGTGGTGATGACTCTAGGACAGAGTCTAGCCAAGAAACTCTACAAATTCTAATGGATACTCACTTTCCGGAGTCTAGTGAGAACACTGGATGTGATGTCAACTACACCCCCGTTCCGCAAGACACACAACCGGACATGGCAATTGAAAGTATCATAACAGAGCACAAAATTGCTTGGGCAGTCAAATCTTTCCAGCCCTACAAATCGGCGGGACCAGATAATGTCATACCAGCAATGATACAACAGGCTCTCAATGTAATACTGCCATGGCTAAAAGCCATTTTCAAAAGCTGTATAAGACTCTGCTACATACCGCAAAGCTGGAAAGAAGTTAAAGTGATATTCATTCCCAAAGCAGGGAGACATATACACTGCACAGCAAAAGATTATAGGCCGATAAGTCTCTCCTCTTTTCTCTTAAAGACACTAGAGAGAATAATCGACTTATATACAAGAGACCTCTTAAATGAAAACAACCTATGGAGTACTCAACATGCCTACCTCAAAGGCAAGTCCGTGGAAACAGCCCTGCACGAAGTTGTGTCAATTATAGAAAAAGGATTACACCATAAAGAATTCACCATGGCAGCATTTTTCGACATTGAGGGAGCTTTCAACAATGTCAAAACAGCGGCCATAAAAACAGCGCTCGTAGACTTAGGAGCGAAAATAGAAATAACGACCTGGGCTTACGAAATGCTTAACAGCAGAGTAATTAACTCAGAGATCGGAGAGAGTACCATAAGGAAAACAGTGACCAGGGGCACCCCACAGGGAGGCGTCATATCTCCCCTCCTGTGGCTTCTAGTGGTCAACAAAATCCTCACGACTCTAAAGGTCAAAAAGACGAAAATAGCATACGCAGACGATATTGTAATTCTAATAAGTGGAAAGTATCTTCCCACTATCAGTGAACTCATGGAATCTGCCCTAAAAGAATTATCTTCGTGGGCGAGACCGAACGGCCTTGGAGTTAATCCAATCAAAACCGAATGTGTTCTGTTCTCTAGGAAAAGAAAAATCGAGAATTTCGATATGCCGAAGATAAACGGAATTCGTCTGAAACTTTCCCCGGAAGCAAAGTATCTGGGCATCATCCTAGACTCTCAGCTTACTTGGAAACGTAACACAGAGGAACGATCAAAAAAAGCACTATGTGCCTTCTACGCATGCAAAAAGACCTTTGGTAAACGTTGGGGTATGCGCCCTTATATAACCCATTGGATGTATACAGCGATCATACGACCCATACTTACATACGGGTCTATTGTTTGGTGGAAAGCAACAGAAAGGACTACCTATCTCCATAACCTCTCTAAGGTACAGAGACTGGCATGTATCGGCACAACAGGAGCAATGAGATCAACACCTCAAGCCGGGCTGGAAGTCATTTTAAACCTTCCCCCCTTTGGTGAATACATTCGTAGCATGGCAGCCAAAGGAGCCCTCCGCCTCAAGGAGGCTAACATGTGGAGACACAGCTCCTATGGGCACGGCTCCATAATTCACAATTACTTGGGTATCGATCTATCCAGGAAAACGGGCTACATAATCCCCAATCGAAACTTCGAGAAAAACTACTCTACATATATACCCCAAAGAGAGAACTGGAACGCGCACGCCAGCGCACAAGTAATCCATATCTATACGGACGGGTCAAAAATGGATGTAGGTATAGGAGCAGGAGTTTTCTGCGAGCCCCTAGACATAAAGGACTCGTACAGACTCCCCAACGAATGCAGCGTCTTTCAAGCCGAAATAGTCGCCATAGACAAGGCAGCAGAAACAATCTCCGCGAAGAATCTGGATCCTTCCAAGATTACAATCTTCGTAGACAGTCAGGCGGCGATCAAAGCACTAGACAGCGAAACCACAAAGTCAAAAACAGTCAGGAACTGCCTAAAATCCCTTAACGAAATAGGCGAACGACACAGGATCACCCTCTGCTGGGTCCCCGGTCATAGCGACATCGTGGGGAATGAAAAGGCAGACGAGCTAGCAAGAACAGGGTCAGAACTTGGCGCAATGAACGCCATTACGTCAATAGACATCCCAATTAGTGCAGCAAAAAGAAACATTGACCAAAAACTGAGGGAACAAATTAACACTACCTGGTCCCAAAGGAACGACTGTGTTATATCTCGCAGCCTATGGCCAAGAATCGACGAGAAAAGAACAAAGCACATTCTGGGAATGAATAAACAAGAAATACGTATCCTAACCGGCGTACTGACCGGCCACTGCACCATAGGAGTAATGGCAAACAGGCTGGGCATTAGCTCACCAGACTACTGCAGGAGCTGTCAGGATACAGAAGAAACCGAGACCATCAAACACCTGCTCTGCGAGTGTCCAAACCTCCAGACATCTCGACTTCGTTATCTGGGTAACAGATTTTTCGAAGACTTAGAGGACGTAGCGCAGGTATCACTGACGGACATAATCAGGTTTGTCAAGAAAACAGGTTGGTTCCAATAGGCCAACCAGCAAGAAAAATTTAAACGAAGCATGGTAAGTGTTTTTATTGTAAGTGAAGTTTTTACCACGATAAACAAAAAGGGATCACAATGGACCAATGGGCCCCCGTGCAAGCACAGCAATGGCTGTGCACTTCCCTTCAAACCTAACCTAACCTAACCTTCACACTAAGGCAAATCCTGGAAAATACCAATGAATTTCAAGTCGAGACCCACCACCTTTTCATTGACTTTAAAGCCGCATATGATAGTATTCATCGTCAGGAGGTCTACGTGGTGATGTCCGAATTCAGAATCCCGGCAAAACTGATCCACTTGTGGTCGCGTGACACTTAAAAACACGCGGTGTAATGTGCAGTTTGAAAGCAGCTCTTCCGAATTATTCCAAATTTGTACCGGATTTCTGCAAGGAGATGCGCTATCATGTGACTTCTTCAATCTTGTTCTGGAGAAAATAGTGCGAATTGCAGGTGTCAACACGGAAGGCACTATCTTCAATAGATCCGTCCAGCTACCGGGATATGCAGATGATATCGACATCATCGGCAGTTCCCAGCGCGCCGTGTTAGAGGCTTTCATGGTTATTGAAGAACAGGCAAAAATGGTTGGTCTTGAAGTAAATGAGGACAAGACCAAGTACATGCTATCGACAAACAAACAAACACCTGTCCACCGCCTAGAACAAAACGTCACTGTTGATAACAATAACTACAAGGTAGTTAAGGAGTTCATCTACCTAGGAGTAAACATCAACTCCGCGAATGACACCTTATTGGAGATCCGGCAGAGAATTACCTTGGGAAACCGTTGCTACTTCGGTTTAGCGAAACAAATGGGTTCAAAACTCCTCACTCGAAGAACAAAATGCATGCTCTATCGAACCCTAATTCTATCAGTCCTGCTATATGGCGTCGAGTGCTGGACGATAAGTAGAAAAGGGGAGCTAGTATTGGGTTTTTAATAAAGAAAAACCTGTGCGGGGAGGACGAATAGAGGAGAAGATTCAACCGCGAACTCTAGGAACTGTACCAAAATGTGGATGTAGTCCAAAAAGCTAAATCAAGTCGACTACATTGGGTCGGCCACATTGAGCGAATGGAAAATAATGCTCCAGTCAAGAGGATCTTCGACTCCCAGCCTCTGGTTCGAGAAGGCAAGGAAGACCGAACCTCCGTTTTAAAGACCAGGCCATCGCGGATGCCAGAGCGATTGGTCTGGAGAACTGAAAGCAGCGTGCCCGCTACATCTGCGCTTCGTTAAAATGTTACTTCCCCATATTATAAGTTGTGTCCCACATTTAATTAATTTTTGTATAACTTCTTCTACTTTCCCTGACTGCTGGAAAAGAGCTAAACTGATCCCTGTACCAAAAAAATCCAGAGACTTATCTTCCTCCGATTTCCGTATCATGAGCATTTTACCATGCCTGTCTAAGGTTTTTGAAAAAATCATTCCCAAGCATATTTCTTGTCACCTTAATAGTTTCAACTTGTTGACGCCTGTGCAGTCTAGTTTCTGTGCCCAACATAGCTACTCCACGGCTTTGGTCAAAGTTCTTGACGGCATCAGAGTAGAATATGATAAGGAGTATCTTACGCAGGCTCTGCTTACTTGACTTCTCTTAAGCCTTTGACACGGTAAATCATGACATTTTCTTTATGAAATTAAAGCTCTACTTTGGTTTTAGCGAGCAATCTCTGTGTCTAGCTAGTAGAAACTATCTTTCAAATCATATTCAAAGGGTTTTTGTTGACCAAAAATATTCTGGACCAAAAAGTATCCTTGCTGGACTGCCGCAGGGTTCAATTCTTGGCCCAATCCTTTTTTATTTATATATTAATGATTTTCGGAAGATAGAAAAGTAATGAATAAGCTTAGGCGAAACCTAAGCGTATCGAATTGGAATGTTGGAAGTATAGGGGGTCGTAGCTACGAGCTTGAAGAGATGAGGTTTACAAGGCAAAGAACATCTTCTATTTTTTTTTTTTTTTTTTTTTTTTTTTTTTTTTTTTTTTTACTACACTATCAGCTCTGTGTCGTGGAGTGCTTAAAGCAAGCAACTGTCACGAGCAGAAATTGCCGGCACTAAAAGTGCTCTCACAGGCTCATCATTTAGTGCAGGTGTTAGTAAGGACAAAACAATTCAAAATACAATAATTATGTACCTATAAAATACTAACACAGACACAAAATAATGAAAACAATTCAAGATATTAAAGCATTATTACGCAAAATATTTTTAAGGTTAATTTTACTAACATGCAAGTCAATCACTTGATCATTTAGATTATAGATTCTACTCATGCGACTAATAGGCTCATGACTCCCATAATTCGTTCTATGATGGGGGTTAACCAATAATTCAACACTGCGTAAATTATGGGCACCACCACGAAAATTAAAGCCAATAGACGACAGCAAGTCAGGTGCATCTATTTGACCGGATATAAGCTGCTGTAAAAAAATGATATCGCTATTAAGCCTACGTTGAGAAAGGGGTAACATTTGAAGAAGCTTAATACGCTGACTGTAAGGAGGTAGGTTAAAAGGATCATCCCATGGAAGTCCTCTTAGTGCAAATCGAATAAATTTTCGTTGAATGGCCTCTATTCGATTTGAATGAATGTTGTAGAATGGCGTCCAAACTTGTGAAGCATACTCTAGAATCGGACGGACAAAACAATTGTACAATGACATAGTAACGTATGGGTCATTAAATTCTTTCGCCCACCTTTTTACGAAGCCCAGCATAGAATTAGATTTATTAACAATAAAATTGATATGCTTGGCAAAAACTAGTTTGGGATCGAAATAAACCCCAAGATCCTTAAAATTATCAACATTACAAAGAATATGTTGAGACAGAGAATATTGAAAGGTGGAAGGGATATTCTTTCTAGAGAATGTCATATGTTGACATTTAGATGGGTTCAGGGATAAACCGTTTTTATCACACCAATTGGCGAAGCTATTAATGTCAGATTGAAGAAACATTCTGTCTTGCTGACTAGTGATAGATTTATATATTTTCATATCATCAGCGTAGATCAGGATATTACTGTGATGTATACATGCCTTAACATCATTAATTGCAAGTATAAACAAAATTGGTCCGAGGTGACTTCCTTGGGGAACTCCAGACTGAGCTGTGAACGATACAGATAGCGATCCTCTAAATTTCACTTGATAGACCCTTGATCTAAGGTATGAATTAACCCATTTTATGAAACATGGTGGGAAACCAAAAGCCCTGAGCTTAAATTCGATTATTTCATGGGACAGCTGGTCGAAAGCCTTAGAGAAGTCAGTGTATATGCAATCCATTTCGTCCTTATTCTCTAAGGCATTAGAACAATCATGCAAGAAACTTAATAGATTAGTGACAGTGGATCTGTTTCTTACAAATCCATGCTGTTCATTACAAATTATATTGCGACAAAGAAATATTAACTTTTCACAAACAATTTGTTCAAAAAGCTTAGGGATACACGAAAGCTTTGAAATGGGCCTATAGTTAGTGATATCACCACGTTCGCCTTTTTTAAATACAGGTGTGATAAAAGCACTTTTCCAAAGATTAGGGAATTTACCTGTACTAATGGACAATTCAAACAGATACTTCAGATATGGAGCAATTGCATGACTGCATTTTTTGAGAACAATCGGTGCAATGCCATCAGGACCAGATGAATAGTCATTCTTCAGAGAAGAAATACATTTCAAAATTGTTTCCAAATCGAATGAAATACTACTAAAACTTATTTGGGAACAGCTAGTCAGATAACTAAAATATTGATCATCAATGTGAAGAGGGGTCTCCCTGAATGACTTACTGAAATGATCTGCAAACATATTGCTTGCGTCTAGCGAATCAGCAGTTGTAGAACTATTGTAAGTAAGCTTCGATGGATAACCATCGGTTTTTTTCTTAGAATTAACAAAACCCCAGAAAAGTTTGGGGTTCAATTTTAAAGAGCATTCCATTTTGCTTATATAGTCAATATATAAGTTACAGGATAAAGATTTGAATTCATTGAACAAAGTGAAATAGAGTTCAAGATCTGATTGGCATAGACTTTTTAAATAGTTCTTCCAAGCCCTATTACGTCTGTTTCGTATCGATTTGAGCTCTTTAGTGTACCAGGGATGGGACGTTTTCAGATTTCTAGAGGATTTCACAGGAATCACTCTTTTCATGCAGTTATCCATCAAAGAATAAAAAGAGCCTACTGCATCTTCAACATGAGATAACGCAGTAAGATTAAAATTAAAGCTGTTAATTTCATCGGAAAGCCTTTGAAAATTTGCTTTCCGAAAGTCAAAAGATTGCGAACGGTCATACGAATTACTATTTTCGTACAAATGTGCGCCTAGCTCAATAAATACATCCAAGGGTGGATGATTGTCATCTATGTTAGTTATACTGAGGTGGGATTCCAGAACCACAGTACTAACAGAGTCAGAAGAGAAAACAAGGTCGAGAGTTCGATTTCTGAAATTTTTTATACAGCTTGTTTGCTGTAAGTCAAAAGACAAAATGTTGTCTAGTAAAGCGAGCTCTTGTTGGGCAGAGTCAAAGGATGGAATGAAATGAGAATCATCCTCAGAAGGTACCCATCCAATATGCGGTAGATTGAAGTCGCCTATAAGTAAGACAGTGCTGTCACAACAAGATATGTCAAAAATATGGTCAAGTGCCATAGAAAGTTCAGAATACAAAGAACATAGACGAGACGATGGAATGTACGCATTAACAACATATAAATGTTTGTTCTTAAGTGTAATTTTTACACAGATAATTTCGACATTTAGTGGAAATGGAAAGTCAATCTTTCGTGACTCAAAGTTGGTACGAACAGCGATCAGGACACCTCCTCCAAGCGCTTTCAGGTCATTGTTATGACGGTCGTTTCTGAATACGGAGAACTCATGATTGAAGAGTTCCGTGTCTAAAATTCCGGCATTAAGCCATGTTTCCGTCAAGGAGAAGATATCATGAGAGAGGGCTTGGGAGTTTAAATATACTTCAGCGGTTTTTGTGCGGAGTCCCCTTACATTTTGATAGTAGAGGGACAACCTACTTGGTTTTTTAACACGGACGGACGATCTTTCCTGCGACTTTTTGTCGAACGGGGCGTAAATTCTTTAACTAAAGTATCTTCAGGCCATGCAGTGCTATTGCACAGCTTTTCAAAATATACTGAAGGGGCAACAATTTTGAAAGACGCAACAAACCCATCAGCCTTGCTGATTTTGGTGCATTTGATTGCGTCATCTTTTGGAATCAGGTTTCTCGAGACCAAATGGTTCAAGACATCGTCTGAAGAAGTGTTTGGTTTAAGTCGAGAAATGAAAATAGATTTCGGCCTGGGAATCGATTCAATAGTTCCAGATTCTGAACCTAAGGAACGATTTATGTATGTGGGAATAACATTAAGAGTTTGCGCCTCGTTTGACTTTTTTCGCTGACTCCTAAGATTAAACCGCTTTGCCTTTGGATTTAACGCAGAGGAAGGCATATCGCGTTTCCTTTTGCCAGCGAGTAGAGTAGGTGAGGGCGATGCTAAATTAGGAATGGGCTCAGGGGTAGCTTCAACAGTTTTGGAACCTGTTGTGTCCAATAAAGACAATGTATTCATGGACCGTTGGGTACTCTGCTTTACTTCATTAGTCGGCAACTCAAGGTCAGTAGACGTTGAGGCGTCTGCCGAAAGATGAAGATCAGAGAACTTTGATACGTTAAGGACGGTGGTATTAAAATTGTCGAACAAGTCTTGAAACCCCTTAGATAGTTTCATTATGTCAGCCTTGAAGATTGACATTTTAAGAGCAAGGGTGGACAGTGACAATTTTCGACACGGAGAGCAGTACCATAAGGCGATCTCCGAAGCTTTAACTTTATCCATAAATGCATTGGTTGAACCAACACATTTAGCATGGAACATTAAGCCACAAGGGCCGTAACAGGCAAAAAGAGGATTGGAGGAATTTTTAGATTCCAAGCATTTATTAGCGCTGCAATCCATATTAAAAATGGGATTTTAAACAGAAAAAAAAGGATAACAAAAATAATATGACTAGAAAAAGACAAAAAAAAAAAAAAGAAGAATTGCAGTATAACCAGTATTGAACTCGCACACTATAAACTACATGCAAAGCACTTTAGCCAGCTGCACCAAGGGGGTCACTGATAATTATGGACAAAATATTAATAAGAAGGTTAGAAGAAGTAGATTACACATAATGTATATACATATTATTGAGATGGAAGAAGGAGAGAAAAAAAAAAAGAACAGTAACAACCGCTTACCAAAAATACAAAGAGACAACAACTTTAATTTCGCAAAATGCCGATCAATAGAAACAATAATAACAAACTGAAATTATCAACTATTGAAATAATTTAGAACACTACACTAAACACTTATTATTTCACAGAAAACAAACTAAATAAAACTCGCACAAAATAAAACTCGCACAAAAACAAAACACGTCTAGCTATGACAGTGATTATCTCTCAACCTATGTTTAAGAAACAAAATGGCGAACTATCGAAAGTTGGACGCGGTTCTTGGTCTTAGGACAAAATCTTAAAAGATGTTCTACTTAGAGATGCAACAGGATAAGAACGGAATTGGTATCATCCTTGCGGCAGAGCTATTTCGCAGCATCTTGACTATTTCAAGGTCGATTGATCGTTTGATGTCTTTCAAGGTAGTTATGTCAGGTGAGGTGAGGAAAATTGTTAGTGCATATGCTACCTAAGTCGGATGCAAGCGGAGAGATAACTGGCTAGATTTTCACAACTTCATCAAGAACATCCGAAAGGAGGAACAAGCCTCCATAGGGGCACAACCATCTTTAAAATATCCGGTCAGGGAAGGAGAAATGCTCCAGAAGTACCCAGCATGATGTGGTAAAAGTTTCTTTCTTTGCAGAAATAATATTTCTTGCGGTGATGGTGTCTGTCTGATGTAGTAAGAACGAAATTGTTGTTATTGGGTATAGTATTGTTGTTGTTGGGTAGCTTGCTAAAGCATTGGGATAACATATAGCGGGGCGGTAGACGTGATATTAGGTGGTGTGAATAAAAATTGAGGGAACACTCCGAGTAAAATCTGCTGAGGGAAGTATTTTCTGAAGAGTGAACAGTTAATTCGGTGTGAATAACGATTTTACTCAAGTAGGTTTGTACCCTCAAGTTATTTGAGTGGATAACTGTCAAATTCATGTGTCTTTTTGATTAACCCGCAAATAGAAAAGATTGTTTAAAATGTTTATAAATGTTCAAACGCGAAAAATAAAAAATTATAGTTCACGACGTTATGGTAATACAGGTGATGATTTCAAACATTTATTTCGATTTGAGTTCCATAACGTGGAATGGTTAAGCAATTATTTCCTTTCCGATGTTGCTGAGGAAACTCGTTGTGGTGCAATACCAAAACTATAGAAGATGAGAATATTCCTAAGATATATTGGCGACCCGGGATTCCAAGTTGGAGTTGTTGAGGATATTGGGATTCATATATCCACCGTATCGAAGACAGTCTGGCAGGTGTATTGTGCTATATGTGCAAAAACAAATTTGTGGATGAAATTTCCAGCATCGGTTGAGGAAATGCGAGAAGCTAAACAAGAATGGCAATCTAAATACTGTCTTCAAAGTGCAATTGGCGCCCTAGATTGCACTCATATACAAATATTAAAGCCTCATTTGCATGGCGATGAGTACCTGAATCGTAAGAGATATTTTTCACTAAATATGCAAGCAACGTGTAATGCTAAGGAATGCTTTACAAGCGTTGATGTCCAGTGGCCAGGATCAGTCCATGATTCAAGGATTTGGCGAAATTCAGCTGTTTTTAACATTGTTGATCATAATTTAGCCGGAGCTATTATTCTTGCAGATGAAGGATATGGTTTCACACCATGGATTATGACGCCTTATAAAACTCCAATCACGGAAGCTGAAAAGAAATACAATAAATTGTATACGCGTGAAAGAGTAATTATCGAACGCATGTTTGGACAAGTAAAACGAAGATTCCCTATATTGGCTTCCAGAGTTAGACTTGCTACGGAAAGAGTCCCCAAAATCATTATAGCTTGTTTTGTTTAGCATTATATAGGAAAATATCTGAATGATGAAGACTTCCCAGCGACTGATATCATAACATTCCAGGAAGCACCTATATCGAAACCATCTCAAGAGAACAACACTTTCTACAAGCGCGGAAAATCCAGAAGAAACAAAATAACATCAATAATACAAGGTTTTTTTATATGATATGTTTTTTTAATACTCGTATGTACCTATATAATTTTTGTTCTTTAATTTATTTTATTTCATTCATTTTCTTTTGTTCTTTATAAATTACTAGCTGACCTGGCAAACGTTGTTTTGCCATATAAATTATTTCTAGTGAATATTTTCGTAGGGAAATGAAAAATAACTAACTTTTTGTAAGTGTGTTGGGATGTGGTCTATGACTTAAAGAGGAATTGAGCGCTGTGGACGTTTTGTCCCTTTCAGAACATTAGGGGATATTGGAGAACGGTGTGTATCAGCAATGAACTCAAGATTATTATTTCTTCTTCAAATCACGATTTTTCGCGTCACTGTATGGTCACCAACCATGATTCCAGCAAAGTCGTCAACAACAGGTGCATGAAATCCACGCATGTGCTCTACAGCTGGTGTTTTATCAGGATTGATGACAATAGCGTGATTGTCAGTTTGTAATTTGTAAATATTTTTGTTTGGAAGCAAATAAGTTGAAAAGTTTTCTAAACAAATATATTAGATATCTAAATACAATTGAACAGCGTTTTTGGTCAACATATCAACTGTTGTTATACCCTATTCTAAGGGTATATTAATTTTGACGCGAAGTTTGAACCATACCATAATATTGCCCGTAGACCCGTAAAAGTTACTACATATATTTATGATCAGCATCGATAGTAATGTCGATCATGTCCGTTCGTCTGTCGGCAAAAATTGGGCCTTTAACCATATATACTCTCCAGGTCCCCAAAATAATCAAGTTTAAGAATTTTTGAAATCCGCCCACAAACTCAAAAAAATAACAAATTTATCGAAAAAATCGAATTTTTAGCTAGAAAGCTGAAATTTGATATGATCTTTGAGTCATAAAACTGATCGGGAGATAAAATTTCTAAAATCAGCCCACAATTAAATAAAACAATTGGAAAGTCAAAGTTTGAGCTGGGAAACTGAAATTTATGATATAGACTCTCTAGGTGTCTGCTGGGAATAAGAATAGGATATCCAAAAGTTCGCCAAGCGGACTGTAGCCCGTCCCTATGTTAATTGTTTGTTTTGCTTTAACATACTTTCTCAGGTTTTTTCTCTATTATTTGTTACTTTTTACCCTTCAATAGCTTCTGCTTGCACTTTCATATTCAGTTCATTAACAATCACAATGATTATTCCATACGATTTGTGTAAATTTCTACAATTTTATCATTCAATTTGTTTCTGTTGTTTAAGACAGGGATTCCGCACTTCAGAAAGAGATAGCTTTATGAAAATGTCTATAGAGCATCCAGCTTTCCGACGATGCGTCTGGCATATGGCGAATTGAGGTAATTGTAGCCGCAACGTACGCTTTCGGAGTCCCCACCGCCCATAAAGTAAATTTGTAAAAATGTATGTGGTTCATTCGGCATTGGCAGCAATGACCCCACTTTGTGATAACCGTGACCTTTGATTTTGAATGTTGAATGGAATTGTTGACCATTTGCAGCATTATTTTTAACTAACTTTTAACTGGTTCACGAAATTGTGCCATGCTCATACGCACATCTGCATTATCTTGTTAGACTCGTTCGTCTGATCTTTGGGCTCTTATATTTCGCATGTCCGTCGTTCTATTCGTTCGACGGCCCAAAATGGTCCCTTTGTTTACTACACACATAAAAAGATTAAATTGAAGAAGGAATGATGGAAAAAAGTATACTGTTCTTTTTTTGGTTGTTGCCAAAATAAATAAATACAAAATGAAAAAAAAAATTATTCAAAAAAATCGAAAAAAACCTTTTTTTGAAATTTTGATTTTTTTTTATAATAAGCGCGCACTAAAGGGATTTGTTGGGACCCTTATAATGTATTAGCTACACAGCGCGGGCGTTAAGGAAATTAGGGTGAGAGGAAAAGGAGAGATGCCGATGCACGTTGGTTTTGAATGTCTGTAGGTTATAATGTGTAGGAAAAAAAAAAGGAAGAGCATTCCACATTCGTGTTGTACGGCTGAGGAAAGATTCTTTGAACTTCACTGTACGTCCGAACACAGGCTTGAGGGTGAACTGATGAGCATTCCCTGCATGGCGGGTATTGCGGTTGAAATGTTCAAGGGGAGGAATGCAACTGGCTATTTCGTTTGAGCACTTATGGTGGAAATAACTATAAAATAACGACAGGCAGGAGACATTACGACGATGACTAAGAGAGTCAATCGATCTCGCGATGTCTCGGTCGCCAATGAGTTTTATCGCGCGTTTTTGGATCCTGTCAAGTAGCTCCAAATAAGTTATTGGTGCACCGGACCAGATATGAGCGTTGTACTCGAGTTTCGGGCGAATAAACGCCTTATAATTTATAGCCAGATCAGAAGGGGTGAAATATTTCTTACAACGCTTAAGGAAGCCTAGACATTTCGCGGCGTTCTTGGCGACATCGAATATGTGGTCATTCCAACGAAGATTGTCATTAACACACATACCGAGAATGGAAAGTCTTTCGGTTTCAGCGATGTAAGTGCCATTCATAGATAATGGCAGTGTGTGTGGGTTTTGCTTTAATGACAGGAGACAGCATTGAGTTTTGGAAGCATTAAATTACACTCTATTGGTTTTACCCCACTGAGTTATGCTGTTAAGATCGGAATTTAATGAGCTTAACATACGTTGCCGTTCCAGTTCCACACCCGAAGATGAGGGGCGTGACCCAAGAAACGAATATGAGAAGCTGAGGGTACTGTCATCAGCAAAGGAATGGATTGGATTAGAAGTAACAGAGAGTAACTAGAGTTTATGACCACATTAGCTCTGATTGAATTGTTAATAACTTAGAGAGTAGAACCTAACCTCAACTAGAAGAACGTACATACATATTTATAATCTGCTCATGAATAGAGAAAAACGCAAACTCGACCAAACCTCCCCAGAAGTCCCCAGCTCCGTGAAAAAAACTATAAACAATAGAAATATGTTGAACCCAACATTGGAGAATGATAGTATCTCCTTTTCGAAACTGGAAGATCTTATCGGAGGCATTCTAGACAGAAAACGTATCTCCACCAAAGAAGACATCGAAATGCTCCGGGAAGACACACGCCAGTTAATTGTCAGAAATGAAGAGCTATCGGCCAGGGTTATGCACTTAGAAGACCGCTGCGAGCTATTAGAGAGCAGAATCGAGACTATGCAGATGAAGGGTAGCGAACGTAATTTAATCGTGTGCATGCCAAGTCTACAAGGGACAGACGACACAGGAAAAGTTAAGGAAATTTGCATTAAACTCCTTAACAACTCATCTGATGCCAAGGTAGAACAGGTACGGCAACTGCCTTCTTCATCGAGAACCGGCGCAATGGCTAGATATGCCGTGGGGCTCGACTCCAAACAAAATGTTATCAAGGCACTGAAATCGGCAAGGTCTCTACAAGGCACTGGCATCGTTGTGCAAAAGGATTTACCCCTGTCAATGCGAAAAAAAAGAGGAAAGCTGCTGCATATACGTCGAATCATAAAACAACATGCGAGAGGTGTGAACGTTGGTGTGGGCGACGATCGGCTGTATTTTGGTGGTCACATCTTCACATGGCATCCTACAACTGGTCTGAGATGTGGCGATTCGGATGGCTACCATATCCTAAATAGTGCACTCACTAAAGAACGAGTTAATTTGAAATTCGAGAGGGATAGTGATAACCAAGATGCATTTTTCGCTACAAGTCAACATGCAAATGTCACTAATGTCAGCGCTAGAGGTGTCAAAAGAAACGTCAGCAACAACAATGAAGCTAGCAGTGAAGCGAACTTCGAGCAGCCTGGAAATATGCAGGATAGTAATCAAAACTAGGAAGTAGCCGTCTGCCATATTAATAATCGTAGTTCGTTAAGTTCAAATTTATGTAAATTTAATATTTTGGCGTACAATGTAGCCGGTATAGATAATAAGAAATTGTTCACAGATTTTTTTGATTTTATAAACGAAATGGATTTTGTATTTCTTTTTGAAACCTTTGTAGTACAGGAGGATTATCCTAAGTTCGACAACATGATTTCAAATTATAAATTCAAATGGTTGCCGGCAATTAAAATAAACCGAAAAGGGCGTGCATCAGGGGGCTGTTACATTGGAATAAATAAAAGAGCTGCTACCAACCTTAAATGCGAATTCAAAATATCGGATAATGGACTCACGTATGTTGAACTTGAAATCTTGTCACAGCGATTAATTATAGTTCCAACTTATCTTAACTGTAACGGCGACAAATGGCAAAGGGAGTTCAACTTACTAGAAGACTTTTTATACTTAACCCAAAGTAACAATTTACTGGTGATTGGCGATATGAACGGCAGGATTGGCAGTTTGGCAGGGGAGGCTAACCGTATCGAAGGAATTCTGCGGAAGTCAAAAGACCCAGTTGTAAACACGTGCGGGAAAAAAATTCTAGACTTGATGGACTCAATGGGACTTAAATTACTGAATGGATGTAGTAAAACCGACTCAAACGGGGAATATACCTATATTAAAGGGAAGTTTGCAACTGTAATAGATTACTGTTTCGCCGGAGGTGACTGGTGCTCTTTAATAACGGATTTCGAAGTAAAAACCCTGCCATACTCCGATCACCTCCCTATTATTGCTTCTATAGGGCTAGAAAGGACCGAGGCGGGTCACACGCAGGATATGAAACTTCTCCCGAAATTCATATGGAAAGGAAGGACAGCGAACATATATAGGAATAATCTCAACAGTCGCCTACGTGAACATAACGGTAATGCTATGCTATGTATGGACGATTTGGAAGAAATAATAAAATTATCGATCCCATGTCAGACGCAATTTACTTCTAACCGAAAGCAAAGCAACAAAAAACCTTGGTTCGATGAAGATTGTCTGAAAATGAGGAAGCGCGCTTTCTCCTTCCTGCGTTTGTTCAGAAAATACAATACTGATTTGTTCAAGGAGCTGTACAGCAGAGCCAACTCACACTACAAACAACTATGCCACCTGAAAAACTCAGAATACTTTGAAAACGAGGCTAGGAAACTTTCAAACTGCAGAAATTCAGCAGATTTCTGGAACTCAGCGAGGAAACTCAACGGCATCACCCCAAAAATCAACAACCAGCTCACCGCTCAAGCACTGAAAAACCACTTTGAAAATCTTCTGAAACCGACTAATATTGGAAATCCTATTCTGTATGCAAAACCACAATTTGTCAATGATACATTAGATAGCCCAATCTTAATAAATGAAGTTAAAGAAGCTCTAACTAGATTCAAAGATGGTAAAGCTCCAGGGTTTGATAGAATCCCCGCAGAATTCTACAAATATAGCACAGACGAACTCTTAACTTCCCTAACATCGGTCCTTAATAATATATTTGACTCTGGAGTCGTGCCGGAGAGCTGCAAACAATCGATTATATTCCCAATCTTCAAGAAAGGCGACTCGTCAGACCCATCCAATTACCGTGGTATCTCACTCTTAAATGCTTCCACAAAAATATTCACCAGCATTTTACAAAGTCGCTTAATGCGCTGGGTTCAGGAAAACGCACTTCTGGGTGAATTCCAAGCAGGCTTTCGGCCGGGCTACTCCACGGTAGACCATATCTTTGTTCTAAGAAATATAGCAGAGTCTTTCATAGAACGGAAACAAAAGCTTTATGCCTTTTTTATAGACTTCAGAGCGGCTTTTGACACCATTGACCGACAAAAACTATTCTACAAACTTTATCAATACGGTATATCCCATAAATTTGCCAAGATAATGGAAAACGTGTACAAGAATACGAAAGCAGCGGTGTGGAACGGAGACAATTTGTCCGAGTGGTTCGTTACAGAGGTAGGAGTTAGGCAAGGTTGCAACGCAAGCCCGACACTATTTGCCCTTTATATTGAAGACATCATTGATTACCTCCCAGGGGGGATATCACACGCGGGTACTCAGATTAAGGCTCTCCTATATGCTGATGATATTGTCTTATTAGCAAGTTCACCAGAGACCCTGCAACTCATGATAAACCGAGTTTACAACTATAGTGTGCTGTGGAGTTTACAAATTAATTTGAACAAATCAAAGGTGATGATTTTCAGAAGAGGTGGAGGCAGACAGGCAAGGGTGGAAAGGTGGACTTTTAACGGTGTTGCTATTGAAACAGTAAAGCAATACAAATACCTTGGAGTCATAATTTCCAGTAATCTGAGTATGGAACCACATTTGGCTGAAAAACTTCTACAATCTAAAAGTGCAATAGGTTCAACGTGGAGAAACTGTTTCCAAAACCGAAGTATACCTCACAGTATGAAATACCAAGTCTTCGAAGCAGTCTCAAAATCAATTCTTTTTTACGGAGCCCAAGCGTGGGGTCATAGGTGGTATGATGCAGTAGAAAAGCTACAGCGATTTTATCTACGAAGGACGTTCCGATTGCCTACAACCGCACCTAACTACATGCTTTCAATTGAAACCGGGCTTGCACCTCTGTTCTTACAAACACTCAAGCTGAACATCGACTACATCCTCAACACATTCAGATTGGGAGAAGAAAGATTACCATGGATCGTTACCAAGTATGCAGTAACTACGAGAACTCTGTGGTATAAGGAGATGCTAACTCTAGCAGAGAGTTATGAGTACGACTTGGAACTAGACTGGAACTCAAGGGATAGTTGGAAAGGTAGACTATATGATTTCCTGTCACATATGGATTCATGTTTTCGACAAAGATGTATCGAGCAAGCGAGGGCGTCAACACATAGGGAGATCTATAAGGCACTACAGTTTAACCTTGGGTCGCTAAACTATTTTAAGGACTCGAATAAAATTGGATGTATCTCTACAATTTTCCGCGCAAGGGGAGAGTTATTGCCACTAAACTTCGTGCCACATAGAGAAGACCTCCCGGTTTTATGCTCATTGTGTAACATGTCTCAGAGGGAAAATATCATGCACTTTATAGGTATTTGTCCTATCTTCCGCGATATTAGAAGGTTCTGCTTTGGGAAAGTCATCTTGTCAACCGAAGAAATACAGGAACAGCTAAACGGGTCCAATTGGAAAGCTCTAACATCATATTGTGAAACAACTTTAGCTTACCGGAAAAGAATTATGGAGGAAGATTTTTAAAAGAATTGCAAAAAGTATGTTGACAATCTTTGGCAGACGGCTTTCAGCCATGTCGTTAAGATAGATTTAATATATCTCTATTTTTGTAACTAAAATGAAATGAATAAAATCTAAAATAATCTAAAAAATCTATCTAATCTAGAAGTAACAGACAGTACATCATTTATAAAAATGAGAAAGAGAGTCAGGGACAGAACAGAGCCTTGGGGGACACCAGCTTTTATTTGGTGAGTTGCAGACTTGAAGCCGTCCAAAACAACTTGAATTGAACGGTCCGAAAGGCAATTTCTAATCAATTGAAGAAGAGTATCATCGATTCCAAATGCACGCGTTTTCGACAAGAGAGCTTGGTGCCAAACTCTGTCAAATGCTTTTGAAATATCAAGCGTAACGATCTTACTTTCACCACCTTGGTGAAGAGATTGGTTCCACTTTTCGGTTAGATATGTCATCAAATCACTAGTGGACATGTTGCTGCGAAAACCATACTGCCGGTCATTAAAAAGTTTTCGCGATTCAAGATATTTCATTAGCTGACGGTTTATCAGCGTTTCCATGACCTTAGAAAGAAGGGACGTAAGTGCAATTGGTCGGTAGGAGGAGGGAGAAGAAGATTCGCCTTTTTTTGGTACAGGCTGGACAAATGCTGTTTTTCATCTTCCCGGGAAGAGTCCTGAAGAATAGGACAGATGGAAAAGCTTACGCAATGGTTTTGCCAGCGAAGAAGAACACCTCTTCAGAACGATAGGGGAAATACCATCTGGACCAGCGGATTTGTGAACGTCAAGATCTTGAAGTACTCTAGCCACTGTACGAGTGCGAAAGTGGATTGGTCCCATAGAGAATTCTACGCGCTCGAGTACAGGGGGAGACAAAGCACAATCTGGGAGCGTTGAGCTGACTGCAAAGTGAGCAGCAAGCAGATTGGCCTTATCTGTAGCGCTGACAGCTGGAACGACATTGTAAATGAGTGTCGGGATAGATGACGAAGCCGAATTCTTGATGTTTTTAACAAATGCCCAAAAGTTTTTATTACCAGTGGGACTTTGTAGTATTTTTTGCCTCAACTTTTGGTCATAGGAGAATTTGACACGATTAATGTGGGCATTGCAGTCATTTCTGGCTCGTTTGAACTTTTTACGGCTTTCCTCAGATGGGTTGGCTTTGAATAGCCGAAAACTTACCTCTTTTAAATTTACCTCTTTAAAACCCGTACTGAGAAAATGCCTTTCCAACAAATTATAAATCATCAAAATCGGTTCAGCCAATCTCGAGTTATGGGGTTACATCGCTTCGGACACTTTCTTTTATATATATACGAGTACATAGATTCTTATTTATTTTAGTTCATATTTCTGTTTTGTTCTTTATAAATTAATTTACTTCATGTTAATGCTTTATTCTCTTAAAAATATAGATTATTTATATACGTTAATATTTAATTTAGTTTTCTTTTTAGAAATTCAATATCAATACCAACTTTTCTTTTTGTAAGGCAAATATTTTCCATTTTAGACTATTCATTTCTTTTTGTTCAACATTCAGTTCTTTTTGCTGAAAGTTTATTTCCTTTTGCTCCATCAGCACTTCTCTCTAGAGCTCCAATACTGAGCATTGAATATTTTTAAATATTTTTTTTTCAGTTGCTGGTCGAACGTGTGGCAATTGTGGAATGCTGCTTGATGTTCCTGGCAGTTCATCCTCTTGAAACATGACGTTCACAATTTTAGGCAAATCTGTATTTGTACACGGCACCCCGCCATACTCTGCACATAAAATTCAATTTAATATTTTAATAATTATGAAATTGTATATTTCTTTTTAATGTACAAATATATGTACATACCTGGTATTTTATTTAAAATTGGATTATTTTTATAATCCATAAGATCCAGCATCTGGTGTTCGTGCGATTTCAGCACGATTGGAAGATTGCCTGTTTTTTGTGAGCTGTTTAAGTCCACACCATGCATTTTTTTAATTTCTTCTTCCACAGCTTGTAAAGCATTCTGCTTTTTAATTTTCATTAGAGGAGTCTGGCTTTTCTCCATCAAACATGGATGCAGTTGAATGATTTTTATAAAATCATCATCATGCATCCCAAACCTTTTTTTTTTTGCTGGTGTCTGTACAATTTCGTCCAAGTACTCTTCTTCGGAAAAATTGTTATACATTTTAAATTTCTGAGGGACCTCCTATCCACACTCGACTTCTTGGAATAAACACTAAATCAATTACAACTTTATTCACACCAAAATGGAGATAACGCTCAAGCGTCAAAAGCTGTGAGTGGAGGGGTTTCGGTAAACTTGACGTATCTAATTATTATTCACTCCAAATGGAGTGTTTGTCTAAAAAACCAGAGGAAACACTCGAACTCAATTTTTATTCGCACCACCCATTGTCTATCGGTTGTTCTTTCAGCTGTTGTGGTGCAGAGTGGCGTATAAAGAGTGTGAGATGTGGCAACGGTTGAAGAAACCGTGCAATCTACTGACTGTCGCCTGATGCTGGCAGTACTTTGCTTGTTGGCTGCTGCATTTGCTCGCAGAGGCGTCACGTCGTGGTCACCACTTGAGGGAGAGAAAGTAAGGTTCTTCGCAATAAAAGTCGAAGCTCTTGTCTATTTAGATATATTTTATTTAAGACTCAAATTTTTTTTTTATTTCTGACTAACATTTACAGCAAAATTGCCGCCAACACATCTGCTCCTTTGTCATAGATACCAACCGCAACTGTCTGGCACATTTTCCATGCTAGAGGGCTGCACTGCCACCCGGCTTTTTTCGATACCGTTCACTCCAGCAGATGTCACGATCTTGGAACGATCTCGTTGACCGCGTATAAGATGGTCGAATACGGAAAATAAAACGACTCTTTGATGACCAGTGCGGATATGATGCAGGTTAATTGCCCACATGAGATAGGAAATTATAGGCCGATTTCTCTTCTGCCCAGCATAAGTAAAGTGTTCGAAAAACTTATAAAAACTAGGTTAGTAATCTTTTTAGACAAGACTATGTTCTTTCACCCTACTCAATTCGGTTTTCAAAAGGGTAAATCAACCGAGGACGCACTTTTAAATTTTTGCTCTCAGTTAATGTGCAACCTTGACAGTAGAAAATGTACAGCTGCGTTATTCATTGATATAACCAAAGCCTTCGACATGGTTGACCATAAAATTCTTTTAAGTAAACTGGAAAATGCAGGTGTGCGTGGTTTCATGCTTGAATAGCTTAATTCATATCTGAATAATAGATCACAGAGAGTAAAGTTGAATGAGACGAGAAGTGAGGTGCAATTAATCAGGCTTGGGGTACCACAAGGTTCAGTCTTGGGTCCCATTCTATTTTTAGTCTATATCAACTCACTCTTCCACCTCAATCTAAAAGGCTTACCTACTGCTTTTGCTGACGATGTTGGGTTATCGTATGGCGTGAACAGTCCCTTAGATCTTATCGCTGACATAAATAGTGATGTACATATTCTTAGACAATTGTTCGCTGAACACAAACTTGTAATAAGTCCTAAGACTAAATTAATGTTCTTTAATCTATCTGCGTCCATTAATCCTGTTCGGGAACTTATACTCCGAAACAGAGTCACTGGGGTGAAGTAGAAATTGAGACACGGCACTGGTTTCCAAGGAGAAAAATGAGACACCTCACTGGTTACAAGTAATTTTATTATTTTATTTACACGTAGGTTATTTCTCTTTAAGTCGTATAATTCATTATGCATTCAAATATTTCTAACTACAATTATAATATTATGTCATGAAGTGACCACCGCTCGGTTGGGTAAAAGATAAGTAGAATAAGTAAGTTGTCGTGAAAAGACCACCGCTCGCTCGGGTTGAAAGAATACTGTAAACCACAATGTGACGATCACTGCCACCAAGTCCATCGCCCAGTTAGTCCAGCCAATCCCACACACGAAAAGTGCTGAGCAAACGATATGCGGTGTGTAGTTTGCACACAATGTGCACCACGAAGCCAGCCACACAGAAAAAAGATATGATGACAATTATTCGCCACGGTATCATTCTGAGAATTATGCGCCGCCAGCGATCGGCCGGGCTATTTCATTGAATTAAACGAGGTTATCGTTGTCAATGATACCGTCCCACGGATGGGTATCAATGACAGACGATAAGCGCGTGTTATGTTAGGCAAAACAAATTAGCACCGCGTGGATTAAGTGTCGCTGGTGGATGATTGGCAGTGATTGTACAAGGTCATAGGTTAAAAAGTTGTATGCAATTTGCATACAGCACTAGGCACCAGAAGGGCCCATCGCGATCCCTAGGGAACCACTTGAAGAAACTTCAATTGGAGAAAACCCTAAAAACCTAAAAAACTTTTCCTAGACAGAGCCCAATCCTCCTGCAGAACTTAACCAGCTTCCTATGGTATATGCCGCTCAGCTCCCCTATTTCCTCGAAGAAGTATTCCCCTAGAATCCTCCTACGATTCCGTGCTATACCCTCGCACTCACACAATATGTGTGTTATGTCTTCCTCGGCTTGTAGATCACCACAGAACCTGCACGTGTCCATATCCACCAGACCAAGTCGCCTAGCATGCTTTCTTAGAAGACAGTGCCCTGACATAATCCCAATTACTGTTCTAAGCTGTTCCCTGCTCAATTTTAGAATTTCCTTAGATCTTTTCTTATCCAAATGGGGCCAAAGGGCTCTGGACACCCTATGTCCCACTATGTTCTGCCATCTGAGGTCAGCCATTTTTAAGATCTTTTCATTGATTTTTCCCTTTAAGACGCCCAGGGGTGATTTAATGTTCACACCTCCGCTGTTTTCCAGCTCCCCTCCCTTTCTTGCTAGCTCATCGGCTTGCTCATTTCCCTCTATACCGCAGTGTCCCGGTACCCAGCACAGTCTTACTCGATTTCGTCTACATACTGCTTTAAGCATTGTGCGACAGTTTCTGACTATCTCAGAGTTAATGTTAGCAGATTCAAGTGCCATAAGTGTCGCCTGACTGTCAATATAGATGGCAATGTCTCTTCCCGACAATGATCTCATCTGCACTATCTCTGCCGCCCATAGAACAGCCAGAACTTCCGATTGGAAGACACTGCTTGTGTCCGGGAGTCGTATAGACTCTCTCAGGTCTGGATCAGCAGAAAAAATGCCAGAACCCGTTCTCTCCCCCGTCTTAGAGCCGTCAGTGTAGATAGCAACCTCGTTTGCTATTATGACTGCATCTCTTTGCCACTCCTCCCTTCGCGGGTATGATACCTCATAGGGGATGTCATGGTCGACCAAGGGGCAAATCTCATCAGTCCGTATAGGATTTCCGGGTAGCACATCAGCTAAGATCGTGCAATGCCCAAAACTACAGTCCTTAAACTGGCCTAAATTTTTTAGGCGCAAAGCGCTGTTGCCAGCAAGTTGCTTTATTTTTAAATCTAGCGGGATAAAGTGCAGGAAGGCGTCCAGTGCTGCCGTAGGAGTGGTACGGATTGCACCAGTGATGGCTATGCTTGCCGTTCTCTGCACCGTTGCTAGTTTTCCAATTATGGTTCTTTTATTTGTTGCCCTCCACCACACAAGAGAGCCATATGTAAGTATGGGTATCACCACTACTGTATATATCCAGTGTACCATGGCGGGTTTCAGGCCCCATGTTTTGCCTATTGTTCTCTTACAAATAAAGAGGGCATTATACGCTTTCTTCATTCGTTCCCTTATGTTAAGATTCCAATTTAATTTTCTATCTAGGATTACGCCCAGATACTTCGCACTGTCCTTGAGGTTCCTCTCCGTCAAGTTTCGGGAGATTGAAGTGCGGTAATTTGTGTCGTCTCGTGAACAGGACTAACTCTGTTTTCGAGGGATTGACATTTAGTCCGCAGCCCTTGGCCCAATTACTAATTTTCCTTAAGGCGGTCTCTGTAATCTCACTTAAGGTATTCAAATATTTTCCCTGCACTACTATGACCACGTCGTCCGCATACGCTGTGGCACTTATACCCATTGACTTAATTTCCTTTAGGACGTTGTCAATGACCAGAACCCACAGCAGTGGCGATATGACTCCCCCCTGCGGGGTTCCTCTGGTAGCAGACATCCTTATGGAGCTTTGACCAAGGGAGCAGTTTATGTTCCTGTTGGCGAGCATGTTGCATACCCAATTTATGATTCCCTGTTCTATGTTAGCGCCTGTTAATGCGCTTTTTATAGCTCTACACTCAACGTTATTGAAGGCTCCTTCTATATCGAGAAAAGAGGCCAAAGCAAATTCGCCGCAGTATAGACTATTTTCAATTTTACCCACTACGTTGTGTAGAGCAGTTTCTACTGATCTACCCTTTAAGTATGCGTGCTGTGACTCGCATAAGAAACCATTGCTACATTTATCTCTAATGTGAGCTTCCACCAGACGCTCAAGGGTTTGAGCAAAAAGGACGACAAACTGATTGGTCTGAAGTCCTTCGCCGTCGTGTGACCCTGCTTGCCGGCTTTGGGTATAAAAACAACCCGGACTTCTCTCCAGGCTGTTGGAATATGCCCTGTTCTTAGGCTGAATCTCAGTATATCCAAAATCTTTTGTTTTGCATGCTCTGGCGCTTTTTGGAGCATGATCGGTAGAATACCATCCGGCCCTGGAGATTTATACGGTTTGAATGTATGCATGGCCCACCGTAACTTTTTTCGGTTGATGATATTGTCAATTTCTTCCCACTCGAAAGAGGGACAGTCGACTTCCTCCTGCCCTTGTAGGCCTAGGTCCGTTGTGGTTGTGGAACCGGGGAAATGGGTTTCCACCAGGGTAGCCAGAACCTCCTGACTACTCACGACCCATGTCCCGTTGCTATTTTTTAGGTAGCTAGGTACGCTAGCCTCCTTTGAGAGCATTTTACGCAGTCTCGACGCCTCTTCAGTTAACTCAATAGATTCACAGAACTTTTTCCATGAAGATCTCTTGGATTTCCTCACTAAGTATTTAAATTCCCTCTTGCTTTCGCTATACTCGTCCCATGTGGTATCGTTTTTAATGAGTTTTGCCCTATTATAAAGTTTTCTTACCTCCCTTCTTTTAAGGCCGATTTCCTTATTCCACCACTTCGGTTGAGCCCTTTTTGGCTTTTTGTTTGCCGGGCATGCCTTTTCGAAAGCTGTGTTTAGGGTTCTGCTCACGGCTTCTACTACCCTATCTAAGTCCACCATATTTTCGCCGGTGATCGGCTGGGTATCTAAACGTAGATTAATGAAATCTATGTATTTATCCCAGTCTGCCTTTCTTGGGTTTCTATAGAAATTACACGCCCTATGCTGAAAATTAATTTTGAAGCGTATCCATCTGTGGTCAGACAGAGATGCCTCATCAACTACCCTCCACTCCCTGATTTCCATTTTGTCTGTGTTGGAGACAAGTGTAACGTCTAAAACCTCCTGTCTGTTACGTGTAACAAAAGTAGGTGAATTCCCTCTATTACATACCGTAAGGTTGGACAATATAATAAAATCATAAAGACACTCACCCCTTGAATTTGTGTCTCCACTACCCCAATGGGTATGATGGGCGTTTGCATCACAGCCCAGTACGTGCATCCAGTTTTGACCAGCCAAGTCCTTTAGATCTTCCGCTATTACGACCGCAGAGTCATAGGGAAGATAGGCCGAGGTCAGACACAGAGATTTTCCATCTTCCCTCTCGCAGTTGACCGCCGTCAAGTCGCCAGAGCTGTAATTATTCAAAAGAAATGCCTTTATGTGGTTTTTAATAAGGATACAAGTCCTGATTTTACCTTCCGCCTTGTAGAACAATGTATAGTTCTTTTGCCAGAGCCACTGAATCACGTTCTTATTGATCCAGGGCTCCTGTATGAGTACGGCTGCAATGTCCTGCCTAATGACGTACTCCATCAGACAGGCCGTCGCTGCCCTACTGTGGTGCAGGTTTATCTGCAGCACTTCCATCATCATCATGGGGGGGCTCCTCCTCATCTCTGCCCTTGGTCGATGTTTTGACCATCAACCTCCCCATGCTATATCTTACCATCCCATTGGATTTCTCCAGGTATGGAAGACATTCCTTATTTAGGGCCAGTAGGAAGTGTTGGCCGTATTGCCGTCTAGGCCCCGTCTTTAGGACCCTCCATGTATCGGCTTTAAGTTCCCGATTTTGAACATGTAGGAGCCCTAGGAGCTTCTCCGGGTATGTGTAGGGACTAGGTACCCAAACCCAGGCTGTTGGCGGATTGTATTTTGCCAACTCGGCAACCGTTAAGCATTTTAGCTTAATACCTTCCCATGCATCGGATACCTCCGTGACGAAGTGTCTGAGGAAAACTACCAAAAGCTTGTTTCCACAAGCAACAACCTTGCGCCCGCCTTCCCAACCAGCGCCATCAAATTGAA
Source organism: Portevinia maculata (assembly GCA_949715645.1). NCBI lineage: Eukaryota > Metazoa > Arthropoda > Insecta > Diptera > Syrphidae > Portevinia > Portevinia maculata. The sequence continues at coordinate 79,229,949 of OX454527.1, read as the reverse complement.
GCTCCCCGTTTCCTGCGGCGGATAGTTCCTTCCACAGGGCGTCTTGGAACCTCTCCTCGACGTTTTTCCACTGGTCGATTGTGAGACGACCGCAAGGCTCCAGCTCGTTTATCACAGCAACGAGATGCTCGTCCTTCGGGTCGCTGTGTCCGCGACGCATTGCCGGTGTGGTCGCAGCCTTCACCTTTTTCGCTGCGTTGGACTCGGCGGCATCGTCGGATCTGCCTCTCTTGCTGTTGAAACTCGTCTTCCTTCCCGAGTCATTTTTCCCTTCCTTAGCTTTTGCTGCCTAGGAGGTGGAGGGTGCAGTCAGTTCAACCTCCACCTCCTCATTGGCCAGCTTTTTCCCCTCCTTTGCTTTTTTCAGGTCGGCCAGAAAAGTCTTGGCCCTCGCAAAAGCTGCCGTTCCCAGTCACTGAGGGTGCTGGGTTCACAGCTCCCATACTTGGCTACCTTGCGATTTGCATTACGTAGCAAAGCCTTAGCCCTCTTATGTGCGCTCTGTTTCGCACTCTTCGTTGTTATATTAGAGGAAACTGCAGATGCAGCGGCTGAGCCAGCTGTGTCTACTTTTCCCTCTATTCTTCCTGTCTTTGTTGACGCTGCTTCCAAGATGGTCCCAGGAACAGCGGATGATCCTGCTGTCCCGGGCATCTCTTCGGCTGCCTTCTTGCCCTATATGTCTATGTCACCGATGAGAGTTCCAGCCTGCTCACCGGTGACTTCGCTGTCGCTAGTGAGGGTTTTTACCGACTCCTCACTGTCGCTAGCCAAAAGCGCCGTTTCATCCAATTCCTGTGCTAGAAGAGAGATGGATGAAGATGATAAATCGTCCTCACACATCTCCTTCTCCCCCTTGACAGGAATTGCATTTTGTTTTTTTATAATTTTTTTTTGTTTTTTTTTTGATTTTGATTTTGTTTTGTTTTTTCCATTTTTAGTTTTTAGTTTAGATTCCCACGAGTAAGGCCGGAAAAAACAAGGTCAGCCCAGGCAGCGCCACCATACCTGGGTAAGGCTATATACAACAGGCCCGCGCCAAGGCGCCTGAGGGAGCTCAGTTAACGGTTGGTTTAACCCCCAACCTTTCATCCCTGGGCACGGTTTACTAATTCGCTCACACCACCACTGGAGTTAGGTTTGGATAGGGATAGGAACAGGGGTAGGGTGGAGTAAGGATACTGGGAATGGCGAGGGGGGGGCATGGGATCGGACGGAATGTCCTGGCCAGCTCTTGGTTAGCGCTCATCAGTCGGTCTGTCTGCCATGGGTGACCCTTCTGACGACAGAAGTCGTCGACAGCATAGCCCGTTGAATCTTTGCGCCGTAAGCCGCCGCACCGGCACCATCGAAGGCAATGATGGTACACACGTCAAGGTGACTGACCTTCGCGGGGTTTGTGATTGTACAAAGAGATTGGAATGTGCAGCGTCGGCACAACTTACTCACAGAGGGTGGGTAAACTGTGGCGACTGCAATTTGAAGAAACGAACAATGAAATTGAAAATAAATGTAGAACGTTGGCCTGAAGGGCGATGACCCATGTTGGGGCGTCAACAAATCCAAAACCGGATATATACTTTCATGCACCGAATTGCAAAAAATTTAAATTATATCAATGTAAATGTGCAACCAGTGTGTTTGGTCAATTATTTTGTAATAGTGAAAATTGTAGTGATGGTTGTTTTTTGATAGAGAATGTAGACGAATTTATGTACTTAGGACTCTTAATTGACTCTAATATGAAATTTTCATCTCACACTACTGCATTGAAAAAGTACTTTATTTCCACACTTAGGCATTTCTATTACCTTCGTAAAATATGTTCAACTAAGCTCCTAACCACAATTTATTATGTGCTTTTTAATTCTAAGCTTCAATACGGTATATATTGCTGGGGAGGTGGCTATCAAAACAAAATTCAGCCATTGCTAGTCTTGCAAAAGAATGTTGTCCGGAAAATTTGTCGTAAACCTGCTAGGCATCCTAGTTTTCCTTTGTTTTGTCAATTAGGGATTCTTCCTGTTCGTCACTTATACTGTTTTAAGGTTCTAAAAGCGTTCTTTATGAAGTCTGGTAACCGAAACTTCCGTATAATCCCAAACTATAACCTACGAAATAACTCACTTAATATGTTACAAGTGCCAAACTATCGAACCACCGCATATAGAAATTCTTATTTAGTTATATGTAATCGTTTATTTAATGTCCTCCCGGAAGAAATCAGATGTGTTCACAAGTCCGAATGTTTTCTTAAGCGCGTAAAGAATTGGCTGTTTTCTCATCATTATTATAGTCTAGACTCTCTTACTTCTAATATTTTGATCTAACTGTTGTCTCAACTTTTGATGTTAGTATATAGATTACAAAAATTGTGCATCCTTTATGAAGTGATAACAAATTGTTACCATGTTAAATGAATTAAATCTGCTAAAATTGCTTTTTCTATATTTTTTTGTTCAATACCCCACCCCATATGATTGCATTTTTCCTTTTGAAGTGGCATTCAACACTATTTGAACTCACTCTGAATAAAATATCGAATGCCACCAAATTTGTTTTACCTTACTTTGTAATTCCTTTATTCCTAAGTAATAACATATATGATAACATATTGAAAAGTAAATAAATAAATAAATATACAACAACAATAAAAAAAAAAAAAATAAAAAATAAAAAAAAAAACATTTCTATTGACGATTTGTAGCGCCAGAGGTCATGCTGAGCTTTGCCACGGCAAAACAATATTAAGTGCCACCATATTCTACGTATGGGTAAATTGTCAAAAACGATCTACATATTCTGTTATACAGCATTTAAAGATTTCATCGAAAAACAAAGTTTTTGTAAAAAAGCGGATAAAGGGACTGTTCAAACCGCCTTATCTACATAATTTGCGAATGATTTCTTCAATAAAACAGCTTTTTAAAATACTGGGCGGATTTTAAAATTCTTCAAACATCATATTAAGGGCCCCTAGAGAGTATATACTTCAAATTTCATCTTCCTATCTCAAACTTTGACTTTTCGATAAAACTTGTTTTATTTTTAATTCGAGGCGTATCAGTGGCGGATTTTAAAAATCTTAAAACACGAGCATTTTGGGCTTTCGACGACGAGGCGGCTAAAAAACGAAAGGTTTTATCACACATTGACTAACGGCGAAAAAGTATTATGTTCTAGGATGGCTTATTCTCCTTCTAAATCGTCATTATTTTGCTTTTGTTGCCATTTGTTTAAAATTCCGGATAAAAACAACGGATCGCAGTTTTGCTCATATGATGTTTTTAATAACTGGCAAAAACTAAATCCCAAAGTTGCCAGGCATGAATCAAGTCCCCAACACAACCAAAATCTTTGCAAATGGAAGCAGTTAAAGGCCAGACTTCGAACAGAGAGCACATTTTACGAATAAAAATGGATGGAAAAACTTTCACTTATATGTCAAGTTAAAAAGGCCAAATATTATTCCATTATATTCGATAGCACCCCAGATGTATCACACAGAGATCAAACCAGTCTGCGTTATCTTAAAATTGAAAATCAGAAAGTAGTAGTAATGGAATCTTTTATTGATTTTATCGAAACAAAGAACAAAATAGCTGAAGGCATTTCTGGCATGATTTTAAGTAAGCTAAAAGCTGATGGTCTTGATATAATGGATTGCAGAGGTCAAGCATATGACAATGCTGCTGTCATGGCTGGACAATATACGGGAGTACATGAGAGACTGAAGCACATAAACCCCAAAGCAAAATGTATACCCTGCTCCAATCACTCTTTGAACTTGGTTTGTTTACATGCTGCTGCTGTTGAGTCAAATTCGGTCACTTTCTTCGGTAGCTTAGAACGCATATATTCATTTTTTTCCGTGTCCACACACCGTTGGGAAGTTCTGCTTTATACTTAGGCAAAGCATTGAAGAGGCTTCAAGAAACAGGATGGAGCGCTAGAGCTGATGCAGTCGAGAATACCTGGAACCATTATGAGGGCATTTTTAAAACCTTGGAAAAACTGACAGAGGCAGACGGAAGCTTAAACACCCGAACGGATGCAGGAGCATTATGCCCCAATATATACTTGCAAACAGAACGACTCAATCTTCATCAATATGCTCAAAAAATAAATGCATTACAGATCTTCCTTACAGAAAAACGTGATGAATTGGTAGACGGTACTTTTACTTATGCTAAAAATGTATGTCAACAACTTGGAATTTTAATGGAAAGTCCCAGGAAAATAAAAAAAATATATATTTTTGGTGACGGAAATCCTATGAAAATGAACAGTGACGAAAATTATATACTTCCTTAATCAGGGTGAGTGCTGAAATACAGCAAAGATTTCAACAGCTCCTTCGTAATTTAATGCAATATAATTTACATTTTAAAAAAATTCAAAAGCTATAGAAAAAAATAAATAAATGGAAAATAAATTACAAAAAATAATCGAATCCTGTTTTTGTGAAGAATTTTAATTTAGATAATTTAAGTTTAATGGGAATTACCGTTGTTTATTTGATATCCTGAGGTAAGTAATTATTATCCGCTTAGGGATTGGGAAATCGGAAATTAACCAATATGGGAACATTTTAAATTTGCGGCTTCATTTTTGCTTCACTCGCTAGAAAGTAGTACGAACGATAGTTGACAAAATTTTGAAGAGAAATTTTACCAAGTTTATTGACGTTATATATGTGTAGGTATAACTGGTTGAAACCGTAGACAAAGTTTTTTTTTAGTGTGTAAACAAATTAGTAGGGGCGGCCCCAGGCGACCCCAACCCACGCTACGCCACTTTTCCTAGGTGTTACAGTGAGCTTCTGCGTAACATGCTCTACCAAACATACATATGTCCATACATACAAACTATCAGGTGAAAAGCCCTTTGCCCCAAAAGCAAACGTTATGTTAAAGTAAATCAAGAATTAAAGCAAACCTAAACAGTTGACATGCGGGGAAGTGCGTTGAGCCCTACTTCGGTTAATGCAATGATAGTTTGTTGGCTCAATTCATCTGTCAATATTTTATGCCAAATTAAAACACTCAGCGCAAAAAAAACAATGTTTTAGTGGTAATATATTTATCTTGCGGTGCGTTACATATGGTTTTACCCAGAGCCGTGGTAGATCCCCAATAAACTGATCTGTTATAATTAAATCCATTTCAGCCAAATTCTTATTCCACTGTTAGTCATTAGGAAGATACCTACTTTGGTTAAATACCTGCAACCTCTGCCTGGGGGCTTCCCAGTGCTCCTCTTCTTTGTCATATAGGTCACCGCAAAACAGAACGTAAACAATCATATCTGGTTTTTATTACTCAGAGATTCCAAAACCAGAACCAGTTTTCGAATCCACGTAAAACCTTTTCTAAAAATACTCTTCAAACATTCTAAATTAAAATAAGACAATTAGTTAGTTTTTGAATTCGACATAGCGGTACCTGCTTGCTACACTCATATGGTAATGTAAAGTAAAAGGAAACCGGAAACCGCATTTGATATCCCCGGTTACACTTTCAAAGCTATTAAATTGTAGCTCAGATCAGGTATTTCCAATTGCTCACTTTTGAAATTATTTCGGTAGGTTCCTGATCTATTTCTCGGTGCTCTGCGGATACCTATCGATATGCGAAACCGTGAAAAAAGAATTTTGACGTTTTTTTTTTACACATTGCCTACTAATATGATTCATTATTTAAATTGTTATTGCTTTCGTGGAATGGACATGGAGACTCGATTGGTGGTTCTACTAATTGTCTGAAGTTTTCCTTGGCAATTCCATGTTCTCGTTCTTGTTCTTAATTTTTTTTAATAACAAAGCACGGTTGTATTCGACTTTGTTGTTTATCGTGGGTATTGCCAAATGAGTTCTGTGTGTTTTTCTTTTGGCATTATTTATTTTTTGCTTGTTTTTGGACCAAACTTCAAACAAACTATATTGGCTGGTTAGTATTTTTGGAGATATACGCCAGATAAATATCTGCATAATAATGGATTTTTCCATATGTTAATAGGTTTATTTTAAGAAGAATTAGAATACCAGATGTAGCGAAAGGAAGTTAATTTATTAGCTTGTTATGATATGCGAACTAATATATGAACTACGCGTGTCTGGAAGCTCAATAGATTCATTCTGATAGACTTTATTAGTAGCCAGTAAGTTGATGTGATTAGACTGAGCGCATTACGTTGGACTTAGTTCCTTGTACATAAATTCAACTTTTACTTTATCTACTTCTGAGGTATAAAAAATGCTCAATCCGGTTTCTGAGCCATTATTTGAGGGTTTTCTGGCTTAAACCGACTTTATGTATTATTTAGGGGGTGTTGTTCGGCAAGATAGTTAAGAAAGTGGCGCAGTGCGTTTTGTGATAGGTGCTTTGGACTTTTGCTCAAAAGACCAAAACAATATAACTAAAGATACATGTTTGAGGGATTTGCTCGATAATTTACCAATACATACAGATAGCCTTGTGTCGTTTAAGGGATCCTAACCTAGTCCTTCCACTTCATGACATCCTTACTCGGGGTTCGCCGGATCGACCTCAATAAACATCGGCAGACTTCCTGAGTTCGTGCGTGCACGCTCCTAATATTGACTTTTGTGTATCGTGTTTTTACGACACCGTTGATCTCCAGTCGAGTCAACCACGAATTTACATGTGACTTGCGGGAGAGTTTAAAGATATTAAATATCACTGCAGTAGTTCCTTTTGTTATGTTGGGGGCTTAAATAAGCTAAAACCCTTTAACAAAACCCATTTGGATGTTAAAAAGAGCAAGACGTGTAGATGAATATGCTTCTGGTACATAACTGCAAAATTTCGCATTCTATGGAAATTCCTAGAAACATTACCAGTAATTGTAAACAAAATCGTTAAATGCGTTTGTATATTGCATTCTATAGTCATTGACCTATAAAGAGCTGACCCTGAAATCGCGCAGCATGCAATAGTTGTATTATTTGGAAAAAAAAGGAGCGGCCAGCGTAAAATTAACATTTCAAATGACGGCCTGCGTCATTAATAAATACAAAATGTTTATATGTCAGCATGTATAGTATTTAAATTTTCAGTCATTTTATTGTTTTGTTTTAATCAATAATTTAGTAAAGATTTAAAATGGCTATGATGTTCAGGATATTTCTGGCCTCGGAAAGAGATAGAGCGAAAATAACAAACTTGTTTGTACGGGCCACTATCCTCGTTTGTAGCAGAGCTGCTGCCTTACCGCTACACGCCCCAGTAATCGATCTGTAATAGAAAAACATAAGTTTGTTTTCACCGCTCTCGAAACACAAACACTATGTTTTTAGCCGAAGGCTGAATATAATAAAAATCCTTCAATACCCATCGAAAACATCGAACCTTTATCATCACCTTTACCACCAGCATCAGTCAATACCAATTCTGAAGAAATAATGGCGAAATAATTCAGAATGGAGATCCATTTATATAATAAAAACAAAAAAAAACTAAATCAAGCTAGATCATCAGTGGTGACCCTACGTCATCTATCTGTTCATTGCCGAACTACAAATTTCCCCATTTGTCAAGATTTGATAAGTGGCCTCATGAGATCTTAGCAGGCGTGATAATATAATGAATACATCTCTCTTAACGTAGAGTAAGTGTCCCAAATATGTCCCATGTTTGCAATATGGCCCACCGCAATATTTCACAACAGGAAAAGCATACACATACCGCTATGCATTCATTTCATTCATTTTCAAACCGGTTGGTGGTCATTGAAACGTGTTCAGTCTGTCTCAACAGATGTGTGCAGTAAAGCACATGGCAGATTTTTAATTATTTTATTATAATTTTTTGGTAAGTTTTGCTAAGCGGTTTTGTATAAAATTTTGTGAAAACAGTTAAATGTTTTTATAACATTGCGTAGTGCTCAAGTTGAAATATCATTATTTGAAATCAAAATGATTCAATAGTTTATGAAGTGTGTGATAATTCAAAAAATAGTGAAAAAGCCCGATGTTGGTAATATGGCCCACCATAGGTGTTCCTATTATGGCACAGTGGGCCATATTTAACACACTATTATGCATAACAATAACATAATTGTTTTATTTTTTTTAAAAGAATTAATGACTTCGAGAGCTACACAGCCGCCAAAAAAACGGCAGGCGTGGAACAAAGACGACATGAAAGCAGCATTAGTTGCCATTAAAGAGAAGAGGATGGGGTTCCTGAAGGCATCGAAACAATTTAAGGTGCCTAAAACTACCTTGAGGCGTTTGGTTGCGCAAACACAAAAACCAGTGGATGATTTGGTGGCTACTAAGTTGGGCAGAAAACCCATCTTCCCTCTAGAGCTCGAGGACTCTTTAGTGGAATATGCGCTGTTGATGGAAGCAAAGTTGTTCGGTCTAACAAGAAAAGACATACGATTATTAGCATTTCAACTAGCTATTAAAAACAATATACCGAACCATTGTATATAAACTCTATAGTAAAATCATCAACACGATTTCAAAAAGCTCAACCTCCACGAATTTGGAGACCAAAAGGATGGAGTGATTACTTCTCAATTTAAGCATAAAATATTTGTATGAGCTTTGAATTAAGAAAAGAGAATCAAATAAACTGTTGGTTAGGAAACAGAGCGAAGAGTTTATTTGATCCTCTTTTCTTCGATAAGGTATTTCGTAAGGATTTCTGACAAAAATAAGAATTCTATCATTGTATGGAATTTTGTTATCTTGTACCTATATGGATATCTCGCATTTTCAACTGTCTGCCTCTGGTCGCGCCATATGATTTTCATTCTGGACTTGTAAGTATTTATTTTTCTGTGTAACAGCCGAATACTTTTTGGTAAATAGAATGTTTGATGCGAGGCAGATGATGGAAGGGGAAAGAACAAATTTTTCTAAAGGATATTGAATAAAAGCTGATTTCGGTATTTTGGTATTTTCCATCAAACAAGAAATTATGAGTTTATGATTTTTTAGGGTTTTGCTATTTTCGCTGTATCTCGTCCAAAAATCCACCGATTTCTATCATTTCTTCAGTATTTGATTCGGAAATGTTCAATTTATTTGTTATTCAAAGAAATAGTTGTTGGATAGGTATATTTATCTATTCGGGAATCGATCACCTACAATAATGTTGAGGCAGGTCACTTTTCATTTTACAGTTTTTTTTTGTAAAATATTCGTGATCAGCATCGATAGTAACGTGTATCTACTATCTCAAAATCAAGCTAGAAAGCTGAAATTTTAACCATTAACTCTATACGTGCCCGAAATAATAAATGTTAAGAATTTTTAAAATCTGCCCACCACGACCGTAGCCAGGACCTAATGTATGGGTGAGTTCCATTTTTTTTGGATGAGCTGACATTCTTTTTAAAAGAAAGTTAAAATGTATAGTCTAGAAAAATTTAATTTTTATTAAAACGCTAGGTATAAGCAATATCAAATTCATGTTTTTAAACTACGAATTAAACGAATATGCTATAGATCAAGAAATGGGTAGGTATATAATGTAATATGTTTTTTATAACACACAAGTAGTACGAATATCTACTTAGAATTAAAAAAGGTTGTATTCCTCGGTCTTTTTCGGCGAATTTATGTAAAATATTATTTATTTGCAACGAATTCAAATGGTTTTTTTTTGCAAATGCTATAAAAGAAAGCCGTTGATCAGTCATTGATGAACGTCGTATTGCGTATATGCAGACGGTATTTTTGCAGCTCTCATTCAAAATGGAATAGAAGTTTTATTACCATCCATGATTGCCTTATTTGAGTTCAGCTTCAACTGGGGGTATATACCAGTTACCTGAAGGGAGGTAAACGTAGTATTCATACCTACATTTCCCTAAACCGGGAAACAAGCCGAGCGAATTACCTAAATCATATCGTCCGATAAGCTTGACATCGTTTTTTCTGAAAACAATGGAAAGGAGTTAAAACTAACAACAGAGATAAAAAACGCATACCTGTGTAAAGAGATCGCACTATGTGCCTTTCTTGGCATAGAGGGTGCTTTTGATAACACTGGATATGAATCTATATGAAATGCTTTGTGCCATAGAAACATAGCAAAACCAACTATAAAATGGATCAAAGCGATGCTCCTAGATCAGCAGCAACAGCAGCTATATAAAGCTGGGAACATAGAAAATGTATCTATCTTTGGGAAAGCATCCCAGGTCTAAGGCCAAACGAGCCATTCGGCCCTTCAATCAAAATGCCAGCAATTGCCTAAACCTAAGCTGGCATGATACCAAAAACTTAGTGGGTACCTTACTGGTCACCATGGTTTAAGATATCATCTGCACAAAATGAGAATAGCAGACTCTCCTGAGTTCCGACTCTGTCTTGAAGAGGACGAGTCAGCTTAACACATTTTATGTGAATGTCCAGCCCTTAATGGAATTAGAAAGAAGATATTTTTCAGGGAAGAAATGAGCCCCGAGGACATGAAGAATTCTTCTACTGGTAAAATTGTCCGCTTTACACGGAAAGTGGAAATTCTACTAGTTTAAAATTGTTCTTGCCCATACCGTACAAAAGATCTTTTTAGGTCGAAGTAGGTATAGGTAGATACTCGTATATATATAAATATATTAAAATTTATAAAAACGTAACAAAATATATAAATATGAATATAATAAAATATATGAAAAAGAATGAAATAATAATATAATAATGATAAATAATTTGATACTTATCAGAATGAAAGTCTTGAAATCGGATAAAAACTCTTATTCACTTTGTTTCACTTTCTAAGTTAAAATTTGTGGCTTTGCAAAAGTACGAAGCTCAACCGGCGGAAATTTTTCTTTTTTTAAATACAGCTGCTTGCAATATTAGATAACCTACCCCAAACTTCCATCAAAACCAACACGTAATACACCAACCATATCCCCCACCCCCTCTCAGGATCACATCATATTCATATCCTGAGAAGTAAAGAAAAATTAAAGTGACAAAACACACACTTATGGAAATCTTCTTTATTATCGAAGGAAAGAGTAGCTACTCAAAGAGTACGCATTGCAAATATTAACGAAAATGGAAGACAACAGAAATAACTACCAAAATGCATAATTAAATATGTATACCCCACACCTCTCACCAATTCCCATCATGAGAAGTAAAGAAAAATTAAAGTGACAAAACACACACTTTTGGAAATCTTCTTTATTATCAAAGGAAAGAGTACTAAAGAGTACGCACTGCAAATATAAACGAGAATGGGAAAAGACAACAAAAATAACTACAAAAATGCATAAAAGCTTTCTGAAGGTTCTTTTTTACGGCGTTTGGTGGCGTATCGTCGTATACACGAAGTGAGAATACTATAAAGTTCATATACAATGACCGAACCCTTTTTCATTGCAACAAGAAGCTGCAGATAGAGTTTGGCTTCGGCTATTCCTTAAACGCCATCCATCACTGTCATTCCGTCAACTGACTGGAACGTCTATAGCTCGAGCAAAAGGATTTTCCAAGGAAAACGTCGCTATTTTCTTCGACCTTCTAGAAACAGAAATGAAAACGTACGACTTTTCTCCAAACAACATATATAATATCGATGAAACGGGGCTTTCAGTTGTCCCAGCTAAAATGCCAAAAGTCTTAGCTATGAAAGGCCGAAAGCAGATAGGAGCACTCACTTCAGCTGAAAGAGGATCTTTAATAACGTCAATTTTATGTATGAGCGCAGGAGGATCGATTGTGCCACCGATGTTTATCTTCCCTAAGAAGAGGGACAATCTTCTTCTTATGAAAGGTGCACCGCCTGGATCAATTCATGCCAATCATCCGTCTGGATGGGTTCAGACCAATTTGCTTACAAGATGGTTCAAGCACTTTCTTGCAACGGTGAAACCTACTGAGTCGTCTCCAGTATTGCTTATAATGGACGGACATGCCAGCCACACAAGGAACATCGAACTCATAGAATTGGTTAGAAATAATCATGTTCGAATTCTTTCCATTCCCCCGCACTCTAGTCATAAAATCCAACCTCTCGACAAAACATTCATGGGACCTTTAAAAAAATATCTGACAGAGGAAATCAGCCGATGGGTCATAAACAACACGAGAGCCTTGACACATTTTGAGATTTTTTTTTTTTTTTTTTTTTTTTTTTTAAATTCTGGCTCGCCAAGGCGATTTATAAAAGGGGGGGTACTTCGACCTAAAAGATCTTTTGTACCGTATGGGCCAGAACAATTTTAAACTAGTAAAATTTCCACTTTCCGTGTAAAGCGGACAATTTTACCAGTAGAAGAATTCTTTATGTCCTCGGGGCTCAATTGTTCCCTGAGAAAGATCTTCTTTCTAATTCCATTAAGGGCTGGGCATTCACATAAAATGTGTTCAGCTGACTCGTCCTCTTCAAGACAGAGTCGGCACTCAGGAGAATCTGCTATTCTCATTTTGTGTAGATGATATCTTAAACCGTGGTGACCAGTAAGGTAACCTACTAGGTTTTTGATATCATGCCTGCTTAGGTTTAGACATTTGCTGGCATTATGATTGAAGGGCCGAATGGCTCGTTTGGCCTGCCTTAGACCTGGGATGTTATCCCAATGATAGATACATTTTCTATGTTCCCAGCTTTTAATTGCTGCCGTTGCTGCTGATCTAGGGGTGCAGCAGAAAGGTTCGGGACCTATGAAAGGTGTTTCTGAACCTTTTCTGGCCAGTTCGTCGGCCTTTTCGTTACCTTCTACCCCGACATGACCCGGAACCCACCATAATTTGGTCTTGTTTCTTGCTCCGAGTAATTGTAGGGTATTGAAGCAGTACATGACTGATTTGGAGTCAATGGTATACGAGCTAAGGGCGTTTATAGCTGCTTGACTGTCCGTGAAAATATGGATGGTTGCACCTTTTATGCCAGATAAGATAATGTGGCTGGCGCATTCTTGAATGGCGTGGAGCTCCGCTTGAAATACGCTGGGACTTTTTCCCATGGGTATCGTAAAGCGTTTGTGTGGTCCGTATATTCCCGCTCCTACCCCCGTTTCCATTTTAGAACCATCCGTATACCACTTTATGCCGTTATGGCTGTTTGGTGGGTTATTGCTAACCCATGCTTCTCTTTTGGGTATCTCCGTGGAGAACCGTTTGTTGAAGCATAGTGTTTTTTGAATGCGGTCTGTGACCGCGCAGCTCATGTTAAGTTCTGGCAGTTCATCGAGAAGGGTCTTAAGTTCCGGATGATCATTAAGACTTATCTCGTTTAGCTGTATTAGACTTATTGCACTGCGGATCGCCACTTTTTGGACGTATATGTGTAGGGGTATAATTCCTGTTATTCCCTCTATGGCAGCTGTTGGACAGGTACGCATGGCTCCGGAGATACCAAGGCACGCAAGCCGTTGTACCTTTTTGAGCTTCTCTATTGCGACCTTTTGTGTGGATTTTGTCCACCATACTATGGAGGCGTATGTTATGATGGGTCTTATCATCACTGTGTAGATCCAGTGGACGATCTTTGGAGAGATTCCCCAGGTTCTACCATATGTGCGACGACAGGCCCATAAAGCTCTATTAGCTTTACTGATTTTGTTGTTTATGTGAGAGTTCCAGTTAAGTCTCTTGTCCAGGATTACTCCAAGATACTTGACTTCGTCGGAATACTCTACGACCGTGTCGTTTATTGTGATTAGGCCTAGGTCTAATTTCCTCCTTTTAGTGAAAGGAACGATGACGGCTTTGCTGGGATTTATGGAAAGATTTTCCTTAATGCACCAGTCTATGGCTGTCTTTAGAGCATTTTTCATTTTTGATGTGACTCCTATTGAGTCTTTGCCCCTAACTATGATGACAATATCATCGGCGTACCCAATTGTGGTGTAGCCCAAACTGCTCATCTTGTGTAGCAGGTCATCGATGACCAATGACCACAGAAGGGGTGAGAGTACTCCCCCTTGTGGGCAGCCCCTTACGGCTGTTACTAATACTGAGGTCGTTCCTGACGAGGAAGTTATTTTGCGACTTTCCAGCATCGCTTTAATCCATATAATAGTTGGTTTATCTATATTTCTATGGTACAAAGCATTTGATATGGATTCATATTCAGTGTTGTCGAAAGCACCCTCTATGTCCAGAAAGGCACAAAGTGCGATCTCTTTGCAACGGTAGGCGTTTTTTATCTCTGTAGTTAGTCTTAACAGAGCGCCTTCCGTGGATTTGCCCTTTTGGTACGCATATTGGTGAGGGTGCAGAGGCATGCTTTTTGATATGCATTCTCTAATGTGAATGTCAATAATCCTTTCCATTGTTTTCAAAAAAAACGATGTCAGGCTTATCGGACGATATGATTTAGGTAATTCTCTCGGCTTGTTTCCCGGTTTAGGTATAAATACTACGTTTACCTCCCTCCAGGTAACTGGTATATACCCCCAGTTGAAGCTGAACCTAAATAAGGCAATCATGGATGGTAGTAAAAATTCTATTCCATTTTGAATGAGGGCTGGAAAAATACCGTCTGTACCTGATGCCTTGAATGGTTTAAATGAGTTAATTGCCCATTTAACCTTATCCGGAGTAAAAAGTGTTCCGGATAAACTATGAATTCTGCTGAGGTTTCTTGGAATTGAGACCTCCGCTGTATGGTCGTCTGTAATGACCATCGTGTGAGAACCTGGGAAGTGAGCCTGAAGCAAAGTTTTCAGCGTTTCTTCCCGGTCGCGTGTGATTGAACCATCTGATTTAATTAACAATCCCATGCCTTTTTCTTGGTCCGTTGACAGGGCCCTTTGGAGGCGTGCCACCTCTGGAAGTTTTTCTATCTTCTCACAGTTTACACGCCATGAGGCTCTTTTGGATCTGCGCAACTCTAAGTTGTATATGGTCAGCATGGATTTATATTGTTCCCATGTGCCGGTGCGTTTAGCTTCGTTAAAAAGCTTTCTCACCCTCTTTCGAATAGACTCAAGGTTATCGTTCCACCATGGTACGCACCTTTTAACCACGGTTCTTTTAACCTTGCAACTATTTTTGAATGAGGTAAGAATAATATCATTTATTTGACATTGCGCAGCATCTGCATCAATTGTATTTGATGGTGCTTCTGGCAGCATGTCAGATCTGACCGCAAGATTTTCGCGGTAAGTTCTCCAATTAGTCAGTCTGTTGTCATAACGGACTGACGCGTGTTCGGCATTGCATCTTATCTCGAAACGGATGTGCATATGATCCGATAGAGATGCCTCGCCAGACACGTGCCATCCCTCTATAATATCCTTCATAAAAGGAGATGATATAGTAAGGTCTAAAACTTCTTCTCTTATAGAATTTCTAAATGTAGGACTATTTCCCTTGTTTAGAAAAACGAGGTTATTGCTATATAGATATTCTAATAACGACTCACCTCTGTTATTTGTATCTCGGCTGCCCCAGATGGTGTTATGTGCGTTTGCGTCGCAGCCGATTAGTATATGTACTTTCTGGTCCTCACAGTACCGGACAAGTTCCTGTACTGGTAAGGGAGGCACTGCATCCGTGTCTCCAGGAAAGTACGCCGATGCGCATACAAATTTATGCAGCTCTCGGCCTTTGTGGCGCTCTATTAGGACCGCCACCAGGTCCCTAGTTGTGAAACCTGGAATGAGAGAAAATTTTATATCTTTCTTAATAGAGATAACCGCCCTTGGTCTGAAAGGACCTTTGGCGAAAATTAGCTCTCTGTGTTTATAATTTAATCCGGATATCTTACCATTGGTTGCCCAAGGTTCCTGGATTAGTCCAATAGCAATGTTCCCTTCGGCACATCGCTGGCTAAAGGTGTCCGATGCACCCATAGCCCTGTGCAGGTTGGCCTGCAAAACGCTGAGACGGGTGGTCATTTGCGTCTGTATTCAGGGTTTCGTACTCTATTGGGCTTGTTATCACCTCTCCTACGTACGATACCCTGTTGAGGAGGACCACTTTGTCTGCCTCTAGGACTTTTGTTTTTATGTCCTTCTTGTGCCAGTGCTTTCTTACGATCCATACCTAACTTAGGCCTGAATCGTGTTTGGCTTTCTCTGGCTGCGCTTGACTTCGCGCTGGTAGCTTCTTTTTCTGGCACAGTTGTTACCGTACTTGAAGCTGCAGCCTTAGCGGCAGCGCTGGTGCTGGCCCCACTTGGGTCAGTTGCGGTGCTGCCGTGAGCTGTGACATCCTTCTTATCCAAAACGTGCTGTTTTTGATCTTTAGGGCCCTGTGTGGCCGTCTTGTCAGCACTTTTTAGGATAAGTTTGGTCTGTCCGAATCGGAAAGAGACCATACCCTTTAGCTCCACGAGTCTCCTCATGGTGCTGTCGTTTATGGCAAAGACCATATGTGCGATGTGTCGCTCATCCGATCTTTGCAGAACCCTCCACGTTCTCGTTTTCAGTTCTTTGTTTTGGCCATCTAATAGGGCTAGGATCCTTTCGCTAGCTACGCCGGTACTCTGCGGGAAGAACCCTCTGATGACATGTGGTTTTGGAAAATTTTCCTCTCCCACAAGCATCACCTCTAACCCGCATTTCTCTTTTAGCTTGGCGAAGGTTGCCTTCATCCACTCTGCAGTGGTGGCGTCTGCACATACGATCATGAGCCATCCGGCTTTGAACGTAGTACCGCGGAAGGCTGGTTTAACCTCCTCGTCACGCTGTTCGATCGTGATATCCATAATCCTCTCCTGTATCGAACCCATTTGTTCGTTGGAGAGAGGATTACGATCGATGTCCACCGGTACAATACCCAGTCTTACATAGCTCGTTATATTGCTATACGAGACTTTGTCGACGGTTGTCTTCCCAGTGCGACCTCGCTTCGCTTCGGATTGAGGCGGGGTATTATCCTCGGATCGCATTCGCTTCACCTCGGGACCCTTGTTTTCCATCTTTTGGATCGCATAGAGACGGGCCTGCTCAATGGTGCTCCCCTTCTTCTGCGCGCGCTTAAATCTGCGCTGTTCAGATGGTGTGAACCTAACGTACTCAGACTCAGTCCGTGCCACATTGCCGACTGTCTTAGGTACGTCCTCTATATCGGGATGTCTTTCATCCGATAATATGCTGTTGCATATGGTGCTGGATTCTGAAATAGAGTCACTGAGTTGAGACAAGTTCTCTTCAGGTTCCCCCATTTTGAGATAATTGAGTTATTTGGAAGAGCATATTTGAAAACTCAGACTGGAGAAATAGCAGTTAAAGGGTTTGCATCCACTGGAATTTGTCCTTTCGATAGGCATATCTTCAAGGACCACGATTTCCTTGCAGCAGAGGAAGTTGATGAAGCTCTAACAAAAGTAAGCGATCTACGTTCACTTGATGCAGTTACTGTTACAACTGATGAGACTATGATACTGCAACCAAATCCAGTTGAACCTCAACTGCGCTTCTCAGAACCTTGCTCTTCTCCTAATATAAATTTGGTTTCCGAGACAAACCAAATAGAGGGAAACTCGTATGAAACAGAAGCTCACATCTCAGAACCTTCTACTTCTACTGGTATAAAATCATCTTCGTATACATTTCCTCATGAAATTTCTCCTGTTTCTATCCGAGTTAAAAAGATTTCCACTCGAGGAAGAAAACCAGGAAAGGCAGAACTTATTTCATCATCACCATACAAACAGGCTCTCGAAGAATCATTAAAAAATAAACACGAACGAGAATTGAAGAAGCAAACGACTGGACACGGACATGGAAAAGAAATCAGCAAAGTAGAAAAAAAGGTAGATACAAATTTAAGATATGTTTTAAAACTTTATCTATTAATAATTCTTAAGATACACAAGAACTTACATTTTGGGGACATGAAGCGAAGCAAAATTCCCCACAGAAAGAAAAACCAACGTACAGAAGAATCTACTTCATCAGAAAGTGAAAATGATTTTATTCCGGACGATTTATCTGATGAAAGCCCTGATCGAACAAATCAAGAAGATGCTAAATGCATTTATTCCTCTAGTCTGTTTTCTGAAGACAAGGCAGGAGAAAAATGGGTTCAATGTGTTGCCTGTACCATGTTGGCACATGAAGATTATTTAGGCAACGAAAAAAAATATTTCATCTGTGAATTTTGCTCTGCATAATAAGTTGTATCAATTATGGACCACCCTGGTCCATATTAGCAGCACTTTATTTAAAAGTGTTAAAAAGACTTTCTTTAGTTTTTTAATTATTTATTTTTTGTGAAGCTGTTTTTTATGTTTTATGTGTATGAAGGCTGATGGCTGTTTTATTTACAAAAAGGTTAAGGGTGGGCCATATTTGGGACACTTACTCTAATACTGACCAAGCACCTCAAAAAAGAAAAATCAAAAAAACGTAAAATGTTTGTTATACATATTTGAGCATAAAACAATTTTTTTTTAATTTACTAGCTGTTGCCCGCGACTTCGCCCACGTGAATATCAGTTATCGCGCTTGGATAAATATCAAAATCGATTTAGTAGTTTAGCCGTGGAAGCGTTACAGATAGATAGACTGTTATAACATAGACTGTTATAACAAAGTGCACCGCGGTTTCACCTGTGCCTCGTCCATCAAAAGAACAGCTACTTCGTCTACTATTTGCGCAATATACCGACCTAGATGCTCGTTAGGAGGTTTTTCATCAGCATGGATAATAAGTTTTAAATCACTCATTGGTCTATTTTCGAGATTGTATTCTGATCGCGAATATATGTTTGTAGAGCGTCGATAAGATGGATTTGCAAGGTTGGGTTTAAAATTTGAGTGTAAGGATACCTGATCTGCATGACAAACAAAATATATTTGCAAAAACTCGGGTTGTGCACCTTCAGCTGGAAGTAAATTACCGTTTAAATGATAAACTTGCCCCTGCACTTTAAAAGTGGGCATAAAGTTTCCCTCTCGAATTTCTTTGGCACCAAATGACGTCATCTGAAAAAGTGCATTATATTGTCTTGAGTGATTCAAGAAATGCTTTGATGATGTACGTGAGCCTGATATCAGTTCTTTTAAAACTGATGTTGGTTCTGGAATTTTGGGTATATTTAGTTTGCCACCACAACACAGCCCAGGAGCTTCAGCTTTCCATTTTTTTGCTTGGCATATGTTGCATATTTTATCCATTCTACCAATACGAACATCATTTAGTACAGAATAGTCAAGGTTACAATCATAAGCAAAGGCAGTATTCAATAAATTGTGTTTCATTGCTAATCGTGCATTTTGTTGTGCTAATCAGTGGGAACGTTCAGAGCTTGATTCCCGTTCACATTTCACCAAAGTTCTGAAATTCTGTGAGGCCGAACGTTGAGAACGTTCAGCGATCGATTGCCTAGCACGGTTTCGTTCATTGATCACTCGTTGAGTAACCAACATATGCATATTTTCATCCGTTGTTTGATTGCTGCGCAAAAGTTGAAGTAGCAGACTGCCGAGAAAGCTGAGTTCTTTTTCTAGGCATTTTATTGGCGAAAAAGATAAAAGAAAGAACGGAGGAAATTAAGAATCAAAAAAAAAAACTTAAGGTGAATAATTATGTAGGTACCTACTAATTTTATACCTGCTTTTGATACGTAAATCAGGAAAAAAAATATCAAAGCAATTACCATAAAATGACTACAAAATCGAATTACTTAAAAAAATGCAACGCAATGTTGAATTGTAAGTTAGAATCTGTTTATAGAGATAGGAAGTATAATTGAAAAAAAATTACCAAACAGATGAAGGCAACTCAATTATTTGGTGACTTGAACGTAGGAAATTAGGTAAACTAACCGTACAATTAAGAGAACAAAAACCTAAGATGAATAATTATGTAGGTGAGACCTACTAATTATATACCTGCTTAAATCGGAAAAAAAGCAAAAGCAATGTTGGTGAAATAAATGACGAATTAAACAAATTAATAAAAATGTTGTTCCAATTAAAACATACCAGCCATGAAAGCCTGTAGCTATAAGGAAAGTTGATAAATAAACAGCATCTGCAATTGTAAATGGGGCTTCGATATATTCGTAAGCTTGTAAAAAAGGAAACTACTACAAAATGAACGTTTTTAAAAAGAATTATTATATGATTAAAATTATGATATGTATCTCCTAAGATGTTGATTGAAATCAAGTGATGTCAAGGACGATTTTATTCACAATTAAATACTTGTGAATAATAACATATTTATTTGGATAAGGATTAATATTATGTTTATAAAACTCCTTTGCAAATAATGCATTAATTTCGAGCAAATTTCGTTACCATAAAAAAGGTTATAGTCAATCTGAAAAGATAGACATATGCTGCCGCGGACTTTTTTATAGAACTTTTAAAGAGGAACAGTTCCATCATATATGATTTTTGCGTAACGTTTACGATAATAAATGAACTTTACAATACAGAAAGAATTTTTCAATTCAAATCAGTAGTTCCTGAGATTAGCGCGTTCAACCAAACAAACAAACAAACTTTTCAGCTTTATAATATTAAAAAATAATATAATAATAATAATAAGTAATAACTAATAAGTAATATGTAATTATAAGTAAGTATAGATATAGATTTGTCGAACTTTGGTAAATAAGGGAGTGTACTCAAATGAGTACACAGGCTTGATATATTATTACAAAGTATTCAATTTTTTAAAACAATCTTTCCCCCGGCTGCGCTCATATACGGTTCACAATGTTGGACCGCGTAAAAGAGGTATGAGATCAAATCAACGAGAGCTGAGATGAAGATGCTTCGCATGACAGCAGGAGTAACACAGATTAACACAGACGTCAAATAACATATTTCAAAGAAAATGGAACGCGACCGGCTTAGTTGATACTGTCATGTTCAAAGAAGAGATCCTGCGAATCGCGTCAAAAATGCAATGTCAATCAACGTCCTACACAATCGCAAGACAGCGGCAGTTGTCAAGACTCCTGGATCAAGTGCAACAACACAAGTATTTGAATGCCCTCAGTGACAATGTGATTCAAAATCGTGAGTCATGCTGTTACTTTTTGAGGTCAAACGGGCATACTCCTTCTTGCGAACCAGTACTGATGCAGTGAGAGGGCTATGATACCTACAGTCCAGGCCATAAACTCGTCGTTATAGAAAAGAGATCGAATTCAGTTGAATAACCAACGTGACTTGGCCATTTTGGAGAGGTATTTTGCGAGTCACCTCTAGATAAACTTCCCACCCTTAGCTCTACAAGTGGAATATCTTCTTCACTTTTAAGCCCATCGTTGATTCAGATTTTACCGCTCCTGAAATGTCAACTGGATTTGAGTATCAAGCCGGTTATCATCACATATATCTTCATCATCTGTTTTGATACCCACATCCGGCCGAATAACCACTATACCCACATCATTTTCATCATCTGGAATATCATCAACAGCAATGTATGAAATTACATTTATTCTTTAAAATACATTTTTATACAAATGCAGTGGTTACGAAAACGTTTAAAACATAAGCAGAGCATGCTTTTGGCCAGTCTATGCACTCAAAGAGTACACCACTTTCGTGTACTACTTACAATGGACAAGATAAAATATTGTTGGTTCTGTGTAACTCTAACGAGAACAGTGGCAGGTATTGGGTGAAAACAAATGTTCCAGCTTATCAATTCAAAAGTTGTATGTTGTTTAAGGAAGATACTGATATGTAGTACCTTAAATTTGTGACATTTCAACTAAGTGTTCCTTTTTCTACATGCTGTACTGTAATTAATTCTTGCGTATAGGGTTCAAATACGAAAATTTATCTGACGCAAATAAAAAGAGAACCCACCTCCAACTTAAACACTCACACGCCCGAAACCATTTACTTCACCATCTCCTCCTTGATCTCAGCAGCCACACTCCCACTGACAATCAACTCTACCAGCTGTGAATGCTTCTGTTTTGGTCTCAAAATAAGGGTAAAATCGCTCAAAACTAAACTATACGTTCTAAACAATACGATTTTATTGCGCTTACTCATAAAAAACTTTACTGTCAAAATAAATGGATGAATTAGAAGGGGAGGTGTAGTGCTTGCAATACGCGTCGCTTTTTTATGCCTTCAAATGGTTTTGTTTTCTTCTACTCACTCAAATTCGCATGAAATCGATCAAATTATAGGTAATGTTGTTTTTGATTGACTTGATTGTTAGCTATTTTCCTCCTATGAGTTCAATTCATCTCTATAAATTACATTTAAATAATTGTCTTTCTTATATAAATCTAAGTGAAAAGAGCATCAACACGTAATCAAATTTGGTGATTTTAATTTATCTCATATTGATTGTATTTTTGGCTTTGAAGACTTGCAACTTATACCACTTAACGTCAAAAAAAAATATGAAATGGAAGTGATCGACTCTTTCAGGAGTAATGATTGAGCTCAAATTAATAAGTGAAGGAATGCCTTAAATCACATACTTGATCCCGGTAATGCAGATAAAAAATTAAAAGTTCATAAAGTCTTTATTTCCTATTGTTCCAAACTCAATTCACCATCACATTACTAACAAAGAGAACAAAGCTTATAAATTACTTAGTAAATCTTTCATCAATTCTTCCATTAAATCAGATCCGGGTGCTTGAAGTACAACGTGACCAGTGGCCTATTTCACCAAACTACAAATTACAACCACAAATTTGTACTTGTGAATCACAACTACAAACTTCTAATCGAGTTTCGCAAATTACAAATATATAATCCGCAAATTTGTGAGTAGAATGCTAAAAAAATTGTGAAAAGCAAATTGATGATTACAAGTGCTCAAAATAACCGTTGCACCGGATTTGTGATTGACTTGTAATGTACAACTGTTTCATCATAAGTTTGTTGTACTTGTAGATTAGATTCAGATTTAGAATAGATTCTATATTTCATGAAATATATGTATAATAGTTTGTGTTTGAGAACACGAGCATGGCAGAAATAGCCGTCTGCCGGAAATGACATTTCATAGATATTAAAGAAATTATTACATAGAAGTTAAATTGAAAAAGAAAGAAATACTTATTTACAACACAAGATTTAGGGTTTAAGCGTAAAAGATTAATTCGTTATGTCTTTAACAATTAGTCGACAGAAAAGATGAAAAAAAAAATATATTTATATAAAATAAAACAAAAAAAAAATAAATAAATGCAATTTGTACATCAGTATCTAAGTATAAAACTAGATTAAAGGAATGGAATGGATCCGCGAGGGGGTCTACAACAATTTTGATGATTTGCAACATAAAGATTTATAATTTTGAAGTGATTTAGAACACAAAAAAAAAAAAATTAGCAATTTTAAATGATTTGAAACATAAAAGAAAAATTTTGGATTAATAAAGCAATAACTTAAGAAGAACGGCAAAAATTGCTTATAGCTTGGACTTTTAAAAGCTATTACGATATAACAGAGCATGATTGCAGTATTTGTACAAAACAAGCCACCCCCTAGCTCCGTTTAGTATATCGTACAGACCATTTACGGACAGATTGCTTACTCGGAAGTATAGTTTACGAATCTCTTGTAAAATAGGGCAATGAAGTGGTGAATATTTTCAGGCACTCTCATGTTGCATAGATTACACGTTTCCTAAAGAACTGTTCCGTGTGGCATGGAATTCAAATTTATTAATTCTGCTCTCGCTCTAAAAATGCTGCTTATAACTTTCGATGAAAAATTTATATTGAAATAACTTTCGTGAGATAGCAAATGATGGTTTAGGTTCCTATAGATTAACCTTGAAGCTGAGGAAGATGCTCTAATTAGGTGCTGATCGTATAATTTGTAATCCACTTTAGCAATGATCATTGCAAAAAGCCTCTGCCAGTCGTTAACATTAGTTAAAGTAAAGGAGACATTCAGTTCGAGAGATATCGCTAGCTGGTTCCAGTCCTTAAATGGAGAAGCATTAGTTTGTAGCAATCTTATTAAGATAGTCTTGGAAAGATTATTCCCGCTTCTCATTACCACTCTGGTTAAATAATCAGAATGAGCTTTTAAGTTTCGCACGTAGATGGGAGGCAAACCTTACTCTACATGAATAGCGTAGGTCGGAGTCGCATTTGGTAGCCGGAATAGACGCTTGAAAAAGAATCTTTGGACTGCCTTAAATTCTTCGAGGGGGCTCACACCAAAGGCCTGCACACCATAGCACATACAAGTATTAACTGTGGCGTTAAACACTTGATACTTCGAAGAAAGGTCAATGTTTTGATTGGCGAAGAACTTCGGCCACATCATGTTGAGTGCCAGTTTGGCTTCAATACTTTTTTCTCTGGCATGCTTGTTAAAGTTTAGATTATAAGACAACAAAACACCCGCGTACTTGAACTCACGAACTACCTCAATTTGTTCGTTGTTAAGGCGCCAAGTTCCTACCCCAGGACGTCTTCTCTGCCGGTTCTCAAATACCATGACCTTGATTTGTACGTGGTACTTGTACGTGCGTCGGTCGTGGCAATGAATAAACAAAATAAGATCTTTGTTGCGTCTCTAATTGGAGATAAAAAAGACATTTTGTTTGGGAAGTTTTCAAATACTTTAACCCACGATATAAAAATGAAAGAGTGGACAAGTATCTTAAACTCCCTAACGTCTCAAGGCATTTTAAATAACAAAGACTGGAAATACCTTCGTGACGTTGTGTGGCAAAATTTAGAACTAGGAACCGTGGTAAGTACCTACCTAGGTATGTATATATATTACATACGAGTACATACTAAAAAATAAATTCAGCCTTCAGCTATAGTTATATCCAATTATTTAAAGGTAAAAATTGATAATTCTAAAAAAACCGGTTCCGCAGGGGGTACGAACCGCATTTTTACTGATCTCGATAATATCATTATTGATACTATCGGTAAAGAATCACCAACATTGAGTGGGATTGTTGATGATTCCTCTTCAACACCACCACAAAATATCCCGTCACCAAATATAGCGGAAGGCGAAATAAGGTGAGACAAAGCGTTCATGCCATCAAAATATACACGGACCATCAGACAGAAACGGAAGGCGGCAATAAGATCCGACGAAGCAGATATTATTTCCCTGAAGAAAAAGCGACTACAGTTGGAAATATACAATTTACAATTGGATGCGCGAAAAAAGGAGAGTGATCTAGGGTTACCAATCAGTCGCCTAACTGTGGAACTAGAGGAGAAAAGTGACTTAGAAAATATTGTAAAGTAGCGTGACCATTCAAATTATCATCGTTTTCATTTGGGTACTCTATGTTTTCTTCCTTGTCGTGAAATGTTAGTCAATATAACGCAACATTTTATGGCATTGACTGCTTTTATCGGTTGCAATCGCAAGTGCTTCAGGCATGGAAATTTCTCCTTTAAAATTCTAATAGCGTTTTCTATTATCCTTCTAGTTGATTTATGTGCTCTATCGTATCAATCAATTTCAGGAGTTGAGTTTCTCAAAATCGGTATAATTAACCAATCCTTTAACGGATATCCTGTATCTTCAAGTAAGACTGCTTGAGTATAAGGTCGAAAGCCACTTTCAAATTTAGAGAGATTCGGACTTCTGCGCAAAACCCTTGAATCGTGTACACTTCCAGGCCAATTCACATATGCATTGTAGAAGTTATAGTCGGGCCCACATACCAGCATAGAATTAATAGAGTGCTTTAAATGTCTATCGACATTATGCAGATTCAAACTCCTTGGGAGCATCTATGTTTACTAAAGTCCCGTCTATACTTCCGTAAACACATGGCATGCCTAATCCGAAAGATACATAATTCTAAAAATTCGAACAAATAAAAGAAAAACATGTAGGTATTTGCCGGCAATATCGTAAAATCGTTCACATATATTTTTGTGTTCATTAGGCCAACATACAATATTTTCAAACAGTATTTCAAAACAGCTATCTATATGGTCCAATAATTACAATTATTTCCTCTGCCTTGCATCGACTCAGACGGAATTTTCCATTAAAATGAAATAACTCCAAAATGACATAGTTTATACGGGGCCGATAAATTTTTTTTCTTGCAATTAACACATAATCGTCACCTTCGCTACTATCGCTACTACTATACCTTCGTCGCAAAGACATTTTTTTTCGATTACTTTCAATAAGAAACAAAACTTGTAGGAGTAATTAGACGTCAACTTTTACTTGTGTAATATTCTCACATACTAAACAAAATTTGTGAATTAAATTTCTTTGGTGAAACGTAGAGACAAAAATAAGTCAAATTTTCACAAATTTGTAACTTGTAAATTACAACTATAAATAACTTTTGGTGAAACGAAAAGTGAATTATTCCCACAAATTTCCCTATGCAGAACACAACTACAAATTTGTAATACCCAGAGTTATGTGAAACGACATAAATCAAAAAAATCAAAAATTTTGTTAAAAAGTGCTTTTAAATACAAATATATAAGTTGGTGAAATAGGCCACAGGCCTACAACCAATGGACACGTTTAAGGTGGATGGCCATCCGGCATCTTTCCCTTAGATTGCGCAATCAAATTTTAGAAGAATAAGAGTTGCAAAAATGCGCATTTATAATAACAAGCTTAGTCCGTCCTTGCAAGGACGACAATTTTGAAATAATTTGAGAAAAATGGAGATTGGCAAGTAGAATCATGCCTGTAATGAAAGTCTAGATGTTGAAACTCTTGGTTCATTTGTTTGTTTGAAATGGCCCTCGATGAGGTAGGTATATTGTGGTGCCATTGGGAAGGGGCAGGTGGGTCACGCTCCTAGAACGAATCGCTTCTGCTTAAAAAGTGGTTAACGATAGCCGTGCAGGCATTGTTACGATCGTGTAGATCGTGTAGATCGTGGAAAAGGAATTGTTTGACGATCTAACAATTTTTGAATCCATTGTTCCTGCAGCCTAACAAAAAAGGAATGATCAATTCGGCTCGTGAACATTGTCTTTTAATTTTTGTTTGCTTTAACTTATGTCACTTGTTTTGTAAAGTCGGAGCGGCTATCTTCGCCAATAAATTTGCTGTTAAAAATTAAATCAGATTACGCGAACAAGCAAAACGATTTTACAGGTATGAACCTAAAGTACCCCGTCTAATATTGGCAAGTGGAATATCTGCCGTTTCTCCTTGTTTCTGCAGCTTTATATACAGTTTGATCTTCTCTGGGCCAATGTTGTCATAATTGTCTAGCGGTGCTGTACTGGCTAAACGGGTTCCATCTTGAGATTGCTTTTTCCAGCGTATCGGCGTGCATAAGATACCTAGCAGACTACATTGGTGCTTTAATGTTGTCTATGGCTATTCTAGTTAATTCGGAGAAGCCTCTTCTTGCCATTTCATGGATTCAATTGTACTGAATCGGCGTTTGAAAACCATGTTTACTCAAGGTAATCGGTTGACAAATGTCAAAGTTATTCAATGTTTAAATACCGACATAAAAGATGGCGCGCCCTGTAGATCTTATTCTTTTCAACAACATATTGTGAACCTTCAGATTATAAGGCATTAAGGACCCTAGAGAGTATATATTCCAGATTTCAGCTTCGTAAAAATCAAACTTTCATTTTTCGAAAAAAATGTTGTTTTTTTTAAATTGTTGCGTATTTTAAAAATTTTAACTGTCATGCCCCTAAAGACCATATATTAAAAATGTCAGCTATCTAGCCCAAAATTCCATTTTTTCCATAAATTTTGTTTTTTTTTGGGGGGATGGTGGACATATCTGTGGGCGAATGCATGGGTTTGGAAGACACAGATGGACTATCACAAATGTTTTATGTTTCTTGCATGCTTGGTCTAAGGCCTTAGCAAAGCGAAAGGAAAGGGACTACATATACTCTGACTTTTCTAAGGCTTTTGACCAGCTGTCTTATAAATTAATCATTTTCAACTCGCAGTATATGGTTTCTCTCCTGGTTTTATAAAATGCGTTGATTCATACCTTAAAAGGGCTTATGAACTGAAATTTTGAGGTTCGCTATCAGAATCTTTCTATCATCGTTTTGGATTTCCTAAGTCACTTAGTTACTTATACTAAATTCTTTTTTAAAAGGATCTTTCATAAACGACTTAACAACTTCAAACTTTCAGTGTGAACGCACCCTTAAACCAACTACCAAACTGTCAATGCCAAAATATTCAGTAAAATCACTATTTTCATCATGGTGAAGTACACGAAGGAACAACGTTTACATATAATTAAAATTTACTACCGAAGTTCCGAGTCGGTAGTCGCAACTTTAAGAGCGATAACGCCAATTTTTGGCCGTAATTTTCGTCCCAGTAGACAAGCAATTCATAATCTAGTGAAAAAACTTGATTCAGAATATTCGCTGCTAGATGTTGCTATGCCAGTGAGACTGCGTTTTGCCCAATGTGTAGAGAATATTGCTGCCGTAGAGGCGTCCGTCGCAAACCAGGCAAATCATTCAATTTCACAGCGTTCTCAAGAATTGGGCCTCTTCCAGACCACATTATGGCAAATTTCGCGTAAGGATCTTGGCATACACCCTTAAAAGATCAAGCTGACTCAAAATCTAAAGCCACTTGATCATATGAAGCGACGTACGTTCTCAATTTGGGCTCTGGACTTTTTTTTATGGGGCTACATCAAATCATTGGTCTATGCCAACAAGCCGTCGACGTTAGAGAGAGAAATAGCGGCCGTATCGGTAGAAATGTGCGGCCGAGTCATCGATAATTGAGTTCAACGTATTCCCGTGGTGGACATTTGAATGAAGTCGAATTCCATTCTCAATGTTTTAATAGTAATTCAATTCAGTAGATTTTTTTTTTTTTTTTGAGATATCTCAGATATGCACATATGCACATTATATCGAATCAACGTCAAATAAATTTAAACCGAAATTCATAGCTACAACCGGTTTTGTTAATTTATACTGGATTTCCATGATATTTGGGTTCGCAATCCAACACTCTAGCTCTGTCATCTTTAATCATATTTGATTTTTGATAGTCGAACTGTCGAGATGTATAATCGTTTCATACTTTTCTTACTTGAAATAGATATTATAAGCGTGCTCTTTCACTTTAACGTGTGTTTCTATTCAAGATTTTGTTTTTATTCCAAGCTCTTTAAATAGAAGTCAATATGTACTTCCAAAGTCTTTAACTTTATAGCTTATCGAAGCTTAAATCTTAGTTGGGCAGTTGAAGTTCTCCAAAAGTCGTATTAAGCCATTAAAATAAAATAAAGAATGGGGAAGTAGAATATTAAACACAGGAGAGCTAGGTTCTAGATTTCACATTCACTCGAAATGAATTTTAAATCGATCTAAAGTGACATTTGTGTTTCTACATTTCACTTTTATCGATACCGATTTCCAATTTTCTTTGTTAAAATTGCCGGATTCCACAATTCGATTTGATTGAGTTGCAATTGAATTCAAATCGTCAATTTTCATTCGATGTGAAATAATCATGCATATTTTGACATTCGATTTCGATCGAAAGAATAGAGACATTCCAACGAATTGACTATTGACTATTCATTCAAAACAAGCGTGTATGAACATAAGCAGACGCCATTGAAAATGTACGTAAAAGATATATTAATATTTTAGTCTTATGCTACGATTCCACCGAGCACTAAACCGAAATTAAAATTAATCTGTGCTCAATCTTTCCTACTCGTAAATCTCGGGATTTACCATACAAAGTTTAATGTCCTGAAACAAGATTAAAAATAAATCTCGGAAACCAACCACGTTTGCATGTAAGGTTTGGTTTGCGAAGACACTTTCTACAACTCTCCAGTATAAACCAACTCGAGCGTCGAGACGAGATGTCAAACATTAAAAAAATAATGTGCAGGGGCTGGGCCGTACCATAACTTTCTCGCTTGTATAAGAATTTGTTTCGAATCACATTTTGTACTACCCATTTTCTATGCTCGTAAAATCAGGAAAAAAGAATTTTCACAATGTCGATTACATGTTAATACAGGAGTCGGACAGAATCCCGAAAGCCCAAAATCCCGAAAATACAAAATCCCGAAAAGCCACAATCCCGAAAAACTTAAATCCCGAAAACCCACAATCCCGAAAAGCTACAATCCCAAAAATCCAAAATTCCGAAAGACCAAAATCCCGAAAATGAAACTAGAAATTTTATTGTAGCAACAAAAAAATTTGGCAAATTTATTTAACAAAATAAATAAAACATAACAAAAACAGTTCAAGTCTTACAAAAACATATCAAAAACGATCCATGACAAAACAATATTTAATACAAGTTCATATTGTACGCAATTAATCTGGGATAACTTATTTCAGAATGTTTTCGCTGCTCACACTCCCAGTAAAATGTATCCTTGTATTTTTTGTAGCAGTCAATAAGCAGTTTCTCACGCTGTTTGTTGGTTTTCACGATGGACACGTTCATTTCTACGTAAGACTTCAAACACAAAATGTCACTCATAATAAAAAGTTTTTAATTATAAAGGCATGCACGATACTCACTTTGTATTACGATGTTCGCTGTCTAACAAAAATCTAGTCGGTCAGCTATCACACTATTTGAGATCAGCTCAACTGAATGCACATTGCAAATTGTAGTAATGTTTTACAATTCGCAATGTGCATTCAGTTGCAAAACATTATTACGGTAAATGGAATGGACAAACACTTGTCTATTTTATATTCAAAATTAAATAAAGAATCCCGAAAAATAATATATAAAATGAAAAATTTTCCGCAAATTTTTCATTTTATATACTATTTTTCGGGATTTCGTTTTCGGGATTCTTCTTTCGGGATATTGGTTTTTCGGGATTTTGGCTTTTCGGGATTTTGGATTTTCTGGATTTTGGGTTTTCGGGATTTTGGATTTTCGGGATTTCGGATTTTCAGGATTATGGTTCTCGGGATTGTGTCCCCAACCCTGTTAATACATCTTGATATTTAATTTTATACTTCTCAGCAGAGGCCCGAAATGGGTAATAAAAGTACAGTCGCATTTTGACATTTGAATACTATATGTAAATATTTTTATGAAAGATTATGTGCTCGACACTTATCCAAATCGTATGACTTCAATATTAATAAAATATTTGGAACGGATAATATACCGCAACAGTTCAAGAAAACTATTATATTCCCCATACACAAAAAAGGTAACATACCGGATCCAGTCAATTACCGACGATTATCCTTTCTCAATGCGTCTTATAAGGTGTTTACAAAACTTTTAAATAATAGAATGTCACAGTGGATTGATAACAAAAAACTACTCAATGAATACCAAGCATAGGATTTCGAAGCGGTTATTCGATCGTAGATAATATTTTTATACTAAGACAATCTTTGATGTAAAGAGAGGATCCGCCTCTGGCATTTTTCGAGGGATGATGCGTGTGATAGTACCTGTAGCCTTTTATTTTGGGTCCATGCCCCTTTTTTAAGTGGGTCTCCGATATCAAGCATATATCAATATTGTTTTTCCGTAGAAATACTTCTAGTTCGTAAATTTTGTTTAGGAGGCCGTTTGCGTTCCATATCAGTACCTTAAGAAACTCTGTCATATTCATGTTTTATTGTTTGGCTTGTGAGGTTTGAACTCGAGCTTACTCAATTTGTCAAATATAGCTTGATTAATCTTGCTTTGTAGGTCAAGTTTTTCTAATATCACAGTTAGTAATTGGCGGATCGGATCTGTTGTATCTGATCTTGACTGATCTCCATGTGTCGCGACTTGCGCGTATGATCTCGCTCCAACCAATGCGGGATTTTCCTTTGCACTTGCACCAGCGACGTTCAGAGAATCTGAAATTTTTGTTTGTAAAAGTTAAAAGTTTAAAAAAAAACTTTTTTTCAGAGAAGGCAATGTTATTTAGCTGCTTATCTTTTATGAACTCTGACTTAACGAAAACTTGAAGAATGGTTTGAAATACTTTCTGACAGTTTAAATCAAGGGATGCATTTTTTGGGCTTCCAATTTCAGATCGATATTGATTGTTGTCAAAATGTTTGAAAACGTATCCCAAGAAACGAAAATCGGTTTTATTTATTTCAAAAAACTCTGAGCAAATATTATGGTTATAGTGTGCTTTTTATTTTATAAGTGATGAAAAACTGTTGCAGATGAATCCACTGCTCAATTATTCTCTGAGACAACAAAAGCCACGTAGTTAACGACATCTTAAGAATATCACTTTCCCCCTCTCCTGTCAATTTGAAGAACAAATATACATACCTAATCCAACAACAACACTTTGTAGGATAGCATTTTAGCGTCTGAAATATTGCTATCTTCTTTTAAACTAGCACATCTTTGCTCATCTTCAATTGAAACAGGGATATAAAATTATATCCGTCGACGATAAAAATTATCAAATCTAACTTAAAACTAAAGGGATACTTACTTATTCCAAATTAATTGTCCTTATGCGGACGCTCTAAACTTAACTATAACCTAATAATTATTGCCTTCGGGCTTAAAAACTATTTTACGAACTAATCCTACATTATGTATTCATCGAGAAAATTCATAAAAACTGATCATTATTATTTAAATTATATATTTTATAAAAAAATAAATTACAAACTACCTATTCTACTGACTTAAACTACTTAACGTATCCGAACTTTCCAAACACTCGTTGCTTTACGTCAAACTCCCAATTGCTTTCCGAGCTTTCCGCGGGCACGCGCTGGCCGCCGTGATACAGCCTAAGCCATCCCCCGGAAGCACCACAATAAGTTGGCGAGCCCGGCCTCTCTCAGATACGCCATAGGTACTCGTAATTGCATCTAACTTATAAACTAAATGGATGTTTCATAATCATAGATATTTTTAATTTGTAACTCTGTAACTATCACTTCGACGTTAATTTGGCTATAAACAATGGGAGATGAAAAGAAAATTAATTTCGTTACGGTTCACACTGTTTATCACCAACTCAGATAGTGACAGGCTAGGCTAGACGAACTGGAAACGAGTTCATTTATAAAGAAATTAAAAATCTTAAATTATTGTACTATTTGGGAACGTTTATTTATATCATCACTAGTTGCATCCGCCCGGCTTTGCCCGTGCCGAGAATTCTATTGGCCAATATGTTCGAGTAGACTTCGTTATTATTGTCTATATCGGGTATCCGGCGTACGTTGTTGCGCCTTAAAAAAGAAGACCGATTTTGACCAAACTTCACAGAAACACTCTTAGACCAATACCGAAGATTGCCTGATTTGAGGTCAACCGGTGAAAGGGACTGCACGTTTTTCTCCGCATGGCTTAGGCCGCTCACGCAACTGCGTTGTTTGCAGATGAACTTGATAGTTTGGTTGAAGTTGAACCCAACGGTTCCTTTTCAATACGATGATGCTATGATAGTTATCGATAACTCAGAAAACCTTCTTCAGATTGATCCTGTAACCGAAGAAACTGAGAATAACGAAAGTTCCGATGCAATTATTCTACCAAAGACGAACAAAAAAATAAAATAGATAAAAAATAATGGTATGGTATTTAACAAAAGCTTCGGGAAAAGAAAATCAGGCTCGGAATGGGAACACAAGGTTAAAAAAACCCAAAAGTATTACGAAAAGATGCAACTGCAAAGGAAAGAACACACCTTCGTTAAAATGTGGAGAGTTTAGTGATGAGGAAAGAAACAATATGAATGAAAAAAATGTTTACGTTGAGTGCACAACTAAAATAGAAGAAATAAAAAGAAGGAGAGTAGGTAGATGTCCAAGAATCAAGAAAGCGAAATAATGCAATTTATTATTTTCTACCATATAAGAATGAAACGAAACGTATTTGTAAGGTGATGTACCTGAACACTTTAAGCGTTGGTGAATGGGCAGTAACCAACTGGATAAAAAAAGTTTGGAAACTCAAAATATAATATCTACTAAATTCATTCTCAACGTTAGCTGCAGTAACTACCTGTCCAAATAACCGTCAAATAAAAATCAATCTAAAAAGGGAATGCCTCAAACAAATTTGAATGGCCCTACCAATCTACACTGTAGATCGAATTCATCAAAACTATACTTCGAATCTGTGCGGCAGACAAAAGTTATATGCGAAATATTCCAAAGTTTGATGCGCAAAAAATGGTAAAGACCCGCTCTCCCTTACAGTTTTTAATGAAGTATTCTATGAAATGAATTTGAGCCTTTTCCGCCCCAAAAAAACGAATGTGAGGTTTGTGTGGGATATAGAACGGGAAATATTTAAGAATATATCTATTTGGAACATACAAGGCTCAAATATTAAGTTGGAGATGAAAAAAATAAAGATAAATCTGACCCCAACAAAAAAGTGTTCACTTTAGATTTGTAGTCGGTCTTACCTTCCCCCAAATCAAATGTATCTTCTTTGTACTACCGCCAAAAACGTATAGTTTACAACTTCATTATTTATGATTTGGTAACACATAAATGTTTTTGTTTTTGTTTTTTATGGCACAAAGCTGAAGGTGGAGCAAGCGCTGATGAGTTTTCATCTATTTTGTGTAATTTTCTTGTTGAACGAATTATATTAACCAACGTTGGTAAAGAAATGATTTTCTACAGAGACGGATGTGGTTCTCAAAACAGAAACAGCATCTTAGCAAGTGCACTGCTTAACCTTGATTACTTAAACTTTTTCAAAAAATGCTGGTGAAAGGACACACCCAGATGGAAGTTGCCAATAGAAAAAAATTGCGGAACCGAAACATTGACGTTCCAGCAGATTACGTTGACTTCTGCAAAAAGGCTCGTTCCAATCCCTTTCCCTACACCTTCAATTATTTGAATTTTGAATGTTTTAAAAAATATCCTTAAATTTGTACCATCAATAAGACAAGGAAGCATCATTTTATATAGTATCTCAACAGCTCCCCACTGTTTCATATTTATCGTAACCACAGACTTGCGCAGCATACATCATGACGGATTTGACTACCGATTGAAACACTTTGTATTTGACACTATGGGCTACGAGTCTATGTGAAAAACAATTTTTCCAAGTTGCGCATTTTGCGCTCTTTGATTTTACTAACTTATCTTTAAGGTTATCTTTCATATTTAAATTGCTTTTTATTGTCATTCCAAGGTACTTATATGATCTCACTACTTCAATGGGCTGTTTATTGAAATGTCATTTCTCACTGCTGGAAGTCCTACCCGAACCCTTTTTGAAAATCATCACTTTTGACTTATTCAGATTAACCGTCAGATTCCACATTCGGCAGTACGTATCAAGTCGGTTAATCATGAGTTGCAATGTTTCAGGTGAATATGCAAAAAGAACCACAACATCTGAAAAAGAAGGGCCTTGATCAACACTCGAGCAATTTCTATTCCACCAGATAAAAAATCGGTCAGATAGTCAATATAGAGGGCAAAAAGTAATGCACTTAGTGTACATCCTTGCCTTAGTCCCATTCAAGTTTCATTTCATTAAAACTGTAAGGGAGAGCAGGTCTTTACCATTTTTTGCTCATCAAACTTTGGAATATTCCGCATATAACTTTTGTCTGCCGCACAGATTCGAAGTATAGTTTTGATGAATTCGATCTACAGTAGTGGCATTCCATTTTTGGTAGGGCCATTCAAATTTGTTTGAGGCACTCCCTTTTTAAATTGATTTTTATTTGACGTTTATTTGGACAGGTAGTTACTGCAGTTAACGTTGAGGATGAATTTAGTAGAGAATTAGATATTATATTTTGAGTTTCCAAATTTTTTTTATCCAGTTGGTTACTGCCCATTCACCAACGCTTAAAGTGTTCAGGTACATCACCTTACAAACACGTTTCATTTCATTCTTATATGGTAGAAAATAAAAAAATTGCATTATTTCGCTTTCTTGATTCTTAGACATCTACTCCCCTTCTTTTTATTTGTTCTATTTTAGTTGTGCACTCAACGTAAACAATTTTTTCATTCATATTGTTTCTTTCCTCATCACTAAACTCTTCGCATTTTAACGAAGGTGTGTTCTTTCCTTTGCAGTTGCATCTTTTCGTAATACTTTTGGTTTTTTTTAAACTTGTGTTCCCATTCCGAGCCTGATTTTCTTTTCCCGAAGCTTTTGTTAAATACGAGTACCATACCATTATTTTTTATCTATTTTATTTTTTTGTTCGTCTTTGGTGGAATAATTGCATCGGAACTTTCGTTATTCTCAGTTTCTTCGGTTACAGGATCAATCTGAAGAAGGTTTTCTGAGTTATCGATAACTATCATAGCATCATCGTATTGAAAAGGAACCGTTGGGTTCAACTTCAACCAAGCTATCAAGTTCATCTGCATGCTTAAGATGAAATTACTTTCAATATTTTGAACAAATTCGGTCAAAATTATTTCGTAAGAATCGTCTGGCATATCGATGACATAACTCTCTGCTTCATAAATTCTGTTTTGATCTTCAATGATAGTATTTGGAAGTTCTTCGGATAATACTCGTATAATTGATTTCTGTAAGGTGAGCTTAAGCAAGAAAAAGTATGTAGAAGACCCACTAATCTATATATATAAAAATCAATCCATAATTGTGTTTGTTGCCGGTGTTTGGCCAAACGCGTTAACCGATTCCAATGATTTTTTTTTATGTGCGATGTCTGTATCTGCATCGGTGTGTGAATTATGGGCACTTGGGTGAGTACACATGTATATGTGCGTAGGCGTGTAAATACCGATGCAGATACAGACACCGCACATATAAAAAACCATCGTACAGACCTCATCTATTTTGTTATCCGAACTGGCATATGAAAGAGGGAGACCACAAGAACGTTTCAAGCCTATTAGGGTGTTTGTACGCACTTTCATTCTTGAGATATCGTGTGTTCAATGTTTTATGCAAATAACTCTTATTGAATTTTTTTGCATTTTTTTGTGTGAATCGACAATCCGGACATCGGAAAGTTGTTTTTCCCACGGTGTAAAAGTGGATGAATAGTGATTCTATCGAAGTTTTTTACTTTCGCTTTGTTGTTTGATTCGCACAAGTAAGCTGACATAGGCGCCTGCCAGACAACAAGCACCTACCCTAAGCGGAACAACGCAGTTGCGTGAGCGGCCTAAGCCATGCGGAGAAAAACGTGCAGTCCCTTTCACCGGTTGACCTCAAATCAGGCAATCTTCGGTATTGGTCTAAGAGTGTTTCTGTGAAGTTTGGTCAAAATCGGTCTTCTTTTTTAAGGCGCAACAACGTACGCCGGATACCCGATATAGACAATAATAACGAAGTCTACTCGAACATATTGGCCAATAGAATTCTCGGCACGGGCAAAGCCGGGCGGATGCAACTAGTGATGATATAAATAAACGTTCCCAAATAGTACAATAATTTAAGATTTTTAATTTCTTTATAAATGAACTCGTTTCCAGTTCGTCTAGCCTAGCCTGTCACTATCTGAGTTGGTGATAAACAGTGTGAACCGTAACGAAATTAATTTTCTTTTCATCTCCCATTGTTTATAGCCAAATTAACGTCGAAGTGATAGTTACAGAGTTACAAATTAAAAATATCTATGATTATGAAACATCCATTTAGTTTATAAGTTAGATGCAATTACGAGTACCTATGGCGTATCTGAGAGAGGCCGGGCTCGCCAACTTATTGTGGTGCTTCCGGGGGATGGCTTAGGCTGTATCACGGCGGCCAGCGCGTGCCCGCGGAAAGCTCGGAAAGCAATTGGGAGTTTGACGTAAAGCAACGAGTGTTTGGAAAGTTCGGATACGTTAAGTAGTTTAAGTCAGTAGAATAGGTAGTTTGTAATTTATTTTTTTATAAAATATATAATTTAAATAATAATGATCAGTTTTTATGAATTTTCTCGATGAATACATAATGTAGGATTAGTTCGTAAAATAGTTTTTAAGCCCGAAGGCAATAATTATTAGGTTATAGTTAAGTTTAGAGCGTCCGCATAAGGACAATTAATTTGGAATAAGTAAGTATCCCTTTAGTTTTAAGTTAGATTTGATAATTTTTATCGTCGACGGATATAATTTTATATCCCTGTTTCAATTGAAGATGAGCAAAGATGTGCTAGTTTAAAAGAAGATAGCAATATTTCAGACGCTAAAATGCTATCCTACAAAGTGTTGTTGTTGGATTAGGTATGTATATTTGTTCTTCAAATTGACAGGAGAGGGGGAAAGTGATATTCTTAAGATGTCGTTAACTACGTGGCTTTTGTTGTCTCAGAGAATAATTGAGCAGTGGATTCATCTGCAACAGTTTTTCATCACTTATAAAATAAAAAGCACACTATAACCATAATATTTGCTCAGAGTTTTTTGAAATAAATAAAACCGATTTTCGTTTCTTGGGATACGTTTTCAAACATTTTGACAACAATCAATATCGATCTGAAATTGGAAGCCCAAAAAATGCATCCCTTGATTTAAACTGTCAGAAAGTATTTCAAACCATTCTTCAAGTTTTCGTTAAGTCAGAGTTCATAAAAGATAAGCAGCTAAATAACATTGCCTTCTCTGGAAAAAAGTTTTTTTTTTAAACTTTTAACTTTTACAAACAAAAATTTCAGATTCTCAGAACGTCGCTGGTGCAAGTGCAAAGGAAAATCCGGCATTGGTTGAAGCGAGATCATACGCGCAAGTCGCGACACATGGAAATCAGTCAAGATAAGATACAACAGATCCGATCCGCCAATTATTAACTGTGATATTAGAAAAACTTGACCTACAAAGCAAGATTAATCAAGCTATATTTGACAAATTGAGTAAGCTCGAGTTCAAACCTCGCAAGCCAAACAATAAAACATGAATATGACAGAGTTTCTTAAGGTACTGACATGGAACGCAAACGGCCTCCTAAACAAAATTTACAAACTAGAAGTATTTCTACGGAAAAACAATATTGATATATGCTTGATATCGGAGACCCACTTAAATAAGGGCATGGACCCTACAGAGACTATCACACGCATCATCCCTAGAAAAATGCCAGAGGCGGATCCTCTTTTTACATCAAAGATTGTCTTAAGCACTCAACAGACATTAAAATAAAACTCGATTCAGACAGTCTCCGCAAAAGTAAACCATTTAGGCTGCCTTACCGGATCTTGTTACTTTCCCCCGAGATATAGACTGGCAGAAGACGACCTTGACCGCCTCTTTGGCTCATTTGGGTCTAATTTTATTTCCGATGGGGACTTTAATGTAAAACACACTTTTTGGGGTTCAAGATGCAACTCGACGAAAGGCAGACTGCTGTACAAAGCCAGTATGAAGCGTGGGGTGGACTTTTTCTCGACGGGAAGGCCAACTGACAAAGATAAAATCCCTGACCTCGTCAACTTCTTTATTGCAAAAGGGCTAAACAAAAATCTGACGGAAGTCAAAGAATGCTATGATCTATGCTCAGACCACTCAGCAGTCACTCTGAAAATGAGTGGAAGAGTAACAAAAAATGAAGGACCGCCCAGGTTAACTAGTAACAAAACCAACTGGGACATTTTCCGAAAAGACTGCAAAGAAAATGTTGCTTTGAATGTGCCACAAAAAACACCGCTCGAAATAGCAGCCGAAGGTGACAATCTGGTGGAAGCCATTCAGAGCGCAGCATGGAAAAACACTCCCTTTCAAGACAACTACACGAAACAATAAATTCAAATACATGCCTGAAATAGAAGACCTCATACGAGAAAAGAGGGGAG
Organism: Portevinia maculata; assembly: GCA_949715645.1. Taxonomy (NCBI): domain Eukaryota; kingdom Metazoa; phylum Arthropoda; class Insecta; order Diptera; family Syrphidae; genus Portevinia; species Portevinia maculata. The sequence goes on along the minus strand of OX454527.1, from coordinate 79,190,417 downwards.
CGCGTAAGAGATGGCAACAATCCCGCGCACCCCCTGATAAAACTTATCTGAACCATCTTTGCAACAAACTTAAAAATGAGCTATAGGATCTAAAAAATCTCGAAACTTCTACTTACCTCGAGGGCTTGACTACTGAAAAGAGCTCAAACTACTCACTTTGGAAAGCCTTGTAGTCCATTAGGAAACCCAAAATGCACTCTCCACCAATAAGAAAAGCTAACGGCGAATGGGCAAAAGGAGACAAAGAGAAATCGGATTTATTTGCCGAGTATCTAGAAGAAACAAGCAGAGCTCCACGCCATTCAAGAATGCGCTAGCCACATAAATTTATCTGGTATAAAAGGTGCAACCATCCATATATTCACGGATATTCAAGCAGCTATAAACGCCCTTAGCTCGCATACGATTGACTCCAAATCAGTCATGTACTGCTTCAACACCCTACAGGTACTCGGAACAAGTAACAAGACCAAGCTATGGTGGGTTCCGGGTCATGTCGGGGTGGAAGGTAACGAAAAGGCCGACGAACTGGCCAGAAAAGGTTCGGAAACACCCTTCATAGGTCCCGAACCCTTCTGCTGCACTCCTAAATCAGCAGCAACGGCAGCAATAAAAAGCTGGGAATACAGAAAATGTATCCATCTTTGAGAAAGCATCCCAGGTTTAAGACAGACCAAACAAGCCATTCGGCCTTTCAATAAAAATGCCAGCAAATGCCTAAACCTAAGCAGGCATGATTTCAAAAACTTAGTAGGTTACCTTACTGGTCACCATGGTTTAAGATATCATCTACACAAAATGAAAATAGTAGACTCTCCTGAGTGCCGACTCTGTCTTGAAGAGGACGAGTCAGCTGAACACATTTTATGTGAATGTCCGGCCCTAAACGGAATTAGAAAGAAGATCTTTTTCAGGGAACAAATGTGCCCCGAGGACATAAAGAATTCTTCGACTAGTAGAATTCTCCGCTTTATACGGAAAGTGGAAACTCTACTAGTCTAAACTTTTCTGGCCCATACGGCACAAAAGATCTTTTTTTAGGTCGAAGTGCCCCATATTTAATCGCCTTGGCGAGCCAGAATTTAAAAAAAAAAAAAAAAAAAATCTAGAAGAAACATTCAGGCCGTTTGATGGACGACCTTTAAACGAAGCACCGATAATACGGCATCCGATAACTACAAAGTAAAAGCTGTATCCTTGTCCGAGCTTCGAATGACAATAAGAAAGCTGAAAAATAACAAAGCTCCAGGATACGATCCAATCACTGGCGAAATTCTGAAGGAGCTACCGAAAAAAGTATTAGTTAAGCTGCTCTACATTATAAATGGTTCTCTGAGACTTTCATATGTTCCAAGACAATGCAAAGTAGCCGAAGTCATTATGATTCCCAAACAGGGGAAAAGTACAAATGATAAGAAATCATATAGACCTATCTCGCTACTCCAAGTTCTTCGAGAAACTTCTGCTAAAACGATTAAAACCAGTAATTGAAGAAAGACGCTTGATACCAGATCATCAATTCGGCTTCCGGGTCAAACATTTCACAATCGATCAGGTGAAATGTCGAATAGCGAATGAAATTAAAAAAGCCTTTGACAAGGTATGGCACGAAGGCCTAAGGTATAAGCTAAGGAGAATCTTACCTAAAAAATTAATGAAATACTGGAATCCTACCTTGGAAACAGACCTTTTCGTGTTAGACATGAGACTGAATTCTCAGAATTCAAAGAAATCCACGCCGGTGTTCCGCAAGGAAGCGTTCTCGGCCCAATCTTATTCCTGCTCTACACAAGAGATATACCACAAGACAAAGGGACCATCGTAGCAACGTTCGCAGACGATACGGCTATCCTCGCAATGGATGAGTCAGTCGAATCATCAACGGGAAAACGGCAACGAGCTCTCAACAAAGTATACGAGTGGACAAAGACCTGGCGAATCGCCCTTAACGAGACCAAGTCAACTCATGTCAATTTCACGTACAAAAAGGTAAACAACTTACCTGTTTTCATTCATAAATACCATACGCAAACGAGGCAAAATATCTAGGAATGACCCTAGACGCAAAACTTAAGTGGAATCCACACGTTAAGAAAAAGCGTGACGAGCTCGCAATCAGACTTAGAGAAATGTATTGGCTACTCGGAAGATATTCGAAGCTAAGTGTATACAACAAAATGCTCCTGTATAAGCAAGTGCTAAAACCTTCTTGGACATACGGTATACAACTTTGGGGGTGTACCAATCCAAGCAATATGACTATAGTATAAACATTCCGATCGTGAATGCTCCATGATATAGAAGGAATAGTGATATTCACAGAGATCTAGGAATTGCTATCGTGAGTAACGAAGTAACAGACTTTGCTCGCAAACTTCGTACTCGTATTCATGGTCATTGCAATAATGAAATAATCCGTACTCTAAACGTGACAAACCTTGAGCGCCGACTACAAAGAACAAGACCGTTCGACCTAATAATAATAATAATATTTGGTTAGGTTATATTACACTGCGACCTATTGGTCTATTGTGTCCCCTTGCTTGTGCCTCGGAGAGGTGCTTGCCCTCGTTCAGAGCCCTCTCTAGATACTTCTTTGTGAAGCGTGTCGAAGTATTGCTCTGATTTATCCTTGGCAGGTCACAGTCCTTAGAGCACAGCGTCCAGTCCAGTTTCTTTGATGAATCTGAGAATGAGCTGTGGGTCCATGGTTTGTATGTCCTTGTCTGTTATTTGGTGCCTGCCCAAATGTTTCATCCTTTTGTGGGTCAGTGCCCCACAGGATTCCAGTATATGGTCTGGAGTTTTGGCGGTTTCACTGCAGAATCTGCAGAGCCCGTCCTCCGATATGCCCATTTTCCTCAGGTGCTCCTTGAGTCTGCAGTGCCCCGTGAGGAGGCCTGTTAGGGTTCTTAGGTTGTTTTTGTTAAGGCCGATACAAACTTTGAATCTCTTTTGGTTGTAATTTCCTAAGAGTTTCTTTGCTTGCCTCAGACCTTGGAGGTTGAGAAAGGTTTTGGCCTTTGTTTCTTCCTCCAGCCTCCTGAACTCTTCGCGTATAGTGTGTTCTCCTATCCCGCAGAATGGTTCAGGCCCTATGAAGGGTTCCTCTGCTCCTCTTCTTGTTCGACCTAGCGCCATAAGGAAAAACCGAATATAATGACGCTATTAGTAGGTGCGTTCGCTGAAAAGCTTCCTACCAAACGCGATTAACACTACAGAAGCGTGAACTACTTTTTTAAAGTAACTTAGTCGTAGTCATCAAACAATTAGTGTGCTTAAGACCACACGACTGAAGTAAAACTTCTTTCGCTCCATCTAATTTAAATTGTGGGCGTGTCAGTAGGCGAATTTTGAAAATATTTACACATGAGCATCAAGGGCCTCTGGAGAGTCTATATTATAAATTTCAGCTCCCTATCTCAAACTTTGTTTTTTTTTTGTAAATTGTGGGCGTATCAGTGGGCGAATTTTGAAAATATTTACATATGAGCATCAAGGGCCCCTGAATAGTCTATATTATAAATTTCAGATTCCTAGCTCTGACTTTGGTTTTTTGCCGTTCGACCTGAAAATCTGACGATGACGGTGACGCTGTATATTTCCAACTAATGAACAGCGATTCATAGACACAATGACTTTACTCACTCCCGGTAAATTCCATCTGTCGGCAACTGTTTTAGATATAGCTTTCTCCTTTGGATCGGTTCGGATACATGATGAGCTTAGTATTGAGTATTGAGGAGATTCAAGGGTGTTTACCCATTCCGCGAACCTTTCGCCGACTAAATTGTATGGGTTATAACAAAAGAGTGTACGTTTGTCTACACTTCGGTATTGCCGGAAGTCTATGTTTGTCTACACTTCCGTTACACCGTAGGTCTACATTGGTCTACACCTACGTTGCGCCGGAAGTCTACATTGTTCTACACTTCCGTGTCGCATTCACCAGCTTACTCCCCAAGTCAAGCGTGAGTTACGTGCATAGCAACACCATCAGCATCACCATCAGCATCGCCATCATCATAATTGCTACCATCTCCAAAGTACAACAGGAATATATGAAAACACGTAACGGAAACTTCAAACATCAGCTAGACAACAAGTTGGCCTGGGTTTGGTTGCTAACGCCAAAAAGAAGAAGAAGCAACGTTAACTGTCCCGTAATGGAATTGCACCAAACTCTTTCTCTAGTTTGGGCTAGCGGCATATCGAATGCAGTGATAACAACCGCTAACCTACGATGTATTGTTGCACCAAACTCTTGCCCTAGTTTGGGCTAGCGGCATATCAATTGCAGAGATAACAACCGCTAACCTCGAATATACTCGTATTGTAGGTGATATTTTGTTAGTTTTTAAGTTAACACAGCAGTTGTGTGGAAGACGTCCTAATAAACAGACGTACATAATTATTAAATTGTTTTAGTGTTTTATTTCGTAGAGTTAAATACTATAACTGGCGCATTCGGTAGGATACAAAATCAAAAGTGTAATATAAGAAATCAAAAGAAAAATAAGAGTTTACTATAAAATAAGCCAATTTTTTTTCACTCAAATAAAGATATAAGTGAATATAATTTAAATAAATGGGAATAGAATAGAACATTAAATAAAATAGAATCAATAATAACAAAAATAATAAGTGAAAAACGTATAACTATGTACGAATGTGGTGGATTTCAATTCTTCAGCTTTACGAAAGGACCTACTTCTAAACAGCATATAAAAAAACACGGAAATTGGTTGAGAAGATTGTTTTGGCAAATTATTTTTCCCGGTGAGTTCAATATTGATTTTTGTATTGATCGCTTTTCTCCTTATGCCTCTTAATCCCCTTTTATCCAAGAAACCGAAAGTTAGGGAAATTTACCCATATAATTTAGTGCGTAGTAACGGAGAGTTAGACTTAGTTAAATTGAATTGCTCGGATATTTGTAGAAATTTAAATTTTGCAACTACCGCGGATTCCAGTGAAAATTACCAACAAGTTAACGGAATATTATCTTTTGAAAAGGAAATAAAACCATTTATCGAAATAAACAAATTAATTGAGAGTTCAGTAGTGTTGAGTGGTTTGGAAAAAATGGAACCTACTAAGAATTTAACTGACATTTTGAACTCACTTCGAGTTCCTTATATTGTGAAAGACTTACCCACTTTTGACGGCAATCCACGGTTGTTGTTTGATTTTATAAGCAACGTTGAGGAAATTTTCAGTCTCATGTCTGAAATTAATGATGCTAGCTACATAAAATTAATTCTACGAGCAGTGAGAAATAAAATAGTAGGTCAGGCTAATGAGGTCCTAAATATGTATGGGACAACTTTAGATTGGGAGGCAGTAAAGGCAAATTTAATTATTCATTATTCTGACAAGCGAAATGAAACTAGCCTTATTCGAGATTTGCATCAGTTAAGGCAAAATAACTGCACTGTAGAATTTACTCCGAGGTAGCGGAGATTCTTTCGACTATGATAAATCACATTATGGTACATGAGAAAGAGGCTACTGTCATTAAAGTAAAACAGATTCTATATGAAGAAATGTGCTTAAATACCTTCTTATCGGGTCTAAGGGAACCATTGGGTTCCACTATAAGAGTCATGAGACCAAGTACATTAGCAGAAGCTCTTAATTTATGCCTAAGGGAACAAAATGTATCTTACTTCTCATCTAATCAAACACGTTACACTACAACCAAATTTCTATAATCAACCCCCACAACCAGTTTACAACAATCATCCCTCACAACCTTCGTATAGACAAACTTTCAATACGCAACGACTACCGTACAGACAATTTTCAGACAATTTCCACGGTCAACCATCTTGTAAACCTTACATAAATCCACAACCATCTTTTAAGCCGAATCAAAATCAGCCACCTGGTTCACAAAGAAATAGATATCCTCCTCCAGAACCTATGGACACGTTAAGTGCAAATACTAACAACAGCCGCAATAAACATTTTAATAACAACAAACCACTAAATCATAGACAGCAATTTTTTAACATAGAAGGTCAAAATTTCAGAGCAGCAGAACAGAGTAATATCTATCAAAATCCACAAAATAATATTCGTAGCTTGAACTTACCAATTTCATCAAATTACGTTTTTGGGTCTGAGAGTGAATTAGATGATAAAAATGTTTGTTTACAAGCCTTGGAGAACAATAGGTTTCTTAAACCTAAATAACTACAATTCTTACTTGCTGCCGTATATTATTATTAACTGTTTTAATCGAAAGCTAAAATTCCTTATAGATACAGGAAGTAACAAGTCATTTGTTAATCCAGATATTGTTGATAGTGAAATCATTGAATTCATTGATCCTATTGAAATTAGGTCAATATTCAATTCTCATCTGGTTAATAAACAGATAAGACTAAAAGGATTCAAAGAATTCAATACAAAGAAAGAATTAGTATTTATTTTATTAATATTTCATGATTATTTTGACGGTTTAATCGGTATCGACATTATGAAAGAGCTTGGTATGAAAATAGATATAAAAAAATCGTACATAGAAACCAATAATGTTAAGATGGGCTTAAGCTATAAGCCAAATTTAATGTCAAAGACATACACAGTTCCAGGCTTAAGCAAAATAATATGTAATATACCTGTTGATACTGAGTTTGGTAGCATTTATATTAAGCCTATTTTAATTAAGGATAATCTTATCATACCTGAGGGAGTATACCAATCTGAGAATTGGTATTCACTAGTAGAAGTAATTAATACTTCCGATTCTCCACTTAGTTTTGTGATTGAGAAGCCATTAATAACTCAATCCATGAGTAAAAACGAATATATAGAATTCCACAACTTCTCTATTAATTATGATACCCAAATCCAATGTGTTAGTATAGACAAATTAATTAGAATTGATCATCTGAATTCTGAAGAAAAAAAGGCAATAACTAGACTGTGTAAACAGTATGAAAACGTCTTTCTTCAGGAGGGTCAAGACTTAACATTTTCTAATAAAATTAAACATGAGATTAAGACAAGAGATGAAATGCCAGTATATTCCAAATCATATCGGTACCCACACATTCATAAAGAAGAAATTCAAACTCAAATTATGGAAATGCTTAGTCAGGGTATAATTCGGCATAGTTTTGTACATTGGATTGTACCTAAAAAAAAGGATGCCAATGGCAAACAAAAGTGGCGGCTTGTCATTGACTACCGCAAGTTAAATGAAAAAACAATTGACGATAAGTATCCATTACCGAATATCACGGATATTTTAGATAAACTGGAAAAAAGTGTTTATTTCACGACCTTAGATCTCGCTTCTGGTTTTCATCAGATTGAGGTTAAGTCCCAGGACATCCCGAAGACAGCATTTTCTATGGACAATGGGCATTACGAGTTCGTTCGCAGGCCTTTCGGACTTAAGAATGCTCCCTCCACATTCCAACGCGTTATGGATAATGTGCTACGGAATCTTCAATGAAAAAGTTGCCTCGTCTACATGGACGTGTATTCAACTTCACTTCAGGAGCCTATGGAGAACTTGGGTGCAGTTTTTAGTAGACTTAGTGAAGCAAATTTAAAAGTCCAGGTTGCAAAATCGCAATTCCTTCAAAAGGAAGTATCATTTTTGGGACACTTGGTTACAGCCGAGGGGGTGAAACCAAACCATTACAAACTTTCCCATACCTAAAACAAAAAAACAGATTAAATCGTTTCTTGGCCTATTAGGGTACTATCGCCAATTTATCAGGGACTTCTCTAACTTGACGAAGCTAATGACAGAGTGTCTTCGCAAAAATAATGGCATAAACTTGGATTCAAAGTATCTAAGCTGTTTTGAAACTTGTAAAAACCTTTTAGGTAATGAACCAATTCTTCAATATCCAGACTTCTCTAAGCAATTCAACGTTACTACGGACGCGAGTAATGTTGTAATAGGTGCTGTGCTATCGCAGGGAGCAATAAGTGCAGATAAGCCGATTTGCTAGGCAAGTCATACTTTATCAAAATCCGAACAAAATTATAGCACAATCGAGAAAGAGCTTTTAGCGGTTGTGTGGGCAACCAAGTATTTCCGGCCATATCTTTTTGGAAGGACATTCCAAATCGTTACCGATCACAAACCTCTTACTTGGCTGTTCTCCCTTAAAGAGTATAATTCGAAGTTGGTTCGTTGGCGCCTACGATTAGAAGAGTTTGATTATTACGTAACATATAAAAAGGGAAAACGGAATGCAAATGCTGATGCCTTATCTAGGATTGAACTCAATGTAAACGAAATGGCAACCACCACCTCCGCTGAATATTTAGACTGCATCTCTATGCAAAACAATATAGATGACCAAGAGAGTATTTCTACTATTCATTCTGCTCAAGAAAATGTTGATGACGGTATACCAATATCGGAACGACCTATAAACGATTTTTCCAATCAATTAATTCTTGAAATTGGTAATAACAGGTTAAAGCCCCACGTCCAATTCAGAATGCTATTTAAAAAGAAAAAAAGATACATTATTAAACATAGAAATATTTGCAACGAAGACATTATAAGAAGTATTTTTAATGATTACATAAATCCTAAAAATGTAACTGCAATATTAACAGACGATAGCACATTTAGAACTATTCAAACGGTTTATTCAAAGTACTTTAGTAATTCTAGGATTAAGTTAATTAGGTGTACTAGCAAAGTAAGGGATGTATTAGAAACTGATGAACAGGAAAAATTAATAAAATATTATCATCAAAAATCAAACCATAGAGGAATTACGGAAACTTTTGAACACCTCAAAAGGGATTTCTATTCTCCTAATATGAAATCACATATAACCCGTCTTATAAACAACTGTAATATATGCCAAAAGTACAAATACGGCCGTGATAGGGAACCATTAAAATTTCAAATCACTGAAACACCATCCAAGCCATTATATATTTTACACATAGATATATATTCGGTTTACAAAGAAAATTTTTTAACCATAATTGACAAATTCAGTAAATTTTCCAGTGTCTACTTATTAAGTGCAAGGAATAGTATTAATATTATTCAATCTTTAAAACACTTTTTCTCACATCATGGTGTTCCCAAAAAGATCATTACGGATAATGGAAGTGAATTTCTGTCGACAATATTTAAGGATTTCTTAGATATTTACGACATTATTTTGCACACAACGTGCGCTAAGAGTTCCACTGGAAATTCTCCTATAGAAAGATTTCATTCAACTCTTACTGAGTTGGTTCGAATACTACACAATCAGAATAAAAACAAGGCAATAGGTGAAATAGTTGATGACGCTGTTATCACCTACAACAATTCGATTCATTCGACGACTAAACTGACACCATTTGAGTTAATATCTGGCCATTATCACACAAATACCCCGTTTCCGTCCAAATCTAATCCAAAAACTGAACAACAATACATACGAGAACATATTAAAACATAGGGACGGGCTACAGTCCGCTTGGGCGAACTGTTGGATACCCTATTCTTATTCCTATCCCTCATAAGTGGGCGTGACAAAAGTCTAAGTATGGTTAAATTGTTAAGAACGCTCTACATATTTTGTTATATAACATTTAAAGGATTTTATCAAAAAAAACGCTCCCTAGCTCAAACTTGGGTGTTTCAATAAAATTGTTTTATTTAATTGTGGGCGTGTCAGTAGGCGGATTTAAAAAAAAATTAACACATGAGCATAAAGGGCCCCTAGAGAGTATATATTATAAATTTCAGCTCCCTAGCTCAAACTTTGGATTTTCAAAAAAAATGTTTTATTTATTTGTGGGCGTGTTAGTGGGCGGATTTTGAAAATATTTATACATGAGCTTAAAGGGCCCCTAGAGAGTATATATTAAAAATTTCAGCTCCCTAGCTCAAATTTTGGTTTTTCAATAAAATTGTTTTATTTTTTTGTGGGCGTGGCAGTGGGCGGATTTTGAAAATTTTATATCCCGATCAGTTTTAGGAGTCATAGATCATATATAAAGAATTTCAGCTTCCTAGCTCAAAATTCGATTTTTTCCAAAATTTTGTTTGTGGGCGTGTCTGTGGGCGGATTTCAAAAATTCGTAAACTTGATTATTTCGGGACCCTAGAGAGTATATGGTTAAAATTTCAGCTCTCTAGGTCCAGTTTAAAGGCCTAATTTTTGCCGACGGACGGACGGACGGACGGACGGACGGACGGACGGACATGGCTAGATCGACATTACTATCGATGCTGATCATAAATATAGTAACTTTTAGGGGTCTACGGGCAATATTAAGGTATGTTACAAACTATAAAAATAGGAGACTTTATGTAAATTAATATACGACCGTAGTTTAGCTCATAAGCAGAATATAATAACTAAACTTAACGAAAAGTCCAAGGATCCTCCTGATTACAATTCAAACGAAATAATAAATGAACTAGATGACAGGAGAAACAAATTGGCACCTAGATTTATTGAACATGCTATTATTAATAATAAAAAGATCACAGTAGACACAAATAGACGTAAGGTACATAAACAAAAAATTAAGAAGAGACGTAAATTCACTGACACACAAATCATGGAAAATAATTACTATTATGAACTATTTTTAGAATCAAACAAGTGCCGTGAATTGTCGCCTAGGGGTTGGGAAGGGTTCTAAAATAAACAATAATAAACGTTGAATCCTTGTTCTGGTAGGACTATTTGAATGAACTAATCAACTCCTTAAATTTAACTCTAATAATAAAAACAATAGTATTAAAGCATAAACTAATATCAATAATGGTTTTATTAACTTATTAAATTCTAAATTCGTTTATTATCATTATAGTTATTATGATATTCTTAAGATATGGGTAGGTTCCCAAGCTTTCATTTCCTTATTCCCTTTATCCTTTGGTATTATCTTATATCCACATTCGCCTCAAAAACAAAACAAAAAAACAAGACAAAAAGCGGTCAGTACATTTATCTGTGTTGAATAAATCGAGGTGGGTAATTGAGCTGCAAATAACAACACACGCACATAAGCTGTACTCTCACCAATTCACCAAAGGTTCAAATGGCCTTCAGTTTATTCAGGCCATACTAAGGGGGGAGGGGTTACGTGCATAGCAACACCATCAGCATCAGCATCAGCATAACCATCAGCATCACCATCATCATAATTGCTACCATCTCCAAAGTACAACAGCAATATATGTAAACACGTAACGGAAACATCAAACATGAGCTAGACAACAAGTTGGCCTGGGTTTGGTTGCTAACGCCAAAAAGAGGAAGAAGCAACGTTAACTGTCCCGTAATGGAATTGCACCAAACTCTTTCTCTAGTTTGGGCTAGCGGCATATCAAATGCAGTGATAACCGCTAACCTCCGATGTATTGTTGCACCAAACTCTTGCCCTAGTTTGGGCTAGCGGCATATCAATTGCAGAGATAACAACCGCTAACCTCGAATATATTGTAGGTGATATTTTGTTAGTTTTTAAGTTAACACAGCAGTTGTGTGGAAGACGTCCTAATAAACAGGCGTACATAATTATTAAATTGTTTTAGTGTTTTATTTCGTAGAGTTAAATACTATAACTCGTGCGTAAAGAAGTTTTACTTAAAAAAAAAAATTCTCAGATAGATAAGTAAAAATTTATTGCCGGTAGTAATGCATTGAAATAATGTAAAGAAGTGATGTTCGGAACAAAATTTGAGGAGTCGCAATGCAAGGTTATTGACCGCCCAGAATTTATCTCCTAGCCTAGTCATTGTATATAGACTTTAAAACTCTATATACTCTATATACTCCATATACAATACCGCTGGCTTTGCATATATAAATCTAGTTACTTACATACATGCATACATATAATCTTGTTTTCTAACATCGAGCTTAGGGGTATTCCTCCGACCATCCACAGTTATATCCGACATTTTTTGGTGCCGGGAGATTTTTTGTTTTCTCTTTTAAATGCAACAGAAATAAAAGCATCTCACAGGAAAAGGTAAGAAAGATTGCTTGAACGATTTATAATACATTCCAACTGGCGCCCATAATTGGGGCCACACCTTGGGTCGGGCTCCTTCATCAATTACATCCCGCTATAAACCAGGAATACATTTTGCAACAGCAATAAATATAACACACAATAAAATGTAATATGATGACACATATTAAGGTTCAGGAATAACCCGTTTTTAATACCCCAAGTGAAGAAGATATTTATGTCGCTATTCTTGTTGTGTAAGATCCCGTTTTATTCGGTCGAGCAATAAAGTTTAAAAATAACTTTGTTTGATATAATTTGTATTTGTCTTTTAATAGCATCTGTATATTGCTAAACTCCTTTAACACACGATGATCAAAACAATTAAACGAAAAATAAAATAGGTGATTCGCGATTTATTACGGATCTGAATCTGGTTTCAATTACCTTTTATTAGAGTATCAATGGTAATGAAATGATGCTGAAGGAAAGGTATAATTCGTTGGTCACTGCGTTAATTTTAGTTTAAGAATTTACTTAATTAGCAACTATATACTTACGTGTACCCTCTAATTAATTGGCTCTAATAATCGATAGCAATTAATCAAAAAAAAATAAAAGAACTCTTGTTTAAGTACGACGTAAATTTAAGAAGAACTGTTGTTCAACTTTGAATTAATGGAATTGTAATTTGTCTGTTATTGAAAGTCGGTCTTATTTAAGTTAATAATATAAAATATTTATGTTTTATTAAAAGCCGTTTCAATGATTGCAATGTAATAACCTCTCTTTCAGAGTTATGTCATTTCTATTGTTCATTCGACATATAGCAATGCTATGCAATGCTACGCCCGTGCAGGTACGTGAGACGGGTATCACTGCAGAGCCTCCCAAAAAACAACGCTTGTCGTAAAAGCATAGTCGCCTTTTACGACAAGCGAGAAAACACATTTAGGTAATTTCAACATCCAGGTGAGCCTATCGACACTTTTAATATCTTATGCAAATCCGTTGGTTGACAGGAATGGAGACCACCGGTGTGGTTAAAGGACGAACGTACAAAAATCAATAATGAGAGCATGCACGTATCAATCGTAAGAATGGGGCATTTTGAAAATCTTCAGGATCATCAGACAAATGCAACAACAACCGTATTTGATTAGTCTCAGTGATGAAGTGATTCGAAACCAAGAAACCGATATTTATTGAGGTCGAACCGGCAACCGGAAGAGTAGTGAAGTGGAAGGGTTATATATTTATGACTTCCTTAATCCTGATCATAACCTTGCAATAAAGCAAGAAGAAGAAGAAGAGAAATGCTATGAATATTTACCTTTTTTAAACGTTTCCTTACTCAGAAAAAATGCAGTTGAAAATATATCGATACCGAGAGACAATAATTTTATATGGGAATGTAATAATGCCAAAGCGCTGATGCCGGGCTGGTATTTGAATAAGGTTACTGCACACTATTGTCATGTAAGGAAACGACATTCTCTTAGAGAATTATCTCTCACGAACAAATATATTAAGATAGGACTTCATTTACGCACCCATATTTTTTTTTGCAGACAACATCACGTCGTTCTTTTTCATGCTACATGACCATTTCATAATCCAGTGATAGTGCGCGACGAGAACGAGTCAAGAGAGAGTACAACGAGATGAAGTTGCTAACTGTCCAGGAGAATATATTCGCCGGTGCGAAGCCTTAGCGCCCCCGGAGTAGCCAGAGTCTTAGAGACCGGATGAGCGAGAGACTCTTCCCTGATGAACTGATATCGCAGTATCATCAAGGAGGTAGCCGAGACCAATGTAGGTTACAATGCACCCCACAATAAAAAACCCGTGCTATGATGATCTGTGCGTTTATCGGAAAAAGGTGACAGAAGATGTACGTTTAAAAACGCTGTAGTGCAAAACTAGGTTAGTGAGGAAAGAGTATCGAGTCAGGAGAAGAATATCCTGCGTAGAGGAACAAGAGGGCGTTAGAAGTCCCCAGCTCAAGGAAATCGTAAATTCTCGCCGTCAAAGTTCCGAGTTTTTACAATAAAGTGCAGCAACTGGCTGTTGGTTTTAAAACCGAAACGTAGGCTCTTCGAAACAGAGAAGGAATGCAGCTGCCAAATTGGCAACCTGTAGAGAGATAGAAAGGTCAAGAAGAGAACCAGGTCTTTCCAATGAAAAATCGACTCCACCACCCAATATAGAAGAGATTGGCTTACCTTTAAAAAAGCTTATCAACAAAAAGGCCGCCGTGTCTGATCACAGCTCTTCAAGAACAGTAGGGTTATTTTGGTAGGGTGCATGCACAAATACTCGCTATGGCTGAATATGGGATCCGGGCAAAACTGATCCAGCTGTGTCAGGTGAGACTTGAAAACACAAGGTTTAATACGAAGTTTTGAAGTAGCTCTTCAAAATTATTCCAAGCTTGCACCGGATTTTGGCAAGGAGAAGTGCTTTCATACGACTGCTACAATCATTTCCTGGGAAAAATAGTGCGGATGGCAGATGTTAACACGAAGGCAATGTCTTCAAAAGATTCGTTCAGATATACTGTGGTATGCATACGATATCGACATTATCGGCAGATCTCAGCGTATCGTGTTAAAGGCTTTCATGGCGATTGAAGAACAGACGAAATTGGTTTGGCTTGAAATTAACGAGGATAAAACCAAGTACATACTTGCATTCAACAAACAAACAAATAAAAAAGCATCTGTCCACCGACTAGGACGAAAGGCCACTGTTGATAGCAACAACTTAGTATTAAGAGAATTCACCTACATCGGAGTAAACATCAACTCCACGATTCACACTTTAGTGGAAATCCAATCTAAAGAATTACCTTAGAAAACCGTTGCTAATTCATTTTGGCAAAACAAATGGGTTGAAAACTCCTATCACGGAAGACTAAGTGCAAAACACGGATACGACCAGTTATGCTTTAGGCCTGCTAATTTGTTTAACGATTTCGACACTTGCATGCTCCCATTATTGATTATTGTATAATCTTTCGTTTACGGTGACATCCCAATCGGTGTTTGGGGGGAGGGGGCTGCAGTGATGTTCTGAGCCCGTCCCTGCACAAAAAGTTCAGTAAACCATAAGTATAAATGCAAAAAAAGAAACATCGAATTAATTGAGTATTACAACTATATTGAATGAAAATATTTGTATCTATGTATAATGGTAAGCTGCGAATCTAAGGGTAGAGAATCATTATTAGTGGAGGTATTCAAGTCACTACTCAATCGTATTTAGCCGGTATTTATATAGTTTCGTATATGTATTCGTAGTTTGATTTCGATTCTTCCCTAGTGGGTATCGTTCCGACGAGTGGTTCAGAGCATCATTTCGTACTTCAAAGAATAAGCTGTGTCACCTGCCAGACCATTCTGGCTACGTTGAATCGCTTTAGCAACACTGTCAAACACGATCAGTAGCAAAATCTTGTTCAAATAGAACTTAATAACGATGAAACCAAAAATACTTATTATATTTCTCCGTCCAGGTTGCTGCTAAGAAAATCACTAAAATCTGGCATGACCAGTGCAATAAATTCTCAGGAATTCTTGGAATTTCGATAAGAATAAATTCGAAATCTTTGGTCGCTAATCATGCTATTTTGTCGTCAATCTATTCCCTTTAAAGAGTTTCAAAGACATCCATAAACAAAGTTATCGCGTTGACACTCATTATACCCTATTCTAAGGGTATATTCATTTTGACGCATAGTTTGTAACATACCTTAATATTGCCCGTAGACCCCTAAAAGTTACTATATTTTTGATCAGCATCGATAGTAATGTCGATCTAGCCATGTCCGTCCGTCCGTCTGTCGGCAAAAATTAGGCCTTTAAACTGGATCTAGAGAGCTGAAATTTTAACCATATACTCAAATATTCAAATTTAAGAATTTTTGAAATCCGCCCACAAACTCAAAAAAACAAATTTTTCGAAAAAATCGAATTTTGAGCTAGAAAGCTGAAATTTTTTATATATGATCTATGACTCCTAAAACTGCTCGGGGGATAAAATTTTCAAAATCCGCCCACTGACACGCCCACAATTAAATAAAACAATTTTATTGAAAAACCAAAATTTGAGCTAGGGAGCTGAAATTTATAATATATACTCTCTAGGGGGCCCTTTATGCTCATGTGTAAAAAAATTCAAAATCCGCCCACTGAAACGCCTACAATTAAATAAAATAATTTTATTGAAAAACCAAAGTTTGAGCTAGGGAGCGTTTTTTTACAAAAGCTTCGTTTTTTTTTTGATAAAATCCTTTAAATGTTACATTACAAGATATGTAGAGCGTTCTTAACAATTCAACCATACTTAGACTTTTGTCACGCCCACTTATGAGGGATAGGAATAAGAATACAACAGTTCGCCCAAGCGGACTGTAGCCCGTCCCTATGTTTGATGTATTGATTTACTACGCACTATCTCTACATATGTAGGATACTTTCACCCGCCCTTGAAGGGACTAGGCTCTGGTGTTCAATTTGTAGTGATTGGTAGTAGTTTTTAGTTTATTTAGCAATATTTAGCTATTGTAATACAAAAGATATTTAAACCAGTAGTATAAAACACTAAGGGAATCTAATCATAGTTGGTCTTAACATAATCATTAGGTAGCTCATTGAACATTTTAAAGCCTTTATAAAAAACTGTATTCTGTGCTTTTACTGTTGTAAAGTATGGAAGACGCAAGTTATTTCGGTTAAGGACATTATAGTTATGTACACTACCGACATATATAATTGTATCACAGAGGTATCTGGGTAACAAATCATTTTTAATTTTAAACACAAACAACAACACATTCATAATCGTCCTTTGTCGCACACTCAACCATTTCAGCACATTCAACATGTTCACAATAGGAGTCAGCCAGTGGCATTTTAAGATTATGCGCATCGCTGTATTTTAAAACCTTTGCAGTGTATCCAACATAGCATTGTTCGCTAAATATTTAATTGTAGAACAATATTCAAAATGCGGCTTGATTATTGTATTATATACACTTATTGCACTTATAATTGGCATTCTTTTTCGTGTTCTGCCGAAAAAACCCAATTTGAGCATTACAATTTAAATTCTCATCAATCATAATACCCAGATATTTTATTTCACTAACAATTTCAACTGATTCGTCATTGATCAATATCCTACTATTAGACAATCCATTGAAAAACATGCTTTTCGTCTTGCTTATATTTAAGGTTAGTTTGTTCATCTGGAACCATTTATGCAGTTCTTTTAAGTCACAGTTAATTTGTTCGATGCATTCTTCTAAGTTATTACACGAAACATATAAGAGACCATCGTCAGCGAAAAGTTGCAATCGTGAGCACTTGACAACTTTTGGCATTTCATTAATATAAATTATAATAAGCGGCCAAGTGCGAGTTCCGAGTGAAGGGTTCCGCGCGAATTAGAATTATTATTTACTTAGGCACCTATTACAGATTTATTATTAAAAAATAATGGTTCACGGTTTACGCATAACGTTTATGTTTATGAAATTAAAGGTTTTTTTTTTGATTGAATGAAAGGTAAATTGCGGTTTACGATTTAAAATGTACCTATTAAAAAAAAATACTTACTAGATCTCGTGCATGGTAATGTACATCATATATTTTTTTTAGTTTTATCATTCCCTTATTTTAGAAGTTACAGCGCGGGGGGACACACATTTTACCACTTTGGAAGTGTCTCTCGTGCAAACTATTCAGTTTAGAAAAAAATGATATTACAAAGCTCAATATCATTTTTGAAGGCCTATCTATAGATACCCCACACGTATGGATTTTTTTTTTTAGTTTCAGTTCTAAGTATTGTTATCAAAATTGTAAATATGTATATATTTCTTCTTTTTTTTTTTAATCGAGATCACAATTTTTTAATAGGTAAACGTTTTTGTATATATTCAGGGCTATCGGCAGTTCCGGGGGAAAAAAATCCCCCCAACATTTTTTGTTCCTTGGAAATTATTCCTAGTATCGTGAATCTCCATCGGAATTTATTTCCCCCGGAATTTTCGAAGTTATGTTCGAAGGCGTTGACAGTTGTCAATCGCCATTAATTCAATTATAATTTAAGCTCCTATTTGAGAAGATTTTGGTAATGTATGTTTTTTAATAGAAAATTGTGTTAATGTTATTAATTATTTTGTTATACTCGCGTTCGATTTAGTGAAGTGACATAAATAAGTGACATTGGTGGTCCTACGCTGCTCAATTCCTTCCTTGGAAGCTTCTAAAATTTATTCTTTGCTCCTATTCGTAGTAAGGCCATTGGCAATTGAAGAAGCTAATGCTTGAGTTAACAAATATTTTAATGAAGCTTCATTACACATTAAATTATTATCGTTGCGGCTTCTGTTACGCGATGACACCGTGCTTTCTCTTATTAGGAGAGAAGAGTGTCAGGCGGAGAGTAAAAGGCGTGGTTATATCAATTGTATTATTTTTTATTGATTTGTTTCTAACTAAAAAGCCCGCCGTTCACGCGTCGCTGCGACTTTTTAGTTTTAATGAAAATATGCCTGCTTATCAAACGATTAACGCTAAATTTACTCTGCCTTATTCCTAAAATTCCTAGTCCTTTTATACTACTCTGCATAGTTCATTTTTGTTCATTTGTCCCCTCTCACACGCACACAACCATTATTGACCCTTTTGTCTATTTCCCAATCACGCTGATGTATTCATAAATCAATTTCCGTATACACAGAATACCATATTTAAATGTCGCAATGTGTTATTCACACTTGCCCTAGAGAAGCGTACCGCATTGTCCAGAAAATGCATACCCATGTTCAATGTCGCAACATGTCATTAGCACTTGCTCTGGATGTGCATAGTGCTGATCTCAGCACTTGTGCATTGCATTTCTGTCCGGAGTTCCCTTGTGACTGTTTTACGTCACTGAGATTTGGGTATTCCCATTACTCATAGTATTTAATGGGTTATCTGGCGACACTGAATATGAAACATGATACGTTCGGCTAGCGATCGTCGGCATTGACCCATTTTATGGTTTTGCAGCTGTGTTTACATTAATTTGAATGCCAGCGCGAAAGGAAATGCTGATGTGGGTACAATTGGAAAAACGTGTGAAAGAGAATGGAATGAGTGTAGTGATCGTATATTATAATAGAAGGGATGTTATGTAGCGCAAGTACTACACTTCCATCACAAAAATGTGCCATCATCTCCAATTGTCTTTGATTAGTTGAGTTAGACCTATTTATGTTTATTTTTATATAAAATTATCGAAATAAAACTTGAAGAAACATAGACAAAATTCGTCTTCTTTTCTAAAGCTAAAGTTTCTTTTTATTTGAGCCACAACAAACCAATGCAACTCTTATTTCACTTTTATTGATTTAAAATACAAACTTAAAAGCAACCGACTACTTATCCACATACAAAATGCTTAGATTTTTGAATTTCCACCAGCATACTTGCGAAGGAAATATTCCGGAGGGAATTTTTGTCTACGATACCAATTTATTCTGGAGGGAATTTTTTCCCTTTTTTCGAAATTCATGCCGATACCTATTTTTGAAAAATGGGAAATATTCCGGAGGGAATTTTGTTTACGATAGCCCTGATTATAAGCTAAACATTTCACTTTGAATTATAAAATCTCATTCACTGTAACGGAAATCCGAGGTTTTCATGTTTTTAACGCCCCAGACACTCCACTAAACTTCATTCTTCCACTCCGCCAAGATGGGATTTATTAGCGACTCACAGCTATGTCTACCTCTAAACCCCGATTGGCACTCCGCAAATAGGTGATTTTTCTCCATATATTTTTGAAGCTGTTGCTGCACAATTTTCTCTAAGATTTTCGCTTCGTTGAGTAGCATATTGATTGGGCGAAAGTCTGCTGGTTTCTTAGGATTCTTTAATTTTTCTATTGGAATAACTATAGACTTATTGACTTATTTATAATTCCGCACAATTTCTGACCATAGCCGCTATCAACTGTCAACTTGTTAATACGTTTTTACGATGTGAGCGCAGTACTTTGTTTAGTTGGCAACTGAGCCAGCGGTTCGGGGTCGAATAAGTTGGACAAAGATGCGGTTGTATTAACTGCCATTAGAAGCTTCTCAAACTTTCCGTTTCCAAATCGACCAGCGAACAAATATATTTCGGACACACGAATATCTGTAGAACCTTGACTTTAAGCCCTGTATCAATAAGCACGAATGTGCTCAGCCCTTATTTACAGAAACCAACTTAGGCCGTTTTCATCTCCCTCAAACCTAGAGTACTATAGAGCTGTAAATATCAAATTTTCAGGATTTGTTGATAGACGCGAAAAGATGTTGCCTTTGTCGTTTAACATAAGTAGTTGCTGAGCTACAGGGCTGTAAAAATACCAAAAATTACAACAACAGTAGTAGGGAAAATATCCGAAATTTGTGGTTTTCCATTTAGGGGGTGTAGTAGCCGCCCCAATACCTCTTACTCAGTGTCCAACGATTATGAAATTGTACATGCAGACCATTGGAACAAACAAGGAAACAAATAAAAGAATATACTCGTAGCTATTTATTTTAAAATAGGGGGCGTTTAAACCGTTTTTTTATCTAACTCAGCCCCCCAAAGAGCTAGGGAGCGTTTTTTTACAAAAGCTTCGTTTTTTTTTTGATAAAATCCTTTAAATGTTACATTACAAGATATGTAGAGCGTTCTTAACAATTCAACCATACTTAGACTTTTGTCACGCCCACTTATGAGGGATAGGAATAAGAATACAACAGTTCGCCCAAGCGGACTGTAGCCCGTCCCTATGTTTGATGTATTGATTTACTACGCACTATCTCTACATATGTAGGATACTTTCACCCGCCCTTGAAGGGACTAGGCTCTGGTGTTCAATTTGTAGTGATTGGTAGTAGTTTTTAGTTTATTTAGCAATATTTAGCTATTGTAATACAAAAGATATTTAAACCAGTAGTATAAAACACTAAGGGAATCTAATCATAGTTGGTCTTAACATAATCATTAGGTAGCTCATTGAACATTTTAAAGCCTTTATAAAAAACTGTATTCTGTGCTTTTACTGTTGTAAAGTATGGAAGACGCAAGTTATTTCGGTTAAGGACATTATAGTTATGTACACTACCGACATATATAATTGTATCACAGAGGTATCTGGGTAACAAATCATTTTTAATTTTAAACACAAACAACAACACATTCATAATCGTCCTTTGTCGCACACTCAACCATTTCAGCACATTCAACATGTTCACAATAGGAGTCAGCCAGTGGCATTTTAAGATTATGCGCATCGCTGTATTTTAAAACCTTTGCAGTGTATCCAACATAGCATTGTTCGCTAAATATTTAATTGTAGAACAATATTCAAAATGCGGCTTGATTATTGTATTATATACACTTATTGCACTTATAATTGGCATTCTTTTTCGTGTTCTGCCGAAAAAACCCAATTTGAGCATTACAATTTAAATTCTCATCAATCATAATACCCAGATATTTTATTTCACTAACAATTTCAACTGATTCGTCATTGATCAATATCCTACTATTAGACAATCCATTGAAAAACATGCTTTTCGTCTTGCTTATATTTAAGGTTAGTTTGTTCATCTGGAACCATTTATGCAGTTCTTTTAAGTCACAGTTAATTTGTTCGATGCATTCTTCTAAGTTATTACACGAAACATATAAGAGACCATCGTCAGCGAAAAGTTGCAATCGTGAGCACTTGACAACTTTTGGCATTTCATTAATATAAATTATAATAAGCGGCCAAGTGCGAGTTCCGAGTGAAGGGTTCCGCGCGAATTAGAATTATTATTTACTTAGGCACCTATTACAGATTTATTATTAAAAAATAATGGTTCACGGTTTACGCATAACGTTTATGTTTATGAAATTAAAGGTTTTTTTTTTGATTGAATGAAAGGTAAATTGCGGTTTACGATTTAAAATGTACCTATTAAAAAAAAATACTTACTAGATCTCGTGCATGGTAATGTACATCATATATTTTTTTTAGTTTTATCATTCCCTTATTTTAGAAGTTACAGCGCGGGGGGACACACATTTTACCACTTTGGAAGTGTCTCTCGTGCAAACTATTCAGTTTAGAAAAAAATGATATTACAAAGCTCAATATCATTTTTGAAGGCCTATCTATAGATACCCCACACGTATGGATTTTTTTTTTTAGTTTCAGTTCTAAGTATTGTTATCAAAATTGTAAATATGTATATATTTCTTCTTTTTTTTTTTAATCGAGATCACAATTTTTTAATAGGTAAACGTTTTTGTATATATTCAGGGCTATCGGCAGTTCCGGGGGAAAAAAATCCCCCCAACATTTTTTGTTCCTTGGAAATTATTCCTAGTATCGTGAATCTCCATCGGAATTTATTTCCCCCGGAATTTTCGAAGTTATGTTCGAAGGCGTTGACAGTTGTCAATCGCCATTAATTCAATTATAATTTAAGCTCCTATTTGAGAAGATTTTGGTAATGTATGTTTTTTAATAGAAAATTGTGTTAATGTTATTAATTATTTTGTTATACTCGCGTTCGATTTAGTGAAGTGACATAAATAAGTGACATTGGTGGTCCTACGCTGCTCAATTCCTTCCTTGGAAGCTTCTAAAATTTATTCTTTGCTCCTATTCGTAGTAAGGCCATTGGCAATTGAAGAAGCTAATGCTTGAGTTAACAAATATTTTAATGAAGCTTCATTACACATTAAATTATTATCGTTGCGGCTTCTGTTACGCGATGACACCGTGCTTTCTCTTATTAGGAGAGAAGAGTGTCAGGCGGAGAGTAAAAGGCGTGGTTATATCAATTGTATTATTTTTTATTGATTTGTTTCTAACTAAAAAGCCCGCCGTTCACGCGTCGCTGCGACTTTTTAGTTTTAATGAAAATATGCCTGCTTATCAAACGATTAACGCTAAATTTACTCTGCCTTATTCCTAAAATTCCTAGTCCTTTTATACTACTCTGCATAGTTCATTTTTGTTCATTTGTCCCCTCTCACACGCACACAACCATTATTGACCCTTTTGTCTATTTCCCAATCACGCTGATGTATTCATAAATCAATTTCCGTATACACAGAATACCATATTTAAATGTCGCAATGTGTTATTCACACTTGCCCTAGAGAAGCGTACCGCATTGTCCAGAAAATGCATACCCATGTTCAATGTCGCAACATGTCATTAGCACTTGCTCTGGATGTGCATAGTGCTGATCTCAGCACTTGTGCATTGCATTTCTGTCCGGAGTTCCCTTGTGACTGTTTTACGTCACTGAGATTTGGGTATTCCCATTACTCATAGTATTTAATGGGTTATCTGGCGACACTGAATATGAAACATGATACGTTCGGCTAGCGATCGTCGGCATTGACCCATTTTATGGTTTTGCAGCTGTGTTTACATTAATTTGAATGCCAGCGCGAAAGGAAATGCTGATGTGGGTACAATTGGAAAAACGTGTGAAAGAGAATGGAATGAGTGTAGTGATCGTATATTATAATAGAAGGGATGTTATGTAGCGCAAGTACTACACTTCCATCACAAAAATGTGCCATCATCTCCAATTGTCTTTGATTAGTTGAGTTAGACCTATTTATGTTTATTTTTATATAAAATTATCGAAATAAAACTTGAAGAAACATAGACAAAATTCGTCTTCTTTTCTAAAGCTAAAGTTTCTTTTTATTTGAGCCACAACAAACCAATGCAACTCTTATTTCACTTTTATTGATTTAAAATACAAACTTAAAAGCAACCGACTACTTATCCACATACAAAATGCTTAGATTTTTGAATTTCCACCAGCATACTTGCGAAGGAAATATTCCGGAGGGAATTTTTGTCTACGATACCAATTTATTCTGGAGGGAATTTTTTCCCTTTTTTCGAAATTCATGCCGATACCTATTTTTGAAAAATGGGAAATATTCCGGAGGGAATTTTGTTTACGATAGCCCTGATTATAAGCTAAACATTTCACTTTGAATTATAAAATCTCATTCACTGTAACGGAAATCCGAGGTTTTCATGTTTTTAACGCCCCAGACACTCCACTAAACTTCATTCTTCCACTCCGCCAAGATGGGATTTATTAGCGACTCACAGCTATGTCTACCTCTAAACCCCGATTGGCACTCCGCAAATAGGTGATTTTTCTCCATATATTTTTGAAGCTGTTGCTGCACAATTTTCTCTAAGATTTTCGCTTCGTTGAGTAGCATATTGATTGGGCGAAAGTCTGCTGGTTTCTTAGGATTCTTTAATTTTTCTATTGGAATAACTATAGACTTATTGACTTATTTATAATTCCGCACAATTTCTGACCATAGCCGCTATCAACTGTCAACTTGTTAATACGTTTTTACGATGTGAGCGCAGTACTTTGTTTAGTTGGCAACTGAGCCAGCGGTTCGGGGTCGAATAAGTTGGACAAAGATGCGGTTGTATTAACTGCCATTAGAAGCTTCTCAAACTTTCCGTTTCCAAATCGACCAGCGAACAAATATATTTCGGACACACGAATATCTGTAGAACCTTGACTTTAAGCCCTGTATCAATAAGCACGAATGTGCTCAGCCCTTATTTACAGAAACCAACTTAGGCCGTTTTCATCTCCCTCAAACCTAGAGTACTATAGAGCTGTAAATATCAAATTTTCAGGATTTGTTGATAGACGCGAAAAGATGTTGCCTTTGTCGTTTAACATAAGTAGTTGCTGAGCTACAGGGCTGTAAAAATACCAAAAATTACAACAACAGTAGTAGGGAAAATATCCGAAATTTGTGGTTTTCCATTTAGGGGGTGTAGTAGCCGCCCCAATACCTCTTACTCAGTGTCCAACGATTATGAAATTGTACATGCAGACCATTGGAACAAACAAGGAAACAAATAAAAGAATATACTCGTAGCTATTTATTTTAAAATAGGGGGCGTTTAAACCGTTTTTTTATCTAACTCAGCCCCCAAAAGACCTTCAATTTTGTGTTCAGATTCTTAAAGTAAACTGTGAACTCTTTAATAACAAAGTTCTTTAATACGTAGCGTTGTTTCAATTTTGCTACAATTAAGATACGGAAGCTTAGAACTACCTACTTTTCATGGCTAACTTGTTGGTAATAAGCGGTTTTGCTAGGGAGAACTTGTCTGTCTATTGACATTTACCTTTTTGGTGTGATGTGTTATGTATCATCGCCAGAATAGTTCTAAAGTTATCAAAATACATTTATACTTAGTTCACATACAAGAAACAAAAATCAAAAACCTTTACAGTACTAACACAAGCACAAAGAGCAGACGTTATTTTTAGACGGGCATTATTGCGCAAAATATATTTGAGCTTAATTTTGGTAACATGCAAGTGAATCACATGGCTATTTAAATTATAGTCGTATCTAGTCCATGATAAGCTTATTCTTACAATTGATGATGAGGGGTAGATACGTGCAGACAACGTAAGTAAAAGGCTCGTTCCCGGAAATTAGGCACCTCTACATACACTGCGTCTTATTCATTTGAGTCCATTCTATATTCAATAAACTAAGAACGGTTTCTTTGTAACTTTAAGTAATTAGGGAAAAACTAATCATTGAATTAATTAAGGGTCATATAAATACCTACACGACAAATGCATATATATGCGAGAGGAATGTCCTTTCTTCCACTCGTGATCATTATCATTTATGATTGGAAGAATTTTAAATGCAGGTAAAAAATGTAATACACAAAATATGGATCTGTGTTTGTTAAGAAGTCGGCGAATGAAAAAAGCTCTCTTATCGAAAGCTCCGAAGATCTTGCTGCTGCTGCTACGATACATCAATGATTGTCTTATAATTATACGTAAGCCTATT
The DNA here is from genome assembly GCA_949715645.1 of Portevinia maculata. Lineage (NCBI taxonomy): Eukaryota > Metazoa > Arthropoda > Insecta > Diptera > Syrphidae > Portevinia > Portevinia maculata. The sequence continues at coordinate 79,164,537 of OX454527.1, read as the reverse complement.
CTAGCACTGTAATTTTTGTCGTCTTTATTCTTTTGTTTTTTCTCCCCTCCCCACTTCTACACAACTCTACCCAACTCCTATTTCTCGTCTCTGGTCGATTGCACTTTTAAATAATTTTATTTTTATTTTTCAATGGACGGCACAGGGTAAGGAAACCAGCACAGTGTGCATGAAAAATCAACGTTTACTATGGTAAATGTTATTTCTAAGAGATATGAGGGACTCAAAGTCTGTTATTTAAATGCGCGTAGTTTAAATGACAACAAATTAGATTATTTAAAGTATGTATTTGTTTACTTGTTCCTGTGTTGATATTATCTGTGTAAGTGAAACCTGGTTTAAGCCGATGGTACCTGATTTGAATTATAAAATGCCAAATTACCAAATTCTCAGGAACGATAGATCTACTGATACAACGGGTGGCGGGGTAGCGATTTATTGTAAATCCAATCTTAAATGTGAAATTATCTCCAAGTCTAATAACAGTGGAATCGAGTATATATGTAGTAATCGAGATTCGCGATTTCAACACCAAATGTGTGGTTGCATGTGCGTAGAGCAACAATAGAAACTGCTCCTCTACACCTTTCTTTTCAGTGATTTCTGAATACTGTGCGCTCTACGAGCACATAATCATCTGTGGTGATTTCAATATCAACTTGCTAAAAAATGACTCGCTCGCCTTTCAAATGAAAGATTTAGTGTCTTCAGTTGGGATGGAAATAATAAGCACTGCCTACCCTACTCGTTTTGCTGATAATTATTTACCCAGTCTTTTAGACCTAATCGTTGTTTCCAACCCATCTCTTGTCTTACTGTATGACCAACTTTCGTTTGATGTTTCTGATCATGATCTGCTCTTCTGTATCTACGATGTAAATTTGTCCAAAACCGTTCTCTCAGATACTTTCACGTATAAAGATCTCAACTCCATAGACTTACTTGCCATTCAAATAGCTACTGATTCTGCACCTTGGGAGCAATGCCGTCTTAGGGCTGACCCAAATGAAAAAGTTATACTGTTTCAAGCTATTTTAACACAATTGTTCGATCAATGTGTAATAACAGAGCATGCCCTTGGTTTTCATCTGAAGTTTTAAGCTCTATTAAAAGAAGGAACATACTATACAGTAAGTGGAAGCGCAGACCATCCAGTGATAACTGGTATTTTTATAAAGCGGCACGTAACTATGCAACTTTCATCGTACGTACTTCAAAGAAAAACTACTTTGTCTCCAAACTGAATATATCCCTTCCTGCTAAGAAACTTTGGAGTAACCTGCGTGAAATCGGTGTATCCAGTGGCTGCAACTCGAAATGTGTTCTTGATCCACATGAATTAAACCATTACTTTTTAGGAGCTGATTCCAGTATCAATGAACTCGATTTTAATCGGGCTGAGAACCGTTTACACTCGTTGCCGAGGCTGGAAGATATTGAAGTAGCCACGGAAGAAGAAATTATCCAATGCGTAGCATCTATTAAGTCTGATTCAATTGGCGTAGATGGCCTACCCATACACTTTATCAAGCTTATTTTACCGCAAATTGTCTCTCACCTCACCCACGTTATAAACTGGTGCATATAACATCAACTTTTCCTCATGTCTGGAAAAATGCTAAAGTTCTGCCCATCGCTAAAAAATCCATTCCAGCTTGTCCTTCCGATTCAGACCGATCAGCATTTTACCTTGCCTATCTAAGGTTTTCGAGAAAATAATAGCAAAACAAATTTCAAAGCACCTATCCACCAACAAGTTACTGTGTTCTCAGCAATCAGGTTTTAGAGCTAACCACAGCTGTTCCACAGCAATGGTCAATCTGCTGGAAGAAATAAGACATGATTTTGATAGAGGTTATGTGTGATTTCTTTGCCTGCTGGATTTCTTGAAAGCCTTCGATAAAGTTAATCATAAAATTCTGTGTTGGAAGCTTAAACACAATTTCGGATTCATGGATAGGGCAGTAAAATTGTTGAGCAGCTTTCTCTCCGATAGGTCGCAAAGGGTTATTTCGGGTGATAGATGTTCAACCCTAATGAAAATTAAACAATGTGTGCCACAAGGCTCAATATTGGGGCCAATCCTCTTTTGTATGTTTATAAATGATCTCCCTACAGTGTGCAGACATGCCTAAGTACATTTATATGCAGACGACGTTCAACTACACCTAGCGAAGCCTTATTCCAACCTTAATGAACTCGCTTTTCTCATCAATGATGATCTGAAACGTATACAAGATTGGTCAGTTGCTAATGGATTACTCTTAAACCCATCAAAATCTCAGATTATTCCAATATCCAAGAAAAAATTTAACCTCAATCTTCTACCTGATTTAAATCTTATGTAGTAGCAAAATTAAAGCCGTAGAGACAACTACCAGTCTTGGCTACACAATTAATCGCAATCTGTCTGGCTACAATCACACCAACTTGGTCATTGGTCGTATCTACGGATGCCTTCGCAAGTTATGGCTAAGTGCATATTTTACTTCGCTTGAAACACGACGAAAGCTGGTAACTACTCTAATCTTGCCCCTCATAACGTATGCTGAGGTTGTATATAGGAGTAGTAGTCAAGACTCGTTATCCCAGCGTAGCAAGTAGCTTTTAACGATGTGGTGCGGTACATCCACGGCATTCGCAGATATGACCATATATCCACATACACTAGGGATTTACTAGGTTGTGATTTACAGCAGTTTACGAACGCCAGGAACTGTATTTTCTTACATAAAATTATTAATTTTAAAAGTCCGCCTTATATATCAAGGATATATTAGGTCCATTATGATACCACGTGGATCTAGAGAGTTTCTCCCTTTACTCGTTTAACCCTTTTTGAGCTTCTTAATGAAGCGTGATACACACCTAACGTCAGTGTTGGCCAGTCACTTAAATAATTAAGCAAGAGGGCTCCTATATAGAGATTTCTTTAATGGGAGAGAGCAGGGCATCTACAAAGAAGGTGTAGTGTAGTGTCCTCCTCCTCTTCGTCCATGCAGCTTATACAGATGTCGTTTGAAAACGTCATGCCTTAATGCGTGCTTGTCTATAAGACAGTGCCCTGAATACCACATATAGTAGAGCTATTGTTCTGTCGGTTTAGTGAGATTAGACACTAAGAGCCTCGCAGGTATAGCTTTGGCCAGATCTGCTTAGTCGCTGGACATGTACGCAGTACTACTAGTCCACCTAGGGTTTCTTTTCTAGATTGGGAATAGCTGAAACATAAGTTTGCACGTAGTGATACGTATACCTAGATAACCTTTATCAGCTATGTACATACCTTTACCTGCTAATGTACAGACAAGATTTACGTTGGACTTTGTCCAGCTTATCACGATTTATCGCTTTATCTAAGGCAGTTCACCAGACAACCAGTATGTAAGAATTGGTCTTACGACCGATACATCTAGCCAGTGAATGATGCTGGGTCATAAGCTAAACTTGTTGCCAATGGCTTTTTTGGAGGGAAAAGTGCTACTGCAGATTTGATTGCTCTTTCTTGTGTCTTTTGTTTCCAGCTTAACTGCCTATCGAAGATTAGACCCACGAATTTACCTTCGTCGGAAAAAAATAAGTTTGTATCAATAATAGAGAAAATGGGATTTTGTTTTTCCTGGAAAAAAGGACAAATTCGGTTTTGTATGGGCTTACACCCAGGCCACAATTATCTGTGCATCTCATAAGCTTGTTAAGAGCGTTTTTAGGAGTTCCTTTGAAGTAGTGAGGTGCTTTCTGACGGAAATAGCAACATCATCCGCATAAGCAATAACCCTGCAGCCCTCCCCTTCCAGGTTCATTCACCACCAAGTTCCAGGGAAGGGGGAAAGGACGCCGCCTTGGGTGTACCTCTGCTTACAGACTCCCTGGCAGATGTTTTGCACAGGAGTTAATAATCCGAATTCTGAGCAGTAGATTGATCTATTCACTAAGCCAGCTCACCACATACAGTTCTGTCAGTGCATTTGCGATTGCAAACGTGTCGACGTTGTTAAAGACGCCTTCTTTATCTGTGAAAGCAACCATGGTGTACTCCTTGTGATGAAGGCCGACCGACTTATCTTTGCAGTACGCATGTTCACCCGTATACAGAACTTGCGTATTTTTATTAATACGAAGCTGGATATCAATCAGTCGCTCCAGCGTTTTTAAGGGGAATGATGATAGTTCTAAGGCCTTTTGGACTAAAATGCGAGTATTTTCCAGCCTTGGATATGAAAACCACTTTCACTGCTCTCCAAGCCCGAGGAATATGTACCAGATCCAAACAGCATTTCAGAAGCGCTGGCAGGATAATATACGAAGATATTTGTCATACAGAATTGAACGGCTTGAAGCTTTATAGCGCCCAAAGCAGTTTGTACCTACTAGCCAGACTTTGAGAATTAGTTACCTGTACAGTGTACATGTGATCTGTTCAGGTTATTATCGCCGGTAGTATTGGAGCTACCTGGGAAGTTAGTATCGAGTAGCAGATTGAGCGCTTCTTTGCTAGATGTCGTCCAAGAGACATCAGCTTTCTTTAGACAGCTAGGCATAGTTGGATCCGAAGTGAGGATTTTTCTTACCCTTGATGCCTCAGAGGATTGTTCTATTTTGCCACAGAAGAATCTCCAATATGATCCTTTGCCTTTCCTTAGTTCTTTCTTATACGATACTAGGGATTCCTTATAGAAGTACCAGCCAGTTATTGCTCTTGAACTTTTTGGGAGTATATAATAGTGATCTTATTTACAACTTGGCGTTTCACCCAGATCTGGTGGTTGGGATATCAGTCGATTACCACAACAAATCAAATCGGTACGCAATTTTTTTCTCGATATTAGCCGAGTATACCATTCACTACACAAAAGTGAGTGTGAATTGTTTTTACCCATTTCAATGCATCTTCAGTTCGAAGACGAGCAACTAACTTAAATTGTATTTCTTTAAGCCCAACGTCTGGCTATGATTAAATCAAAAATTATATACATTTAACTATTTCTAGTTTGATATATATTTGTGGAAAATATAACTTAATATATTAATTAATTATATATTAATCAATATATATAATATTAATTAATTATATTTTCCACAAATATATATTAAACTAGAAATGTTAAATATATATAATTTTTGATTTGAACTTTTAGCAAGATTGAAAAGTCTCCCGCAATCATTTCCCCCCTCGGGATAGGGGTCAGAATTTACCCGAGGTAAGCTTGCCGGTCGTAAGAGGCGACCAAAATCCACCCTTCGGGATAGAGATCAGAATCTACCCGAGGTAGGCATGCTGGTCGTAAGAGGTTACTAAAATCCATCCTCAGTATACCGAGTGTAAAGAGTATACAAAAAATGCAATGATTAAAACAAAAAGATATAATACCCCAGGTGGCAGCCCAGTTCTACTGGAAAATCCACACTCTTCGGAGGCAGGCTCTACGGATTTTGGGGAGAGCCATTTATTGCAATCATCCGAACCTTTTAAAAATAGTAAAAGGGTACCTAGATCACCACCAACGGGATCTGTGCCAATAGCAAAAACCAAACGAAGTCCTACGACGCCAAAAGATTTTAGACGCCTTTCGCGGGACTGAACGAAATACAAAAGCTTCGAGGACGAAAACAAGGAACTCCGCACTAAGCTTAACCAAATTGAACAGCTTTATCAAGAGCTAAAAAAAACGCTAGATCAGCTGAAAGCTGAGAACAAAGCACTTGCTGAATCTCAACTTAAAAAACAGCCAGAAGCCAAATCATACCGCTCAGCTAGCCGCGATTATCATACGGACGAAGAAGAGCTAACGCGAGTTACATATTAGACCACCCCCGAAGAAGAGATCGACCGCTCAACACATGGCACGAAACTATTTATAAATAGATTGCCTGCATAAAAAGATACATCCGGGGTAGTCTAAAGATGCGCACATGTGGAACCAGCAAAACCACCCAAGAGCTCACATGGTCAGCAGACACGAAAAAGGACGCAACCAGAGGGTATAAATACAGCAGACGAGGAACATCAGCGGGAGTCCAGAATAGAATGTTAATCAGAATTTGTATTTAAATTAAGATAGGGTATTTTTTAAAAATAAAGAAAAATTACAAAAACTAAAATTGGCGCAGTCGGTAGGATGCTCTAATAAGTTCTCAAAGTAAATGAAAAACCACTATAGACATCCAGTGAAACGAATCGTGATTTTAAACTTTTAGTGCAAATAAAAGTCAAAATCGTGAAACAAGTTCAACTAGTGCTCAAAGAAAAATTAAAGCAATTAAGCAAATTTTCCAATGCACACAATCTCGTAGAGAGAGTTGAACAATTTTTTTTTCTTTTAAATACAATTTCAGTGATATTCAGTAGAAGGTCAGAACAGTTTTGTAATCATTTCAAAACTGGACCGAAAGCGACGAACACATCAAAGATTAGAAGACTTCATCTTGAGAGCAGGCATTGTCCTAGAGGAAGAACCAGAGACTATCCCAATGGAAGCTCAACAAGCTCAAATGATAGCCGAACAAAATCGACTACAACACGAAAGGGATCAACAAAGACGGACACAGGAACTCCAAAGGAATTTCTTCACTACACCTAAGGAGATCCTCAGACAGCTAGATAACATTCGAGATTTCACCGGGAGGGAACATGAGCAGGATTTATTAACTTTCATTAACGATGTGGAGTATCTGATAGCATTTATACCAGAAGACACCAAGGATTTCATATACCGCAGAGTAGTCACCAAAATACGAGGGTCGGCGTTGGGAAAAATACGAGGACTCATAAGCCCAACATGGGCTGACATCAAGAAAAAATTAAAATTTAATAGGATCTTAGAAATTAAAAATAATAAAAATATTCACGTTCTTTATAACGAACTACAAACATTATTAAATTTATTAAATAAGAAATGTTGCTTTGAACCACATATTATATATAATCCTGAGTTTAACGAAAAAGTAGTACTTGATAAATTTAAGAATTGTTTGGATCCACATACGTATATCTAGTATTCTTCATAGGAACATACATGATTTTAGTGAAGCATATCAATTGATCATACAATTAAATTTGGTATCATTCGAGAATAGATCATCAAATCCTATACCTCTTCCCCAAGTGAATCCTTTTAGGACAAATCCACAAAACCATTTTAATCGTAGCAATCAAAACCACAATTTTAGGAGAAATTTTAGAGACCTTAGTTTCGAAAATAGTGCACAAATTAGACAGCACAACAACAATATATTAGGAAACCCAAGAAATAATAACTATAGGTTCGGGTTGAATCACGTTAATAAAAATCAAACTAGATATAACAATTCAGGGCAAGTTATGCAGAACCCAGAACCCATGGACGTAAACAATATGAATCAGGAAGAATTAAATTTTCTCATGCCAGGGAATCAGAAGTTTTACCCATAATAAATGTAAGAGTAAATGACGAAGATTTAAGACTACTAGTAGATACTGGATCAACCACCAGTATCTTAGACGACAGAAAACTTATACATTATAAACATAAAGGCATACAAATCCCCGTAACAATGAATACCCTGCATAGTAAAATAGAAATCAAACAGGAGATAATTACAGAATTACCTCTTGAATTTAATGAACCAGGTTCCACAATGTGTTGGAAACTGACCCCAATAAAGAACAAAAAGTTTGACCGAATTATAGGTCAAAATATTTTGAAACCCATGAAAGCCGTTATAGACAACGGAAAAGAAATTATTAAAATAAACAATAATATAATCCAAACGAAAAATGTCCGTATCGTTATGAGGAGATCGATCAAATTCATGCAAACCATTTGACTATTGAAAATCTCATTCCAGGCGATTTAAATTCAGAAGAAAGAAAAGAATTAGAAAAATTTATTAAATCCCATTTGGGAACCTTTTTTCTAGGACAAATATTGTCCGCAACCACGCAAACTGGACATCGTATTCGTACAGAAAATAATCACCCCACCTTTTCAAAAATCTATCGTTAGCCCAAAGTACATGAGGAAGAGATAAAGAAACAAGTGAGTGAGACCAAACCAAATCATGCATTTTTCCGGAGGGCTAATGAACTACGCCGCAATAAAGTCGTGTAAATTCAGAAACGTCAAACATTTGCGCAGTGATGCGGCATCACTGCTCATTTGCGATGCTGATGCGATGCACAGTTTAAGCTGATGCGTTGCTGATTGAATATGGCGTTTGAGTTTTAGAACGCATTGTTTAAATCAAACATTTAAAATGGAAGTTTTGCTAATAAAAGTTTTAGTCGATAACTTTGATCGTAAAGACGATAAATTTAGTTTTAATATGTGTGAAGCAAGAAGAAAAAGGTCGAAACGCATACGGACTTTAATTAGGAGATTTAAAAGAAGGAAAATTTCTAAGATTAAGGACTATTTCAAAGTTCTAGAAGAATATCCAGACGATGTATTTCAAAATCATTTTAGAATGTGCCGCTTCACCTTCTATGTAAGTCCACTAATGATTTAACTTTTCTAAATGGAAACCAAACCATGTTTCTAGGATTTGCGAAAATCATTAAATCCTTTTTGGACACCTTCTTATACACCTTATAGTATCTATCAATTAAAATGTTTGTTTACTTACTTTTTTTCTCTTCCGACATTTTTCTTGCTTTTCTCCCGGCGAATCAACAGCGCATCAGGTATTTCTGTGATGCTTTTTTTCGTTATGTTTGCGCATCAGTTTGATCAACTTTGCAATAATGAACACTTGACGTTGAAAGTGATGCCAATAGTTGCGTTAATGAACATTTTGCAAAGCATCATGAGCATCATGATGCCAGTGATGCGTTACTGAATTTGTACGTCATTACGAGAGGCGGGAGGCTTTTCATCAAAGACACTGCCGAAAAAAGACCAACTGGCATTGTCAACAAGCATTCGCTTGAATCTCTTTCCTCTGGTGGAAATAATTACCCTGCATTTAATCTTTCTGTTGCTGCTATTGCTGTTTTGTTTTCTTTCTATTTTCTTGCGTTATGTACTTAAATTTATTTGTCGCTCATGACGTCTGTCTCATTACTTGATTTTGTTATGATTATGACGTAATTATGTTGGTATGTTTTATTCACCTTTTGCTTTCGGCCAGTAATGCCACTTGTACGTTTTCAAATTTATTTGTTTCATTTGATGTTTATGAATTTTCTGCGGAGTTGAGTTTAAATCAATTATTCTTTCTTTTAATGACTGAAATCTATCTAATCTTCTGAAATGCTTTCTTTTTTAGATTCGTAGGTATGATTTTTTTGAAGTGTCCTCTTCTGAATGGGTATTGTTTTCATTGCTGACCAATTTTAATGGTCTTCGGGTTAGATCCTGACGTGTAAGAAGCGTTCTTAACGTATTGTGTGTTGCATTCAACGGTCTGAGTATACTCGTATATCACCTAAATGCGGGAAGTATACGGTCCAAGTATTTTTTTAATTCTGGCTCGCCAAGGCGATTAAATTTGGGGCACTTCGACCTAAAAAGATCTTTTGTGCCGTATGGGCCAGAAAAATTTAGACTAGTAGAGTTTCCACTTTCCGTGTAAAGCGGACAATTCTACTAGTAGAAGAATTTTTTATGTCCTCGGGGCACATTTGCTCCTTGAAAAAGATCTTCTTTCTAAAGGGTTTTTCAATAAGAGCGCTACAAAAGTTTTTTTTAAATAAAACAAAAACGGTTTTGGATATCAATGAAATTCTTTATTTCTGTGAAAGTACGTTCGATGCCATTAGTATGGAACTCGATTTCTTTTGCATGGCCACGACGGGCACGCTTGCAGAAGTCCAGACGCTGAACCCAATTTTCGACGGTTTTCAAGCATAAATCGGCCGATACTGCTGCAATTTCACGTTCGATATTCGTACGAAGTTCATCAATCGTCGCTGGCTTGTTGGCATAGCACATAGACTTGACGTAGCCCCACAGGAAATAGTCTAACGGCGTCAAATCGCACGACCGAGGCGTCCAAGCGACTGGACCATTTCGTGAGATAACACGGTTTCCAAACTTGGTTTCTAATAAATTAATTGTGGCATTCGCTGTGTGGCTTGTGGCGCCGTCCTGTTGGAACCACGTGTCCTTCAAGTCCATATCATCCAATTGGGGCCAAAAATATTCGGTTATCATTGAACGTTAGCCAAAAAATTCGCCACAACGACGTCACAGAGATGCCCAATGCTTGAGAACGACGTGTGAGAGACACATTTGGGCTTTCTTCAACTGAAGCCTCAGCGGCAGCAATATTCTCAACACTGCGGGCACTTCTTTGTATCACTGGCACGGGAACATTTTGTGCTGTGCTTGTGGATTCAATTTTATCCACTATACGCTCAATTGTTGATCTGCTATAACGATTATGACGACCATAAATTGAACGTAGCGCTCTTAACGTTGAGGCCACTGACTCCGAATTTCGGTAGTAAATTTTAATAATTTCGACTCGTTGTTGGCGCGTATATCTTTCCATCATGAAATGGCAAAACTTACTGAAGAGAGTCCCTGTCGCTCTACTTTTGTAGCGTCCCTGTTGAAAAACCCTTTAATTCCGTTTAGGGCCGGACATTCACATAAAATGTGTTCAGCTGACTCGTCCTCTTCAAGACAGAGTCGGCACTCAGGAGATTCTACTATTTTCATTTTGTGTAGATGATATCTTAAACCATGGTGGCCAGTAAGGTAACCTACTAAGTTTTTGATATCATGCCTGCTTAGGTTTAGGCATTTGCTGGCATTTTTATTGAAAGGCCGAATGGCTCGTTTGGTCTGTCTTAAACCTGGGATGCTTTCCCAAAGATGGATACATTTTCTGTGTTCCCAGCTTTTTATTGCTGCCATTGCTGCTGATATAGGAGTGCAGCAGAAGGGTTCGGGACCTATGAAGGGGGTTTCCGAACTTATTCTGGCCAGTTCGTCGGCCTTTTCGTTACTTTCCACCCCGACATGACCCGGAAACCACCATAGCCTGGTCTTGTTATTTGTTCCGAGTGCATGTAGGGTCTTGAAGCAGTACATGGCTGATTTGGAGTCAATCGTATGAGAGCTAAGGGCGTTTATAGCTGCTTGACTATCCGTGAATATATGGATGGTTGCACCTTTTATACCAGATACATTTATGTGGCTAGCGCATTCTTGAATGGCGTGGAGCTCTGCTTGAAATACACTGGGACTTTTCCCCATGGGTATCGTAAAGCGTTTGTTTGGTCCGTATATTCCTGCTCCTACCCCCGCTTCCATTTTAGAACCATCTGTATACCACTTTATGCCGTTGTGGCTGTTTGGTGGGTTATTACTAACCCATGCTTCTCTCTTGGGGATCTCCGTGGAGAACCGCTTATTGAAGCATAGTGTTTTATGAATGCGGTCTGTAACCGCGCAGTTCATGTTGAGTTCTGGCAGTTCATCGAGAAGGGTCTTTAGATCCGGATGATCGTTAAGACTTATCTCGTTTAACTGTATTTGACTTATTGCACTGCGGATCGCCACTTTTTGAATTTATATGTGGAGAGGTGTAATTCCTGTTGTTGGACAGGTTCGCATGGCTCCGGAGATACCGGAGATATGGGTCTTATCATCACTGTGTAGATCCAGTGGACAATTTTTGGAGAGATTCCCCAGGTTCTGCCATATGAGCGCCGACAGTCCCATAAAGCTCTGTTAGCTTTAGTGATTTTGTTGTTGATGTGAGAGTTGCAGTTTAGTCTTTTGTCCAGGATTACTCCAAGATATTTGACTTCGTCGGAATACTCAATGGTGGTGCCATTCAGTGAAATCTGGGCCAAGCTGAGCTTTCTTCTTTTTGTGAAAGGAACTATGATAGCTTTACTGGGATTTATGGAGAGATTTTCCTTGACGCACCAGTCTGTAGCTATCTTAAGGGCGTTTTGCATACGTGAAGTAACTACGTTTGATTCTTTGCCCCTAATAATGATGACCAAGTCATCGGCGTACCCTATTATGTCGTAGCCTAATTTACTTAGTTTTTAAAGTAGGTCATCTATGACCAAAGCCCACAGGAGGGGTGATAAAACTCCTACTTGTGGACAGCCTTTTATGGCTGATACTGATACTGAAGTCTATCCTGACGAGCAGTGATTTTCCGACTTTCGAGCATCGCTTTTATCCAGTTTATGGTGGGAAGGTCTACCTTTCGGTGAATTAAAGCATTTGATATTGAATCATAACCGGTGTTATCAAAAGCACCCTCTATGTCAAGAAAGGCGCATAGTGCAATTTCTTTGCAACGGTAGGCGTTGTTTATGTGATTTGTTAGTTTTAACAGGGCACGTTCCGTTGATTTGCCTTTTTGATACGCATATTGACAGGGGAGTAGAGGCATGCTAGTAGTTACGCATTCTCTGATATGAACGTCAATTATTCTTTCCATTGTTTTTAGGAAAAACGATGTCAAGCTTATGGGACGATAGGATTTAGGTAGTTCACTAGGTTTGTTACCTGGTTTGGGGATAAATACTACATTGACCTCCCGCCAAGTGCGTGGTATGTAGCCCCAATTGAAACTGAACCTAAATAAGGCAATCATGTTAGGTAGGAAGAATTCCATACCCTTTTGAATGAGGGCTGGAAAAATTCCGTCATTTCCTGGTGCATTGAATGGTTTGAATGAGTTTATGGCCCATTTTACTTTATCTGGACTAAATAATTTACCAGATAAACTATTATTTCTGCTGAGGTTAGTTGGATATGAAACCTCAGTTGTGTGATCGACAATTAGGGAACCAGGGAAGTGAACTTGCAGCAAGGTTGTGAGAGTTGTGATCGTCGCTTGTGATTGTTCCTTCAGGTTTCATGAGTAATCCCATGCAGTTTGAAGGATCTTTTGTAAGTGCTCTCTGGAGCCGCGCCACTGCTGGGAGTTTTTCCAGCTTTTCGTAGTTTGCGCGCCATGAGGCCCTTTTAGATCTTCGCAACTCTTGGTTGTATTTGGTTAACAGGGATCGATATTGATCCCATACGCCGGTGCGTTTCGATTTAGTTTCCAGGTTTTCATTCCACCATGGTACGCTTCTTTTTATCACGGTGCGCTTTACCTTACAACTACTCCTAAAGGATGAGATAATGATGTCGTTAAGCTGACATTGTGCAGCGTCCGCATCACTCGGTGTTAGTGGTGAATCTGGTAGCAGATCAGTTCTGATTGCTAGATTTTCACTATAGGTTCTCCAGTTAGTTAATTTATTATTGTATTTGACCGGCGCGCACTCGGTGTTGCATCGCAGCCTGAACATAATATGCATATGATCAGACAGAGAAGCTTCATCAGACACGTGCCAGTCCTCTACAATGTTTTGTATAAAAGGAGACGAGAGAGTAAGGTCTAAAACTTCTTCTCGTATACTAAAAGTGGGCTTATCTCCCTTTTTTAGAATAACTAGGTCTTTACTATATAGGTAATCTAAAAGTAACTCACCTCTTTTGTTTGTGTCTCGGCTGCCCCAAATCTGGTGATTTGCATTCGCGTCGCAGCCGATAACAAGATGTACTTGCTGAGTTTGGCAGTACTGGACAAGTTCGTGTACTGGTGCAGGTGGTACCTCCTCTATGTCCCCAGCAAAATACGCCGATGCGCATACGAACTTGTGTATCACATGGCCATTGTGGCGTTCAATTAAAAGGGCCACCAGGTCCCTAGTATTAAAACCTGGAATGAGCGAGAATTTTATATCTTTCGCAATGGAAAGAGCTGCACTAGGTCTGAAATTACCTTTGGCAAAAATTAGCTCCCTATTTCTGCTGTTAAGACTGGTGTTGTAGCCTTTTGTTGGTTGTCTCTTGACGCCTGATTCGTCGATTTGTCCGCGCTCTTGAGGATTATTTTAATCTGTTCAAACCTGAACGAGACCATCCCCTTTAGCTCAACAAGTCGCTTCATCGTGCTTTCGTTTACAGCAAGGACCATATGGGCGACATCTCTGTCGTCAGATCTTTGCAGAACTCTCCACGTTCTGGTGTTGAGTTCTTTATTCTGGCCATCTAGAATTGCCAGTATTCTCTCATTCGCTACTCCGGTACTATGTGGGAAGAAGGCTCTGACGATATGTGAAGTGCGAAGTAAGTTCTCATCCACTCTGCAGTGGTAGCGTCCGCACATACGATCATTAGCCATCCGGCTTTGAAAGTTGTACCGCGGAAGGATGGTTTGGTCCCCTCATCACGTTGTTCGATGGTGATGTCCATAATCCTTTCCTGAATCTGAGCCATTTGCTCATTACTAAGAGGATTGCGATCCAGATCGACAGGTACTACACCCAGTCTTACAAAGCTCGCTATATCTCTATAGGAGACTTTGTCGACGGCTGTATTTCCTGTGCGAGCTCGTTTCGCTTCGGATTGGGGCGGCGTATTGTGCTCGGAGCCTGGGTCGAGCTCTGTCGACAGAGCAAGTATTCTGGCCTGTTCTACGTTTTTTCCCTTTTTCAGCGCACGCTTAAAACGGCGCTGTTCGGATGGTGTGAATTTGACGCGCTTAGACTCAGTCTGTGCAGTTATGCCAGAGGTCTCCGGCGCGCCTGTATTCATGGGATGCACTTCATCCGAGAGTATGCTGACGCGTGCTGGATTCAGAGATATCGTCACTAAGAAGGGACAAGTTCTCTTCTAAGCTCATCATCTCCGAATCCGTGGTTTGTGACCCTTCCCGATTGGCAGGTGTCACGACATTTACGACAGGGTGTTCTAAAACATCCCCAGTTGGTAATGCAGGGTGTTCTGAAACATCCCTAGCTGATGATGCAGTTGTAGAGGCATCATTCTCTATTTGTTTTTTATTTTTCGGGTCTATTTTGATTCCCACGAGTAAACGGGATTGGAAGGTCGCCCGTGGTCTACCCGTATAACCACAGGAAGGCTATCTTGAAATCGGAGGTCGCCTGGTATCCGAAGTTCGCTGCTATCGACTAAGAACCCCTTAGCCATTCATCTCTCGGCGATAGCTGTTCCACATTAGATTTGGGGATTTGTTGTCGGGGTTATCTCCCCGGGCATTGCCGAAAAGTTGTAAGCAAGGCATGATGGGTGGGGGGGGGGGGGGGGGGTAAGCAAACGGGGGAGACAGAGGGGGGTATGTAAGCGTGGAATGGGAGCGGACGTGAAGTCCTGGTCAGTTCTTGGTTGACGCTCATCAGACGGCCTGACCTTTAGCAAGCCCGATGACTATTTGCACAGGCACCATCGAGTTTGTTTGCCGTGATGGTACATACGTCAAGGTGACTGACGCCGCTAAGAGGTCGGTCTAAGTATACTGTTCTTTATCAGTTGCTTAGTACTTCCAAATTTGATGTAGTTATGGTGTCTGAATCATGGCTTAATCATAGTATTTTTTCCCCAACTCGTTATGTTTTCTGGTTTTTAATTGTTTAGGAATGATCGTCTAGACAGAATCGGAGGTGGTGTGTGTATGTACGTTAGAGAAAATATTTCGTCCAATAATATCTATTCGTCAAGCCTTTCAGTAGTACAGTAGTAAAGTTTCATTGTATTGAGCTTAACAACTAGCTTGAAAAATGCCTACTAGTAAAGAGGATTATCTAACGGATCTGGAAGATATCCCACTGAAGTTAAATCCAAAGTATGATAATTTGTTAATAGGTGGTGATTGTAATGTTAATCTTTTGGATAACAACAGCACTACACGTTTGTTTCACTATTTCTGTGATAAACTCTGATTGTCGGTCATTAACAATCGGTATCCGGCATGCTTTCAGTGGAGCACGAATCCATCTTTGATTGATCTGTTCTTGACCAGCTCGAAGCACAGTATTCTGGGGAATAAGCAAGTAAAACCTACTTCTGAATACATTTATGATTTTATTTTTTGCTCTCTTGATTTTCGTGTAAACTTTAATTGGCACGCAATTTATAATTTACCTGACATTAGCGACAAAGTTGAGCTATTTTATTCTATAGTAGGCAGATTATATAAGTTCCTATAGTTACAAAAGCGTTTTTATAAAACATACAAAATAAACCCTTCAGTGTTTAACAGAAGGCATTACACAGTTGTTCGTAATAACGTCAATGCTGCTATTCGCTCAATTAAAAGAACGTATTTATTGAAAAGACTTGATCCTTCACTATGGTCAAAAGATCTCTGGAGAAACCTCAAAGCGGAGGGTGTAACTGCCGATAGAAGCAAATTAAAATGTTCCTTGAATCCAGAAGATATGAGCGATTTTTGCTCCATCTACCAGTGTTGAAAACTGACCCATGTTGTGTCACGTTATGAGAGCTCTGACCAGTCTTTTTCTTTTGAGGGTGTAGGAGGGGTAGCCGACGTTCTGGATGCCATTCGTTCAGTCAAATCAAATGCTCTCGGCCCAGATGGCATTTCTCCAAAATTTGTAAAGCTGTTTTACCTTTATTACTTAGATTTATGTTGCACATTTTCAATGCATGTATTTACTCCTCAGTCAGTTTCCTGAGCAATGGAAAAAAGCCGCTATTGTACCAATCCAAAAAAAGGGAACCCGTCGAGCCCCTCAGATTTCCGGCTCATTAGTCTTTTGTGTTTTTTATCCAAAGTTTGGGAAAAAATTATTGCTAAACAGATACAAAACTATCTTGCTTTGAATAACATGTTATCGGAATGGCAGTCAGGTTTTCGAAAAAATCACAGCTGCGAATCAGCCGTATTGAAGGTAACTTCTGATCTACGTTTTGCACTTGATATTGGTAAGTTTGGGCTTATGGTACTTCTGGACTTCACTAAAGCATTTGACAGCATTGATCACTCAATTTTATTAGTTAAACTTAGAAATAAGTATAATTTTTCGTCTGTTGCCCTTAAATTATTGAGTGAATACCTTAAAAATAGGGTGCAGATTGTCGAAACAGTGAGTGGAACATCCTTACCATTGGTTGTAAATTCCGGGGTGCCACAGGGTTCAGTTTTGGGCTCCCTGCTGTTTTTAATAATTATTATTGACCTTCCTGAATCGGTTGTAAACTGCAAATTGCTGATCTATGCTGATGATGTCTCAATATACCTAGCTCGACCTATAGGTTTAATGGAAGATTGTCTTACTCGAGTTAACGAAGATCTGTGGAGAATTCAAAGCTGGTCTACATTAAATAAACTTCAGCTTAATCTATTGAAAACTGAGGCTATGATCCTCTCGCGATTACAAGTTAATTCACTTGGTTTTTCAGCGATTGAACTAGGTGGCACAACTATTCCGTATGTCAGTAAGGTTAAATATCTGGGCTTCTGCATTAACTCATCCCTTAGTTGCTGTAATACAGTCTCTGATACAATTAGGAAAGTTTACGCCGGTATTCGTTCCCTAATATGTACATCTCACCTGCTGGTTCCCAGCATGAAACTGCGTCTAATGAAAAGCCTGATTCTTCCGTTCTTTACGTTCAATTTTAATATCTATCCTTCCATGGATTATGAATGCCATCGTAAACTAAATGTTGCGTTTAATGATTTTGTGCGTTACATATATGATGCCCGTAAGTACACCAGTGTTTCACGTTTTAATTCTACTCTTCTGGGAATCAACCTGGATAAATACTACTCATTCAGAAATCTTTTAAAGATGCATAGTATTATCCACAACAAATGTCCGGTATACTTAAGTGAAATGATACTTTTTTCTCAGACACGTAGAGGAGTTTACTTGATATTTCCACTCTTATCTCACACAATAGCAGAATGCTCCTTCATTGTGTCAGCGATTCGACTCAGGAATTCCCTTCCAGTCGAATTGCAGACGATTTCTTCACTACCCATGTTCGAGAGGAGGATATTTCAACACCTATCAACCTTGTCTTATCAACGCTATATTTAAGAATACGATTTTTATATAAAAAAAATATTTGTTTATAAATTCTACTTTCAATAATTTTCATATAAGTTTTCTTTTTTCTAAATGTTTGTTTTATTACTAGATCGTGTATCAATAATTTCAAATAAATACAAATACAAATTATCAAATTATATTATATCATCTTGAGCAAATACACTGGAAGGAAAGAGGGCCGTATCATACGCAAACATGGCAAGGGGGTATTATTATCAACATGAGGGGCATCCGACATGTAGATAATGAAAAGAATTGGGCCAAGAACTGATCCTTGTGGTACATCACGAGATACACTATTTCGGCAGGATTTGCTAATCCAAGATGGACTGCACACATTCTATCCTTCAAAAAATTTTGAATTTACTTGTCAATGGGAATAGGAGAGTTATATTTCATAAGTTTATAGATTGAAGCATTATGGTTAGTGGTGGATTTCTTTGCGTTAGTTTATCGATAATGTATTACCAAATTGATAGGCTGGGTAGATATAGTTTTCATTAATATCACTTTTCATTTTTTTCAAGAGCTTACTAAAACAACTTAGCAGACTTAAAGCCAGTAACTGAGTGGATAACCGTCTGTTTATCTGGCTTAGCAGTCGGAGTGACTTTGGCTATTTCCCACGTATTCGGAAAGTAGGGTGCGCGCAGTAGCGCAGAGGTTAGAGTGTTGGACTACTAATCATTACTTGTCAAGAGAAGCTTCTCAAATTTGCCGTTCGGATACGCTTTAAATTGTAGGTCCCTTCCACTTTGCACAAGCAAAATGGTTGGAGAAGATAGGCCTTAGGCCCTGTATGGGCCAATAATACCTAATATTTATTTATTTTATTTTTTATTCGGAAAGTAGGACAGCTTAAGCCGTAAGTCAAACATGAACATTAAATATTTAACAGCTTTTAGTAGCAAATTATTAATATAATCAATACCAGGCTTAGTCGTATTGACAAAATAGCTCTCGCTCATAGTCATTCCAGACAGCTCCACAAGAGCGACCTGTACTTATGGTTGCCAGACAGCTGGGACTCTCCGGGATGTCCAGATATTTTCGATGATGTCCAGAGTCCAGCTGAAAAACAATTTGTCCAGTCAAAGTCGTCCCCTTCCATCACATTCAAAAAATAATTACTTTTCTCACTCACTGCGAAATCTTTTTCTAAGCCTTTAATACATTTGCAAGCCTGCCTTCAGAGAAGTTCTGAATCTGACTTTAATACACTCGCAAAGTTAGGTTGTGATCTTTTGAAATAATTTTAGTGGAATGAAGATTTTTTATTTCGTCATTTCATCAAACCTAATTATTTTTTTTTACTTTAACCTCATCAAGATTAAAACATATCGAGAAGCCGCTTTTCCTAATTCAAGCCATACCTAATGCCGAAGCTAGCCTCCTGTATAAAAGACCGTTTAAACAAAATTATTGTTATTTTTAACTGGGATTATTCTTGTTGGAATTATAAATTATTCCTACTAATGAAACTGGTGATCCAATAGTTAAAATAAAATGTTATAGTTAATCAATTAGGAACAAATCGTATGACAGGTAAAGTTCACCTAAAAGTAGTAGATTTAAAAATAATATAAATTTTAAATTATTATTTGAAAACAATAACGAAAATTAATAATTTAAATAAAAAATACAAAAAAAAACGTAGAACAATTCTTTTAAATAAGGCAGCACAAAACTTTTTGGTCTAGATCTAGACTCTGAAGAAACCATCTAAACTTCCTCCTCTTGGTCGTTTCGAGCTAGCGGTTTTCTAGCATAATCGTTCTTCAAATTATAACTTGTTTGTAATCCTATGTAAAACTAACTCAAAGTAGCTGCTCTCAAGAATCAAATATGCAATCGTCATGGTTGCACACATGCTTAATTGATCGTCATATGACTTCTTTCTGCAGACGCGTTTGACGTTTTCAAAAACAATCAAAATGGGTCCTTATCTACTTAGAGGGAACTCGTATATGGAAATTTAATGATTTGGAAATAAAACAAACTTCTTTGATTTCACATTAAATAATAATGAAAACACTTAATGAATAAAATTATCTTTCGCGACATCAGCCATTTAATTATATAATTAAATAAATACTTAATTAATAGGTTTATGCAAAACCCATCGATTTTATGATACTTGGGAACCACTAGAGTTGGTAAAAATAAGAAAAAACCTGGTTTATTGCTTTCGGTTCCAACAGTTTTGAATAAAAATGTTTTAGTTTGATTTTAGATAAATTTTATTTTATTTGTGCATTTAAACACTCATAAAATGTGCTCAAAGTGCCCTCCTCTGTTTTGTACGAATGCTAGAGCCCGTTTTTGCGGCTAACTACTCTGTCTAACTCTTAATCTGACAGCGGTAATTACTTTCCGCATGACCTATTAACGGAGCTATTTGTATTCACATTAAAGCTTAAAATAGATGTGCAGCAAAACCCGTGCAATAATAAATGAAACAGATGAGCAGCAAAGACGCACGCAGTAGTGCATGCAGAAACGCAGATAAAATATGTGCAGTAAGCTTTTTGCCTGACCTAAATGTCACGGAACGACTAAACAACTAAAAGTGTAGGTAAGCCGTAAAATTTCACAGTTACGGAACGTCAAACCGGAGGAAAAATATTTGGTGCAGTAAAAATAGAAATATAGACACCATGCAGCAAGCATGCAGTAAGCTAATGTGTCATTTTACATACAAATTCATCTTAGATACTGCATGGGTTTTGCTGCACATCGTTTGCAGCCATAAGATGATTTTGTATGTAAAATGGCTGAATGTCAGTTCGGGCTGAAAGTTGTCTCTATTCCTAATTTGACTGCACCTCCAGAAGTAGAACAACACAATAACAATTTCGTACAATTTTCTGGTTTTTGTTGTAAAATTCTCTGGCATTACCTTACATTTTAGTCTGTTTGGTCGTTCATTGATTGATCAAGCAAAAAGCATACTGAATGATGGCGATTTCTTACTGCACATCTGTTTCATGTGCGATACTGCACGCATTTCTGTGTGTGTCGTCGCTGCACATCTGTATCTGGCATAAGGCTTTTCTAAGTTCCTCGATAAATAATGTGCGCATTGGAGATAGATCCTTACAGTGGAATGATCTTTTTTCCTTAATCATGTCTTAAAATCATTTCCCAAAGTATTGAACATTACTCAAAAATAGCCTGTGTATCAAAGCTAATGCTGTAAACGTGTTAGCGTTCAATTTTAAAGTGCTGTGAGTTTTGTAGTATTAATATAGAATAAGACTATTAACGTATTCCCAATTCGCATAAATGTGTAACAAGAAGTCGAAGTTAAACAAAATTTAATAGAAAGAACCACAGCCTATGAATTGCGACAAGAGATGATTCGGACCCGAGAACCCCGGGGAAATCCGTTGATGGTGTTGCTTACCAAGGCGTAGCTCACCCTTAGTCAGCAATCTCTTGCACCAAGATGGTGACTAACTATGGTTACCACGATTAATAATACTTGTGATAACCCCTGACTTAAGAACAGAGTCATATCTAATGAATCACTATCACCGTCGATATACTCCCTTACCCACATTTCAGTCCCCTAGTGCATTTGAAAAGCCTACACCAAATGCATCTGTAAACTCTGCGCTTATATTTGAAAATCAAAACACTTATTTCTGTTTAAGAAAAATATTTTATTCTACACATTCGAGATAAATTTAACCTGACACTTTTAATCGCTAAATCACACTATAAAATTATAAGATTTTGCAGAGCCAAATAAGATCCACAGAGGGTCTTAAGTTTAAAGTATATTATATTAACACCCCAAACATGGCGCTACATTTATGGTAATACGAGTACTATGATCTGTTAAACAGCTAAAACGTGGCGTTATACGAGTACATCAAACTATTTAATAATGATTTGGTCTATTGCAATTCACTTCGATTTATAAAAATGAGGGCAATTTGTTAGATGTAGGTATCACATAAAAAAAAATTAAAAATCGTTAAATGTTTAAAAATAATAAAGCTATGGACTCACCAATTAAACTCAATTTTGTTTCTTCTGTTGGTAGGCGCTCCGATGAATGGTGTGTACAGCATCCATAGAAGGTTATTAGGTTGTTGATGCCTTTTCATAAACTTTATCTAAGGGGAAAGAAGTCTAGAGGCGTTAAATCACACGACCTCGGCGGCCAATAGACGGGTCCGTTTCTCGAGATAACATGTTCACCGAACTTGAGACTTCAATAACTCGATTATTGCACCCGCTGTGTGGCTTGTGCACCGTCTTGTTGGAACCACATATGACTGATGTCCAATTCATGCAATTTCTCAAAGAAATAACGTTGCAACATGTCTCTGTAGCGAATACCATTTACCGTAACGTGACGGTAATTTTCATCGACGAAAAAACGGCCCAATGACGCCACCGGCATGAGAATAACCATAACATAGACTGTCATAGCTTGACGTGTTTTGTTTTGTGCGTGTTTTATTTCTTTAATTTAGTTTGTCATCCGTGAAAAAACTAGTGTTTAGTGTAGTCATACGTTCCTTAATATTAGATCATTTAGTTTGTTTTAATTGTTTTAATTGTTTCTATTGATCGGCTTTTTGTGAAATAAAAGTTCTCTTGGTATTGTTTGGTAAGCGGTTGTAACTGTTCTTTTTTTTTCTTGTTCTCTTCCTTTCAATTATATTTATATATGTGCAGTTTAGTTCCTTCTATTTTCTTATTCCTAGAATTTGTCCTCATTTATTATTGACTCTTTTGGTGTAGCTGGCTAATGTGTCGTGTACATGCTATAGCGTATGCCGACGATTTGGTGGCATACAGGTCAGGTCTTAAAATCGAGGTCATTAACATTCTTTTGCAGCGTGACTTCGATCAAATTAAGCGATATTGCGCTGACTGGAAGTTAAAAATCAACTTTCAGAAGACGGAAACAATCTTGTTCAGAACTCCATTGGCTGGGGCCTCTAGGGATACCAGAAAAAACTGGAAGAAATTGACCATTGTTGGACAAAATGGGCAGCCATTGGCGGTGAGAAGCGTAGTTAGATATCTAGGTATCTGGCTTGACCAGTATCTATATTTCGATAGACATATAGCTGCTTGTCTTGCTGGGGCCAAGAAGGCGTATGCTCTGACAAGGAGACTGTTTCATAGCAGTCAACTTGACTCTAGAGTGAAGGTCATTTGCTACGTGGCCCTTATAAGACCGATCATCGCTTATGGTTGTCCATTGTGGTTTAATATATCGCCTAGTTATATGGAAAAGATTCGGGTTTTGGAGAGACAATGTCTTAGGACCTGTCTCCGATTGTTCCGAACGCCTGAATCCAATTATATAAAATACTATCCCAACAAGGCCCTATACGATGGGGCTCAGTTGAATAGGATTGACAATTTCCTCATTAAGGTGACTCGAAGGCACGTTGCAAGGGCGATGGCCAGCGACAATAGTCTGATATTTGGGGCTTACTACCCCAATGAAATGTACATAGAGAGTACGCTCCGGTCTGGCTTTATCCCGCCAGAGGCATTTATCCATATTGACGCAAAAGGGCTGGTACAGACGAGGGATGGTATCCCGGTATTATACCACCGCTACCGCAGCGCGAGAGATAAGCGGCTCATCCGCGGCGAGGACATCGCCAATGCTCATGAGCTCCTCCGTTTTAGTACCGCAATATCGGAGAGGGATCAATTCGACACGGAAAAGCAATTCGCCGAATTTTGGAGGCTTGTTGAGGGGGGAGGGGTCAACATGCCCTCCCAGGACGGTGCGTTACTCTAGGTAACATCCTCTTAGCTTATAAGTTAGATTAAGTTAGCTAGGGCGTTTTTGGGAGAGGCCGGGCTCGCCAACGTGTGGTGGTGCTTCCGGGAGTTGACTGACGCTGTAAGGCTTCAGTCGGCTCACGGCGGCGCGTGTGCACGTTGACGACTGCCAGGCACCCGGAAAGCAATTAGGATTTTGACCACTTGTTGCGCAAGGCAACGAGTGTTCAGAATCCTAATTATAGTTAGAATATGTTAGGTAGTTTAAGTAAGTAGAATAGGTAGTTGGTAATTTGTTTTATATAAAAATATAAAATTTAAATAATGATGCCGAGTTTTATTTAATTTTCTCGAGGAACACATATGTAAGATTAGTTCGTAAAATAGTTTTTAGGCCGAAAGGCAATAATTATAAGATACAGTTAAGTTTAGGGCGTCCGCATAAGGATCAATAATCTAGAATAAGTATCCTGTTAATTTTAAGTTAGATTTAATCATTTTTGTCTAGTATGTAAGTTGATATAAGCTAATAATTAATAAAAATGAATTTAAAAGTAAGTAAAAAGCTAATGTGTCGTGCATGTAATTTATAGTGCGCGAGTTCAATACTGGTTGTAACATATCCGCAATTCCTTTTATTTTATTTTTTTTTCTGTTTCTATTGTTTTTTTTTCTATTTAAAATCCCAGTTCTAAAATGGATTGCAGCGCTAATAAATGCTTGGAATCCAAAAATTCCTCCAATCCTCTTTTTGCCTGCTACGGCCCTTGTGGCATGATGTTCCATGCTAAATGTGTTGGCTCAACCAATGCATTTATGGATAAAGTCAAAGCTTCGGAGATCGCCTTATGGTACTGCTCTTCGTGTCGAAAATTGTCACTTTCCACCCTTGCTTTCAAAATGTCAGTTTTCAAGGCTGACATACTGAAATTATCGAAGGGGTTTAAAGACTTATTCGACAATTTCAATACCACCGTCCTCAACGTATCAACATTCTCTGATCTTCATTTTTCGGCAGATGCCTCAACGTCTACTGACCCTGAGTTGCCGACTAATGAAGTAAAGCAGTGTACCCAGCGGGGCATGGATACATTGATTTCATTTGATACAACAGTTTCCCCAACTGTTGAAGCTACCCCTGAGCCCATTGTCTATTTAGCATCGCCCTCATCTACTCTACTCGAGGACAAAAGGAAACGCGATATACCTTCCTCTGCGTTTAATCCAAAGGCAAAGCGGTTTAACCTTAGGAGTCAGCGAAAAAACTCAAACGAGGCGCCCACTCTTAATGTTAGTCCCACATATATAAATCATTCGTTAGGTACAGAATCTGGAACTATTGAATCGATTGCCAGGCCGAAATCTATTTTCATTTCTCGACTAAAACCCAACACCTCTTCAGACGATGTCCTGAACCATTTGGTCTCGAGAAACCTGATTCCAAAAGATGACTCAATCAAATGCACCAAAATCAGCAAGGCTGATGGGTTTGTTGCGTCTTTCAAGATTGTTGCCCCTTCAGTATATTTTGAAAAGCTGTGCAATAGCACTGCATGGCCTCATAATACATTAGTTAAAGAATTTACACCCCGTTCGACAAAAAGTCGCAGGAAAGATTGTCCGTCCGTGTTAAAAAACCAAGTAGGCTGTCCCTCCACTATCAAAATGTAAGGGGACTCCGCACAAAAACCGCTGAAGTATATTTAAACTCCCAAGCCCTCTCTCACGATATCTTCTCCTTGACGGAAACATGGCTTAATGCCGGAATTTTAGACACGGAACTCTTCAATCATGAGTTCTCCGTATTCAGAAACGACCGTCATAACAATGACCTGAAAGCGCTTGGAGGAGGTGTCTTGATCGCTGTTCGTTCCAACCTTGAGTCACGAAAGATTGACTTTCCATTTCACTTAATGTCGAAGTTATCTGTGTAAAAATTACACTTAAGAACAAACATTTATATGTTGTTAATGCGTACATTCCATCGTCTCGTCTATGTTCTTTGTATTCGGAACTTTCTATTGCACTAGACCATATTTTTGACATATCTTGCTGTGACAGCACTGTCTTACTTATAGGCGACTTCAATCTGCCACATATTGGATAGGTACCTTCTGAGGATGATTCTCATTTCATTCCATCATTTGACTCTGCCCAACAAGAGCTCGCTTTACTTGACAACATTTTGTCTTTTGACTTACAGCAAACAAGCTGTATACAAAATTTTAGAAATCGTACTCTCGTTATCTCTTCTGACTCTGTTAGTACTGTGGTTCTGGAATCCCACTTCAGTATAACTAACATAGATAATAATCATCCACCATTGGATGTATTTATTGAATTAGGCGCACATTTGTACGAAAATAGTAATTCGTATGATCGTTCGCAATCTTTTGACTTTCGGAAAGCAAATTTTCAAAGGTTTTCTGATGAAATTTCCAGCTTTAATTTTAATCTTACTGCGTTTTCTAATATTGAAGATGCAGTAGTTTCCTTTTATTCTTTGATGGATAACTGCATGAAAAAAGTGATTCCTGTGAAATCCTCTAGGAATCTGAAAACGTCCCATCCTTGGTACACTAAAGAGCTCAAATCAATACGAAACAGACGTAATAGGGCTTGGAAGAACTATTTAAAAAGTCTCCGCCATTCAGATCTTGAGCTCTATCTTACACTATTCAACGAATTCAAATCTTTATCCTGCAACTTATATATTGACTATATAAGTAAAATGGAATGGTCTCTAAAATTGGACCCCAAACTTTTTTGGGGATTAGTTAATTCTAAGAAAAAAACCGATGGTTATCCATCGAAACTTACTTACAATAGCTATACAACTGCTGATTCGCTAGACGCAAGCAATATGTTTGCAGATTATTTCAGTAAGTCGTTTAGGGTGACCCCTCTTCATATAGATGAGCAATATTTTAGTTATCTAACAAGCTGTTCCCAAATAAGTTTTAGTAGTATCTCATTCGATTTGGAAACAATTTTAAAATGTATTTCTTCTCTGAAGAATGACTATTCATCAGGTCCTGACGGCATTGCACCGATTGTTCTTAAAAAATGCAGTCATGCAATTGCTCAATATCTTAAGTATCTGTTTGAATTGTCCAATAGTGCAGGTAAATTCCCTACTGTATGGAAAAGTGCTTTTATCACACCTATTTTTAAAAAAAGGCGAACGTGGTGTTATCACTAATTATAGGCCCATTTCAAAGCTTTCGTGTATCCCTAAGCTTTTTGAACAAATTGTTTGTGAAAAGCTAATATTTCTTTGTCGCTATATAATTTGTAATGAACAGCATGGATTTGTAAGAAACAGATCCACTGTCACTAATCTATTAAGTTTCTTGCATGATTGTTCTAATGCCTTGGAGAATAAGGGCGAAATGGATTGCATATACACTGACTTCTCTAAGACTTTCGACCAGCTGTCCCATGAAATAATCGAATTTAAGCTTAGGGCTTTTGGCTTCCCACCATGTTTCATAAAATGGGTTAATTCATACCTTAGATCAAGGGTTTATCAAGTGAAATTTAGAGGATCGCTATCTGTATCTTTCACAGCTCAGTCTGGAGTTCCCCAAGGAAGTCACCTCGGACCAATTTTATTTATACTTGCCATTAATGATGTTAAGGCATGTATAAATCACAGTAATATCCTGATTTACGCTGATGATATGAAAATATATAAATCTATCACTATTCAGCAAGACAGAATGTTTCTTCGATCTGACATTAATAGCTTCGCAAATTGGTGTGATAAAAATGGTTTATCCCTGAACCCAACTAAATGTCAACATATGACATTCTCTAGAAAGACTATCCCTTCCACCTTTCAATATTCTCTGTCTCAACATATGCTTTGTAATGTTGGTAATTTTAAGGATCTTGGGGTTTATTTCGACCCCAAACTGGTTTTTGCTAAGTATATTAATTCTATTATTAATAAATCTAATTCAATGCTGGGCTTCGTAAAAAGGTGGGCCAAAGAATTTGATGACCCTTACGTTTCTATGTCATTGTACAATTGTTTCGTCCGTCCGATTCTAGAGTATGCCTCTCAAGTTTGGACACCGTTCTACAACATTCATTCAAATCGAATAGAGGCCATTCAACGTAAATTTATTCGATTTGCACTTAGAGGACTTCCATGGGATGATCCATTTAAACCTTCCTCCCTACAGTGAACGTATCAAGCTTCTTCAAATGTTACCCCTTTCTCACCGAAGGCTTAATAGCGATCTCATTTTTTTACAGCAACTTATATCCGGTCAAATAGATGCTCCTGACTTGCTGTCGTCTATTGGCTTTAATTTTCGTGGTGGTGCCCATAATTTGCGCAGTGTTGAATTATTGTTTAGCCCCCATCATAGAACGATTTATGGACGCATGAGCCTATTAGTCGCATGAGTAGAATCTACAATGATCATGTGATTGACTTGCATGTTAGTAAAATTAAGCTAAAAAATATTTTGCGTAATAATGCTTTAATGTCTTAAATTGTTTGCATTATTTTGTGTCTGTGTTAGTATTTTGTAGGTACATAATTATTGTATTTTTAATTGTTTTGTCCTTACTAACACCTGCACTAAATGATGAGCCTGTGAGAGCACTTTTTGTGCCGGCAATTTCTGCTCGTGATAGTTGCTTGCTTTAAGCACTCTACGACACAGAGCTGATAGTGTATTTAAAAAAAAAAAAAAAAAAGAACAGCACCAAACAGTGACTTTTTGCAGATGAAATACTGTTTCATGAAGCACATGAGGGCTCCGACCTGTCCAGTGATGCATATTTTGCTTATTGACGAAGCCGTTTAGCCTAAAATGCTCTTCATCGCTGAAGATGATTTTGCGATGAAATTCTTCATTTTCTTCCATCATGTCCAGAGCCCAATTCAATATGATCAAGTGGCTTAAGTTCTTGAGTCAGCTTGATATTGTAAGGGTGTAGGCCAAGATCCTTATGCAAAATTTGTCATAATGTGGTCTGGGAGAGGCCCAATTCTTGAGAACGCAGTGAAAGTGACTGATTTGGCTGGTTTGCGAAGGACGCCTCTACGGCAGCAATATTCTCCACACGTAGTCTCACTGGCACGGTAACATCAAGCAGCAAATATTCTGACACAAATTTGTTCACCAGACTATGAATTGCTTGTCTACTGGGACGAGAATTACGGCCGAAAATTGGCGTTAACGCTTTTAAAGTTGCGACCACGGAATTTCGGTAGTAAATTTTAATTACATTTGTAAACGTTGTTCCTTCGTGTACTTCGAAACTTCGAACTCAAACTGAGTATGAGGTATGAGTATGATATAACGACTATAGAGAACAGAGAAGTCCAAAAAAGTGTGTCCTGAAAAAGGCTCCAACAACAATGTGTGAACGGATTTACTTCAAACTTCGTATTTGGCGTTTGTAGGCATATATCTCGGGGCAATTTTTGTTTTTTTATTTTTATTTTTATCAAAAATGGCTTTAACGATTTTGATCATTTTTGAAAAATAAAATAAGAGTTGATTTCTTGATTCACGCTCAGACATGTTGCGTCTCTAAATCAAAGCTACCATAATGTAGACACACACCGGACCGTCTACCGACAGTTGGTAAGAAACAGTTGAACTGTGAAGTTCAGGTAGCAAATTTGTGTTTTTTTTTGTTGCAAAATTTGGTGTATACGGACAGTTGTGTGAACATTGATAAAGTAAGTACAGATATTATAGTTATAATATTATTTTGTTATTACCTTACGCATGGAATTTATTTGTTTAATTAATAAATAACATAATTATTGAATTTTTTTTTTCTATGACCATGCAGTTTTTTTTGGGGTTTACTTTGCCCCACCAAAAAATTGATGGCTAATGTATTTTATGTTTATTTTAATTGAAACTTGCTGGATGAAACTCAATCCGGTTTTAGAGCAGGTCATAGTTGCTCCATAGCTATCATGAAAGTAACGGATGACATACGGATGGAAATGGATAACGGTAATATAACTGTATTTTGTTTACTCGATTTTTCGAAAGCTTTTGATAAGGTCAACCATGATATTTTGTGTAAGAAATTGCATCATTATTTTGGTTTGAGAGAAAGCGCCGTTGACCTTTTCAAAATCTATCTACAAGATAGATACGAAAGGGTGGTTATAAGTCAAACTTCTTCGGAATGGAGACTGCTTGAAGCTGGTCTTCCACAGGGTTATATTTAAGGTCCGCTACTGTTAAGCATGTACATTAATGACCTTCCCGCAATATGCAAGAGTGCAAAACTTCACCTCTACGCTAACGAGAACAGCTTTACATGTCACGTCCGGTTGGATTGTGCGAAGATTTGTCCTTTAGATTGAATGAAGACCTTTCAGCAACATCTGGATGGTTAGTAAGAAATAGACTCCTTGTAAATGCAAAAAGATCGCAAGTAATCATAATTTCAAAGAGTGTAGTAATACCCGGTCTGTTTTATTGTGATGAGCAGAATAGTTTCTGTGAAACTGTCGTAAGTCTTGGTTTTCATATAAATAAAAATCTGTCTTGTTGTGATCACATTAACTCCGTTATCCGTCGTGTGTATGAACTGTGGCTTAGACTACATTTCTAGTCATAAGATAAATGTGGCCTATGGCCTTTAATGACGCACCTATATATATACACGGTAGGGTGCCCCTTATTTTGGAAATTTTTATTTTTTTATTTATTTTTAAATGCACACCCTCTTATTCTTTTCGTATCACCTCAATGTAACCAAGTGCAAAATTTTAACCTCCTTGGTTAATGGAAACCCTACCCGACGGGACTTTAAAGTTGAGACTACAATTTTAAGGAATTATTTTTAAGAATTATTTTTAAGAATTATTTTTTTTCGTTTTGTTTTGCTATGACAATAAAAACATATAACATTTATTATCCAATAAATGTTATTGATCATAAACTAGTGTGGATATTTCCCTTTCAGTGTTTCTTTTTTGCAATCAGGATACAGGTTTCTGTGTTCCTTGACACACTGCAAAAAAATTGTTTCTGTTCTTTCTCTACTGTTATAAGTCCGTGGAAATCCTGTACTAACTTTACAGCCCGTTCTGCTGTATCGTTTACAGCCTTAAATTCACAAACGTTTTGCTTGGCCTCCAAATATGAAGTGTTACTTGCATATAATGAAGGACACAGTTGAAGAAAGGAATCGTCTATTTTCAAACGGGAACACAAGTTTTTGCTTTTAAGGGTTACAAATTCATCCAGGGTCTTATCTAAATTATCGAAATGAAATCTTTTATTAAACAGAAATTAGTTAATATGTAAAATAAATTACTGTGTAAAGAGTATCGCATTTCATCCTTTGATGGAATATATCGTTTGGAGATATTGAAACAACTTTCCTTTTTCAGATTGTTAACCATTTTTGCTTTTGTTTTGTTGTCCACGATATCATCGAAATAACTAAAATTATTACTTCCTCAGTTAAATAATTTAGGTGCTGGCAAAATTTGTTTAAAGTTGCATTTGAAATTGACGAATCCACTTCTTTGTAGTCTTTCAACTCTTTTATAAAATGAAAGTCTTGATTGGGTGCCTTAAACGCCAAATTGCAATGAAGCCATGATTTTGAATAAGTTGTGACAATGAAGAAACAAACATCTTCAAGACCTCGGACTTTCTTCTTGCTTATTTTACACTGAGCTTGTAATAGATATATTTTTAGAAAATAAATAGCTCTTGCTATCCATCTCGCTTGATGCATTGCACCTGGAGGTCTGATCTTCAGCTCTTTGTTGGCGTTCCCCCCAAAAAATATCACAGAGGCTCAATGAGTTCGCGATAGTCGTCCCTTACTGTTACTCTCTGCAGTTCCGCTGAATAAAAATCAAGCAATTCTTTCAGTTTTATTTCTTGAAAATGTTTTTTCATGCTATCACTGCAAGTTTGGAAGATAGAACATCGATATCTTTCCAGTTGTCACTTTTTAGAACAAGTTCGTATATGTGATGTCGACATCCAAAAAGTAACAACTCTCTTTCAAGATTTTGTTCAAAAAGCACACACGCACCGTTGAAGCGACCTGTGTTGGAAGCTGTTGTGTCACAGCACATAATTTGAACTTTGTCTTTTAGGTTCCAGTCATTTAAAACTGCAGATTGGTCTTCTCCCGGCGAACTTTCAAGCTTATGCACAGAAAGAAGTTGTTTATTTTTGCCAAAGGTAATAACGATAGGAAGTCGTTCTTTTTTGGAACTTCTTACGGTAAGGCCAGGTAGTAATTTTCCATCCCAATGAACAGTCACGACTTCAGGCACATTATTCTTAAAATCAGTTTTTATAGATTCAGCTCTTTTTTTCCTTACTTGTGTCCGAATACGTTGAATAGAGGATCTATTGATTGCGAACTCATCAACATTATGTCCAAGCGCCCGAATCCCGAATGGTTAACGGACATCTGTCTAAAGCCAATACAGATTTTGCAGTTATAAATTCTTTTCTTCCTCGCTTATTAGCAGTCTTAGCGTTTACTGTATCCGATATAATTGGCAATTGGTCTTCCTGGTTATCATCACTGCTGTAGCACGTATCGTCAGCAACTTCTTCATTAAGAAAACAATCGGCTGATGTAGAAGAGCTGGACGGGACTGCTGATTTACGCAATCTCGTCTCTTCTTCTAAAATCCTCTGGATCAAACCTTTCCTCCTTTTCCATTAGTTTCTTATCTACTCCTATTAGGCAGCCTGGTCTGCCTGGTTCCCTCTGATGAAGTAAAAATATTTTGTCTTCCTCTATTTTAATTCTAAGCAAGGCGTCTGTGTGTCCTATATCGAACAAATTATCTAAGTCATTTTTAAAATCCTCCTCCCGCTGTTTGAATAAATCCTTAGTTTTCTTGGAGTTTTTTTGTAGATCTTTCCAAAGTTCATAGAGACTTACAAGTTTTTTAACACAGTGAGGAAGTGCCCTTGCTGGAGTCCTCGCTTTTTCCCAAAAATATAGGCACTCACGAATTACAAGGTTCGCACCTTTACTAACTGTTAGTCTAACTTCTCGGATATTAAAAAATAGAACTTCTAAAACTTGGCGTTTTGAAGGTAATTTTGCACCATTTATCTGATGGTCCCACTAAAAAAATACTGCTTATTTTTACATAAACTCCTTACAACAAAAACACCACTCAAAACTCATTTACGCCCAATCTGTAAGATCTAGAAATCGTATTGTTCCACGTTTCGTTTATACTTGTTCAACCAGATTTTTCTTTTTTCATACAATAAGGCTATGGAATTTCTTGCCATCGCATATAAAACATCATTATTCTTATAGTAAATTCAAAGAAGCTGTACTGGCTTTTTATGCTATTTAGGCTTGTTAACCTTTCAAATCCTTTCTAAAAATTGCTCGTATTAAATATAAGACGGCTTATTTTTATTCTTGTTATTCTTATTAATGTACTGTGCTTTTCTTTTTCTACTTTTTGTACTATTTTCTAAAATGTTAACAAATTTATTGTTCAATTATTCAAACACATCTATTGTTCTTTGTTTTTAGATGTTTTTCTCTTTGTAAGTACTTCAATAAGATTTGCTCTTACTTGTACTTTATAAATATCAAATAAATAAAATAAAATTGAAATTAAAATTGAAATTGATATGTTTTATTTTTTTAGTGATTTTTTTGTTGTTAAAAACAGTTTTATATGTCTATTTAAAACTTATATGGTTTGAATTAATTAAGTTTTTCTATTTTTTTTTTTTTAATTAGTAATGTTTTATAAGCATTAAATGAAATATAAGAGGCAGTTTTGTTTTTTGTTATTTTTTTTTTCAGATATGAACTTTTCAATTATTACGATTTAAATACAATAATAGCAATCTAACTAAAAGTTCCAGATGGAGCAAAGTAACCGTCCCTTGGACAACTTTGCCCCATTTTTCAACCAAAAAAAAAAGTATTTCAACTTTTTTAATAGTTTTTACAGCATAAATGCGTATCTCATATCTTAATTATGAAAGATAGATCAAAATCATTTGTCTACCATTTTGAAGAGGTTTTCCTAAGATGCGAAAAACGGAGCAAAGTAACCCCATGTTACGGTACATTACAAAAATGCTAATAATATTAGTTGAATAGCAGTAGTTTACAAAAACGCTATTAATATAAGCAATTTTTGAAAACTACCATTATTCGACTATTTTCGCATTAATAATATTAACATTTATTCTATCTTATAATAGTAGCATTCGACTATTTTCACAAAAACTGATTTTTAAAAGGCCAAAAACGGGTCGTTATTTGAAAAAAATTAACACACCGACTTTTGAATAATTTTTTTATAACTTTTTGATTCATACACGGTGGTGCAAAAGTCATCTTCCTATCGGAAGAAGCATAATTTTTGCAAATGGCGGCAAATGTAAATTCTACTTTGATATTTGTGAAGTTAACTGATACAGAAAAAACTTAAGACACCAATTAACATAATCCAAAAGCAGAACCAAAGTTTTTCATTCATAAAAAAAATTACAGCGAAAGAACATCGGGTGACAACTTTTGCGCCACCTTGTATAATTGAATTTTTGAAAACTGAATTTTGACTTTTCTCAAAAATGGCTATAATAATTTTGATCAATTTTAATGTCTTGAATACCTTGGTTGAGTGTCAGAAGCTGGTTTACTCAGTTTTTTTCCAAAAGAGTAGATAACGGCACTTTAGAAAACCAACAATATTACAAAAACGGAAGTTGTAATTTCAGTGTATCAAATTATTAGTAGATACAATTATGTAGAATATACATACTCAAAATTAAAAATATTATTTTAACTTTTTTTATAATTTTTTTCATAGCAATTGTTTAAATTATTTTTAAATACATCACTTTTCTTAAAAACGGGTCCAATGAGCAAAAGTAAGAACATGGCATACTCAGATTTTCGCAAAATACTCAAATAACGGCACACTAGAAAAATTGCTATATTTCAAAAACTGGTGGAGAAATTTTAAAAAAATCTATAATTTGGAATAAATTTACATTTAAGATTCTGAAAAACAAAATTTATAATATATAAATTCAAATAAATGATTCTAAACATTCTAAAAAGTACACTTTTCTTAAAAATGGCGTTTCCACGTTTCTCAAACGTTGTCGGCTGTGTTGGTGTTTTAAATAATTGGAGCAAAGGTAAGAAAATGGTCTATGAATCCGCTTTATTTAAAACTAAAAGTTGTGACAACTATTACGTGCAAACTTTTTGAAATTCGAGGTCATCAGTTTTGGATCAGTGTCGAGCACATATCTTTCATAACAATATTCACATATGTTTTAAGCAACATTATACATGTTGTGCATACTCATATGTCATACCCCTATAAATTGCGACTATACTTCCCATTTCCGGCCTCTGCTAAAAGGTATGAAAAAAATGCAATTGTGATTTTTTTAACTTACGTGCACATAGACGAATATTGTAAACGCAGAGATTTTAGTTTTTACAATGAACGAAACTTTTATTTCTGTTTTTGTAAAACGTTAAAAAAGTTTGTCAACTTTATTCCACAATTCAGTTTTATTAAAATGTCAAGCAATTTTTCTAGGTGCCTATATGCAGATATCTGGCAAGTCTGTTTTCTCTAAGTAATCACTAAAATTACTGAAACTTCTGCGTACAATAAAATAACATAATTTATTTTTATAAGAAATCGCCTTTTAAAATTCAATTCAAAAACATTCAAAAAACCAAAAACAATAAAAAAAATAATGCGCCCTTTTCTTACGAGCGACGGCAGTGTACTGTACTATACAAGAGCAAATAAAACATCAAACGTTTTATAGTTAAATTCAAATTTAACGACTTCTATCTCCAGTCTTACGTGTAAACCCTTTTATCTTGTTTTACTTCATAGATGGCAGTGCGTTTCATTTGTTATCATTACGCACGTGCTGCTTTTGACATGCTTGACAGTTAAACGCTGTTGACCAAAGTTGTGAATTTTGTAAATTTTCTGACGTGAAAATGGAATTATTTTCGGTTAAAAGGTGAAATTAAACAAATATACCGCAAAATTCAATTATAAATGTTATCCGCAGGTACACAGATGAAAAACCCCTCGATGACTCTAACAAGGAGGATGAGCTGCTACAGAGGCTGCTTCAAAAAGTTCAGAAACGCAAACTAAACCAACTGGAAGTAAGCACTCTGGTGAAAATTGCGGACAGTCCTGGAGAAACCGAGGAAAAATGCGAGGCCAGTTCTGAAGCAGATGAGGTTGGAGAAAATGGAAAAAAACGTACGAAACTCGAATCAGATAAAAAAGATGAAGAAACCAACGACTTCCAAGTGCTTGGTTCAAATATCTTTGAAAGAAAACCAAAAGTTGAAATGATCCTTCCACCCTGGTTGGCGCATCCAACTGTTATCGCAACGAATATCGTTGAAGCTGGTGGCGCTATGGATGGACTGATCTCTGAATCTAGTTTTATATCGGAGAATGTGAAGGCCATTTTGAAATCGATGAACATAAGCAACCTGTTTCCAGTACAAAAGGCCGTCATTCCATGGGTACTGCAGGCTCACATGAAGCCCCATCCCTTCCGTCCGAGAGACATTTGCGTTTCGGCGCCGACAGGAAGTGGCAAGACATTAGCATTTGCCGTACCGATCGTTCAGTTGCTAACGAATCGCGTTGAGAAAAAAGTCCGTGCTCTAATCGTACTGCCAGTGGCTGAGTTGGCGTTGCAAGTGTTCAAAGTGTTCAAGAAGCTAACAGAAAAAACTGACCTGCACGTTTGTCTCCTGTCTAAGTCGTTACCATTATCTCTCGAGCAGCAGAAATTAGTTGAAAGCTACAAGGGCAAGTTCTACTCAAAGGTAGACATTGTCATCACGACTCCCGGTCGTCTGGTGGAACATCTTCATGCGACAAAGGGGTTTTGCTTAAAATCTCTCAAATTTCTGGTAATCGACGAGGCGGACAGGATCATGGACCAAGTCCACCATAACTGGTTGTACCACCTCAACGCTCACGTCAAGAACACGTCAGATATGCTTCTATCAGGGCGTACGGCGCCTCTGTGTATCAATGATCTGGAGGCGGCGGCCTGCATTCAACCACACAAAATGCTGTTTTCTGCGACGCTGTCGCAGGATCCCGAAAAGCTGCAGAACCTCCGGTTATTCCAGCCCAAATTGTTCACATCAGTGTTGACAAATCTGAACGACCTCAAAGAGAAGTTTGCCAAAGACAATGCGACTGAGGTCCGAGGTGAATTCATCGGCAAGTACACCACCCCGGCTGAGCTGACAGAAAAGTACTGCCTCACGGAAAGTCGACTCAAACCCCTGACTCTGCACTCGCTGATTATCGAAAACGGATGGACGAAATTCCTCTGCTTCACCAACAGCGTAGAGTCTTCTGGAAGGTAAATTTTTTCAAATATTTTTGTTGCTCCCTCGCAAGTTTCTTCTCTTTCAGATTGGCGTTCGTTCTCAAGTTCCTCCTCAAGAACATGCTCACCATCGCCGAATTATCAGCGGCACTGAATGCCAAAAACCGTGCCAATGTGCTCAGTGAATTTGCTCGGGGAAAAATCAACGGGCTGATAAGTTCCGACGCCCTGGCACGTGGTATCGA
The DNA here is from genome assembly GCA_949715645.1 of Portevinia maculata. Taxonomy (NCBI): domain Eukaryota; kingdom Metazoa; phylum Arthropoda; class Insecta; order Diptera; family Syrphidae; genus Portevinia; species Portevinia maculata. The sequence goes on along the minus strand of OX454527.1, from coordinate 79,127,335 downwards.
CATCCCGGACGTGGATATCGTCATCTCGTACGATCCAGCGCGACACATTAAAACCTATATTCATCGTGTTGGTCGAACAGCACGTGCCGGCCGACCTGGAACAGCAATAACGCTGCTTACGCAAAAGGAACTTAACACTTTCAATGTAAGATTATTTGTTCTCCTCTGACGAATCTTCTTTTAATATCATTTTTTCCCAGCACACCCTCTCCGATGTGGGCAAGGTTATAACTTCTGAAATAAAGGTGACCACGGACAGCGAAGAGACTAATGCCAAGTTATATGCAACAGCATTAGAGGAGCTGCGTAATAAACTGGAAACCGACAAGCACACTAAGGTCGTGATGAAAAACCTGGCTAAGGAAAAAGCAAGGCCTGTTAATCCGTCCAAAATGACCCTGATGGAGAAACTCCAAGTGCAAGCGACAGATAAGGTTCTCGAACGAGCTACAACTCTTACCGAAAAAGAGTTGAATGCGAAGGAACGCAGGAAGAATCCAATAAAAGCGTTCAAGGCAAAAAAGGCAAACAAGGCGACTGCAACGACGATTCCCATTGTCAAAGGAAAGAAAAAAAAAGTTAAATAGGCGAGATGTTATGTAGAATGTCGATGATGAATTATTGTGTTGACAAATATTTATGTAAATAAATTCAAATGTTATTTTAACGGAAATTTGTCTAGTCCTGTGATAGTTGATGCGCAATTTATTATACACACCGCTTCACTTGATTACGAACAGATATGTTTGGTTTAATGTTACGATTTTTTTTAGACTTCGATAATCAGGGAAAAACCAAATTCAATATGCAGTATGTTTATGTTGTAAACATAAATTGGGATTAAATAGATAAATTCAATTTGTATGATGCTTCTCCCAACAAGGTCATAAAATTAGTCCTTATTTCAAAACATAACTTTATAGAAAAAAGTTATATACATAACACAAAATCAACATACGCTCAACACCTAATAGACCACGACTACAATAATTTAGAGACAAACTTAACAACACTACACATCTGCCAAAAAGGTAAACAACTTGACGCGATAGAAGAGTTCCAGATTCAAAGCATGCAAAATAGAACGAGACAAACTTCTTAACGGTAAATTAGTTTTAAAAACAAGTCCACTATTCGACACAGCTATCAAATACCACATAAAAGGAGACAGACTTAATCCACACCAAAAACCATAAAATAAATACTAAGCAACAAATTAGTTAATCCGCCCGATGATGGAGTAGAAGCTCCGAAACGCGTCGCTAATATGTATAAAGAAAGAACAAGTTGTGAAAATCAATCAGATTATAATAAAAAAAATGAGTGTGCTTAAGACCACACGACTGAAGAAAAACTTCTTTTGCTGCATCTATATGTATGTATATATATATAAATACTAGCTGACCCGGCAAACGTTGTTTTGCCATATAAATTATTTCTAGTGAATATTTTCGTAGGGAAATGTAAAATAACTAACTTATTGTAAGTGTGTTGGGATGTGGTCTATGACTTAAAGAGGAATTGAGCGCTGTGGACGTTTTGTCCCTTTCAGAACATTAGCGGATATTGGAGAACGGTGTGTATCAGCAATGAACTCAAGATTATTATTTCTTCTTCAAATCACGATTTGTCGCGTCGCTGTACGGTCGCCAACCATGATTCCAGCAAAGTCGTCAACAACAGGTGCATGAAATCCACGCATGTGCTCTACAGATGATGTTTTATCAGGATTGATGACAATAGCGTGATTGTCAGTTTGTAATTTGTAAATATTTTTGTTTGGAAGCAAATAAGTTGAAAAGTTTTCTAAACAAACATATATGATATCTAAATACAATTGAAAAGCGTTTTTGGTCAACATATCAACTGTTTTTATGCCCTATTCTAAGGGTATATTAATTTTGACGCGAAGTTTGAACCATACCATATATTTATGATCAGCATCGATAGTAATGTCGATCATGTCCGTTCGTCTGTCGGCAAAAATTGGGCATTTAACCATATATACTCTTCAGGTCCCCAAAATAATCAAGTTTAAGAATTTTTGAAATCCGCCCACAAACTCAAAAAAAAAAAACAAATTTATCGAAAAAATCGAATTTTTAGCTAGAAAGCTGAAATTTGTAATGATCTTTGAGTCATAAAACTGCTCGGGAGATAAAATTTCTAAAATCAGCCCACTGACACGCCCACAATTAAATAAAACAATTTTATTGGAAAGTTAAAGTTTGAGCTAGGGAACTGAAATTTATGATATAGACTCTGTAGGTGTCTGCTGGGAATAAGAATAGGATATCCAAAAGTTCGCCAAGCGGACTGTAGCCCGTCCCTATGTTAATTGTTTGTTTTGCTTTAGCATACTTTCTCACGTTTTTTCTCTATAATTTATTACTTTTTACCCTTCAATTGCTTCTGTTTACACTTTGATATTCAGTACATTAACAATCACAATGATTATTCCATACGATTTGTGCAAATTTCTACAATTTTATCATTCAATTTGTTTCTGTTGTTTAAAACAGGGATTCCGCACTTCAGAAAGAGATAGCTTGGTGAAAATGTCTATAGAGCATCCAGCTCGCGTCTGGCATATGGTGAATTGAGGTAATTGTAGCCGCAACGTGCGCTTTCGGAGTCCCCACCGCCCATAAAGTAAATTTGTAAAAATTTATGTGGTTCATTCGGCATTGGCAGCAATGAGAACACTTTGTAATAACCTTGACCTTTGATTTTGAATGTTGAATGGAATTGTTGACCATTTGCAGCATTATTATACCCTATTCTAAGGGTATATTAATTTTGACGCATAGTTTGTAACATACCTTAATATTGCCCGTAGACCCCTAAAAGTTACTATATTTATGATCAGCATCGATAGTAATGTCGATCTAGCCATGTCCGTCCGTCCGTCCGTCCGTCTGTCGGCAAAAATTAGGCCTTTAAACTGGACCTAGAGAGCTGAAATTTAACCATATACTCTCTAGGGTCCCGAAATAATCAAGTTTACGAATTTTTGAAATCCGCCCACAGACACGCCCACAAACTCAAAAAAACAAAATTTTGGAAAAAAACGAATTCTGAGCTAGAAAGCTGAAATTTTTTATATATGATCTATGACTCCTAAAACTGCTCGGGATAAAAAATTTTCAAAATCCGCCCACTGACACGCCCACAAATAAATAAAATAATTTTTGTATACCCTATTGTAAGGGTATATTAATTTTTTAAAATCCAAAGTTTGAGCTAGGGAGCTGAAATTTATAATATATACTCTCTATGGGCCCTTTATGCTCATGTCTAAATATTTTCAAAATCCGCCCACTGACAAGCCCACAATTATTTTTATTTTTGAAAATTCAAAATTTGAGCTAGGGAGCTGAAATTTATAATAGGTATATACTCTCTAGGGGCCCTTTATTCTCATGTGTTAATTTTTTTTAAATCCGCCTACTGACACGCCCACAATTAAATAAAACAATTTTATTGAAACACCCAAGTTTGAGCTAGGGAGCGTTTTTTTTTATAAAATCCTTTAAATGTTATATAACAAAATATGTAGAGCGTTCTTAACAGTTCAACCATACTTAGACTTTTGTCACGCCCACTTATGAGGGATAGGAATAAGAATAGGGTATCCAACAGTTCGCCCAAGCGGACTGTAGCCCGTCCCTATATTTTTTAACTAACTTTAACTAACTGGTTCACGAAATTGTGCCATGCTCATACGCACATCTGCATTATCTTGTTGGACTCGTTCGTCTGATCTTTGGGCTCTTCTATTTCGCATGTCTGTCGTTCTATTCGTTCTTGGTCCTTTGCGTCTTGCTGACATTGTTTACTACACACTTAAATAATTAAATTGAAGTACTTAATGATGGAAAACAGTATACTGTTCTTTTTTTGGTTTTTGCCAAAATAAATACATAAATACAAAATGAAAAAAACCTGTCACGCTGTAACACGCTGGATGGTCAAAATAAGACATTTTGAAATTTTGTTTTTTTTTTCTTTTAAAACCCGTACTGAGAAAATACCTTTCCAACAAAGTATAAATCATCAAAAATGCTTCGGCCAATCTCGAGTTATGGGGTTACATCGCTTCGGACACTTTCTTTTATATATATAGATATATAAATAAATAAAAAAAAATAATATTTGTGAAGATTTTTTATTTTTATTCATTGTTTTCATTATTTTCGTTAGCGGATATATCAGTAATTACCATGGTTGATAGTTAGACCGAGACAATAGGCTTATGGTATGAGAAATAAGATACATATGTTTTTGAATGAAAATTAGAAAGATATCTGGAGAAAACTGCATCGATTGTTGTTCCATGTCTTGTGGTAGGCTCATTTCGGTTATTATTCATTTGTAGTTCTAATTTATCTTGTAGACAATTTACCAAGAGGTGTCCATCTTCGGACGCGAAATTAATATTGAAATCCGCTGCTGAAATCAGTGGCAACGTATGATACTAGGCTAAAACGGCCCCATATAGGTCCTAGAACCTTCCAACCACTTTTATGGGAGGGAAAATACAGTTTTACGCCGAATCCGAACGGCAAATTTCAGACGTTCGCAAGAGATGCCAACAACACGCGGGTCCCCATCTAAGTACAAACTACGCACTACGTCGTTTATTTGCGGTGATCGAACGAGGACCGATTTATTCGACGTGGCAAGGTCGTTGTCATGGCAACTTATGATAGTTTTCTACTAATTCTTCAGAGCCTACTCGACCGTAAATCATAAGTCTTTTATATAAAAACTTTATAATATTATTAACTGTGTTATTGGGCGAAATGTAAACAACTACCATTATGATGTTTGCTCCATCGTCCAAAACACAATGAGCAACACATATATCACCAATTGCTGACTGAGATATGTATACAATTCATGCACTGGTTACAATGCGATACAGACAATAGGCCTGCACTGTGTCTTAGATAAAAGTACGTAACTGGCTATGAGAGAAAGAGAAAGAAAATGTGTGCTCGCACCTCTCTCTCTTGCCCCTACAGTAATATACGAAACGTAACTCTCTCTTTTTCTATCTTCACTAACTTATATTTCCCTCTTAACTTCCGTTTGCCTTGCCCGATCACACCCCATAACGCATTCACCAGCTTACTCCCCAAGGCAAGCGTGCGTAAAAAAGTTTTACTTCAAAATAATATTTTTATTTTTCCTTCAAAAGCTCATAGAGTAGAACTTCGGTACCTGAAACTCTCTTCGATGTCGCCTTTAAGTAACCTTTCTCCACCAAATAGCTGGGTCTTGGAAATTTTGTCTTTTTCTTAGTGGAATGCAAATGCGCTATTCCTTTAACCAAATGCTCGCCACTACGCAATTCATCCGAAAAAAACAGTTTCAATGGTCACATCCTCTACCGAACGAACCCATTCTCGGTGTTTGTAAGGAATAGTTACCCCAAACGCCACAGTATTGGATTTCCGTGGCGCTGATTTCAAATGGGAGTTTATGTATTTTTCGTATTTTTATTCGAGGGCCATCAATGACTTTACTCGCTTCCGGTAAATTACAGATGTCGGCAACTGTTTTAGATATAGCTTTCACCTGCTTTGGATCGGTTTGGATAGATGATAAGAGCTTAGTATTGCCCTCTATTGAGAAGTAACTTGTATTTCCCTCTCAACTTCCGTTTGCCTACACTTCAGTTTGCCTACACTTCCGTGACGCATTCACCAGCTTACTCCCCAAGTAAAGCATGCGTAAAGAAGTTTTATTTCAAAAAATTTAATAAAATTGTGATAAAACAAAAAGGTCTCGGTGAGATTGGGCGCGTTCAATTTACAAGTCAACTACTAGTGACTACTATTTTACCTTTTCTCATTGATCAAATAACTCACGTGACCATCGTTTGGCAAGTGATAGACATTTAATTAGTAGTGAACTTGCAGTTGACTTGCAAATTGAACGCGCCAATTGTTTCCGACCTTTATGGAGCAGCGGGCTTCTCCATCGTCATTCTGCACAATCTGACAAGTTTGGCAGGGATGCCAAAACTAGACATGGCTCTGTATAGCTCGTCTCTATAAATGATGTCATATGCGGCCTTAAAATCTATAAAAAGATGGTGGGTATCGATTTGGTGGATTCTTGGGTTTTCTCCAGGATCTACCGTAGTGTGAATATCTGATCGGCCGTGGACTTACCGGGCCTAAAACCGCGGTAGGGGCTAATCAGGTCGTTGACGAATGGTTTCAGGCGTTCACACAGTACAGCAGACTTGATCTTGTAGGCAGTATTCAGGAGACTGATGCCTCTATAATTGGGGCAGTTTAGAGGGTCTCCTTTCTTGTTGATCAAGCAAACGATGCTGAGGACCAGAAACAACAACTATGGGTGAATAAAATTCATTGACCAAGGAGGAAATAGGCAAACTCGAGCTTACAAGGAACAAGGCAAATCTATCCGTTTCATAGCCGGTAAGATTGAAATATGATTAACTCTTGTTCATAGCTATCTTAAGTACCCTGAGGACTATGGAAAAACTGGAAAGGAAGAGTAAGAAAAGAAACAATAAGTCAGTATCGACGGGCGATACTGAGACCTGCTTCAAATTCAAGACTTTCCGTAAGTAAACTCAAGGCAAAAACTGGAGTTAAAGCTAGTCGATCAACTATTCTAACCATCGCATCGTGTGATACAGCACGCCAATCATATTAGACACAAAAAAAAATAAAAACATAGGGGCGGGCTACAGTCCGCTTGGGCGAACTGTTGGATACCCTATTCTTATTCCTATATCTCATAAATGGGCGTGACAAAAATTTAAAGGATTTTATCGAAAAAACTAAGCTTTTGTAAATAAAAACGCTCCCTAGCTCAAACTTTGGTTTTTCAATAAAATTGTTTTATTTAATTGTGGGCGTGTCAGTAGGCGGATTTAAAAAAAAATTAAGTATGAGCATAAAGGGCACCTAGAGAGTATATACTATAAATTTCAGCTCCCTAGCTCAAACTTTGGAATTTCAAAAATAAAATAAAAATAATTGTGGGCGTGTCAGTAGGCGGATTTTGAAAATATTTACACATGAGCATAAAGGGCCCCTAGAGAGTATATATTAAAAATTTCAGCTCCCTAGCTCAAATTTTGGTTTTTCAAAAAAAATATTTTATTTAATTGTGGGCGTGTCAGTGGGCGGATTTTGAAAATTTTATGTTCCAAGCAGTTTTATGGGCCAAAGATCATATATAAAAAATTTCAGCTTTCTAGCTCAAAATTCAATTTTTCCCAAAATTTGTTTTATTTAATTATGGGCGTGTCAGTGGGCAGATTTTGAAAATTTTATGTCCCAATCAGTTTTATGGGCCATAGATCATATATAAAAAATTTCAGCTCTCTAGCTCAAAATTCGATTTTTTCCAAAATTTAGTTTTTTTGAGTTTGTGGGCGTGTCTGTGGGCGGATTTCAAAAATTCTTAAACTTGATTATTTCGGGACCCTAGAGAGTATATGGTTAAAATTTCAGCTCTCTAGGTCCAGTTTAAAGGCCTAATTTTTGCCGACGGACGGACGGACGGACGGACGGACGGACATGGCTAGATCGACATTACTATCGATGCTGATCATAAATATAGTAACTTTTGGGGGTCTACGGGCAATATCAAGGTATGTTACAAACTATGCGTCAAAATTAATATACCCCTAGAATAGGGTATAAAAAAGAAACCGCCATTGAACGCAGCACGCAAAAGTCACTTTGCAATAAGTCACATCAATTGGAGTCGTTAGTGGCATACCGGCGTCTTTTCAGATGAAAAAAAGTTTAATTTGGATAGACCTGATGGATACTATTATTTCACGATTTGAGAAAGAAAGGTACTACTTCAAAGGCGACACGGCAAAGGAGGTGGTGTAATGGTATGGGGAGCAGTAAGCTTTTACGGAACTGCAAACTTTGATTTTCAAAGTTTAACTATTTCTAATTTTTATTATAGAAGGATTTAAAAAAATCGTGCTTTTCAACTGATGTTGAACTTTAACGACTTTTTGTCATCGTCGTTTCGGGAACTTTATTCCATTGCTAGTTTTACCTCCTCAGCCTTAAAAAATGTCTGCCTGAGAGGGTTAGGCCTTTTGAATCCATTTGTTTATTCAAACTCAAGAAGCAGCAGTTTCCTATTACAGTAATGCTCCAGTAAAGAGGATCTTCGAATCCCAGCCCCCAGGTGCGAGACTACAAGGAACCTCTGTTTTGAACACCAAGCCATCGCGGATCCAAGGGCGCTTTGTCTGGACAACTGGAAGCAGCGTGCCCGGGAAGGATAGAAGGCTAAAGTGTTTCAGGCAGAGACTCCTCACGGTTCGGGAGCCGCTTAAGTAAAAGTTAGAAGTAAGCATGCTCTTGTTATTGATTATTGCTTGATCTGTTTAACAACACCGGTAGTCCCCAGTGTGTAAACACACAGATTTGAATGCACACTTCTGGGAGAGTTGCAAGATGTTGAATGTGTTGCTAAGCTAAAATGAATGTTAAAATGACCTATAAGCGATTTATCTCCAATTATCGCCTTTTAAGACAAGGGCTGTTGTTTGTCCTTAACTACCTCAAAGTTACTGCTATAAGTAGTGACATTTTGTCCAAGCCGATTGGTGTTTGCTAGTTTGATAAAAGCATTTACTTGGTGTTGTCCTCGCAAATTTTAAGACTAACGCACAAAACGGCCGATGATTTCGATATTGTCCGAGTGCCCCCTGTTGAAGATAGTGAGTTCCACTTTGACACCTGCCCTGCGCCCAATCTGCTTCAGAGCACGTTTGAAAAAGTTCAGAAAAAAACAAGGAGAAAACAAATTTTAACAAGGGCACGATCATGCTCAGGAAATTTGTTCATCAAAGCTCAATTACAATGCTCAAGGTCAGACTCCTTCTTAGTCCAGTACGGCGAAGCTACGATTGAAGGGATCATAGCGCTACCACCAGACTGCATCCCTACTGGTCGGTCTGTGGCCTCCCGGTCTTAGATCACTTCAAAATTTTAGGCCATCAAATCCTGGTGGATCCATAGAGTTATAGGTCCTGTCTATTTTTTACGATTTCGACGCATTCATCCTCCCATTATTGGATGCATATGATCTATCCTACCCTTAGAGATCTTTCACTCAAATTTACGGAGATAAATAACTCTTCTTGGTTAACCTCAGGGGACCGGCAATTACAAGTTACGAGATCAGTTGCAGGTATAAGCTGTGTTTAACTAACGAAAAATAGATCAGAAAAGCACAAGTGAGTGAAAACTGAAGCATCAAATCAGAATAGATAAGTACAGTCATATGTTTTCCTGTGAAATTTCAATTAGATGATTCCCCGTGCTTTCTTTCCTCTTTTGAGTGACCATTTTCAATGTTTGGCCTGATGTCGATTTGATAACAATTTTAACTTGAATTATGTTATTCTTTTAATTTTTTCTATCAATATGCGAATATTTGTAACTATAAATTGAGATATACGATATCTAATGTCAAACAAATAAATGAGGTGGCATCAGTGAAATTTGAATTTCTTTCTCAAAACCAGGTGCACTGATCTGCACAGCTTCATGGAACACAAAGTGACAGAATGTAGAACACTTTGGGGTAAGATTTTTACTCATGGAACACAAGATCCTGTACTTTTCTGTTCTTTTTTTTACTTTTATGTGCAGCTCAGGTTCAATTAACACACCTACTGTTAGCAGCTATTGCTATGGAAAAAGAGAAGCCCATTGACAGTGAAGGAATACTTTTGGTTACTTTGATTTTCAATGAAAATGTTTTTATTTTCAAATATTTGGAGTACAAAACTTTGCTTAAATAAAAACGAAAAACAGTAATTTGTTTGAATTTATATATGCACCAGTCTATCTTGTCTACTGAAATTTGATTTGCGCGCGCCGTTTCGGGAATGCAAACCCTTAAAAACGTAGTTCGTTATCAGGGTCCAGGGCGCATATTAATTCGGATGCGTTCTGACGGGCAATTGCAGGGCTGATTGAGCACACTGACACTGTGCAGGTATGCGTTTCCGAATTTACCCATAATTCATTCTTTATACTTTTAGTGAATCCTTGTTTTCTATGATTCCAATGTGTGCCACATTCATGACTCTTATCATCTTTTGGGTTATCCTCATCACCAAAACCCTAGAGTCGATATTTGTTTAGGAATATTATTTAAAATGCGGCTCTACCTGTACTTGCAAGACCTTGAGCTATTTAGGAAAAGTTCGTTGTAGGTAAGTAGGTAGGTAGGTAGAGGTGGCGGTTCGGCCTGAACCCAATTAGCACTTGTGCCTTTTTGTTACCACGACTCGTGTGACCTATGTGGTAGTGGTTGTAGAGGGTTTGATGTGTGGCTATATCCAATCTGTGGAGTTGAGAAAACGGATAAGATCTTGTATCCCTTTGCCCGATATAGCGCTAAGGTCGTCCAAGAATGGTTGATTCAGTACCCGCAGTCTGGCTCTTGCTAGTGCCAGACATTCGCAAAGGAAATGGAAGAGAGTTTCTCTTTCATTTACATTCCCGCATCTTCGGCAGTAGAGGTTAAATGGGACACCTAGTTTGGCCGCATGGTCTCCAATTGGCTAATGCCCGGTGATTATCGCCGTAATTCTGGAGACTTCTGGCGGGTTCTGTTTAGAAGATCCTCTGTTTTTCTTTTGTCATAAGTAGGCCATGGGTGTTTTCATAAACGTCTGCCTAACATAGACCTGCGTTAGACTTGTTCATAAAGTCAGATTTTTGATCGAACTAAAGGTCCGTTCGCGTACTTTATGTGTAGAAAAATGAAAACTGCCAAATCTCAAAAATCGAGAGAATCCTCTCATTTCAAAGAAAAGTACGCGAATGCTTTTGTGTAAAAAAATGAAAAACGTCTAAGGTTGGCTTGAAAAGAAGCAACCGCTGTTTTTTTTTTTTTGCTAGCAAACTCATAGGATTTCATCATTTGACAGTTTTCATTTTCTTACCAGCCGAAATTCTGTGGGAAGAAAAATGAACGAAAGTACATTTTTCTTTCGTTCATCTTTTTACCATTTTCTCAGTACGCGAACGCGTTTGTGTAGTTTTGCACGAAAGTTTATATAAATTTACGTTTGCATATTAGTTCGCGAACGGACCTTAAGTTAGATGAATTGCAGAAGATATGTTCATAAACGTCATAAATGTCATCAGCATCTGGCAGATAGTGCATCCATATTTTTTTGACTGCAGAAAGCGCGAGAGGTAAAAACAAAAATTTAAAGTGCGAAAAATGTATGTTTTATTAGCGATATGTATGTATTTTAATAATTTTGTATTTACAACCAAATTTAACTTTCTTTTAGGGGAAGTAAAAGCTGCGGCGTGGAATATGGCGAAAAGGAAGCTATTAATTAAAAAAAGAATTCTGATGGAAAAAGAATTGAACTCTGGGAAAAAGAAAAAGATTTCTTTGTGGAGGACGGTGCTATATGAAATGAAAAAAGTTGATACATTCTTCTCCTTTGATGTCTTGTCGACGATTATGAAAACACCCCATATCTTCCTTTATATGAAGCAGTTAGTTGACCTTCTCCAGTTTTTTTTCGAGAAGATACGAAACGGAGATGAACGTTTAATTGTTCTGTGTCCATAAAGTACCTATATTTTTTACCCTGTAAAAGTTGTAAATAAGTTAAGTTTCAATATTCATCTTTCTTTCGTATTTGGAAATTCATTGTCAAAACGAAAAGTAAGGATATTTTGTCACCGATTGCACTGGATTTGGAAGCGGCGAGACCGCCATCCTCATACATTTGCCACGTGCATTATGCAACGGTTTTTTTCAAAACCAAACGTCACACCAGCGACGATAAACAGGATTTATCAGGAAAACTCAGCGTGGCCCACCTGGACACTCGGTCATCACTTCATTCCGCACCGCACATAACCCCAACATGCCGCCGGATTAAGGCAAAAGAAATGGTGAGACACAACAAATTAACATCACCACTAACACCTCGGAGCAGCAAACAAAGGCTGGAGGCTGCGCAACAATTAATTAAATTGCAGCAAACGAAGAACCTAATGGACGACGATCTCACCACGTGCCTCAGTGGTGCTGATGTAATTGCTTCTTCGCAACCGCCTCAAAAGGCGCATTCATCCAAAGCCTCCACATCTGAGGCTTCTTCAAACAACGAACAGTGGCAAAAATCCAGCAAAAGACACAGGGCTGCCTTAACTCAACCTGTTACAGAAATGGATACCACATCCCATAGTTCTTCAAATCAATTCTCAATTCTCCAAGACCTGACTATTCGGAGCTCGAATCCTCCAACAACTACCGAGTCTGACAACAACACAGCACCTCCCAGCAGTAAGCCGAAGCAGAGCAGCAGCAGTGCAGATGACGCCAACAAGAAGACACCGAACAATCCCGTCCACAACACCAACGAGGAACACCAGCGGAAACTGTCCAAGGGTAAGTTCTGTCCCCCCATAACTATGACAAGCGTAGACACTAGAAAACTTACTCTAGATTTAAAATCAAAAGATATTAACTTTAAAATTGTTAATCGTGGTGGGCGTAGTAAATTATACGTGAGCGACAGGGTGGTTCATCAACAGCTGATGGATCTGCTTAAAAACAACGAAAATGTCAAAGCGTACTCTTTTACACCAAAAGAGGATAAAACTACAAATCTCATCCTAAGGGGACTGACGGCAGACTTCTTAGAGGATGAAATACTCAACTGAAATCGATTTCATCCATTGTCGACAAAGTCTCAAGGTTTTCCACCATCCGCTCTCGGGCTCAGAAAATAACATACAATCTATTCTTAGTCAGACTCCTCCCGGGCACCTCAGCCGAGGAGATCTCCAAAATTAAATTTCTATTCAACACCCATGTCACCTGGGAGAAACCCAAGGGCAACAAAGGGGCACTGCAGTGCAGGCGTTGCCAACTGTTCGGCCATCTTGCCAAAAATTGTGCAAACAATTACAATTGTGTTAAGTGCGTCCAGCGGCACGAACCCGGGCAATGCCCAATTCTCAAAAACGAAGCGTCCATGGCAACGTGCGTTAATTGCGGCCAAAACCACCCGGCCAACTACAGAGGTTGCGACTCCTTCAAAAAATATGAGAGCAAGAGGAAGCTGATCTTCCAGGAGGCCAGGTCAAGCAGAGAAAGTAGGAAGGAGTTCGTAATTCCGAACTCAGGGGGGAACCTTACCTCATCGAAAGTTTCTTACGCGAGTCACTTCCACCAAATGAAGGATACTCCCTCCGCGAGTTATAATAATCTTCCCGCGAAGGGCAATATACTCAACCAATTTCTTGGTTTATCCAAAGAACTCTTCGGGGTGGAAATGAATGTCCTCCTGTTGAAAATAGAGGACTTTATGTCCAACCTGAACAGTTTCAACACAGTAATGCAGAAGAGACTGGCGTATCTTGAGCTCGTCAATCAAATCATGACCACCCACATATAATGACTTTAAATTTAATATCATTCAACATTTCGTCCTTAATAGAGCATAGCCGAAGAATAGAACTGCAAAAAATTCTTCTGGCTAACAACAGTCAAATTGCATTTTTACAAGAAACACATTTGAACAGCAGGCATAAAGTTTTTATTGACTGCTTTAACATAAACGACACACAACAAGGGGTGGCGATTGTCATCGGGAAAATACCCCTTATAATGTTGTTAACTGGCAATTTCAGTCTCTTCCGAGCATCTTCATTTCTATCAAGATTATAAAAAATAATGTACCAAAAGTTTACCTCCTGGGATCCATATACATACCCACAAACTGTCCTGTATTAACCTTAACAGAGGAACTAAAAAGACTCGACACTCTTAGCAGCAACTTCGATGGTACAATCATAGGGGGGGACCTGAATCCCAGAAGTCCTAACTGGGGAGACTCTAGATACAACCTTAACGGTAGAAGCCTTGAAAATTGGATTTGTAATCACAACCCATCACTGAGTAACCTAACTGCATCTTCACCCACTTTCCCTAGGAGCTCCTCCTTCCTAGACCACTTTTTAATTTCGAACCACCTTCTCAATCACTTTGACCAGAACTTCCATGTTCGGGCTCTATCGACTTTCACAGATCACTGTCCGATTTCTCTTAGAATAAAAATCGACAACGTAGAGGTGTTACTCCAAGAGCAAATAATGGTGAACTCCTTCAAGAATACGAACTGGACAAACTTCCATGAATGCCTAGACTCACGATTAATACATTAGGCGTTTTTCTTTTTTAGCCCCGAGCGGGGAACAGAGCGGGGCCCGAGCGATCAGAACTCGCTCCGAGCTGAACGTAACCTGAGCGCCCCGAGCTAATTAAGAAACAGAATTGAGCACTGAACTGTCATTAGATATTATTAATTTATTAATTTTCAAAATAGTCAGGTTTGCTTCTGAAATTGGTGTTTGTCAAGGGTTGTTCCATTTAAATTATAATTTCTAGTAAATAAACTATTGAAAAAGCACAAATAATGAATGAAGTCAGCCGCGCTCAGCTTTTCGCTCGATGTGCTCGGTCATTTTTAATCGAGCTCATCGAGCGAGCCCTGAGCTAGCTCAGAGAAAAAAAAGAAATACAAATTTTGTGCTCAGAGCGCTCCGAGCTAAAAAAGTAACACAGTTCTTTTTTTGACAGCTCAGTGCCCCGTTCGGAGCTAAAAAAGAAAAACGCCTATTGTCTCCCGCCTGAACATCGCTGCCTTTCCAATGCGGAAATTGACAGATATATCCATGATTTCAAGGAAGCTCTTGTTAACACAACCGTGCGGCACTCCACCAAAATCTCAGCCTCATTTAAAAGGTATAAAAATCTCCCAAACGAGATCGAGCAGCTCTTTAAAACAAAGCATCGATGGCAAAAAGATCTCAAAAGAATATATCACAGTAACTTCAACAGGACTAATATCGAATACAGAGAACTGTCTTCTCGAATCTCCCTGCTCAAGAAGATAATTCAGGATAAGATCAGGATCTGGCTTAACAAGCAGTTCAGAGACAGGCTGTCTAAAGTAAACCCCGGCCCCTGGGAATTTAAGGAGGTGTTCAGGATAGTAGGGAGGAAGAAGAACTTCCACTGTGGAAAGGTGGTAATGAATAACGAAACGCTAACCAATAAGCATAGTTACAGCTTTCGAAAATCACTTTAAACAAATATACCGGGAAAAAATTCCTAATTTTAATCAAGAAATCGTAAGGGAGGTCACGAACTTGACTCAACGGACCAGGCTTTCAAAATCGTCCCGTATATTCAACTTTGAAGTGGGCAACTCTGCTCTTACCCCCTTGACCACACACTTCTTCACCAGCAATTCGGAGGTGTCTAACATAATTCGACAACTAAGACCCAAAAAATCCTATGGACCTGACGGTATCAGTAACTTTATTCTCAAAAAAATCACCCCAGGGCAATTAATTATCTTACAATCTTGCTGAACAATTGCATAAACAACGGTTACTTCCCGACCGCGTTTAAGTTGGCCAGAATAATCCCAATCATCAAAAAGCAAAATGACCACCAGATCGGCAACTTCAGGCCGATCTCCCTCCTCTCTAACGTCGGTAAAATTCTCGAGCGATTAATTATCAGCAACATCCTCAGCCCTGAAGACAACCCCATTGACTTCATTCCAGATTACCAATTTGGCTTCCGCAGAGAACACTCCACGGTTCACGCACTTATGAAACTGCATCATGACATCACCACCAATCTTCGAATCAAAAAATGTACTGTGGCTTGTGCCCCTGACATTGAGAAAGCCTTTGATAGTGTGTGGAGGGACGGACTTCTTTTCAAGTGCGTGCAGCTTAACCTCCCACCCCATATCATCCATCTTCTGGACAGCTTCCTTAGCAACAGACACTTCCTCATTCAGATCCAGGGCACCAAATCCAATGATTGTGCCTGTGACAGTGGCGTTCCCCAAGGATCCATCCTTGCTCCCCCGCTGTATAATATATTCCTTCATGATTTTCCACACACCCTAATCAGTAGCGAAAATACTTGCTCTAAGGGACTACTATACGCTGATGATATCATTGTCTACGTCAGTGACACCTTCCCCCGGCAACCCGACTTCTGGAGAGACACCTCTGTACAATAAATGAGTACTACAAAACCTGGGGTATTTCAATCAACAAATCAAAATCTGAACTCATCTGCTTCAGGAACGCCAGCGGGAAAAGTGAGGAAGGAGTAGTTCGGGAAAGCAGAAGCCTAGCACTGAGACTAGATCGCTGCATCATTCAGAGTAAAAATAACATCAAATACCTAGGCGTGCATTTTAATAATCTGCTTAGATTCAATAACCATGCAAGATTTAACCTTAACAAAACCAACGACCATACCACGTCGAGTTAATCGGTTCTCGTTAGATCACCGAAATTAAACGACGTTGGGCGCGGTTAGTACGTAGATGGGGGACCGTTTGAGAACAACCGCGTGTCGTTGGCCAGTCCCATCTACAGAGTTGAGGTAGATAATATACGTGGTATCACAATGGACCTAAATTGGTCTAAGTGTGTCGGCTTCTGCCGACAGCCACATAAACCTAACCTAACCTAACCTTAACAAAGCTCGCAAGGTGTCCAACCTCTTCATGCCCCTACTGACAAATAGAGCACTACAAAAGCGCACAAAGCTGCTGCTTTACAAAACTCTGATACGTCCGATCATGATGTACGCATTCCCGGTCTGGTTTGCTATTTCACCTACCTCTGCCCTGGAACTCGAAATCCTAGAAAGAAAAATACTTCGCCTTCGTGCCAACAAAAATTTTGAAACACGAACTAAACGTTTCTCGAACACATACATCTACGAGTATAAGGACACTAATGTCAATCCCCTTATGAGATACTCTTTATTATTAATGAAAAAACAATTATCAAAATGGATAATATAAATAATGACCTCATCCGGGGGATACCTTCATCACAAGCTGGATCATCGTGGGATGACGAAAGGTACCCCTCGCCTGTTGGGGTGCTAGCACTCAATTTTGATCAGCGCCTGTTGTAGCACCGCTGTCGTTTTACCTCAAATCAACGCCTGGCCACAATAGAGGCTAGATACTCTAAAAAGCTTTTACCACGATTCACGCTATACATCATCGTATGTATCTTAAAAGAAATAAAAGAATAAAAATGAAAACAAAATGTTAAGGCTATACGTCATAATTGGGGTACAGAACTTATCCCTTCGTAATTTCCCTATTCTTAAGCACCATATGTATAACTCAGTGTAAATATCCGGACTTTTCTGTTCACTTCTTATTATCATTCTGGCAATTATAGTTTGTAACTCATCGCGAGACTAACTTACTAAATTACTTTTTTTTCTTGAGGTGTCTGAATTGGTCCATAAAGACGATCAGATCACTCATAATATACTTTTGCTTAAATAAACATAAACATAAGCATTTTAAAACAGTAGAGCGCACTCGCTCAACACAAGAAGACTTTTTTAAGACAAAACCGCATATTGTTTATATTAATATTAATTTCGCTGTCGTTGTTGAAGAGGAGAGAAGACATGAGTACTGTGTACACATTTCCTCTCTACCTCACTTGTTATCCTAGTTTTAAGTTAATATAATGACATTAAGTCAAAAGTAATAGCAACATATCGCTCCGGGAGCAAGAGCAATCACATAAAATGTAAACTAGCCAAGTGGCAATCACATTAATTCAAATCCGAGTAAGCAGGTCATACTTTACAGCCGCTGTCTATGTATATATATATATATATATATATATTCTCACATAAAACAGAAAGATGTACAAACTGTAACAGATATATATTTTGTCTCAATAAAAGAAATGTCAATTGACCTTCTCCATTGCAGATTGGCTTTCTTCAGGAAAGCTTTCGTTGTAATCCACCCATTTTTTTCCATCAATAAAAACACACAGCTCTTGCCAAACACATGCGATTTTGATTTTTTTATTACATATTCCTGCGTTTTTTTTAAGTTAATCACATCTTTAATAAACAACATTGGTTTGTGGTATAATTGGTTTTCTTCAAGTTTTACAATGTAATCAAGATATACCTATCTTTTTAAAAAATGGTTAATCAAACAACGTATGAAAAGAGAATTCATGTTACATGTATGTTTATATTCTGATTGGGGTTGTCCATTAAAAACATTACGCAAAAGTCACTAAAGATTTTTATTCATTTTCTAAAAAAAAAACTTGGTAACATCGGTTTCCAAAAATTCACATAAATACACGACGATGTCTGCAAATCTTTTTTGCGCATAAACGTATGTAAGAAATTGTGAACCCCCACAGATAAGCTGCTCAAAAATCGTTTTCTTTTTTTTATATATTTGATTTTTTTTTTCGTTGAGTAACAATGATATTTGTTTTTTTTCTTTTCTGTGATAAGAAAAAACAATAGAGAATACTTAACAATTTCGACACACATCACAGCCTATAGAATGTACAGTCTCCCGGTCTCGCTGATTCGATGGCCAGGAGGGAGAGGGAGGAAGACTCCCTCAAAATAAACAAAAATACGAGAATTATCAACGTTAAAAAAAATATACATAAATACATTTCCTTTAACAAAGTGTGTCTGTTTTTTTTTAATTTTTTTTTGTAATAAAGTTCGTTACATATACATTTATATATTTCTTTGTTTAGTTTTATTTCGACACTCGCAATGAGTGTTCTTTAAAAATGCAGAGAAAAATTCTGCGAAGTCTTATGTAGCAAAACAAACGTTATTTTGTTTCATTCAAATGTATATGATGCTCGTTTTCGCATCACATACAAATGCAGTCTTTAAAAAAGAAAAGAAAATAAATAAAGTTAAAAAAATAATAATAATAAAGTATAAATGTGAGAGCTTTAGAGGGGACGAGCGAGAACGCCCCGCTCTTTCAAATAAATATCGAATAGGTCGGCGGGACCTTTTTAGATCGTTTGGAGGAATGCAGCTAGATCTGGATTAGTATTGGCTACTGCGGCGAACTTGTCCGGGTAGTTGGTGCGCACTTCTTTGATGATGCCGAGAGCGTTTTCGCATGTCTCATCGTCGACAAACTCCTTCTTGTAGAGCACGTGAACAGCGATCGCAATGATTGCTTCGAGGAAATTTACAATTGTGTCTCGGCTCTGGATGTAGAGCAGCTTGAAGCACTTGAAGATGGCGGCGTTCTCGTCAAAGTCTTCTTTAAGCGGGAGATTCTGCAGAAAAACTGGGAGCACCTGCTGCAGGGGAATCAAATTGCAGTTCGTCATTATAAGACGGGCTATTGCTCCGCAAATGTTGTCCAAAGCACCGGGTTTGGTTTCTGTCGAGACTGCATGTGAGAGAGCGGCTAGGATTTGAGGGAATGATCTGAAAATCAAAAATTTAATTGGTGGTTCGTTTTAAAGTGCAAGTCTCGCTAAAACCTACTCAAATGATTTAGCCTCAGAGTAGAGTACCAGCTCTCCAATGCCGAAAACAGCATTCTGTCTTGCCTGGTCAAATTCATCTTGCAATCCGCCGAGCATAATCGGCAAAAGAGTATCAAAGTAGGTTCCTGTGTATGTCTGCAGAGGGGCGAAGCATTCGGCAAGCGCACCATACGCGAATGATCGCTGTGACTCTAGATCTTCGTTCTTTTTCGCTTTCTCCTGCAAAAGAAGAATAATTAAATACGTTCATCACAAGATTCTAAAAAAAACAATACCAATTTTTGGAGAATGATGGGGAAAACCCTGCCAAAGAACATGGCGAATTGCTCTGGCCTCAACGCTTTTCCGAACAGTGGAAGAATATTACCAGCGGATTCAACAATCGCCTCGTCGTACTCACTCTCCTCATTCTCGTCATCTCCGCCAGCACCTCCTGTTGGATCATCAAACTGGCACGCCACCTTGCCCAGAAGCACATCGTTGATGCAGGTGAAAATAGTGTCCCTCAGATCGTCATTGGGAATTGCCAAGTGCTTCAGATCCTTAAGTAAATCGCCATAACCCTCCAAAGCGGCCATCACCACCGACACCTCCTCATCATCACGGATGATCTGTCCTAGTTTGGGAATCAAAATCACAACAGCGTTCGACACTCCTTGCACATCATTCTGCTTGAACAACGCTAAAATGAATGTAACCAAAGCATCGATCGACACCTTGCGGATGTCCTCCTGTGGATGGTCAATCATTTTGTAGACATTCTGGTACGATTGTTCGAGATATGGAATAAAGGCAGCACCACTGTGCAGAGCAAACTCTTTCAAAACCAAAATAGCCTCCTCCTTCTCGTCCAAGTAAGAGTTCTCAACACTGTATCCAGCAATGTTTTCCAAATCATCATCATCTCCCTCTGAGTTTTCAATATCAATCTCATCGTTTTCATCGTTGTCCACGGCGGGCACAATCAAATCGTCGTCCTTGAAAGTGGGAATAACTTCCTCGGTGGAAAGAATCGATTCGTAGATCCTATCCATGATCTTGGGATACACAGCACCCATTTCCTCGTTGACAACTTCGGCGAGGGACGCAATCAAATTGTACAAAGCACGACGCACATCTGGATCATCGGCCTCGGCGAGCAGATTCAAGGCAAAGTTCATAGTATCAGTGGCCAACGGCATAAAGTTCGCCTTGCCAATGGTACGAGCGATGGCAGCCAGCGTGTCAATGGCTTGTGGACGCAATGTTATGATATCCTCGTTCTCGGTCTTGACCAAGTACATCTTAAGGAGTTGGATCAGCTGAATGAAGTAAGGCAGCATATTTTCCTTAGCGGCATTTGCTGCAGCCGACACAGCGCTTAGGGCCAATTCGCGGAGGCGAACGGAATTGTTGGTGTCCAATGCTTGGAAGAGTCTGCCAGAGAAATCAATAAAACTGTTCGCAAGAAAAAAAATAGTCACCAATAATATACCTATCCATCAGCAACGGCAAATGAGGAACAAGAGCATCTTCAAGGTTCTCGCAAAAGGTCTCCAGGGCGTAAAACATACGATCAATATGTTTCGGTTCGGTACCGCCACTCTAAACGCGCAAGACAGATAAGGAAAAATATATTATTCGTTTACGGCTGTTCAGCAAGGGAAAGGCTCGGAAAGCGGTGGTCGATGCGATCATTTTCAAACTAATCTTTAGATTTTGTATTTGCTTGCATTTTTTGACAAATTACACACAGTTAGTCCCCTTATAAACTTTAATCAAACAATAAAATAATTAGAAATTAGGGAAAGCTCTAAGGAAATAAACGAACTTTTGAAAAATTAAGAAAAATTATTCATGTAGGCAGGTAGGTAGAGGTTAGCTTCACTGACAAAGCGGACGTCTAAATGCGTCAAAAATCTCGCCCAAAGAGAAAAAATGTTCAAAGCCTTGTAACAATTCGTTTAAAATGTCGTCATTCGAACAACCTGGGTGGATGTTGTCAGTTACAAGCCGATTAAATGTAATAATAATAATTATACAGCAACTTAAGCTGCAATGAAATCCACTAAACAAGGATGGAATAAGAATGTTTTCCAGAGACAATTATGGTGTAAAGATGATCGGAGATGTGTGTCGTCGTTGAAAAAAGTGTGTGCCGGTTCGAGTTAATTTTGGAATATTTTTCGTTTCTAATAAACTTATCAAAATTTGGAAATTTATTTTAAAACGTCCCCAAACAATTGAGATGAGTTGTTAAGAAGGACTAGGCCCTTATTATGAGCGTCGATTGGGTCAATCGTTTTTGCTTGTAACTCAATCTATAGAGAAAAACGTTACTGTGAAAACATCATACTTTGGCAATTGTTTGGTTTGTTTTTGTCTGCAATCACCGATGGATAGATGTCCATCATCAATCGGTTATCGACACTCACAATAAGAGCCATACACCCCTATTATGGTTGTTAAATATCAATACGATATTTGATAAGTTTGTTCGTTTACCAATCAAATTGATAAAACGGTATTATGATTAACAAACATCAAATTTTTTGATCAGTAGTGAATAAAATACCATTTGGCGATCTATTGTGAACGGCATTGTTCGTTTTTTCCCGGTATTATGGTTGTCAAAATTTTTGATATCTATCAATTTTTCAGCCAAACGCGAATTCGTCGTTGGTAAACATATTATGGTTTATTTTATTGATTTGTTTTGTAAATAATAATGTCTACGGTAGAAATTTCTTTCGGTGAAAATGATATTGTGGAAGAGGATAATATGAGGCAAGAAAACATTCGGAAAAAATTACGTGATGTTTCTAATCCAGTGGATTTGGACGAACAAATAAATGTATGTACATACTTTAATCTTTAAATTTTCTTAAAAGTAATTAAAACTCGGTTTTAGATTTGTACAAAACTTTAGACTTTCGAAGGAAGCATTCCTTAATGTATTTGATGACTTCAAGGACAAATTGAAGCTTATAAAAAGACAGCGATCTGTTCCCAACATACTTAAGCTTGCTGTTGTCTTAAAATTCCTTGCGCCAGGAAGCTACCAACTAAGCGTTGGGAATGATTATAATATTGGCATGGCGCAGCCAACTGTGTCGGTTGTTTTAAAGGAAGTATTAAATGAAATAAAGTGAAATGTCAAACGAAGTGCGCACTATTCACAAGAGTTTTTGTTAAATATTCACAATGAGTCAAAAATTTGTCAACCGTTGTTCATAATACCGAATAACAAATTGATTGACAAATTTTATCAAATGTCAAAT
Source organism: Portevinia maculata (assembly GCA_949715645.1). Taxonomy (NCBI): domain Eukaryota; kingdom Metazoa; phylum Arthropoda; class Insecta; order Diptera; family Syrphidae; genus Portevinia; species Portevinia maculata. The sequence goes on along the minus strand of OX454527.1, from coordinate 79,104,651 downwards.
AATTGATCTTTGACAATCGTAATGAGGCTGATAGTCTAAATATTTTCGTTTGTTAAGCAATTAATTAAACAAAATGCTTTAGTTGAAAACTCCACAAAAAGGCGCGTGGCAACAAACTTTGTAAGGGTGAATTTTTTCGCGGCGAATCCACGAGCAATATTTCATAGCATTCTATGAAAATTCAATTCTTCGAGCCTACAAATAGTATCCTATGAAAAATTGCTCAGTTAGATTTCTATGGATTTCAAAACTGAACTGATGCTTTTCACCACCAAAACCAAAATAGCAACCTTCTCACTTCCCCGCTTAATTAACCAAAACCTTCCTTTATCCACCAGCGCAAAATACCTTGGAGTCATGCTTGACCCCAAACTCAACTGGAAGTCCAATATCGAACACCGAGTGCGGAAGGCAAGCATTGCTTTCTACGCAAAACTTTCCGCAAGAACTGGGGGCTTCAACTAAAGATGGTTCGTTGAATGTACACAGCGGTGGTACTTCCCATCCTCACCTACGGATCACTGGCATGGTGGCCCGCCTTAAGCAAAGCCTATAACGTCATTAAATTAAGTTGACTCATTAAGAAGTAGAACAGCTGGAATTGGAACACAGGAGCCCTTCGATCAAGTCCGACCGAGGCGCTCAATGTGATTCTCAATTTTCTGCCAGTGGATCTGCATATAACAAACATTGCAGCGTGTAGCGCTGTTAGATTGAAGGAATCTAAATGTTGGTCTGAAAGGCCTTATGGCCATACCAGCATCCTACTTTCCCTTTTCGAAGGGAAAGGGTGAATATCTACAGACTACATTGCACCCAAACTCAACTTCCATAAAAACTTCTCTGTGGGATTCCCCACTAGATCAGAATGGGAGGAGAATGCGGTCGTAAATGAATTCGACATACCTATCTTCACAGATGGTTTCAAGATGAACTGTGGAGTAGGAGCTGGCATTTTCTCAACAGAGTTAGATATCTCCAAAAGTCTTCGCCTTCCCATCGCAGCCAGCGTCTTTCAAGCAGAAGTACTTGCAATTAAGGAGGTGTGTAGACTGTTCCTCAACATAGTGACACCCAGAAACAAATAGACATCTTCGTCGACAGTCAGGCCACGATTAAGGCTGTCGGTTCAACTAAGTCAACTTGTTGTTGAATGCAGGGAGACGCTGAACAGGGCTTGTCATCGGTTTGATATCACTCTCTCGTCTGGGTTCCCAGCCATAGGAACATTGAAGGAAATGAGAAAGCCGATGTGCGTATCTCATGCGGAGGAGGTCTTCCCTCCGCTGGGATATGTAAAGAGAGAAATCCTCGTGCATTTCACCTCAAGAGCTGAGACTAGATGGATGAACCTTACGAATTGTGTCATTTCAAGGAAGATCTGGCCAACCTACGATAATGCCAGAACTAACAACCTATTAGCCAGAACGCGTGTAGATGTAGCCAGACTAACAGCAATTAGTATGGGCCATTGGCCATTAGGAACTCACGCAGCCAAGCTTGGCATCCCCCATAACACCCAGTGTCGTAGCTGCGCTGACACAGACAAGAGTGAAACAGTGTTCCATCTTCTCTGTGAGTATCCGGCCCTAGCCAAAACCAGACGCAGCGCACTAGGTCATCCCTTTTACGATGACCTTTAGCCCATCCAAAGCATCCATTTCAACAATATCATCAAATTTCTCAACTCCACAGGCTGGCTTTGAGCTCCCTCAACACCCTTCTTCCCCATTTATTTCAGGTTTCGTTAGTTGTGCTATCTAAACAGCGCTCAATGCGTTTTTTTTTTGTGTTTTTTCCTCGTCAGGTAACGGCGAATACAGCCACTTAAGCCAACCAATCCATGAAAATTCAATTCTTCGAGCCTACATATAGTATTCTATGAAAAATTGCTCAGTTAGATTTCTATGGATAGTATTCTATTCTGCCATTTTAATTAAGTGCTTCACTATGTGACATTTCCACTATAGAAGTAGTACGCTATGAAATGCCCACCGTAAATTGTATGACATTATATTTCTTTCTTTCTATGGAAAGTGACTGATGGTAAGCTATGAAATATTGCTTGTGGAGACGATGTGTTAAGAAAGACTGCCTGCATACTTTGCGATGAAGTGATCTTAAGTTTGTATCGAATTTTAAATGGTGGGCGTGTAATGGACGGATTTTGAAAAACATTACAATTGAACATTTCCTGACATGGCTAGATCGGCACAATTTTTGGTGCTGATCATTAATGTAATCACATGATATCCGTTCGGAAAGGAATTTGTTCTACAAAACTAATCTAGTTGGAGAATCAATTTACGCTTATAGTGTTCTCATTCCGAACTTGCGTGAAGGTATTGATATTTAGAAAGAATATTTCCTCGACGAATAGTTGTCGGAGACCATCGGAGAGAAATTGGCATGCGGAAGAAAAAGCATCTTATCCCGATGAACCGAACACTGCCAGTGCTGGTGTGCGTTTCGTTTTGTCGGAGAAATGTTCCAAACAGCTGATCGGAACAATAACCAGAAGAAAAAATGTTCACGAACACCGTGATGGTGCCAAAGAGAAGAAAATAGCAACATCATAATGCTTTGTAGGAAATGAGCAGTAGCCCGAGTAAAGTAAGTAGGTATGATTATCAGTGCGTTCACCGGAAAATTGCGACAAAATGTGCACAGGAGCAATCGCTGCAACACAAAACAAGAGCAGCCAGGAATACAATAGTATCGAGCCAGGCGAAGGGACAACATTCTCATACTTATTTTGAGATTGGAATGAATAAAACAATGTTCTCCTCGAATAAACTTTCTTTTCGAACGAATCTCAAAATACATAGGCAAGCCTAAGTCTTGCATATGCTATCGAGACATATATCTTCTAAAAGTCGCATATAATGTCCTATCCAACGTTCTATGTGAACGTCTCAGGCCGTTCTGAGACAAAGTAATCGGCACGTAGCAAGGCGGCTTGCGGCCAGACTGTGATCGACAATATACTAAATCTTCACATGGAGGCAAATCCTGGAAAAACCAACGAGTTTTAAGTCGGACTCACTATCGATTTATCAGAAAGCTGGTTGCTAGCGTTCATTGTCAGAGGGCTCTACAAGGCAATGTCCGAATTGGGGATCCCAGCAAAACAAATCCAGAACATTTAAAGTTTTTTTTTTACATTGCTCCACCTCTTGCAAAGGTCTGACAAATATTCAAAAGTAGGTTTTAGGCCCTAAATTTGCCGTAAATGCGTAGTCCGCCCCTGCTCCGCCAAGAACGCTGACACATGCCGCGGTGTCCAGGAGGCCGGACCATTGCTTAGTGAGCAAGTTCTGTGTTGCGTGAACCTGCACTGTGTTCCGGGAATCAATCTTGCTCTGCAGCAGTAGAGCACGTGTCAAAGGCACAATCTTTAACAGATTAGTCCAAAACCAACCATTTATTCGTGGAGTCGGAGTTTACTTTAATTCCACGATACTCTTTAGGGGAGATCCGACGAATTACCCTAAGAAACCGTTACAATTCGGGTTGGCAAAGCATATGGATTCAAAATCCTAGCCCGGGCCACCAAGTGCAAACTCAGCAAAACACTGAGCCTGTCACTTCTGCTTTATGGCGCCGTCACGAATACGGAAATATTTTACTGTCTTAATTTGCCCCTTTCAACGGAGCAAAAGGCAACATGAAAAAAAAGCTTAACAAAGTGAAATAAAACGAAAAGAGGAGAATATTTGAAACTAAAAAAAGGGAAAGCCAATCTTAAACGAAAACCATGAATAAAGTCAATTCAATTATTTATTAAAGATTACTTTTCGAATAATGATCACACCAACTTGGCTAAAATTGAAAGACAAATTGATGTGTCTTGTGACGATGCATAACCCAATTAGTTAACAAAGATTTTCGTTTGAACTGAAGACCACTGAAGAGCAAAATTGAGTCACTATTTGTTTTTCCTGAATGTGCTAAAGCTGAGTTCGAATTCTTGTTAAGGTAAAAGGGTGAAAACAGCTTTGAATGAATCAGAAAGATAGAATAAAAGGCAGCCGGTTACAACTTACCCGCAGTTCATTGCACAATTGCTGCAAAAATTCAAACAAAATTGGCAAAATATCGGGCGCGTATTTGGTGATGTCTGGCTGCAAGTGCTCGGAGAATTGTCCGAGGGCAAAGAATGCCGCATTGCGTACAATCGGATTGGCGTCAGTGATGCCCACTTTGACAATGTTCAACATGGTTTCCAAATACTTGTTGCAGATGGCTTCAGAGCAGCCTTCAGCAATGACTGCCATGCTGAGGTAGGCGGCCTTGCGTGCCAGGGGATCACTCCCTTGCAGTGCTGGCTCCAGAAGCTGCAACAGTGGTGGGATGAGTTTCTCTGGTGGAACATGCAATGCCAGCAGATCCATGGTCTGTGTTGCTGTGGTCATTGGGTTGGAATTGTCTTCACCAAGGAAGTACTCTTCATCATCATCTGTAAAAGAGAAACTTGTCATGCACAGTTAGTGAAGCTAGAATTGCTGTTTTACCATCTACAGATTCGGGTTCAGTGGCCATTAAATTGAAGACAACCTGAATTATAGGTTCGACCAGCTTCTGTTTGACGATGACCTTCTTCTTCAAACGTACCAGCCAGCCAATATATGCCACGGTCTTGACACGCACTGCGCTGTCCAATTGCGTGTTGTTTGATGCCTCCAAGCAAAAGTCTAGCAGAGGCCGTATGTTGGAAGTCAGCAGCCTAGGCGTATAGTCAGCCATGCTCTCCAGAATATCAAAGGCTTGGACAAACTAAATCGGAAAATATTTAGGTAAATATTAATTCATCACAGCAACTCTTGCCAAACTTACCTTATCAGCGTCCTGGACGGCGAATGACTGGAGAGACTTGATGACTAATGGAATTGACTTCTGATACGTCTGTTCGGCGGCATTGTGACCCAAAATGAATGGCACCAAGTATGTCATTCCCAGGAGAATGTTGTAAATAACCGGAGTCGCCATGTTTCCACTCGCTTCAGTGGCGACCAAAGCCGCAGTAAACATCTCACAGATGGATTCCATGTGTGGAACAAATTGTTCCGGTGCGACGTCAGTCAAAGTAGCGAAGATCGATGACCCCAGTTCACTTTGCTTGGGATCAGCAGAACTACAGTGACTGTAGACAAATTGCAAAACTTCCTGGGTCCATGATCCCTTCTTGTCGACCTCATGACGAATCAGCACACCAATAAACTGAGCGATGGCATTCCGAACGGATTTTTCTTGTTCCTGCATCAGAGCGTTCAACATTCCTTGTTTGATGCTGCAAAGAAAAGTTGACCAATAATTTTTGCAAGGGATTTGAAAAAGTTTGCTTTATTTTTCTTACACAAACTGCTGCTCCGGAGGAATCATTTGCCAATTGCGCAGCTTTCCCAAGCGTTTTTTCAACAAAACCGCCGAATATTGACGGATTTGAGGCTCCTTTGATGATACTACGATTTCACATAGTGCTGGAATGGTTTCCGGATGCTTATAGGCTTCTTGCAAGTCAGCTGTCGCCTGGGGAAAAAAGAAAAAAATTAATTAAATAAGACAAATAAAGTTATTGAACAAATTATTTCCGACAGTGAATGGGTAGAGTTAATGCGTTCTAATGTGCATTAATCGAACAACAATTGGATTAGGAATTACTAAAATTAGAGTTAAATTTAAGAGGTAGTTCAATGATTATGATGATTAAATGTAAAAAAAAGACAAAAACAATCCGTAGACTGACTTGCTTGTGTAGACAATATAGGTTGCCGATAACAAGCATCAAACAAGTTGCAAAAAGATCAAGCTGGAGTAACAAGGTCACCGTCTACTACAAGTTAACATCATCTTTTGTTCTGTGCAATTAGATTTCAATATGAAGGCTGCTTTGGAAGAAGTACTGCTTATCATTTGCTCCAAGCATCTTAAGTTCTCAATAGGTATTTATACTTGATTGATGACGTGGTCGATTTGTCGAGATGACGTGTTTACAAAGCTTCACTGATAATATGGAAGATAAATAAACAAAGCTCACGCCATCTTCATTGAAATTGGTAGTATTCCTTTTTGAAGAATTATCTCTGCTTTGATATTGAAAAAAATCAAGTCCATAGTTATGGAATGGATCCAGGGACCCTACTATGTAATTCGATTCTAGAATAAATTCGCAAAATGCGCACTACGTAACTCTATAGCAAGCCCTAATAACCAAAAATCGAATAAGATCTCGAATCTTTGTCGAAAAGTTGGTACTATCTAATTCTAAATCGAATGTCAAAAGCCTTCGTATTCACAAATTATTGTTCTAATGTAAATGTGTGTTGCGAGCTGGCTGTGTTTAATTGGAAACCTGTAAACATGTAAGTAATAAAATTGGTGATATCTTCCAAATACATATTGCATAAAACTGTTAAAATATATTTTATGAGTAGAATCATCTAAAAGGCCAAATAAAATGGTCTCAATTTGAAATTCTAGAAGAAATTCTTCACATTATCGGCGAAATAAACGGAGAAAAATCCTTTATATATTTATTTCATTATATAAAGTTCTACATGTCTATACATGATTATAAATATTATTACTTTAAAACATGCTCAAATCGTTTCACAAAAAATGATTGTTTATTGCTTCTTTTTTTCCTGTATCTGTCAATTTAAATGAGAGACTAGTTCAAAATTCCAAAGTTTTGTGCGAAAGAGTTGTCATTGCTTATATTCGATTCTAATTTCATACATAGTACTCACTGTTTGAAAATACAATCGGAAACAACTTTCGAATAGAATCGAAAAAAGAGAAACCACAGACAAGACATTCTTTAAGCAAATGTGGTATGCTGTGAATTTATTTTATCCGGAATGGATATCCATGAAACAATTACTGCTCCATCAAGGATTAAATGGCTGTTAAAATGCATTTGATAGACGCTAAACTCTATGGATTTTTGAATAGCCATATAATGTAATATTTAGCTACATTGCGGGCGTTAAGGAATTTAGGGTTAGAAAATAGGGAGAGATGCCGATGCACGTTGGTTTTGAATGTTTGTAGATTATAATGTGAATGAAAAATGGAGAAGAGCGTTTCACATTCCTGTTGTACGGCTAAAGAAAGATTCCTTGTATTTCACTGTACAGGCTTAAGGGTAAACTGAAGCACATTCTTTGTACAGCGGGTATTGCGGTTGAAACGTTCTGCGGTGGAATGCAACTGGAATTTCGTTTGAGCAAGAGAATGCATTTATGCCCCCGTTTAAACGGTGCCGTATTTGTCCCTCATTAAATACATATGGTTGGGCTTCAAGAGTTTCTAATAAAAGAGTTTCACTTTGCAGAACATCCACCTCACCCACAACATCCATCAATGCACAACCAGTGAAACTAAAAAACCTTATAAGGTAGAAAAGGAACTGTGGACTTTCATCCACGATAATTGCAATCATCAGTCGATACATATTTCCAATAAATTGGTTGAATGAATAACAACTTGTGATCCCATGTGAAGTGGGGGCCGCAGTTGCAGCGCTGTTTCACAGCTTGCCACAGTCGATCATCAGACTTTGTTTTTCTTTTTTGGGTGCGCGACTTTCAACACTGAAGCACTCAGACTCATTACTAGTACATTGCACTGCCAGAAAGACACACACACCACTATTACTGAAATGTTCTCGTTTTTCTAAGAAAAACTCATCGCATTGTCTAGAAAACTTATCGGAGATCTTATTTCCTGTGATCATTTTATGACCCGCTACCCAGACAAGTCTAAGTGAATGGAGAATTCAGACCGAATTTAGGGAAATATCTATTTTGTTAGTGGAACAGCGCTGTAACTCCAAGGCCCACTTTTGCGTGATAGCAATCACAAGTGGATGTTGTTCATTAAAATATTTCAATTTAAATTGAAAGCTAAGCCAATGTAAACCGAAAAACCACTTGGATATATATTTCCGTCCCCACTTTGTCAGTCATCCAAAAGCATAGCTCAAAAAGCCGAAGAGCAAAGTACCGTTAAAATCACTTGTTATAGGGAGAAGCGGACACATATTTTATCTCTCACTACCGTTTTTTTCCTTGGCAGATCAATAATGTCAGTCATCATATCATGTAGGTTTGTTTGTGTAGCAAGAACCTTCTAAATAATTCATAGGTCAATTCGAATAAAATCTATGCAAAAACACACTGATAATATTTTGATTTGTCTATCCCACTTCGGATGGCAATAGACAGAAAAGTGATATTTTGAGAATCTGCAATCGTTCACCAATGTTAGGCAATTATTTTTTTATATGAAAGAATGAAATATGTACACATGGAAATATATATACGTGCACAAACAAATAACACGTCACTTGGTCATGTGAGCAGAATTGCATAGCTTGCTTTGTAAAAGGAAAATTGCCAAGAAAAAATGGTATTCATTTGCGTGTTATAGAAAAACGTTGCTAGGCGTACACTCAACTAGAAAATATATTTTGTTTATTGTCGGCTAAAAATATTCACAAAAAGAGACAGTGAATTGAATTCATAATGTTCAGCTTTGAGCGTTTGAATATTGAATCTTTTCAGGTAAAAATGCCAAAATGGCAAAAAGGTGAGAGGATACCATCTGCCAATATGAAATCCTGTACAAGCATTTACATCTGCCAAAGATGGGACTGGCATAAAACTCGAATTCCACTTTCTAAACCCCAGGTGACTAGAGATGCGGAAAGTCATTCATTACCAAGAAATATATTTTTCCGGAGGGCGCACGCCACATACAAAAATCATTCGATTCATTAATAACTTTTATATGCTTTACGTGCAGAGTCGGTGTAAGAATATCACTGCAACGCCAAAAAAAAAAACAGCGCTTGTGGTAAAAGGCAACAAATTACATCTAGGCAATTATTATATTACCATTTATGTGAGCCTAGCGACACATTTAACATATTGAAACTGTCCTGCAAGTGTGTAAGCAATTAAGATCAGCGTTGTCGTAAAAGGAGGATCAAACAATAATCTATAATGGGAGCATGCACGTGTCGCAATCGTAAAAAAAGGCAGGCCTAAAAACTCCTGCTATCGTCGAGGTTGTACCGGCCGACCAGTACGGATGCAGTAAAGTGGAAGGACTATGATCAATTTAGTCCGTTAAAGAAGAAAAGATAATTTGATGGCATTAATGATGGAAATTTTGATAGAGCGAATGCTGCCTGCACTAAATCCTCAACCAAGTACTGAAGGAAGAAATCGTACCCGATGTTTGGCCTATTACTGGAGCTAATAGGCCAGACATCGGGTACGATTTCTTGCCTATTATGCCAAAACTACAAGAAAGGAGATTCTATGTTTTGCACGAACTATCGAGGCATATCCCTGCTGAATATAATATCCTATCCAACGTACTGTATGAACGTCTCGAGCCGCTCTGCAACACACTAATCGGCACGTAACAGTGTGACTTCCGAGCCGGCAGATCGACAATCAAATCAATAGACCAAATGTTCACACTGAGGCAACGAAATTCTAGTCGAGATTGACTCATCTTTTCATATTCATTCATCGTCAGGAGCTCTACATGGCGATGGTCGAATATGGGACGACGATACGTGACACGCGATGTAATGTGCAGTTTGAAAGCAGATCTTCCGAAATATTCCAAACTTGCACCGGAAATATTTTGGCAAGAGGATGCTCTTACATATGACTTCTTTAATCTTGTTCTGGAGAAATAAGTGCGCAGGGCAGATGTCAACACGGAAGGCGATGTCTTCAACAGATCCGTCCAGCTACTGGAATATGCGGACAATATTGACATCATTCCGTTCCAAGCGTGCCGTTTTAGAGGGTTTTACGGCGATTGAACAGGAACAATTATTTAGTCTTGAAGTTAATGAGGACAAGACCAAGTACATGCTATCAATAAACAAACAAACATCTGTCCACCGCCTAGGAGAAAACGTCGCTGTTCATAGCAGTAACTTCGAGGTAGTTCCGGGGAATAACTTTAAGAACCGCTGCTACTTCGGTTGGGTTTCAAAACTCCTCACTCGAAGGACAAAATACATGCTCTATCGAACCTCAATCCTACCTGTTCTGCATTATGGTGCTGAGTAATGGTTAAGAAATTTTGAAACTAAAATACTCAGTCGGATATTTGTTGTGTTGCGAGATTGGCGAATGGAGGAGAAGAAACAACCGCCAACTCTGTGTGCTGTACCGAGATATGGAATGTAATCCAAAAAGCTAAATCACGTCGACATCGATGGCTCGACCAAATTGAGCGAATGGACAATGCTCCAGCCAAGAGGATCTTCGAGGAGGGAGAAAGACCAAAACTCCGTTTTATTATTATTATTATTATTATTATAATTTATTACTTGGTAATAAATTACCAACTAATATTACATATTAGCACTAGCTGCTAGGGCTTACGGCTAATTACATAAAAGCTTATATTTCTAACTTGAGTTCTAACATTATCTGGTGTACAGCATTTATATTGTCTATAGATATAGTCTTCAATAGTTCTGAAAAGTTTTGGGTTGAAAAGTTTTTACAAACTCTGTCTACTTCTTTGCAAATAAAAAGATGACTAATGGTCAGCGTAGTTCTATCATCACATAGTTGGCAGAGTGGTGGTGGTTCCTTTTCCATGAGATGTTTTTGGGTAGTGATGGTGTGGCCCATTCTTAGTCTAATGGACGTCTTCAGTTTGGTAGGCGGAGCGTTTTCGGGGTATGTTGCTTTCTCTGTGTTTGGGTTAAGGTATTTGTATGAATGGCTGTAGCTGGCCCAGGATTCTTTCCACTCTATCTTCCACGTCGTGTATAAACGCTTTTGTATGTCTTTTCTGTTGTAGGCATAAAATGTGGTTAGCGGGTCCTTTGCAGCTGATTTTGCTGTTCTGTCTCCATTCTCGTTTCCTTTTATCCCGCTGTGTCCCGGGATCCAAAAGAGTTTTAGTGAGTTGCTATTGGGGATTAGTTTTTCCCGAATTGAAGATGCGATTTCTGTGTTGTTGTTAACATTTTTTATTGCCGTGATCGAGGAAAGGCTGTCTGTGAAAATGATCGTTTTTGTGTTGCTGGCATATTGGATTGCTTTTTGTATCGCGAACGCTTCGGCAGTGAAAATTGATGTTAATGCTGGAAAAATTCCTTTGGATACTGTATTGCCATTTGCGTCCACAACTGCAAAGGCTGATCCGTTTTCTGATTTTGAGGCGTCGGTAAAGAGAAACTTCCATCCTATTTTTTTATATTTTTCCATTGCTTCTGCACAGAGGCTCTTATATGTTTCTTTCGGGGTTGAACTTTTAGTAAACTGCGGTTTTTTTTTTTTTAAACTCCGTTTTAAAAAACCAAGCCATCGCAGATGTCGGAGCGATTGGTCTTGACAACTGGAAGCAGAGTGGCCGGGATCGCAGACGACGGAAGGCTGGAGTGTCTTAAGAAGAGACTGTTCACGGGTCGGGAGCCCGTTACGTATGTATTGAAGGAAAATGATTTCCTCAATAGACTACCTATTGGAGCTACCCAAGAACTGGTTATTGGACATTTAATTTGGAGCTGTCTGATTGAAAGCGACGCTTAAAATTTTGAGCAGAAGATGTATGCTATTAAAAAGTGTTCAGTGCCAAGAACCTCTGATTCCTTCACCTTAATTGACCGGCCGTCCAAGTTCTACACACAGAGTTCAGAGACTATCTGGCCTCTCTTACAACAAGGAACTGCAAAGGAGACAAACATAGTAGAACTTCAATAGCGAGAGTTTCTCTCATCACAGTTGCGATCATGTACAAACACGCAAGGTGATGGAGCATAGTTAGACTTCTCTTAAGTTACTTTTAATAAAAGGACTCTTTAGAAAAACTTCTTAGTTTTGTTCTAAAATTAAGTTAGGATCTCTCATATCTACTTTAATTTCCTGCGCCTGCCGTAGGAAGCTTATTTGAAATAGAGACCAATTCTTACGCATACAGATCATAAACTTCCGTACAAACAAAAACCAAAGAGGCTGTTATGGCTAGCGGCTTAACCTCAAATCTATTTCATGCAGGGTTCCTGAACATTCAATATTGAGGCTGACAAAAGTACAGTGTGAAGGGAGCCTTAATTTTCTCAAATCTATTATCAACCTGCCCCAATACTTGACTCTCGCCGTTTCCATAAATACATAAGGCATCGCACAGCCTTGCCTTCTGCATTAGAACAAAATGAAACAAAATTAACACGCTTATAGGCAACGAGAAAAGTAAAAAAAAAAATATGAAATCATATTACTCTGATGATGAGCGTGCCGTACTCAATGCATAAAGGAAAAAGTATTAAAATAACAAATGTGTATGCATAAAGTAATACTTAACAAAGGCCATGGAATATCGGATTATGGTTCAATCGAATTATGGTTCAATATATCGATACTATATTCAAAATATTTAAACATATTGTTTTTATAAAAAAGCACTTGGTGTTCTTGAGATATTTCACCCAACAAGGTTTGCGTTTTTATTTGGCTTGCAAGCTGTGAGGAAGTAGTTTCTAGGTGCGGGCCACACCCGAACTGGTAGGTTACTGCCGAAGTGTCTCAGTTATAACCTACAAATTCAATAACGGAGATTATTTAGCCATTAAAAACGTCGAACGCACATAGTCTAATAACGAGGATACTAAAACCTACTTAGCAAGAATCTTCAGCAAAGAAGTAGGGTAAAATAGTAGGGACTAACAGTTGCCTGGAAAATTGAACGCGCCCAATGGCAGATGATCAACCATATATTATTTCTGTTAATCGGCTGGCAGTTAAAGCCGTTTGCGAATTGCCCAGCATAAAGTAACACAGTATGTATCTGTTAATGACGCCACAGTCAATGCGAATGAGGAAAATGAATTATTCACCGAAAGCTGCTCAAATTGCGTGAATAAGCCACCAAAATTCGGAGTATCTAAATCTAAGTTTTAGGTCCTGTATGGCGCATTGAATTTATCCCTCTCCGCTATTGCGGTACTAAAACGGAGCTCATGAGCATTGGCGACGTCCCCGCCGCAGTTGGCCCGCTTATCTCTCGCGCTGCGGTAACGGTGGTATAATACCGAGATACTATCCCTCGTCTGTACCAGCCCTTTTGTATCAATATGGATAAATGCCTCCGGCGGGATAAAGCCAAACCGGAGCGTATATTTCATTGGGGTAGTAAGCACCAAAGATCAGGCTATTGTCGCTGGCCATCGCCCTTGCAACGTGCCTTCGAAGGAAATTGTCAATCCTATTCAACTCCCATCGTATAGGACCTTGTTGGGATAGTATTTTATATAGTTGGATTCAGGCGTTCGAAACAACCGAGGACATTAAGACTTTGTCTCTCCACAACCCGAATCATTTCCATATATCTATATTAAACCACAATGGACAACCATAAGCTATGATCGGCCTTATAAGGGTCACGTAGCAAACGACCTTTACTCTGGAGTCAAATTGACTGCTATGAAACAGTCTCCTTGTTAGAGCTTAAGCCTTCTTTGCCCAGCAAGACAAGCAACTATATGTCAATCGAAATACAGATACTAGTCGAGATAGATACCCAGATAACTAACCGCCAATGGCTGCCCATTTTGTCCAATAATGGCCAATTTCTTCCAGTTTTGTCTGGTATCCCTAGAGACCCCTGCCAATGTTGTTCTGGATAAAATTGTTTCCGTCTTCTGAATGTTGATTTTCAACTTCCAGTCGTCACATAGTCCCTTAATTTGATCGAAGTCAAAAAAAAAGGTTAATGACCTCGATTTTAGGACCTGATCTGTATGCCACCAAATCGTCGGCATACGCTATATGTCTGAGTGAATCCACCAGATCACTCGAGTAAATGTTAAACAGGATCGGAGAATTCACCGTCCCCTGCTATAAACCGTTTTTAATTTCAAAGACTCTACTCGAAGTCACGTTACCACATTTGACAACGAACTTATTTTCCAAAAGCAGAGACGTCGAAGAGACAGAATCTATTCGTCACCTATTATGTGAATGCCCTGCCCTTAGTACTAAGAGATTCAAGATTCTTGGCAGCTACTTTTTTGAGGAGCTGGAGGATCTGACCGACATTGAGCTTAACAAACTCCTGAGATTTACATATAGATCCGGGTGGTTCTAATAAAGCGGATCACTGAGCTGTTTAACAGCGGCATATCTTTTGTATTTGCAGGTTCAAAATTTTGGAAACCCCAACAGCAATGGACACAATGGACCCAAACAGTTGGTCTAAGTGAGCCGTGACAACAGTCACAAGGGCATCCATCTACCTACCTACCTACCTTCCAAAAGCATATTATAAATTACATATAGCAAAGGTTTGTGCATCTCTCGCCTGGTTAACTTGTAGAAAAGTCCATCTAACCATACAGTCTCGAAAGCCTTCTCAAGATCAACCAGACAAGCACCCGTGCATTGGTTCTTGCATTTATTTCACTGATTATCGGAAACCAGTTTTGACGCGGCAGTAGACCTATCGAGGTATCTATTCGGAACAAATTCAGTAGCAAAAGGTAAATCCAATCGCAACTGCTCGAGATGTCCGTTTCGGAATAGCATAGAAACGCGTTCATCTGACAAAGATTCAGCTGCTTTAAATCCATTACGGTGTGAAAGACTTTGTGCGACTCGTGTTGACATTTCGTTAATTCCTTTCTAAAATACTAAATAACTGAACTAAACAACAAATAATATTTTTGTTGTTTCAATTTTCAACACTTTTCATTAAACTTAAATTAATCCGCAACATTTACTTGTCGGAGAGCTTCGAAAGAAATGTACAGTGTATCTTTGGTTGCCAAACGGCCGGCACTCACCGGGATTGCCCAAATATTTTCAACGATGTTCAGAGTTTAGGTCAAAAACATTTTGTAAAGTCGAACTCTTCCAATTTCGTCCAAATCAAACAAAAAATAGTTATTTCTCATTTAGTGCAAAATCTTCCACAAGTATCCACTTTCTACAAGTTTTTATAAGGGTAGTGCTATACTTAAAAAGTATCTATCATTTTTTCCATGACTGTGTAAACAAATTTCAGTATTTTCTCTGTATGAGAAATATGAACTTTTTAAATGCTAAGCATATCCGATAGAATCGATAATGATGGCTTTTACAATGATTATTGCTATCTCCGGGAATTTATTAGTCAGCTTTCGAAAAACGTGTCAAATGACAAGATATAGTCTTTCTTTTTTAAGAACTCCTCGGATGATTTGCAAATTACAAAGAAGCCTATATTAATCGCACTATCTGTAGACGTGGCGACCGTGTAGATGAGGTTAGTGCAGATTCAATTCCCCTGGGGAAGACAACATACGCCACCCGTTAATGGAGAGAAACGAATGACACCTTATTTCTTTAAACCTCTACACCAAAAAAAGGATTTCTGCCTTTTAGTACTATGGACCGTTACCGAGTTTGAGAGAAAAAACCTGTCCACCGTCAGTAATGCGTTTTGCGAACGTTTTTAGATAATTAAATGACCTTTATACTCGAGAAAGATACAGAATGTAAAATGACTGAACCTGATAAAGCCAATGTTCGCCGATTCGACGACGTCAGAATCAAAATCTGTCTCTTTTCAACGCAGGTAAACAGTAACATATTTTCGCTAACTAAAGGGCCCAACCACCCATACCAAGGGATCCTTTAGCATTGACGGATAAAGTAGGTTTACTTTCTACTTTTCTGTCCGTCGACGTATGCGAACATTCAAACATTGAAGTTCACACATTCTAGAATCGAAGTTCACGCTTTACAAATTAAGAGGTACAGGGCACGTACATTGGTTGAAACATTGACAAAAATGTCATTATACCACAGCGAAACTGCAGCTCGATCGTTGAAATTGCTTAAAATTGTAGGGAAGTTTTTGACATCCGGCTAGAGAGATAGGTGAGAAATGAACAATACATTGTATTGTTCTGGCATCTTAGACAGTTTGATCATTCAGTGGTAATTATGGGTAAGCCAAAATGCATATTAAATGCATGCAATAAATGCGACGGTTCAAACTACGTCATCAAGTCAAAACTCGTGTGGGAATGCCTACACGGACTGAATAGACTAGGCAAGAACAACATAATTTCCATCTGCTGTTTACCTGGTCATGTTGGCATTACAGTCAATGAGGAGACCTGAACCGTTCTGTGGGATAGGAGAACACACTCTACGCAAAGAGTTCAGGAGACTGGAGGGAAAAACAAGGGCCAAAACCTTTTTCAACCTCCAAGGTCTGAGGCAAGCAAAGAAATTCTTAGGAATCTATAACCAAAAGAGATTAAAAGCTTGTATCAGCCTTAACAAAAACAACCCAAGAATCCTAACAGGCCTCCTCACTGGGCACTGCAGACTCAAGGAGCACCTGAGGAAAATAGGCATATCAGAGGACGGGGTCTGCAGTGAAACCCCGAAACTCCTGACCACATACTGGAATCCTGTGGGGCACTGGCCCCCAAAATGATAAGATATTTGGGCAGGCATCAAATAAAAGACAAGGACATACAAACCATGGCCCCACAGCTCATTCTCAGATTCATCAAGGAAACTGGACTGGACGCTGTGTTCTAAGGAGTGTGACCTGCCACGAATAAATCAGAGCAACACCTCGATACGCTTCACAAAAGAAGTATCTAGAGAGGGCTCTGAAAGAGGGCACGAACCTCTCGAGGCACAACCAAGGGACACAATAGACCAATAGGTCGCAGTGTAATATACCCTAACAAATATTATTATTATTTATAGGTATTTGTGTATGACGGCAAACCTCACATGCAGACCAGTAGGGATGCAGTTAAGTGGGAGGGTTATGATGCCTTTAATCCTGATCACAGCCTCACCTTCATAAAGGGAGAAGAAGAAGAAGGAATTTATGTAAAGCAATTACTTCAAATAAAGCTATTTTTTTATGGATTAATATTTGGTATTTTTTTACTTTAAAACAAACTAAATCGCGGATTTCGGAAATGATGTCCAGATATGTCCTTTTTGCAAACTGGCAACCCCTTAGTCTATCAGTCAAAAATGGTTTTGTTTAACACGAATGGAAATTTTCCGATTTTTGACAATTTGGAGAAGTTTTTCTTTCGAACGGATACCTACCTCGATAGGGCCGCCATTATAAGACAACTTACGACTAACACTCTTAGAGACGGCGTAAATGGTCAGCCAGAAACTAAAAATAGTTCTAATTAAAAAAGAAAATTCATAGCTGTTACTCAGCTACCCTTAACTCAGGCTGTCCCACTGGGGACACCAGCGACAAGAAATTGTGGTGCGGCACAGGTGTAAATGGCCGTCTCATTCAACGTTAGGTAAACAGCTACCTACAAGATATTTCCCCTGTTAAACGATCGATTTTGAACACCGTAACTGATCGTGTCACCATTTGAACAGGTGATTTGCAATATTATTCTTCTATCACCAGTGATAATTATTGCGACGCGTTGTTGATACCCAACAATTTGTTAACGCTGACAGATTTATGGCAATTTTATTACGCACAGAACTCTTAACAAAGCGTGGGAAAAAAATAAAGAAAATTTGAATAAAAAGCAAAATTCAATGATTAGAACGTTGGGATCGAATATCTCCATGACACTTCTCATAAGCAGGCAAATTATTGCGAACCTTGATATTCCAAATTCTCGAATTGCAATAACTCAGCAACGCGCATATGCCTGAACGATTTTATGCCGTGCGCGAATTAACAACTTTCTCGAAATACCACGTTGCGATCTTCGAACTAGCAAAGCAAATGAAAGCTTACTTCAGCTGAGACAAGATGTTTTGTACTCAATCGACGTGCGAATTTCTAACTCACATCACATCTTTGTTGTCATCCTGACTCGCGACGCGATGCGTGCAAACGACTAAAAAATATAGTCTCTCCTCCACTTGGTCACAACTTAGCAACAACAAAAAAAACGAAAGAATGTACAATGACGAAGTGAGAATCCATTCATTGGCCAATAAAGAAGAATGACGCCATTCGAGAGTTTTGCCAACCAACTAACAGCTTAGGTTCTGCTAATTCAACGAGTTGGGATTTATGTCGGCAAACGCCATCACAACTAAGAGTGGTCGGCCAAAATTGGAAGAGCACATTTATCCATCCGCCCAACGCGCGCATATATATCAGATTTAATTCATATTTTCGTGCACAAATTATTTGGCAATGAATCATTCAGAATCATTGATTTGAGAGCTACATATTTAGCAGAGCAAAACTGCAAATTGAGATCGAGATCAATTTTAAGAGAATTTCTTTCTGATGTGCCCCAAACCCCACCCGCTAACTACTACATCAACTTTTTGGAACTTTTTCTTGAATCGGAGCTCCACGGAGAGCTTTTTTTGCCAAATATGTCCGCAGAGGTCACCATCACCACGTGTTTAGTTTTCCCTATTTTCGGCAATTTAATGCAAGAGTGCATTGCAATCGGCTAATTTATTGTAGGTACATATATAGAAACATTTCATTGGTAATTTTATGCAATTTGATGCAGCAACACCAAGGCAAATGCAAATTAAGGACAACTTACCTTTTGGATGACATTGTTGTCAGCAACCAACAGATTAGCGATAATTTGCTCCATTTTTAGTTGGATTATTTAAATCGTTTTTCTTGTTCTATACGCACACTAAGTTTTTCTTTCGTTTTATATATTTACTGAACTATACTACTTTTTTGCAATTCACATACACTAAGACTGATATTGATGTATAATAAAATATATAATTGGACCAAAGGGAAAATAACGTGAACTCGTCCACCGCCCAGCTAGGCGGAAAATAATTTAACGATTTTGAAGTGCGCGGCCAAGAAAATGATTCGAATTTAGTTGCGTTGCAAACTCGAAAAGCTGATGTTCGAATTTGGCGCCGATTCAGGGGTGCTCTATCAAATGAGTACAGTTAGGGAAGAAATTTCTATTTGACTTTTTTCATCACATGCACCAGCGTCAACATAAAACCTAAACTCTACCTACTTTTCAATTCTTCAGGTATTAATTTTAAATATTGAACTATTAAAAATCATGAACAGGTTATATTAACTTTTAATATATCGTGCGTTATATTTTAATACATTTGTAATATTATTTAATTAAAATTATATTAGAAATTAATACAGCATTGGTGAATGCTAACAAAGAAAGTATTAAATTATAATACGATAACATTATAAATTAATTAAGTTTTTATTAAAATTAAATATTTTTGTATTAAAAGTATTGTATATTTGCAATACAGTTTGTATTAAAAGTTAATATAATCTTATTAATTCTTGTAATATGATTACATTAAATTCTAATATATTTTGTATTAATTTCATAATTGTAATATGTGCGATGTATTAAGTTTTAATAAAATTTTTGTGTTGTCATATATTTAACCCTAAAAATATTAAAAAGTACCCCAACATTTTTAACCGTATGGGAGCGGTGGACATCGTCAGAAACATTCATCGAAAAACGAGGGATAAGATTAGGTTATCCAGCGACCGCATGAAAACGAGGTACGATGCCAAAGCAACCACCACAGTATTAAAGGAGGCAAATGCCAAGCAAACACCCCGGGTTTCCAGGAGGGAGAGTTGGGTTAGCTATACAAACCTTATCGACGAAAAGGCGTAGCAATACTGTTACATCGAGGCTAAGATTCGGGAGATAAAACTGCATTCCAGTAGTAATTTTTGTTAGTTATATTTGCTTTTATGCACTTTCTAAGGTTTTTTTATCAATTTTTTTTTATATTATTGTTTTAAAGGCCCTTTTTTAGTTGATTAGGTATCATAATATATATTAGCTAATTTTGAACTTATGAGAATTTTATCACTTTCAGTCAAACGCTTCAATGTTTGCATTTATATATCAGTTTAACTGAATGCTTACCTGACAGCTGAGAACTGAGAAGTTCAAAATTGAACTAACAACTGAAATAATAACGGATCATCTAAATCGGAAAAACGTTAATTTATCAAAATGGATTTTTTTATTTTAAGCTCTGAGCAGAGCCTGAGCACGTCGATTATGCTCTGAGTGGAGTAAACCGATTTATTTATGAAACTCACTTGAGCACTTCGCTGTCATATGATTAGCAATCATGTTTATTTTTCAAATAAAAATCATTTTATTAAATTGTATTACATTTAACGCCAGATAAGCAACCCCCAACAGTAATTCAAATTGTTTTGCCTTTTTTATCCATCCTTTCAGTTTGTCTCCGGAGCGTTCAGCTTTCCAGCTCTTACTCCACTTACCCAGTCATTTTGTTCAGAGCTTACGGAACGCGCTCCGATCGCGAAAGAAAAGAAAAAAAATAGTTTTTTTTGTGCAGCACATTGCACTGCTTAAAAAGAAAAAGGCTTTAAATAAAAAAAAAAGTGTCAACTCTGTCAAGAACAAGTTGTGTTCGAAGTCGGAATCAACATCATAAGTACTCACGCATTCATACACTAACCGTTATACATACATAACATTACCGTTAAAATCATCTACGTTTAACGTTTTTCACAAATGCCACTACACCAAAATACGTAATTGCTTGTTCCATTGGAATCCCGACCCGGTCCCGGATCGAAGATCTTTCGGATAACTAATCGAAAACGCAGTTGGTTTTATCAGTAATCAGCTGCTTCCTTGTTTAAAGAATTGCTGCTGATGTCGATATCGTCAGCCTTACGTAATAAGGGCTCTAAGCACCTACTTACATCTGATGCCAAGGGCGGTCAAGGTACGAGTCGCAGGGGGGATGACTACAGTTTTGTTTTCACCGAGGTATGTTGTTGGAATTAGATTTTCTTCTTTCCCAATTCTTCTATTGGAAAACAAACCTTCCTTGACGGTGACGCATGCTCAGAATTAATGGGACCATAATCCTCCCACTTTACGGCATCCCTACTAGTCCGCCTGTGGGGTTCGCCGGCTTGACCTCAATTCTCTAAATATCGGCAGGCGTCTCTGTTTCGGATCACTTTTTTACTACGACCAATCAAATGCTGGTGTTATTGCATTTGTGTGATCCACGAGTTTTTAAGCCTCTTTTTACGATCTTGACACGTGCATGCTCCTGTTATTGATTATTGTTTGATCGTCCTTTAGCGATAACTGAAATCATTAAATACAGTTTTCAAAATATTCCGTATAAGCGATTTATCTAAATGGAAAGTAGAAAAGTGTAGTATTGTCACCACGTTTGCAGCTAGGAATCCTCCATCGACAGTACTAACAAACGATAATTTCCACCAATATGTAACCCAACAACGCCACTGACTTCAAATTCCTATTCAGGGTTATCGTGAAGAAATTCTAAGAGATTATTGACAACAAGCCGATCACCTATTTCCCTCTTTAACAGAAGCAGATCAATCAGCCTTTAATACGAGATGTGTTTTTGAAAGAATTCATTCATTTTTAAATTTTCAGAATTACGATACGAGTCATAATACAACAACCTAGGTATAACTTGATTAATTTCATTAGTTTTTATATACATATTAGGCAGATTAAAATTATAACCAGAACAATGACATGGTCAGAATATACAGAATTGAACCATTGATAATGCGTACATGCATATATAGATGTAATTAGATTGAATTTAAAATAGAATATTTATTATGCAAGTCAACTACATAAAACGAGTGCTTCGAATTGAGGCGAATACCTTAACGGAACTCAACGCTGTAGAATCGTTTTTGCCACATTTATTTCTCGAAGATGATCTTTTGAAACCTTACAAAGTGGGCACATTTCCAGATCCATTAAATATGTAACCTATAATAACAATTATATAACGTACATTTATATTTATTATATGTATTCATGTGCAACGAAGTTAATCACCAACCTTCTTGTGCTTTTCGCATTGTCGGAAAATGCGACCAAAGGAAAACATTATGCATTTGGTGCAAAACAATGTTGTCTGCTTACGATCGCAAATGCAATCTTTCTTTTCGATATTATTGATTGAAATCATTATTAATAAATATAATTTTTGAATCACTGCGAAAATTCAAATGTACTTATATTGCAATTTTTTTTATTTTATTTAATTTCAAGTAACGGATTTTTTGTACCTACACATGTATGTTAATGCATTTTTGACAGCTATGATCTTAAGGCTGTGTCTTGGTTGCTCAGTGCGAAACAAATTAGGACATTATATTGTCGTTTTCCATTGAGCATAAAGTATACAACTTTTTGTCTTCCTGAATATTTTGGGAGTGTATTTTCTCTTCGGAAGACATAAGGAATACTCCGTAACATAACAACGTTGTTTTTCCGGTATGGTTTCCAATAGCTGCAATTTTGTCATTCGAAAATACATGAACTACAACAATAACACAAGATTCAACATTTTTCCGGGTTCGGATTTGCAGATCCTGAAGCCAAGTTCTGTAACCAATGCGAAAACATCGATAACACATGAAACAGAATATTTCTTGCTCCTGAAAAGTGTTTCAGTAACTATGGTCATTGGGTGTGTCTATTTAGTATGTTTCTTTATTCATTCCGAATATTCCGATTGAACCATATGAGTTTCTTTATTCAATGGAATATTCCGGATAATCCATTTTGTTGTTGCTTTATTCGTTCTGGAATACTTAGAATGTATTCTTTTTATTACTAAAGAAAGGTGGAATAAAAGGAATATTCTCTCGTTTGACAGATGCATTTGGTAAAAAAAAATAGAAGAAACAGCAAGCAATCAAATGGGTGAGCATTTATTGCAAATTTATTATCTGTTTTACATTTTTATGTGTGTTGTTTCAAGTTAATAATTTTTAAATATATATTTAATTTCCTTTCACAATTTCCAGGATCAAATACATTTTCAAAATGCTCTCCTGTGGACATGAAATGCCCAATAGGGATCCGGACTTTTTTGACAGATGCCAAATCGATGCCAAATCGAATGTTAACAAAAAAATTGCACAATGAACTTTTATATCACCAGGTTGTTTCTCTTGGACGGCATCAGTTTCTTGAGTACCAAATGTTCGATGTCAATCTATGAGATGATTATCTGGTCCATTTAGGTCTTGTCAAGTTAATTGACCAGCCGTTTGAAAAATTATGAGCATTTTCTCTTTATTTTGGTATTAGGATTACCTTTATCTTCAAGAAGACTGCCTTTAACTCTGTACTCCCACGAAGCCACAGCTGCTTCTAACCTGAAAGTTTGCAAATAAGGAGAACTTTGCAGTGTTCTTTCTATTTACTGCTTCCAACTTCTTTGCATATATGAATCCATTTTCCTGCAAATATATCGAGAAACTATTGATTATTAATAAAAAAAACTTACTTTTGTTTGCCGATTTCTAGTATTTTCCCGCCTATTACTGCTAAATGATTTTGTTTGTTTACCCTCCAATTTTTATCTGACATTTGTCAGGGGAAAAACAAAGAAGACGATGTCATGAGCGCGTTCCCACTTATACCACACAATGCAGTACCATACTAGATAGGTGCATGCTTTTTGAACTTCGTACTCAATCCTTACGCTAGAGGAAACGTTTCAGTAACTTATTAACAATAAAAACGAAATTAAATTTTAACTAAACTTTAGCAAAACGAACGAACCAGGGATAACAGATTTGAGTGACATAAACGCTAAATGAAATACCTCTTCACAATAGAGTACTTCGGGACAACCTCAGTGTCAAATGAAAGAAAAAAAGAAAAACATTAGCTGATTAATTAAAGGAACAAATTGGTGAATTTCAATGGCGGAAGACGAGTTTTGCGCGAATATTTCGTAGAGTTTATAATAAAGAAAACAAAGTTCCAGAATTAAGAAGGAGTATTCATCCAAACACTATTTTTGAGTAATAAAAAGTAAAAAATACTATAATAAGATTGTGTACAAGAAATACAAATTAAAAAAGTGAGAGTCGCGTTTTTGTGGCAAACATATATTTTTGTTTGGTAACAAATTAAGTGAAACAATTTTGTTATGGTCACCTGGGCCGGTAAAAATAAAAATAACGAGAAACAGACCTCTTAATGTCACGCTGTGTTTTTTTTTGGATTTTCCATTGGCTTGACGTCTTGTTTGTCAGGCAGCTCAGGAAGGTTTATGCCCAGGTTGTCCCAATGACGTTTAATAGTTTTCGGTTTGTGCTATAATGCCAGAGGCACAAACCAAAAACGAAGGGCAATTGTGAATTCACCATTCACAGGAGAGTAGCGGACCATTTGTACATATAGCGAGTCATGCGGTTTACGTACGATGCGGGACTAAGCATTAAACAACGGCTTGTTGGATTAGTTTCAATTTCAATCAGAAAGTGACCCGAGGTACATCAAGGCGTAAAGTCGCAAAGGCACAGTCATAAAAAAAAATAAAAAATTTACACAGTATTACCTATTACAAAATTACAGTGAAATAGTAAAAACTCAGAACAAAAAGAAAAAGTATTATTATTAAAAAAAATAAAAATAAAAACATATATTGCGACAATCCCTTCAATGAATAAATTATCTCTCGAATCAAAAAGGGAAGTGAAGGAAGTGGCGGTCAACGGCAGAAATATAGTCGTGGCCGCCCAAATTGTTGGCATTACATCGTCATTAGACAAACAAAAAAAAAAGAAGTGGGAAAAAATGTCCCACGATCACCGACAATTTTAAATTCACAATACGGCACGTAGATTGTTCAGCGGGGTACAACAACAGCAAGTACACAACGCGGTAGATGCTTATTGCATACAGCACACTATACGATTTCTTGTGGCGACCGTGATTTTGATCCTGCTTATATTCAACAAGAGAACTTCACCGCCAACATACAACGTTTTTTCGTGAAGTTATTATTTAAAATTTCCTTTTGTTCATATGGAACTTATCGTGCTTATTCTTTTGTGGCTGATTTTTATTGTTTGTTCCTAATTGCCTATTGTTAATCACAAATCTTGTTTTTTTTCGATAATCGTTAGTATTTTCAATTCGTGGATTATCCGTAAAAATTATTAATATTTTTTTTTGTTGGGGTATTGATCAGATGCTCCTGAATTTTAGTTGCTCTTATACATATATATATATTTTTTTGTTATTTATTAAAAACATTTGTAGGTGTTAGTTTCATACCATTTCTGTTACATTACCTTGACTATTTATGTTATTTATTTATATTTCCTACTTTTTTGGGATAGTTTGTGATGTCCTTTTACTTATTTTAATAAGTTTTGCTTCCATATCCGTTTTTTTTTTGATCGGGACAGTTTTCTGTGACAGGCGATCATCTATATAGAGCTCTCTATAGGTAGGCCCTCCGTATAAACTTCAAGTTATTTTGGATAGCGCAAAAGAGCTATCAGTAGGATACGGTGGGAGAACCGGAACTTAAGATAGTTTTATCATATACTTCATTTGATTTTGTTGGTTTTTGATGTACTCTGGGGAGGCAACATTTGATGTTCAATGCTAGAAATTAGAAATATATTATCTGTTACCTACATAAAATAAGTTATTATTATTACTTTGTATTAATAAAATGGTCAGATGTCCAGTAGAGAAGTAAATTTGTGTTTTGCTGAAGTCAAATGATGGCTTGCTAAGGCGAGATTTCAGGGGTGCGGTAGGGTCTGCTACGATCCTTTCGGCGGACTAATGGATTGAAGTGAAGGCAGCTGCCTCGATTAAGGGGAAGTTCAGACATCGGCCACGAGCTTCCAGGAGGGGAGGGAAAAGGCCAAGCTGCAACTTCACCAGCAGCCCCTCAGTGTGGTAGACGTCCGTCTGGTATATAAAGGTAAATACATTTTTTTGACATGTTTAATGTTTTGTGGTAGGTTAGGTCGAACAGCGAACACAAGGACCTCCCCGTCCGGCGAGCTATGCCGTGTTTAACAAGCATGCCACGCACTTCGCTGTCTCCCTTTCCATTTCCTCTCCAATCCTAATGTCCCATCCACATCCTAGCTTCGTGGTCACATACCATTCCCGACGCCCTCTACATCCTCCCTATCTAACCATATTACAAATGGCGCCCAACGTATGTTTGTGCATGTCCTTCGTCCTTAATAGTGCCGTCCACAAGTCTTCAATTGGAAAGTTGCTCAAATTGCCAATTTTGAATTACGACGAGATCTTTGGTGAAGACATCAAAAACAATTGGATCCTGTTTCGTCCTTGGCCTTCCTTCTTTATACTTATCCCTTTCATCAACATTTTTCTTTTCTATCGACACTTTTAAATCTTCTTTTCATAATCGATCGTCTTTATTACCTGGGTCTAGTGGCCTTGTCTGATTTTATTTTTGGTCTTGATAAAAGCGTCATTATTTCGCATATTACCCTATACAAAAACACTGAGCACCGGGTTGACTAGTTCTAGTATCGACTGGTATTTGGTTGTCGTCCAACTGATTTGGGTCGCACAAAGCCTTGCGGTGGAAAAAGGTGACTTGGAACACATGTCTTCCACATATCCATACAGCAGCCTGTTGCGATTTGTTACATATCCATATGTTGCTATCGAGAGTCTTGCACGGGTCGCTGATCATAATTATGTCAACTCCCTCGTCTTTTGCTGTTTGTGCCAGGTGGTCCTGGACTGCTTCGCCGTGATTAAAGTTGATTTGTTGATAACCTTCAGGATTTTCTACTGGTGATGGCTCTACTAAATACCAGGCATTTCCTGTGACCGGCTACATGCTTCGCCTGGTCTGGATGGTTTTGTTCACAGAACATGTTCGATGGATTCTTTGGGCAGTCCTTTGCTATGCGGCCTTCAGTTCCACATCACCTGCAAGCTTAGATTGATATTCCAAGAAAGAAACTTAACCAAAATAGCTCGAAAACACATTTTCACATTATTAAACTCATAATTTGTATACTTAAAATTCAGTTTTGCATGCTTTTGACCGTGTACTAGAGAGATTCGATTACATCGATCATTAAAATTAATTTTGCTTTTTGTTCAAATGCTGAAATCAAAAAGAAGTTTATAAATATGTATGTATGTACATATTCTTAAATTTGCAAGTGACTGTAAATAGACTATCTTTCACAGTAAAAACATAAGGGCGGGCTACAGTCCGCTTGGGCGAAGTTTTTTTTGTAAATTGTGGGCGTGTCAGTAGGCGGATTTTGAAAATATTTACACATGATTATAAATTTCAGCTCCCTAGCTCAAACTTTGGATTTTCAAAAAATTTGTGGGCGGATTTTGAAAATTTTATATCCCGAGCAGTTTTCGGAGTCATAGATCATATATAAAAAATTTCAGTTTTCTAGCTCAAAATTCGATTTTTTCCAAAATTTAGTTCTTTTGAGTTTGTGGGCGGATTTCAAAAATTCGTAAACTTGATTATTTCGGGACCCTAGGGACCCTAATTTTTGCCGACGGACGGACGGGCGGACATGGCTAGATCGACATTACTATCGATGCTGATCATAAATATAGTAACTTTTAGGGGACTACGGGCAATATTAAGGTATGTTACAAACTATGCGTCAAAATTAATATACCCTTAGAATAGGGTATAAAAAATGTGTGTTCAACTATTACGGTCTTCGGGCCTGTTTCGCACTACCCCATAATTCACTCATAAAACCACATACATATCGATTTTGTTATTTAACACCGCGTTTCCAATAACAATATATATTTCATAGCTTACCATTTGTCATTTTTCATAGCAAGAAAGAAATATAGAATGTAATGAAATGTACGCTAGCTTACTATTCAAATCAAATTATTATTTGTTTTGTTTCAAGCATAGCTATCATTTTTTATTTATCTGTCTGGTTTCAATCCATCATAGCTTACTATTTTAATGGTGGAACTGTTGAAGAGTAAAGCACTTCGTAGGTGTGTTCAAAGAACTTGAGCTGTAGAGAAAAGTCCAGGATTTTGTGTTCCAGGAATAAAAATCTTGCCCAAAGTGTTGTACTTGGTACAGTTTAGCACAAGATTTTCTGCACCTGCAGAAACTGTTGCCTATGGTAATTCTTCGTCGTTTCTGCACAAAGGCGAGTTGATGTTTACTCCAAGGTAGGTGAACTCCCTTACTAACTCGAAGTTGCTACTTTCAACACTGACGTTTTGTCCTACTCGATGAACAGATGATTGTTGAAAGCAAGCAAGGCCAACCAATTGTACATGTTCTTCAATCGATGATGTCAGCGTCACGCGATGCAACTGGATCAGTTTTGTCGTGATCCCGAATTTGGCCATCGGTACGAAGAGCTTTTAGCGATGAACGCTTTCATATACGGTTTTAAAGTCGATGAAAAGATGGTGGGTCTCGACTTGAAATTCATTGGTCTTTTCCAGGATTAGCCTGAGCGTGAAGTTTTGGTCTACTGTCGATCTGCCGGGCCGGAAGCCACACGGGTACGCACCAATTAGTGTGTTTCAGAACGGCTTCGGACGTCCACACACAACACAGTGTACGTTGGAGAGGATTTAGTTTTTTTTAACCTGGTTTGATTTTAATCCGATTGAATTTAAGCTGTCCTCTGGGGACCAATTAAAGTACTTTAATCCGGTAAAAACTCAATTCGTAATATTCACTCTTTTTCTTCAAGGCACATTAGACATTTCTTAAAAGTAGGTTTTTTTTAATTTCTGGCTTGCCAAGGCGATTTAAAGGGAGGGACTTCAACCTAAAAGATCTTTTGTACCATATGGGCCAGAAAAAGTTAGTAGAACTGGTAGAACTTATAGACTAGTAGACAATTTTACCAGTAGATGATTTCTTTATGTCTTCGGGGCTTATATGTTCCCTGCAGAAGATCTTTCTAATTTCATTAAGGGCAGGATATTCACATAAAATGTGTTCAGCTGACTCGTCCTTTTCAAGACAAAGTCGGCACTCAGGAGACTCTGCTATTTTCATTTTGTTTAGATGATATCTTAAACCATGGTGACCAGTAAGGTAACCTACTAAGTTGCTGATAACATGCCTGTTTAGACCTGGGATGCTTTCCCAATGATAGATACATTTTCTATGTTCCCAGCTTTTTATTGCTGACGTTGCTGCTGATCTAGGAGTGCAGCAGAAGGGTTCGGGACCTATGTAAGGTGTTTCGGAACCTTTTCTTGCTAGTTCGTCTGCCTTTTCGTTACCTTCTACCCCGACATGACCCGGAACCCAACATAATTTGGTCTTATTACTTAATCCGAGTGTTTGAAGGTTATTGAAGCCGGCGCAATCTTGAATGGCGTGGAACTCTGCTTGAAATACGCTGGGACTTTTTCCCATGGGTATCGTAAAGCGTTTATTTGGCCGTATATTTCCCCTCCTACCCCCGTACCCATTTAAGAACCATCCGTATACCACTTTATGCCGTTGTGGATGTTTGGTGGGTTATTACTAACCCATGCTTCTCTCTTTGGGATCACCGTGGAGAATCGTTTTTTGAAGCAGTGTTTTTTGAATGCGATCCGTGACCGTGAAGTTCATATTAAGTTCCGGAAGTTCATCGAGAAGTGTCTTAAGTTCCGTTAAGCCTTATCTCGCTTAATTGTACTAGACTTGTTGCACTGCGGATCGCCACTTTTTGAATGTATATGCTGAGAGGTGTTAGTCCTGAATATTATGTAACCGAGTTTTAATCCGGATTAAAGTAAACTGGTCCCGGAGGAAAGTTTAACTTCCATAGTTGACTACTAATCGAAAATTCCCCGGTACAAATCCCGCCGTGGCCACGTAACATCAGTAGTTTTTTCACAGCCCCACCTCTTGCGAACGTCTGACAAACATTGAAGAGTATCAATTGTCATGAGAAGCTTTAGAATTAGCCGTTCGGATTCGGCTTAAAATTGTAGGTCCCTTCCAGTTGCCACAAGCTAATGGTTGGAGAAGCTAAGTGAACAATATGGCCGTAAGTGTTACCTTTTGAATCCAGACGTTTTATTATACTTCCTTACTGCGTTCAACCCATTTCTTTAATATACTTGAATCTAGAATGCCGTGGTACGGCAACTGCTTAACTTGGAAACCTTCAATATCCCATTTCGTAACATACAGCTTAACGAAGTTCACTCTCACGTCATCCGTTTCATCCAAATATTCGGTCAGTTCATCGGCAACACTTCCTCTTTGTTAAACCCCAAAGAGAAGTTTACTCAGGGACGACTTCGTACTCGTATGATATGTATTATTCATAGCGTGCTCGACTCGACGAGGGCTATATGTTAAAAATACGATACACATAAACAATAAAACATTCTTTAGGTTACGTAGTTTTACTTTTTATGCAGACATTCTTTTTGTTGGAATGATAATACATACATTACTTAAAAAAAGAAGAGATATTTGTTGAAAAAAAGGACGAGTACGATAACTTAGGTTGCAGAAAATAATAACGGATTTTTGCAGTGGAGATATATAGAAGCACTATTTTCTATGGGCGTTTGAGAATCCAAATTTACATCGATAAAATAGGTGAATTGATGCAATATTTGATTTTTTTTTAGACTTAGAAATTGTGAATATAGTAGAGTATCACAAGTACAGGAAAAAGAACCTCCCCTCTCATAGTTAAGCATGCTTGTTCTTACCCCTCAATAAGAATCCATTTTTAATTTTCGCCGCCCAAGTTATCGTACTCTCCCCAAAATATATATATTCGCGATACAAAACAAACATTTGAGATGTTTTTAAATATTTCTGTTATAAATAAATAGCTTAATTATACATCTTAACTAATTTAAGTAAGTCGGCTAATAGCCTATATCTATACAACATCAACAATCCGTTGTTCATGTGTATTATCTTGTCCATTCGTTAGTTTTCGGCATTTTTTGTCAAATTTGAGAAATATATCTTCCAAAGTAGTTTCATTTATAGAATAATCCTCAACTAAACTGCTGCACGCATTAGCAAAGCGTTCTGTTCTCCTAAACACATCAGACCACTCCATTGACTTATTTCTAATGAAATACGTCAGCATACCCTGTTGATATTTGAATTCAATCGTTAGATAATATAATGAAAAATACCTGGGGTAATACTAACCGCATGCTGTTCGCGCAATTCGCAGTTGAATTCTTCCTTAAGTGCTGATGTAACGTTCTTAATTTTGTAATCAGACCAATTGCTTAACATTTTTATATTTATGGTAAACCCAGAACCATATTTATCTTTCAAATCTGGAATGTAACCTATACACTGCAATTTACCGTTAGCCATTATAGCTAGTCTGTTGCAGAGGTGTTCGCATTCGTCCATACTAAAGAATAAAATTAATAGTGAGTAAATTAGACACGTGATTATATAATATTTGTGTTTCCTAAATTTTTCAAGTAACTTCAAATTAATTCTCGAATTTCGAGGAGTGGGGATACATTTTCGCAGAGATTGAAGAAGTTATGAAAAAGTAGCTTTTGTAGTAAGATATAAAGTCCGTTCGCGTTCTTAATGTAAATTTATAGAAACTATCGTGCGAAGCTACGCAACTAGTTCGCGTTCTGAGAAAATGGTAAGTAGATGAACGAAAATAAAATGTACTTTCGTTAATTTTTCTTCACACAGAATTTCGGCTGGTTAGAAAATGAAAACCTACGAGTTTGCGGCAAAAAAACAGGTGTTCTTTTCAAGTCAAACTTCGATGTTTTTCATTTTTCTCCGCGAACGTGTTCGCGTACTTTTCTTTGAAATGGGATAATTTTGTCTCGATTTTGGAAATTGGAAAGCTTTCATTTTTTTCACATAAAAGTAAGTAACTAAACAACATGACAGCAGAAACATCAAATGAAGAATCAAAACAATTTGCGAAGTCGAGGTTCATAGAAATATTTGATTGAAAATGATTAAGGAAAAAATGCTAAATTTAGTATCGTTATTATTTGGTCCATCAAGTAAATTAGATGAAAGTCATACGGACTTATATGAAAGAAAAAATAACAAACTGTAATATCAACTGTCATATTAGGTCCGTTCGCGTACTTTATGTGTAGAAAAATGAAAACTGTCAAATCTCCAAAATCGAGAGAGAATAATTTCATTTCAAAGAAAAGTACGCGAACGCTTTTGTGTAAAAAGATGAGAAACGTCAAAGTTTGGTTTGAAAAGAAGCAACCGCTGTTTTTTTTTGCTGGCAAACTCATAGGATTTCACCATTTCACAGTTTCCATAGGTCCGTTCGCGAACTAATATGCAAACGTAAATTTATATAAACTTTCGTGCAATACTACACAAACGCGTTCGCGTACTGAGAAAATGCTAAAAAGACGAAAGAAAAATGTACTTTCGTTCATTTTTCTTCACACAGAATTTCAGCTATATCCGACTATTTATCCACAAAGGAAGCTTTGCTGGAGTATTCATGTAATGTATTCATTCATATCTACTGAATGTTCTAAATACAAGCGTATGCCTTCCGTACATTGCATCCGACGCTCGTCTGCAGGAGCCTTAGAAAACTACGAACATTGGGAGAGAAGGTTTTTCGAGAGTAATAAATAAAAAGACAAAACAAAATATTTATTATTATCGGCTATAGCAAGCCGTGAAACAGCGCTGTAACTCCAGTCGCCACTTTACGTAGTAGTAATCACAAGTTGTTGTTCTTCATTCAGTCATTTCAACGTTAATTTACGGAAGCTGGACCAATATAAAATAAACTTGCACGTTTGCTTTCACACAAAAACCACTTGGATACATTTTTATGAATGCTCAACATAAACGCTTACTTGATATTTCTCCTCCGCGTGAAGAGCAACTTGTCATAGTGCTTTGTAAGAGTGCATTGGCTTGGCACAGAGCGGGCTCAAACAACTAGAATTCCACGTCAAATGCCTACGTACAGATGATCATGGACATAGGGAGTAAAGATGTCTCGTTGGAATCGCATAGGAGTCCGCAATCGAAGTCGGTGCATACCAGGGCAGCGTTTGAGGCCCCTTGATATTTATTACAGTCCTTGATTATCTACTTGAAAGAAAAGTGACTGACCCCAAAGTGCATCAGATATTCTTCGCTGACGATGGAGCCATCATAAGCGAGGATCAAACGTCCCTGCAACGAGTACTTGATGTATGGGTGGACGTTTTGGAGGGGAATGGGTATCGTATTAGTCCGAAGAAAACAGAATACTTGTACTGCCCGTTCTCTGATCCACTCCGACCTATTCCAGACATTTATATGAATGGAGAAGTGATTCCTAAGTGCGAAAAGCTCAAGAATCTGGGATCTATGATCAATAGCGAAGCAAGCTGTGCTGACAACATTAAGCATAGCGTGAACGTAGGGTGGATGAAAGTGGCGGGAAAACTCGGCCATCTTCTGTGAACGAAAAATGCACCCCAAGCTGAAAGGAAAGTTCTACACCGCAGTTGTGCGCCCGGCGCTCACATACGGTTCACAATGTTGGAAAGCGTAGAAAAAGTATGAGGGCAAATTAACGGCAGCTAAGATGAAAATGAGTGGTGGGCATAATCGAATGATTTAAAGAATCGATATATTAGTATTCGAATGATTTAAAGAATCGAATGATCTTCGAAACAATTTTTTCCACCAGGTTTCATTTTAAATCACTGCCGATTACACAAAATATATAATATAAATCACAGTAAACTACTGATTATAATTTAATTTACCTACCTTTATTGCTTTCCAAAAAAATAAAACATAGACAAAACATTAATAAATTACTCGTATCGTACCTTCTTCTTCAGACTTCAGCACAGAACAGAACAGTTAATGAAAATAAATGAACAAAAACCCAACCCAAAAAAATCATAACATAACGATTCTCGCTTCTCGCTTTTCGTTTACAATTCAATATTCAACTTCAACCCTCAACGATGCATCGATTACGAAAATGAATATACAAAAATGAACCCAAAGTCGTGAATACACACACGAGATACACAAATAACCAACTTCTCGAACTCTCGATTTTGTGTGTTTTCTTCTTTTTAGATATTTCGTTCTTTTGTTCAATATTCTCTTCTCGGTCTCGAATCGGCACTCGAGTATCGAGTTCTCATTTCGCATAGAGTAAGTAGATGTGAGAAATCATTCGAATGATTTGAGTGAAGAATCGAGATATCTCGAAATGTTGTCTGAATCAATTTTAATCGATTATATCATGCGAATGCGCCCATCACTAATGAAAATGCTTCGCATGACAGCAGGAGTTACAAAGATTGATCGAATAAGAAGTTCCAAGATCAGAGGAAGCTTTCACGTCAAAGAACTCATCTTGAATGGAAAGCAAATGGCTCAGTTTGTACTGTCATGATCAAATGAGATATCCTACAAACCCTGTCAAAAAGGCAATATCAATCAACGTTCCAATACATACGCGGAAGAAGGGCAGGCCTTAAAACTCCTGCATCACACAAATGCAGCAACAGCAGCATTTGATTGGACTCAGCGACGAAGTGATTCAAAATCGGGAGGTCTTCCACCAAAGGCGGACCAGTATGGATGCAGTTGAGTCGTTTTATTCCTGATCATAACCTCAACGCCATTAAAAGAAGAAGAATATATCGTTCATTTGTTGCAATACCGTCATAACTCAAAATTGACGATTTATTAGTTTTTGATGCAAAAGACACGTTGATTAAGAGATCTTTTTGAGTTCATGTCTCAGCTTGAAAAAATAGCCAAGATATTGCACCGTCCAATAACTTTTCATTTGAAACTTCAGAGCAAATACTATGAAAAATATTTTCGATGTAAATCTTTAAAAACGTCTGCTGAAAAATTAAGGTTTTTTAGTTATGACGGTATTGCAAAATATAAAATGAGCGATATATAAAATTTCTTTGAATTTACGTAACCCGTTATTGAGATATTGTTGGTCTCCTAAAGTATTGTTTATCGACGCTTAAGTAAAAACTGTTTAAGCCATCTTCTGATGATACTCAATCCAAGAATTCAAGACATCAAATTTAAAATCGTTAGAGCCGTTTTTTGAGAACATGGATGTTAAAAAACCTTTGGTATGGTAGGTACCGTTATATAAAACGATGGAATACAAAATATAGCCACGTGTTAATAGCCCAAATACGAAGATTGAAGAAAATCTG
This sequence comes from Portevinia maculata, assembly GCA_949715645.1. Classification (NCBI taxonomy): domain Eukaryota; kingdom Metazoa; phylum Arthropoda; class Insecta; order Diptera; family Syrphidae; genus Portevinia; species Portevinia maculata. The sequence continues at coordinate 79,069,646 of OX454527.1, read as the reverse complement.
CCCACCCATTTTTGCTGCAGCCTCGTTGACAGACGGACGGACGAAAAATCGGGACACACTTTTTGAACTTCTCTCTAATCGTAATATCGATTGCAATATCTTTCTCAAGTATATAGTATATAGTATAGTATGTAGTGATTCGCCTTCATGGGTATATGGACAAATCCATACCCTTAACAAAAGTTATTAATTCTTTGTCGATGAAACATTATGATTCATTTTTAACCGCCTTGGTGTGGAAAAAAAAACCAACAAAAAAATATCTGTCAAGAAAAAAATTCCAAAATAAAGTCGATGGAGTTTACCTCACCCATACCACATCATACCACATCAACACCACCATGTCCATAACCATATTCTTATTTCTGAATTCACTCCTGTCTGTTGATAAACAAGATACAGGCAAAACCGGTTTTGAATATTTGCAAATCTTGTATATGGGAGAGAGAATAATACAAACCACAAAAGCGGTTGGTGCGTTGCTTTGCTGCGCTTTGTCGGCTCGCTCACTGGTAGGTAGATAGATCATTGATGTCTCGCGTGGGGGTAGATCTTAAAAAATTGGGTTCGATTTCGTTGTATGAAGTGGGGTAACTATATATTTGTCTGATATTAAGTGCATTTATTTGTTAAATCTACCGAAAGGAGTGTTCGTACACGTTAAACAACAACAACATTGTATCGCCAGCAATATTGGGGGAAGCTGTAGATAACATCCACAGCAGGGCTGCTTTCGATACATGGTGCAAATACATACAATTATCTATGTATTGTTGTTAACAATAATTTATGGCATTACCGGCCCATATAGGGCCGAAAACCTAGCTTCTCAAACCATTTGTTTGTCAGACGTTCAGAAGAGGTGGGGCAGTGGAAAAAACGTTTAGATGTTACTTGGCCCGGCGGGATTTAAATCAGAGACCCTTAGATTAGTGCGCCCACCGGGTAACCGTGGATACATATCAACAGTATAGCTGTTCATAGAATGTTGCTTTGTTTAACGTGTGAATTCGAGCATTCCTGTGGATTCATTTCTCAAAGAAACGCACCTAATATCAATCAACATTCCTATACAATCGCGAAAGAGAGGCAATCCTAAAAAACTCCTCGATCACACAAATTCGCAATTAACTGACCTCAGGGATGAAACGTTTCCGAAACACCAACAAAACGCGCATCTATGCATCATGCGCATTTGCGCATCAGTTTACGCAGCTTTACAAAAATGAACTTAATGCCTTTCCAGTGATGTACAATGTTTGCGTTAATGAACGTGTGGAAGGGCTGATACAGGCGAACCAATATGTCCAACCAATAAACTGTGCAGTGATGCGTTTCCGAAATCACCAGAAGTTATTTGAAATTGTGAGGCTTGCCGATACTTTTTAAATCAAATCGGCAAACCCCACAGGCGAACCAATATGTAATGAAGTGGGAGGGTTATCATCCCTTTAGTCCTTTAGTAGATCATAACCTCGTCGTTAAGGGAAAAGAAAAAGAACTGCTGCTGGCTTACCTGTGCGACGTAAGCACAACCGTTTTGTCACGCTTTTGAAAGTCTTGAATACATTTCCATAAAAATCTTCGAGATACTGGATCTACACCAGTCGTGGGTTCGTCCAACAGAACTAATGATGGGCTTCCGATCTAAATGAAAAGGAAAATAATAATTTATATAAATAGTCTTTGTTTATTTTTTCATACAAACCATTGCAATCGCCGCGTTTAACTTCCTTTTTGTACCACCAGAATAATAACGAATGGGTACATTTTTATACTTCGCCAAATCTAACTGGTGCAGCCAATATTTTACTTCACTGTCGACATCGGGAGTCTCGACATTTCGAAGCAAGGCCATATATTTAAGAATCTGATATGATGTCATGAAGCTATTTAAACAATCTCCTTGAGGGCAATAACCAAAATGGTACTTATACTATAAACCAAGTACATAAAATAGGTTAAATTGGAAAACATTTTTTTTTATTTCAGCACTTACCAATTGTTCATGTTTAAGGATACTAACTCCATCAATCAATATGTTACCACCCGATATAGGTGCATTAGCAGTGATCATTTGAAAAGTTGAAGTCTTTCCAGCTCCATTAACACCCAAAAGTCCAAAACATTCCTGTTTCTTTACCGCAAAGTGTATACCACGCACAGCATGCACACAACCATAGAATTTGTGTAGATTTTTTATAAGAAGAGGATATGATTGTTCAGTATTTGCTGCGAATAAGAACATTAGCTTGAAATAGATTATTTGAATAAATAGAAAACTTTTGTATTTACATCGGAAAATCTCATCAACATTTCCTTTTTCATTTCGCACAAGTGCCTCATCCTCCTCATCGCAGGACTGATTTAGTTTACCATTTCTTTTATAACGACAACACGTTAATAGTTCCTTTAAAATATGTCTTCTTTGGATGTTATCCCAAAAATATATCAAAAATAACTGAAAACGTAATAAAATGTGAGAAAGAGTTTTTAAGATATATCTTTCCCAAAACGTACTGTTACGAATGTGAACAAAACTACAGCATAAACAAAAAACGTCGACGTACTAGGTAGGTCTTGCGTTACAGCTTTACGACGATCTACAAGGAAGTGCTCGTTTATTACTCGCAACTGATGATTTAACGAAAAATCCGGCAGTATTGACATAATCGCAATTGTAGTTTCAAAATTCTGCATTGACTGAATACTGTCAGAAGTTATAAAGGGTACAATGGCTGTGAATTAAATGTGATAGTTTGCAAATCGAACTTGAACAAAACACAAATACTTACATGACACAATGAACATGAAAAATAAATACGTCGAAAGAGGAGATATCGAACGAAAACCAATTGTCATGCAATACAAAATTGGTAGATATGAAAAACCGTAAAAAAGGTAACTGGACGTTAGTAAAACTTGGTTATCAGTACTATACAGAGTGGCTGGCATAATTGCATGTTGAAATATGTAACAAGCCATGCATATGAAACAATGCAACAACATATCGAATGCAACAAATGAAATCCAATATGTTGTCCGAGGAACAGCCTGAAGATTCTTAAAATCATTTTTGTTTTCGAGGAAAGGCAGTTTTATATAAAAGAACATATAGAAAAAGAAACCTATAAGAAACAGCGCATTAGAATTAAAAATAATTCCACTGATTTAGTAGATGAATTTACCTATCGGGACAATAGCTGCAAAGTATTCCAGGCTACTAGGATTAATGCCGTTAACTCTGTAATAAAATATATGATATAGGTATGCATATAATTAGCTATAATAAAGTAACACACGTTCGGATATGTGCGTAGTTTGCTTCAATTCTATCATTGGAATCTCCCATGAATTTAAGAATTGCATTATCTACAACATTAATCATAATCACAGAACTATGAATAATATTGCCAGAATAAAGTAAACTAATCTTTGGTAGATTTTCATTTGTCTCCACAATGATTGCGCCAATAGCATGTTCATAAAAGTCGTAAACATTCTCTGCCTGAATGGAAAGTAGTTCTGTAAAAAAAAAAATATTTGGTTAGTCCATTAATACAAAAATTAAACACAAGTACCTTCTATGCTGGACAATTTGCTAGACAGATTTCTCACTTGAATGCCGTTGCTTTCAATTTCATTAATCAAAATCTCTTTTATACCGTTAAAATCCGTAGAAACTTTAAGATAGATATGTCCACCATTTAAATGTTTTAAATTCAGCTCCATACCTCCGTCAATTTGATTTGTAGCCAACGAGTTAATAACAAAAATCGCAAAACCTATAGCTAAAAACGGCAGGGAAAACTAAACAATTTATTTCAGATGAAACCGAACGTCTGAAAGTCCATGATGCGTATATACAGAAGGAAATTGGTTACTTAACGTTAGATCTCTATAGAAGAAAAGCGCGTATCTATCTTGCACAATCAACAATAAATTGATGGATTAACCAGTTTTTTCCGTATTTACGCTCTTCGTCACTTACTATGAGTAAAGCGAAAATCCATTTACTCTGAATGAATACAAATTTCTTATAGAATATTGCTTTAACATGACGTTTCCAACCAATTGTATTTGGCGATAGCTTTCGATACGGTATTTTCACGATTTCCTCTTTGCTAGAACGGGGCGAATCAACGCTATCCACACCATGGCAGCTTTAAGAAACATGTAAAAATAGGTAGTTGTATTTTGAGTACAATGCAATTATATTAAGTTACATACTTCAAAAAAACATCCTCAAGTGAAGAATCCGTGACTGTGATTAGGTCTATTCCAAGATCTCTTCTATTCGTTTCAAGCTTCTCTAAGACTTCAGTATATTTGTCCTTGTAAAAATATGGCATACTTATTAGGACAGTTGGGGGAACCGTGTTCTGTAAAATAAGCCTTAGAGTTGAGCTTGAAGCAAAAGAAACGATTTTACTATAATTTTGGCAATGGGTATGCTAGCTCTAATCATGTCCAATGTGCTTTCCTCCTGAAAATGGCCATCAGTCCTCAGTTTTAAAACGTATCCGATCCCGAATTTACGCTTTAATTCTAAGGGGGACCCAGTTTCGGCTAGTTTTCCATTCGAAAGTATTGCAATTGTATCACCAAGAGTCTCCGCTTCCTCCATGTGATGTGTGGTTATGAGAACGGCCTTAGACTTTCTTAGTTCCAAAAGTATGTCCCATAGTTCACGCCTTGATTCGACATCTAGCCCTGATGACGGTTCGTCCAAGATTACAACTCTGGAACATATTGGTTAGACATTAAGTAATTGTAATAATAAAACGTACTGTGGCCTTATGGTCTATTGTTCCCCCTGCTTATGCCTTGCAGAGATTTGTTCGCTCAGCCCCAGTGTAAAAATTATTCCGAGAACTACACATGGGAGTCTATACTCTCCTCAAATCCAGGCCAAGATCCAAACATGTCACATCGTTATCCTATCCATAAAGATAGAAGGATACTGACATCGTCGATATTTGATCTTCTTTTTTCTTAACAGTGAGCTATGATCAGTGATTATGGGATCATAACCCTACCACTTTACTGCAGTGGGTGGGGTTCGTCGGTTGGACTTTAATGAATATTGGCACCTCCCGGTTTCGGATCACTTCATAACTGAGGTTAATCAAATGCTGGTGGTGTTGCATTTGTGTGACCTGAAGGCCTGCTTGATTATTGTTTGTTCTTCCTTTTAATACACCGGTGATATCTATTTGTTTTAACTCACGGATCTGCATATAACACTTGTGGGACAGTTTCAAGTAGTAAAATGTGTCGCTTGGCTTACACGAATGGTAGAATTGCCTAGATTGACAATAGAACATTTTTCAAACTGAAGCTTATTCACAAAAAGACCCACGAATTTTAAGCCAACAATCACAACCTTTTCTAATCCGCATGGTTTTGCTAGGCATGAGAAATGTAATACTTTGTATGGAGAAATAAAATCCAAGAGCAGATAAGATTGGTAAATCTTAAAGTCAACGAGGACAAAATTAAATAACATGCATGTACACACATACTGTCAACAAACAAACAGGCATCTTTCCACCGAAAACTAAATACCGTCGACTTAGGCATATGAAGGGAACGGATTTTAACGCTTTAGTCCAGAGGATCATGGATTCCCACATCCATGTTCGAGAAAACAAGGTAGACCACTTGGTCAGACCAACTGGAAGCAGTATAGTCGGGATCCCAGATGATGGAAAGCTGCAGTATCTCATGCAGAGACTCTACACGAGTCCGGAATCCGTTAAGTACCCTTAACAGCGCCATTTCGGGCAACTGCAAAGCGAATGAATTAGCTAAACGAATTTCGGACAGCGAGAGCAGAGATCAAATGTTAAATTCGATCTTGGAACTTCTGTTTCGATCAATCTTTGTTACTCCTGCTATCATGGAGAACATCTTCCTCTCACCTGCCGTTAACTTGCCCTCATACTTTTTGTACACGGTCCAACATTGTGAACCGTGTCACTTTTCCATTCATATAAATGTTAGAAGGGGCAACACAAGTATTCTGTTTTTTTGGAATAATACGATTCCCATTCCCCTCCAAAACATCCACCCATACATCAAGTGCTCGTTGGAAAGACGTTTGATACTCGCTAATGATGGCTGCGTCATCATTAAAGAATAACTGATGTACTTTGGAGTCCGTCACGTTTGCATGATCAACTGTACGTAGGTAGCTGCAACTCTTCATTGTCATAGCGCCAGCCATAACGCAACTCCTCATTGTCATAGCGCCAGTCAAAACAGGTCCATTGGCCGTCTATCAAAGGCCTTTTCATATTCAACCAACACCATATGCAGATCCTTTAAGAAATCACGATGTTTTTCCATTATTATCCTTGTAAGTTGGATTGCATCTGTGGTTGATTTACCTGCTACCAACTCGCACTGGTCTTCAGCCGTATTATTTTTCGCATTCGGCTGTCTAATACCCACTCAATGATCTTGATTGAACGGTAATTATCAGTTTGCGTATTGCCTTTTCCTTTGTACTTTCAATTTACTGTTTAGACTTTGGATCGCTCATAAATTTGAAGATGAGAATCATGACCCATTTGAACCCAATGACTCCCATCTTTTTTCAGAACTCAGAGGGTATCTCGTCCGGCCCAACTGCTTTTCGTTTTTTTTTTTTAATTTTTGACCGCCTTTATAGCTTCTTCGACATTAATGTCTGGTACTTCTTTATTCTAAGATCTTGGAAAATATATCCTGTGCAGCATTTTTTCGTCATACAGAAGAAGCAGCCCTTGACCGTTGTTAACGAACTTTGGGGAATGGATTTCAAGTCAAAGAAAATGGAGCGCAGACGGCTCAGTTGTATTCAAAAAAGAGATCCTACAAACCCCGTTAAAAAGCCAATATTAATCATATGCAATCGCGAAAGAGAGGCAGGCCTAAAACTCCTATATAACACAAAGGCAACAACACCAGCATTTGATTGGCTTTAGAGACGAACTGATTCCGATATTTTTTGAGTTCAAACATATTCGAGCTCTTAGACAGAAGAACCAGCAGGGATGCAGTGAAGTGGTAGGATTATGATCCCTTTAGTGCAGATCATAACCTCGTCGTTAAAGAAAAAGAAGAAGGTTCTTGTATGTACGCAGTTGCTCAGCGGTTAGAGCTTTGTACTACTGAGCAAGGGGTACTAGGTGCGCATACCACCTTACATCTTTTCCATTCTTTTGCGAAATTCTAAAAAAAACATCCAAGTCTATCATGCATGAGAAGCTTGTCAAAATTTGGCGTTCGGAGTCGCCGTTAGATTGTAGGTCCCATTCATTCGAATGAAAAAATAAAGTCTCGCACACACAAATGGTCGGAGAGGCTAGGTTTAACTTATTTGAACGTATTATTCAGCATTTACTTTGATTTTATACATATGGAAATAAGTTAATACTATAGAAATTCTCTTATAAAAGCATCTAATATCATTTATGCATATCACCCATGCATGGCATGCTAGTAAAATGGAAGAACTTGAGCAAACACGTTGAGGAATAAGAAACCAACACGAACCTCACATGCACTGCCGCACTTTCCAATATAAAAACACTACTTCTATGAGACTTCTTCTTCGTAGATCTGAATGAACTATGCGATGACGACTTGTGCTGCATCAGTAAGTTCAAATTGTTCAAATAGCCTAAGCGTTGCGCCCTCCTTAGAATGTGTGCTAGTGTAGTTCAATTACTGTATTATTGACCTCAGTCTGCTTCTCCTAACCACAACTAATAGGCAAAAGTTGATCAGTTAACACCAGGGTTCCATTGTACTAGTTATCCTTTATAAACGAAGGATGCCACTGATTGTAACAGTTGGTACCCCAACGTCTACTTGTATCCTCATTATCCAGTGTAGAAAGTCTCCCACCCCGACAAAAAAAAAAAAAACTAAAAATATATCACTGGTCCAATTGTGATTCAGTTGACCATTTTCTTATATATACTATGTGTGACATAACAGTAGTCTTCTCTGCGAACAATCTCAAGTTATATTTCTTCTCAAATAGTTCCAAACGATGTTTGAGTCAGCAGCTCACACATCAACGTAGATACTCTGTGCACTTCTTTTCAATACAGGGATCGCTAGATGCCTGAGTGAGATGTTGTCAAACGCACCCTCAATATCAAGGAAGACAATACTGTCTCATTTGTATTCAAAGTTGATATCAGCCAGGGTCTCTATATCGACCTGCTGACATTTAATACTACTTATTCTCATTTTATAAAAACAAAAATATACCTAGTTTCTCCAGAGAGAGCTATTCCAAGTGACAAGCGACGTTTCATTCCACCCGAAAGGTTTCTACCAGGCTCTTTAGCCTTATCAACTAATCGGAGTTGTGTGAGCAATTCCGACGCTATTGAACTGGCCTCCTCCTGCGACTTGCCTCTCAACTAAAAAAAAAGAGATATTTAATTAACAAAAACACACTTAACTAATAAATTCACCTGTGCGAAAAACATTAAATGTTGATAACATGTCATGTACTGCATAAAAACGCTGTGTTGAGGACAAAAACCGATAAGATGCCTATAGGAAGTCACATCTCTTTCACTACATACAATAATTTTGCCACCGTCTTTCGGAATACAACCTACATAAATACAGATTATTATATTTTTGAAAGATAGTGTGAAACACATTTTGCAGTTTTACCAATAATCATATTTAAGGTTGTCGTTTTTCCAGCTCCATTATGCCCAAGAAGGACTGTAATACTCCGATTCTTGATTTTCATATTCAAACGATCAGCTATTTTTATCACTCGACGTTTTCCATTAAATGTCTTTTCCAGATCTTTTATGATAATGGCTGTTTCATTAGGCTCTCCTGCAGCAGCAGCTACAAAGTGGTTACGATCCTTTTTCTTGTAAAACGAAGGCTATAACGCAGAGATCAATAATTAGATAACAAAATATTTTCTCCTCAATACAACTCACTTTTAAAAAGAATAATGGATGTTGCTTTAAACCACCCTTTCCTGGAAATATTCTCGAAAAATAGTTGTAAAGAATCGTATAAAATAAACACTGAAACAGTAAAGCTATTAAAATTGAGAAAACGTGTGGCTTGGTTGTTGATATGTTAAAAAATAGATCCCCCGCTGAAAATGTCCGATCTGCAAAACAATCACATGTTTATTAAATTAATCAATACACTCATGAAAAGTTCTTTACATTTATTGGTAAATATTTGAAAAACAGTAACCGCTTCCAAGAATGTTGTAGTGCTGAATAAAGTAGTGGGTACTTTTGAAGCATTTCCCTCGACAAAATAAAACAAATAAGGGCTTATTAAAAGCAGAAATCCTCCAACTTTTGCATAAAAAACTGGAAGAAATATAAACGCAAAAATGATATATGAATAAACTTTAGGAACTATCTATAGCCGGAATAATGGTATTACCTGTATTAAAGCACACAGATATTAGGAACGTATAACACATAGCAGCAGAACAATACAACACAAAAATCACTATGATATATGTTAATGGAATGAGTCCTAATGCTTCGTATACGTAAGCCACCGCAATACATCCAAAGATAAAAGGTGTATATGCCAAGAAACGGATACAAAAAAAAGTTAACCCATTGAGAAAGTTGAATGGTGTCGCTAGAACAAGAAACTCCTGGAGCAAAAATCGTTTAGGAAAACATTACTGAGTTTGTTTCAATTAAAGTCACCTTAATTCCGTCATGCTTTTCCTCGACCAGTGGAATGAGAACTGTGCTTAGTAGTAGAAAATTGAAAAGAAACGCAAACAACAGTCCAAATGTTATTACACGTTGTCCACTAAGAGATTCAAACGCAATGCGAGGCAACGGGGACATCTCGATCTATGGAAATTAAACACTCTCAAATATTTTAAATGGATTATTTTATAATATACTTCTTCAATCGTAGATTCTTTGTTATTTGTAAACTTTACAAAGTTTAAATCAATTATGTGTTGTAGCGTTAAAAAGCCAGTACGAGTGTATTCATCGTCATCTAAAGTTTTAAGAAGTATTTTTAAAAAGTACTCAAATAAAGATTCTCACGTTTACCAATAATTCCAATAATATCGTCATCGTTTACGAAGCTCTTTTTCAAAGATGTCTTTATCATCGAGGAGCTGATTGAATACCGCAACAAACCTTTTGAGTTGAGAGTGGGCCATTCCTCAAAACTAACAGCGAAACAATTGGATTTCTGTTTGCTTTCCAGAGTCCGGATCATAGTAGATGCGTTATTAAATAGTTTTATTCCTAAAAATTGTTAAGATGCTTATGTAAGACAATTACTAAATAAACACAGTGCCTTGTTTACTTTCAGTTGGCAGAGATAGGTCTGTTCGCACCCTTTCAATTAAATCGTCAAGAAATGGATCCGATGGACTATAAAATATGAAATCCTCATTGTTTCCAGGAAAATATGTCTTGAGGATTTCCTAAAATAAAAATAAGCACATGCTGGATACATGAAAAAAGAAAGAAAAGAATGAAACAACTTTACGCACTGTGGTTTTGCTTTCATATATGACAGTGGGTGTGGCAATCACCTCGTAAGTTGATTTTAAATAAATATAAAGAATAGCGAAACAAGCAATATTTAAAATGCATGTTGATAACCAGGAGAACTTCAGAAATAACAAGTTTTTCCACAAAAACACTTTGAATAGTTTTGGATCCATCGCCAAAGTGGCTACACCAATTTCAATGTCTGGCAAAAACAAACTTTAGATTATAGATTTGCTTTTAGCTATTGTACGACAAAGTTGTTCGAGTGATCATATGAATGAACATTCCACGTTTTTTCTTCGAAAATCTAAAAATTGAATACAAAGTACTGCTTTTAAGCAATACAAACAATATTGAAGAAAAAGGAAACAATGAAATTAAACAATAAACAGTCTACGCACGAACTGAGAAAGTTGTCAAACTTTTGACAACAGTATATGGGTCTGGGCTCGTTCTCGTCCTAAAAAAAAGAATCAAAGAAGAACGCGTTTCTGGTTTTCAAGCCTCGTTTATTTGCTCAGGTACGTTAACACTAAAAAGGTGAACAATTTGAAAGCGGTCGAATTTCTTTGATTTTATTTATATTTTTCATTGTCACAGCAAAATATATTATTTTGAAATTTTGATGGATGACATTCATTGCACTAAAGCGCCAGTCAACCAAACAATTTGTTTTTCACTTTTTTTGACTGGGGTCTCTTCACGTAAGACGATAATCGTCTGACGATGGTCGCATGTAACCTTTTAAGCTGTCGTCTCAACGTCATCCTTTCGACTACTCATTTGTTGCTTAACAAATCACAAAACTCACGAAACTTAAAGACACCTTCTTCAAGACGATATCATCTGCGCGAAAGCTATAAGTATCGTTTTGCATCAATTTACATATTTTACGGATTAAGCAGTTTTCATGGTTTTTTTTAAAGGGGAAGAAGGTAAGATTAGACTGTATGCCACGTTGGCATTTAATGACCATTTTTGAAAGTTTTCGCTGTCAAAATAGGGTCATGCAGTGTAATCGGCATATCTCAAATGACCTAAAGACCATGCTGATTTTGACAGATAAAAATGACAAAATTGCATGCAGTGTAATCGGACAATAAGCACGAATGCCAGTATAATGACCTAATGACCATATGCAATTTTTTGAAATTTGGTTATGGCATTGCTGTCATTTTTGTCATCTGAAAATTGTCATCTTTTCCAAGCGTGCAGTTAAGTTATTTAATACTTCAATAATAACATTTTTGTATGATAATAATAATATTTTTGGATAACATTTGCCGTAAATTGTTTTAATAATTACATTTTTATTGTAGGTACTTTTGTTCAGTGTTAATTAGTGGTTTTCTTGTTATTTTTATGTGCATGGTTTAGTATTTGTTGTGTAATACCTAGGTATTACTTTAATGTTTCCGATCTGTTTTATTTATTTTGTTGAAAAATTAAGTTTCGCTTTAACATGTACGACGTTACCAAAACAGATAATTTTGTCATTTGGCTGTGGTCATTTGAATGCCAACTCGGCATACAGCCTAATCTTACCTTTAGGCCTGTCTCTCTTTCGCGACTGCATATGAAAGCGGTGAAACTCAATTCTACTTCTCAATTGATAGCAAAAACGTGGATTTAGTTTCGATTCTCTCATGTTAACGAGGTAATTATTGTGAACTGATCACAAATGTTTTTTGTTGCTAATTTGACACGATTGTCAGCACTGCACAGTTGGAAACCGCCACCGCCAGTCATTTGTTTGGACTGGCCTGGCGTTCTTTTTCACAATTCGCAACCAAAAAGAAAGACGCCTGCTGGAGCCGGTCGTGCCTCGTGTTTCTTTTTGTTTTTTTTTTTACATATTATAATATAATATAAACTAGTTTTCTCACAACAGTGGACATTAAAATGGTCAGATTATGAATGATACATCCGAAGGTCCAAGTACATCCGACGTTTCCACCGAGGTAAGAAAGCACACACCCATGCGTAATACATTTCGTAGAAAATTTCATACAAATTATTCTTGCAGCAGCCAAAAAAATCAGAAACTCATTCCGAAAAAACGTTTGCTCGCTACAAATACTTGATTCTCAGCGAATGCGGCTATAAAATCTCCACAACCGAAAACCACGTAAAGCGCCTGCAGAATTTACGAAAAGAAATAAATTATCTCAATGAAACTGAATGGATGTACGAGCCCCTGGAGAAACGTGCCGGCCAACAATAACTAAAATTGCGCATTAATATTCGACGTCATGCTGTCGCTTTTAAAACATGTTTATAATCTCTTTGATTACGACTATCAGAAGGAGCAGAACAAGAAGAAATTGGACGAAGAGCACCTTCACTTTGATGAGGAGTTGGAAAAGGAGCAGCTCTTAGAGGGGGAAAAAGGAGATGTTACCGATGCGTTGCCGATGGTGGTGGCGGCGGATGGCGAGATTCCATGTTCCCGGCGAACGGGCGTCATTACTTCGCTGCGTAGCAACAATGGTACCATCGACAATTTGTTGTTTTTTGATGCTACTGCTGCTGCCTTGTTTCACGAATTAAAAGTCGGATGCACCGTGGACTACTTGGCATATCAATCGACCCATTCCGACTATCTGAAGGTTGTGAAGGTGGAAATGACGCAGGACAATTCATGGGATGGAGCACCAACTGAGCAACAAGTAAGTTTTTTTTAATGTTTTATTTGTTGCCACACATGGTGGCCATTTTGTGGCATCGTTACTTTTAGATGCGTTTTTCTCTAGAAAGCCTAAAGTGGAATTCTGTAAGGCAAAAACGTGATAACGAACGATTTGCTTCATGTAACATCAAAAACGAAACCATTTTTCGTTTGAGCGAACTCTATTTCTTTGGTGTTTTCGTTTATTTTGCTTCATGTAACTTGAAAAACGAAATCTTTTCGTCTACGCGAAACAAAACAAGAGTATGACCTTATGACTTCCACATTCTTAGGATATCTGCACCCGGAGAATTCCTGGTGCCGTATCCCAGTCCTCCATGGCAGTCTTCATAGTCTTCGTTAGACTTCTCGACTATCCGTTCAAATCTCCGCCAACAAACATGTTTTCGATGAGATTGTGAAAATCTAGCCAGAATGCATCTAGTCTCTGCTCGCATCCAACTTTTTTTTTATAGATAGATAGATAGTGTTTATTTATTTAGCTTTCTTAAAAGCCATTTAGCCATATACCTACATGATTACATTTTACAAATAATGTTTAATACTGTATAAGAATTATTTAGAAATTATTTACTTAAAAATTAGTTTTAACGTAATTGACAATATTTCTTTTGAAAGCTGGCAGATTTAATTCGTTTTTTTTATACTATTTGGCAATTGATTGAACATTTTGAAGCCTTTATATTGCAAAGAATTTTGAGATCTTCCCCTAAGATAATTTGGTAATCTAAAATTGTTAGCTGTTCTTAAACAATTGGGTTGCACCTTATGAATATATTGCACATTATTTCGTAAAAAAGCAGGCACTAGGCCATTTTTTATTCTATAAACCACCAATAAAACATTCATTATGATTCTTTGCTTGACTGACAACCATTTTAACGAACCTAACATGAAACGAATTGACACATATTTATTGCACTTTTAAATACATCGCATAGCCTTATTTTGTAGCAATTGCAATCTTTGTACACTACTCTCAGCACATAAAAACAAAAGTTTAGTTTAGTTTAGTTTATTTGCAGAAAGTACAAGTAAGACATTGTCTTTTTTAGTACATATAAATAACAAAAAATACAAGTGCAGGTGATTTAACATTTTTAACATTAATTTAAATATGACTTAATCTAACTAATTTAAATGTTTACAAAAAGAAAAAGAGAAAGTGAGAAAAGGTTAAGGAAATTAGGCTGAGTTATGTAGTTGCTGTTAAGAAAAATGTGATGAAATAGCATTTCGAAATTTTGCGACCCCGATTGTTTGCTTTATTGAGTGAGGGAGAGAATTCCAAAGCCTCGTAGCATGAACAAAGAAAAGGCGCGAAGAGTTTAAAGAGTTGGAAAAGGGGGTTATCAGGTTAAGAGTTCTGTGTGATTGCGCAAATTGGAGCTTTTGAAACAAATAAGATGGTTCTTTTTCATGTATTATTTTGTGCAAAAATGTGCAGCATCGGACATTTAGAAACTGTTGTAAAGTACACCCAAGGACTATTTTCTGGTAGTTAGAAATGTGGTCATATCTACGGAGTGCAAACACATATCTGATAATATCATTGAAAGCCACAGTTAACTTGTGCATGGAGTGTGAATCAGGCTTACAGAAAACGACTACAGCATAATCAATAAAAGGTATAAGCAAAGATTTAACAAGCCTTAGTTTAGTTTCAACCGGGGTTAAATTGGAGAACAGCCAGAGTTTACGTAAGCCACCATAAATTCTTCCAATTGTATAATTTATATGATCGTTAGCAGAAAGAGAACGATTCAGTTTAAAGCCAAGATTGGTGACTATATCTGAGAATTGTAATTGAACATTGGACAGGAAAATTGGTGGAAAATCTTGGCATTCATATTGCGTTTTGGAGATAATAATCGATTGACATTTTTTAGGATTAAGTCTGAGACCATTGTTAGCGGACCACTTATGTATTTCAGACATACAAATCTTCATTCATTCTGCAGACAAGATCTTCAATTAAGCCAACCGGTCTAGACATGTATACTTGTACATCATCCGCATAGAGGTGCAGAGATACATTTGAACAGACTTTAGGCGGGTCATTTATAAATAAGCAAAACAGAAGAGGACCGAGTATTGAACCTTGAGGTACTCCTGCTTGCAAGGTTCTAGATTCCGAATATCTATCACCTACCACAACCCGTTGGTTTCGATGCATTAAATAACTTTCCAAAAGGCGTACTGATCTATCATAAAATCCGAAATAAGATTTCAATTTAAGACACAAAACAGAATGATTCACAGTCAAAAACCTTTGAAAAATCAAGCAAACATAGTATGGTGAGGTGGTTCAGATCAAATTTAACCCTTATATCATCAAGAACCTTAACCATCGCAGTTGAACAGCTATGCTGCTCTCGAAAACCAGACTGCATCGGGGACAATAACTCGTGGCGATTCAGATATATTTTTATCTGATTTGCTAGGATTTTTTCAATGACTTTTGAAATACAAGGAAGAATACTGATGGGACGAAAATCAGCTAGCGAAGAAGGTCGACTTTTTTTCGGGACCGGAATTACCTTGGCCATCTTCAAAAAATCGGGGAACGATGACGACATAATACAATAATTGATCAGGTGTGTGATTGGATTTAAAATGTATGGTAGAATAATTTTTATAAAACGAATAGGTATACCATCCTCACCAACGGCATTCGACTTAATTGAGCAAATGGTATCTGCCACATTTATTTGTGAGACTATTTCAAAATCGAAACTGATCAAAGGTTCAAAAGAAAGTTCACTATTTGGTATGAAGGTATTGTTATCTGTTGCAGTTGTAAGAAATGCTCCATTTAAATCGTTAGGATCAAACATATTATTATATAAAACGTTGTTTTTTCCAACTCCAATACCGCGTAGGTTACTCCACAGTTTCTTTGAACTTTGATTTGGGCTTAATTTAGACAAAAAGTATCTTTTTTTTTGCTCTACGTGTTACGAACGATGAATGGTTTCGAGCACGACAGTATATTTCCCAGTTCCAGTTATTTTGGCTATGCCTCCATTTAGCATATAATTTCCTGCGAGTTTTAATTGCTCTTTGAACCTCAATGGTAAACCATGGACAATTTTTGTTACGTACTTCAACAGTCTTTAGTGGTACATGTCTATCAAACAAATCAATGAGTAAGGATTGCAAATGATTAACTTTTTCATTAATATTTGTGGAATAATAACAACTATTCCACGGAAGCAGGTTTGCATCCAATTGCAAAGCAGCATGGTTTACGGATTCAAAGTCTCTGTATTGAAAGCTTGTTGACACTGAGGGACAGGAGAAGTGCAGGTTATATGTGAAAAAAAGTAAATCATGATCGGATATGCCATCTAAGGATACTTGATCTTGAAGAAGAATGTTCGATGAGTCCGAGACAATGATCAAATCAAGCAGACTTGGAGGAGAGTTAGGGGAATAGCGCGTAGCAAACGTGTTTATGACATTCAATCCAGTTGCAGCAACAGAATCAAGTAGTTGGCGTGATCTTGTATCAGATTTGAAGAGATCAGCATTGAAGTCTCCACACAAAATTATATGCTCATAAAGGGCAGTGAACTCATGAAGAGCTGAAAATAGTGGTTCTGGAGAACTACTTCTGTTCGTAAACACTTTGCAATACCATCTGTAACTTCCAACAAGAGGTACTCAATACCATTCTGCTCAGATTTTTTTTATTATTTTACAAACAAGCGATGCTCTACAATAAACAGCAATACCTCCACCAATGGTATTTGTAACTCTGTCATTACGGATTAAGTTATAGTTTTGCATTTCATAAAAACTATTCGGTACATCATCCTTAAACCATGTTTCAGTGACACAGATGATATCAACTCCAGCGCCATGAAAAATATACCTCATATAATCCAATTTAGAAATGTTTAAGCTGCGAGCATTAAAATGGCATAATTTAAATCCGTCACGCGTAGAAGACAGAATGTTTAAAACTGATCGTACCGACACTCCACCCATGCTACAAGACGAAAATCCCTGGCTAGCCATCAAAGTTTAAAAAAATAAATAAAATAAGAACAAAAATAAAGCAAACAATACGGCATAATATGAAATACTAACAAAAATATAAACATAGGTAAATAACAGCAATACAAAGTTAAAGGGAAAAGGTTATTGGGAGGTGTGACGTAGGAAAAGGAGAAAAATAGAACAAAATATTTGTACATTATCAATAGAGAAAAGAAAGAAAAAAATAAAGAAAAGAAAATTAAACTTAATTTTAGATTCCTGTGTATCATTCATAACAAATTGCCTCCAGATGACAATGATGGTGTAGATGTTTCCGCAGCTTTCAAGAGAGTTTCATTGTTAACAGTCATCTTTATCTCGGTGTCATCTTTGCTCTTTTTTACAAATACAAGGCCATTTCGGGTTCTTACAGAAAAAAGCAAGCCCTCTCTGCGCAGCTGAATAGCATTTCGTAGAACTGAGCTGTTATCAGGTGTCAAACTTTCATTTATATAAATTCGATCAGTGTTGTTCGTTTTCGTCAATTCATCGTGCGCCGCACTGCCCGCTGGCTGGATTATGTAAGTTGAGAGAGCGTAAGACCTCCATTGGCCTTAAATGCAGAAAGAAAAGATCTTTGTACAGCGTGAGAGGAGAGCCGTATTAACAGTAGTTTGTCACCACCATCTCAACGGTTTCTAGTTTTCAGCCGAAATGCATCGATGTACGGAGAAATTTGATGACGTAGTTTAGCAGCAATGTCTCTTGCAATGCCGATGGGATCTTCCTTTGGTTAATATGGAATGCCTCTGACAATCACATCCACAAGACGCTCCCTTCGCTGAATATCCGCTGTCTGATCTCTTAATTCCTTGTTGTTTTTGAGAAGTTCAATTACCTGCCGTTCGCACTGCTGTACTCGATTGTTAATGGTCGAAAAGGCCTCATCAATTTTTTTATTGATTTCAGATTTAAAATCAGACAACATCGAAGTGATTTTCTTTGTCAGATTGGATTCAAGTTCCCTGATCTGATCAGAAAAAGATGCCATTGCGTCTCTATTACTAGTTGTTGATGGTAGGTTAGGCTGATTTTTGGTAATAGGCGATTTAAACAAATTTGTTGAGGCCATACCACTTCTCTCTTTTAGTTTATGGGTCTGTGAGCGAGTACTTGACATAACAGATAAATACAAAATTAATAAAAATAAAGAGATCACTGTTTGGTGCCAAGACAGTGAACCAGATACGGAGATTTTGTGTTTATTTAAGTTTTTCAATATTTGAAATAAACAAATGTTCAGATATTGGACAGGGGCAGATCACTGGGTAAATCTTAGCACTCCAAAAACTCAAAATTAAACTTAAAGCTGGGTTTACCGGCTAGAAAAGCTTAAAATGTCAGGAGCAAAGTAAAAACACGTCTAGTCCATTGACATTGCCAACTGTCGAACAATACTCGAAGTGTGGTTTAATTATTACGTTATAAATATTTATTGCACTTAATGTAGATATATCATTTCTTATTCTTTTCAAGAAACCATCCACATAAATAATCCACGTGATTGCTAAAATTTAGTTTGTTATCTATTATTATGCCTAAATACCTGATTTCATCGATTTGTTCAATATATTCCCCGTCCATTTTCAGTCGTATGTCCTCTCCTTGTTGTTTATTTATGATCAGTTGTTTAGTTTTTGTCACATTTAGTTTAAGTTTATTCATCTTCAGCCATTCTGCGACATTTTCAAGGTCCTGTTGCATTTTTTTGTTGACATTCATTAAAATTTTTACCCGACACGTATATCACCGCATCATCTGCAAACAAGGCAAGTTTTCCATTTGATATTGCAAATTTCATGTCATTTATGTATATCAAAAATAATAATGTTCCCAAAACCGATCCTGGGGTACACCGAACATAACATCCTTTGGACACGATAGTTCACCATTATCTTTTACACATTGAGTTTTATTACTAAGGTATGATTTGAACCACTCACTTTCCTTTCCTTTTATCCCATATCGCTTAAGTGTGTCTGTTAATATTTGTCTGTCTATTGTTTCAAATGCTCGTTTAAGATCGAGAAAAACACAAAACACTCTGTTTCCTTGCTCGGTTTCTTCTTTAAAGTTATTTATAATCAAATTTATCGCACTTTCACAAGAATGGTTCTTTCTGAATCCTGACTGGATATCAATTATTAATTCATTTGATTCAAAAAAACTATTTAACTGTTTAAAGACAATTTTTTCGAACACTTTTTCACATAATGGTAGCGAATTAACCGGGCGGAACTCTTCACATCGTTTAGTACTACGTACTTTCTCTATCGGTGTCACTAACGACTTCTTCCATGATTTTGGGAATGTCTTTGTTTCTAACGATTTATTGATGACCATTAATAAGGCTGGTCCGAGCATATTGTAGTTGTCAAGAAATCTCCTTGGACTCATATATGTTTAATCAACTTTATTTCTCATTTCCTTTAGAACTAGCCTAACATCTTGGTGCGTCACATGTTGGAAATTGAAATTTAAATTTGTATCAACCACATTGTTACAAAACGGCACACTGGGAATAGAAACACTTATTGACACTATACTTTCAATAAAGAAATCATTAAATTTGTTAGCTATGGCCTTATTATCGTCGAGAGTATCATTATTAAATTGAATGTTTTTTATCTCATTATTAAAAAGGAAATTTCAATATCAGCACGCAGACTGGGTGTAGAGGTTGGAGAAAACAAAGTGCCATTCGTTTCTCTCCGTTAATGAGTTTCGTAGAACTGGATGAGTATCCCGGAAGTTATTGCATAAAAAGATTTGGCCAAATCCGGATTCTGTGCCATAAAAGCATCCAGCGCAGTAATTTCTTGGTTGTTTGCTGGATTCCTATAGAAGACGATAGTATTATACATTTTCATTCATCAAAAGATATACAGACATATTTTAGAGCCTGCATAACTTTATAAAATACATCAACTGCCCTTACGCCAGAAACTAGAGTACTTAGATTTGTTACTTATCGAGACACAAAGAAATTGTTTATAAATTGCAATTTTAGTAAAGTTGCGTAGAGGTTACGTAAATGCTTAGGCTAGGCGCACAAGGCCGATTTTGCGATCGGCCGATTACAAAACCGGGTAGCTACAACTATATTCTATGTATCTTTGTGCATGACCGACTGACAAATGAGAAGACATGAAACTCTGATCAAGCTTACTTAATGGGCTCCCGAGTCCCGACCCATCTTCATGGGGTCTCTGCCTGAAAAACCTTCCATCTTCTGCGACCCCGGGCACGCTGCTTACAGTTGTCCAGACCAAGTGCTCTGGCATCCGCGATAGCCAAGTCTTTAAAACTGTGGTTCGGTCTTCCTCGCCTTTTCGAACCATGGACTGGGATTCGAAGATCCTCTTGGCTGGAGTATTATTGTCCATTTGCTCAATGTGGTCGAGCCAATTTAGTCGACGTGATTTAGCTTTTGAATTTTATATGATACGATTAAAAAGTGCAATAATAAAAAAGACTTTTTTGGAATAAATAGAGACATGATCTATAAATCAATATAATTTATTAGCCCAATTCTGTTAAAGATATAGTATAACATATCTCTTCAATCTGGAATTTTTCCACAAAACTGGGAAGAATCAGTAGTTATACCGGTGGAAAAAGTTGTTAATACGATAAAGGGTGAGGAATTCCACCCTGTTAATACACTTCCAACCTTCGAAAAAATTCTGGAAAAATTAATGGTTATCCAACTTCAAAAATATGTGGATACGAACAAGAAAATAATTGAAGAGCAATCGGGTTTTAGAGCAAATCACTCGTGTCAAACGGCTCCTAATTGGTTAATGTTTGAGTGGAAGAATAAAATAGATGACGGTTACTCAGTCAGCAGTTTTCTTGGAATTTAAAAGAGCATTTGAGACCCTTGATAGAGGTATTTTAATAAAAAAAACTGGAAATGTATGGTATAAGAGATAAAGAGCTTAAGTGGTTTGAATCGTATTTATCGGGAAGATAGCAAAGGATCAAAGTCAATGATATGTTTCAGAATCTGTGAATGTGCGACTCGTGTGAGGAATGCCAGTGTCCGTTTTACTCCCCATTCCCATTTCTCTTGTTAATCGTTTACTTCCTAAATATTCGATCACCGCATTAACGATCCTACATAACTCAAAACGTTTAACAACACACCACGCTTCGGACGATCAACTCTTTGTAAATCAAACAATAGCCAACACATGCACTGCTTGCTATGCACACAAACCCCGCATGCACTGCTATGGGATGTATATCATATGGCACCCAAGCACGGTGCAGCCGGCTAGCAACCTTGCACAGTGTATTTCAAGTGCACTGGGCATTTATCAATGAGTTGGAGATCGGATTACCGAGACCCGAAATGTTGTGGATGCATGAATGCATGTACAGCACAAAGGGGAGCGAAGTACAGTTCAAAGTACTAGCGCGCTGACCAAGCTTAATTCTGAGTTATGAATTAATGGGGACATTGCCCCTCGGGAATATACTAGGGTTATAAAGTTATGTAGATCGTGCGTAGTATATGATGACGCTGCGGTTATCCAATATTCAAAGGGAGGGAACGGAATTATCGAATGGGGATCGATACAAATATTTGTGTATAAATAGAATAAAATTTATGAATAAATTGTCTTTGTGCTACCAGACCAACCACGAGTAACATCTTTTCAATTTAGTCCACTGACGGAGCATTGGCTTCAAGGACAAGTAGAAAGTTATCTCTCGTCTTCGACCACATCCACTTACCTAGTTTAGCAGCTCAGCTGCTGGTGAGTATAGACGTTGGCACTAGCCGAGTCTAAGGATGGGCAATTCGACGTAATAAGCTAAAGACCAAATTTCAGGTACACCCTTGCTAGACCGCGAACCATTACATGGCGACCGTGACAGGACAGCAGAGACGTCCCACCGAACAAAAGGAAGACATCGCGGCAGCAACCGTACCGATACCAACCGCAGCCAATATTATCGCATTGGCCGCAGCCCACGTAGAGGAAGCTAAGGCTTTGCTCAAGACCAGTGGAAAACTACTGCCAGACCAAGCCACCCAGTCAACCACCGTCATCCCGGCCGGACCACAGCGCCTCACCATCGAGGAATACCGCCGACGACAAATCAAACGCCTAGAAGCCGTCAAAACCACTCTGCCTCCGGTAGCCCCCCAGCGGCAAACCAGAGGAGGAAAGCGGTTCGCTAGAAAGCGAGAACTCAGGGAGCTCCACCGGCTCATGAACATCCCTGGCACCAACGCCGATGCTCAACGCCGCTACAGCGCCCAAGTAAAAGCGATCAAGAAGATAATCAGGGAAGAACAAACCCAGAAGAGGCGGAAGAACCGCCAAGAAGAGCAACAGTTTCACGCCCTATTCGACACGATGGCCCAGAGGTTGGCCCAACAAAGCAGCCACATATAAAAAAAAACCCCCCGAGTTCTACTAAAAAAAAAAGAAAAGAGATATTTTGATTGTATCCCTACAAAAAAAAAAATATTTTTTTTTAATTTATATATTTAATTTTACTTATGAATTTCACTTGCCTCCAAGCCGTTGTATTTCTGTGAGATATATTTTCTCTTTGCCGAATATATAAATAGATAATTTCTTTAGTATGGGTAAAACCCAATCTAAGCAAGAGGAAGTTATTATCAATAACAACGGTCCTCAACAGAACTCATCCATCCAGACGACGCATTTTGGTGTCGATTTCTCGATAGTTCTAGCTACTCTGCTGATACTTTTCATACTCAAATATACGTATGAGTTTGTCCGGAGAAAATTTCAAAAGCACGTGCGTCAACAGATACGTAGAAGTCAGGTTCTAGAAAGACGCATCTCAGTCTAGGTACGGGATTCGTAATACAGCGGGTTCCAGGTTAGTTACCTAATCAATCCTTTATGGACGACTTACTTGTAGAATTGGAAAAACTTCAGACAATTCTCAGGAATCTAAAGAAAGACGGTCCTAACAGGACGCGCACTAAAGAAGCAGGAAATAAAAAGATACATGAAATAGAAGCAATTGCCGAAAGGGCAGGTAACATAGCTAGCACGATAGAAACTAAACCCCTAACTCTAGAACAGGTAGACGATTTGAAGACTATTTACGAACGTATAGGGCATTTTCGAACCGAATCCCTCAATAAAGTCAAAGCTAGCATAAGGGAAGAAAATTCAACCGACCCAGACGCAACCGACACTCACAAGATGATAGACGAATTCAGTTTCAATACTGCCCAGAAACTTCCGACGCTGACGTGTGAACAGGACAGCACACGATCAGAAAACTTACGAGACTTTCTCAACAGCGTAGAGTTCTACCACGACACTCTGTCGACCCCAGCTAAGGCCACACTTATCAAGTTTATCTTGAAGTGCAAAATCCAGGGCAAAGCCCTAACCGAACTAGGGACTACTACACCCGAAAAGTTCGATGACTTAAAAAGAGCGCTCTTGGAAAAATGCGGAACCAGAGAAACCCTTGAAAGTATCCAAACCAAGCTAAGCCGCACCCACCAAGGTAATCGTCCTACCAGGGAATTCGTTAATGATATCGAATCCCTCGTCACCAAAATGACGGAGCTAGAAATCGCGGTCCATGGCGAAGCAACGCGAGTAACGCTTACCGCCGCTAATGACCGAAGAGGATTAGCCTTCCTAAAAAAAGGGGTTAACGATAGGTTAAAAATCGTGTTGGATAGCGCACGACATACTACACTACGAAGCGCAGCACAACACTTGTTGGAAATCGACCAGAGTACGACAGATAGGACAGACCATATCAAATACTATACAGACCCAGACAACAGTAGACGATGGGAAGAGGATAGGAGAAGTCAGGGTACGAGTAGACCACCCTACAGGGGCGGATACAATAATTTTCGAGGTACCCGTAACCAGGGCCCTCAACAAATCCATCATCCGGGACGGAATACCCACTTCAACAGTTACTCAAGAGGTAACTTCCGCCCCAACAATTCTAACTTCAGAGACCACAACGGTCATTTTCCGGCAAATAGAGGGCCAAACAATGGCCCACAGCAAAATGGCAACAATAATTATCCTTTCCCCAATCAGTCCCAAGGTAGGAATAGCAATTCAAATAGGGAAAACAATAGGGGCTATAACAACCGGAGTCAGTACCAACCACAGAGGGAAAGACTAAGAGTAATAACATCGGGAAACGAGCAACCCACCGAGGGGATTGCCGACCTTTCGGGGGGAGACCTTTAAGTTCCCAAGTAGGGACTAGTAGAATGTTTTATTCTAAAATATGGAGTTCCCAAGACAATAGCTTCAGATCAGGGAACAGAGTTTATAAACAGGATCTTCAAAGATATGTGTAAACTCTTAAAGATAGAACAACTACAGTCCACAGCTTACCATCATGAGAGCATAGGAGCATTAGAGAATTCGCACAAGGTTCTCGGAGCATACCTCAGGTGCTATGTGTCTGAAAAACATACAGACTGGTGCACTTGGTTACCATACTATGTCTTCTGTTATAATACTTCTATACATTCAGAAACAGGGTATACACCGTTTGAATTAGTATTTGGAAGACAATGCAAATTGCCGTCCAATCTAACAAAACAAGTTGACCCTAGGTATAACTACAAAGACTATGTAATTGATCTAAAACAAAAACTACAGGTAGCCCATCGGGATGCGAGAGATCAGTTGATTGAAAAGAAAAACAATAGGAAGAGTGCGTATGACGCTAAAGCTAAGAGTAAAACAGCTAGTTTCGAAGTAGGTAGTTTAGTCCTATTAAGAAATGAAAATCGTAGGAAGTTAGACCCAATTTACACCGGACCGTACGAGGTATTATCAGAAGAAGGCGTGAACTGCGAGATAAAGTATGATGGAAAGAGAACTAAAGTACATAAAAACCGACTAAAGAAATTTTATATATATATATTACGACAATTTTTAGAATCGTTTAATGATGAATTGTAAAATATTCTTTAATTCTTTAATTGAAAAAAAAAAAAAAAAAACAAGAAAAAGGGGGGAGAGACCTCCGCAAGTTATAAAAAAAAATTTTTTTTTTTCTATCCTTGGCCAAGGACCCATTAAATTATGTTGAGATAATAATATAATAATAAGGAATAAATAAAGCACTGTTTAACTTTGATGTAATGTTATAATAAGTAATAGGTAATAAGTAATAAATAAAATATTGTTTAACTTTGATAATAAGTATTAGTAATAAGTAATAATAAAAGGAATAACTAAAGTACTGTTTAACGTTCATGTAATGTAATAATAAGTAATAATAATAAGGAATAAATAAAGCACTGTTTAACTTTGATGTAATGTTATAATAAGTAATAGGTAATAAGTAATAAATAAAATATTGTTTAACTTTGATAATAAGTATTAGTAATAAGTAATAATAATAAGGAATAACTAAAGCACTGTTTAACTTTGATGTAATGTTATAATAAGTAATAATAATAAGTAATAAATAAAATATTGTTTTACTTTGATAATAAGTATTAGTAATAAGTAATAATAATAAGGAATAACTAAAGTACTGTTTAACGTTCATGTAATGTAATAATAAGTAATAATAATAAGGAATAAACAAAGTATTGTTTAACTTTGATGTAATATAATAATAAGTAATAAATAAAGTATTGTTAAACTTTACCGTAATAATAAGCAATAAATAAAGTATTGTTAAACTTCAAAGTAAATCAAAAAAAAAAAAAGAGTATTGTTAAACTCTAATAATAAACAATTTGTAAACTTCAAGGACTAGGTTAAGATAATAATAAATAATAAGAAAACATATATCTGTTAACCAAGACCATAAAAATTGGATGGGTTAAGATAAAGTAAAAAAAAAAAAATAATATAAAATGGTTAAAACCAGATTGGGCAAACAGCTAAAAAAAAAAATAATAAACAAAAAAAAAAAATATAAATATTTCTCAAATGTACAAAAACCCATCCAAAGATAAAAAAAAAAATGTATATAGATAAATTACTAATTCCTCAAAATGTTCAAACGACACGGTAAAAGAAGAATTCTCGCCAAGCCGACAATTCTCCTTTTTCCCCCAGAAGGGTGGTGTGAGGAATGCCAGTGTCCGTTTTACTCCCCATTCCCATTTCTCTTGTTAATCGTTTACTTCCTAAATATTCGATCACCGCATTAACGATTCTAAATAACTCAAAACGTTTAACAACCCATTAAAAATAACATGACCCATTGAAATATCGTAACTGGAGTAGCCTGGCACAAGCCACCACGCTTCGGACGATCAACTCTTTGTAAATCAAACAATAGCCAACACATGCACTGCTTGCTATGCACACAAACCCTGCATGCACTGCTATGGGATGTATATCATATAGCACCCAAGCACGGTGCAGCCGGCTAGCAACCTTGCACAGTGTATTTCAAGTGCACTGGGCATTTATCAATGAGTTGGAGATCGGATTACCGAGACCCGAAATGTTGTGGATGCATGAATGCATGTACAGCACAAAGGGGAGCGAAGTACAGTTCAAAGTACTAGCGCGCTGACCAAGCTTAATTCTGAGTTATGAATTAATGGGGACATTGCCCCTCGGGAATATACTAGGGTTATAAAGTTATGTAGATCGTGCGTAGTATATGATGACGCTGCGGTTATCCAATATTCAAAGGGAGGGAACGGAATTATCGAATGGGGATCGATACAAATATTTGTGTATAAATAGAATAAAATTTATGAATAAATTGTCTTTGTGCTACCAGACCAACCACGAGTAACATCTTTTCAATTTAGTCCACTGACGGAGCATTGGCTTCAAGGACAAGTAGAAAGTTATCTCTCGTCTTCGACCACATCCACTTACCTAGTTTAGCAGCTCAGCTGCTGGTGAGTATAGACGTTGGCACTAGCCGAGTCTAAGGATGGGTAATTCGACGTAATAAGCTAAAGACCAAATTTCAGGTACACCCTTGCTAGACCGCGAACCATTACACTCAGTGTTCCTCAGGATTCGGTGTTGGGAGTATACCTTTGTTTACTTTATATTAATGACATTAAGAGCTGCATAAAGTTTTGTAAAATTGTACTGTTTGCTGATGATACGCCTATTTACATAAGTCGAACGAATGTTGACCTAATGTGTGAAAGATTGAATGTGGACTTGAGAATATAAATAATTGGTTAAAAATGAACAAATTAAAGCTAAATGTGAAAAAGTCAAAATGTATGAAATTTAAATTGAATGATCCTATTATTTTGCTCATGGATGGGGACGTTATTGAATGTGTGGATAAAAGTAAATACTTGGCGTCATATTAGACTCCAAACTAAATTTCAAGGACCATGTTGACTACATTTGTGGAAAAAATACAAGAAAAATTGGGTTCCTAAAAAGAGTGAGAAAGGAACTTACATATGAGAGTTCAATTTTAATTTACAATGCTCTCATATTGCCACATTTTGACTACTGTTCCACTCTTTTGTATGCTAGTCAACTAGAAATAAAAAAATAGACTCCAACTGTTGCAGAACAAAGCTATGCGGGCAATTTTGAAGTGTAGTGTATATACCCCAATTCGAGTGATGCTCAGCACATTAAAATGGATAAATGTGGAGCAAAGATTAATACTTAGTGCGATGGTTTTTATTTATAAAATGAAAAACAAAATGCTCCCCGAATACTTGCGGGCCAATTTGGTAAATGTTGGTGATGTCCAGCAATATAATCTAAGAAACTAAAATAATTTCAGGCCGATCAGATGTAACCTCAGTCGAACGAATAGTTCCCTGATGTACCTACACGGACTTAACATTTTATAATAGTTTACCAACTACAATAAGGGATGAATGGGATGGTGCTTAAACGTAAACTTACGGATTTGATTAAAAGCAATTGAAGCGTTTAGATGAAGAAGGGGTTAAGTGACATTTTTAAAAATTTGTGTTTTTTTTTCACTAATGAAAATTTTATATGACAATTTAAATTTCTGAGCAATCCCCATGTCTCTACTCTATATAGTTTTTGATATGGTTCCATTGAAATGTGGTATAAAGGTGGTAAATGCAATAGAAAAGTGAGGGACGTAATGGAAGAGGGTGTTAAAATCATTGACTTACCTTCTTTATGCAACTTTCACTTGCAGCTTTTTACCTGTGTTTTTATTCAATGCTTATATTTACAGCCTTTAGAATGAAGCAAATTAAGTACTGTTAAAGTTTTGTGACGTATATTTTCTTTCCATAAGCCGAAAAAAAACATAGGGACGGGCTACAGTCCGCTTGGGCGAACTGTTGGATACCCTATTCTTATTCCTATCCCTTATAAGTGAGCGTGACAAAAGTCTAAGTATGGTTGAATTGTTAACAACGCTCTACATATTTTCTTATATAACATTTAAAGGATTTAATCAAAAAAAACGCTCCCTAGCTCAAACTTGGGTGTTTCAATAAAATTGTTTTATTTAATTGTGGGCGTGTCAGTAGGCGGATTTAAAAAAAATTAACACATGATCATAAAGGGCCCCTAGAGAGTATATATTATAAATTTCAGCTCCCTAGCTCAAACTTTGAATTTTCAAAAAAAAAAAAAATTTAATTGTGGGCGTGTCAGTGGGCGGATTTTGAAAATATTTACACATGAGCATAAAGGGCCCATAGAGAGTATATATTATAAATTTCAGCTCCCTAGCTCAAACTTTGGAATTTAAAAAAAAATGTTTTATTTATTTGTGGGCGTGTCAGTGGGCGGATTTTGAAATTTTTTTATCCCGAGCAGTTTTAGGAGTCATAGATCATATATAAAAAAAATCAGCTTTCTAGCTCAAAATTCGATTTTTTGCAAAATTTGGTTTTTTTGAGTTTGTGGGCATGTCTGTGGGCGGATTTCAAAAATTCGTAAACTTGATTATTTCGGGACCCTAGAGAGTATAAAATTTGGTTAAAATTTCAGCTCTCTAGTTCCAGTTTAAAGGCCTAATTTTTGCCGACGGACGGACGGACATGGCTAGATCGACATTACTATCGATGCTGATCATAAATATAGTAACTTTTAGGGGTCTACGAGCAATATTAAGGTATGTTACAAACTATGCGTCAAAATTAATATACCCTTAGAATAGGGTATAATTAAATGCTGCTAAGAAAAGAAATTTATCGTATGAATATATTGTTGTCATTAGTGGAAAGAGTGTAAGGGTATGTAAAGCTGCAATGTGTTCACTGTATGAAATACGAAAGAAAAAAATCGATACTATCTATACAAAATAAAATAAAAACTTGTGAGTTTGCAGTAGTAGTGTATTCGCTTACGGAATGGAAGGTCGTGCGTTCGAATCCCGGCCAAGTCCATTACTTTATACCGAATACATGAAATCGTTATCTCCCTAAGTAACTTAGACACCACCCGTGGAGAAAAACCTTACAACTGCACCCAAACACTTCTTTCCTATCTCTCTATTCTTTCTAATACCAAGTAGCTTACACTGTGTTCCTAGCATTATAAGGGTACTGTAACAACAGAAAAAAAAAATCCCTTAGCGTAAGCAAATTATAAAAAAAAAAAAAAAATAAAAAAATAAGAACCCAAATAAGCTTTACCTCTCACCTCTGCTCAATATTAAGAAAATATATAAGCTCTTCATTGAGAAGTGCACCCAAGAGGAAAAAAATACGAGCTATTTTGTAACCGAGTCTTATTTTAGAAAGATTTTTAACACGAAATTCAATTTATCTTTCCGACATCCTAGAAGCGATACTTGTAGCACGTGTGACGCAGGTAAAAACTCTACAAAGCATCGAATAAGCTACACGTCCGCCTTTGAAAATCAAAGAATCGATCGCGAAAAAGCTCGCTCTGATCCAAATGTGTGCTATATAACTTTTGATCTACAGCAAACCATGCCCTTGCCAAAATTAACAACATCAAAAGCTTTTTATATAAGACAGATGTGGTTCTACAACATGGGAATTCATGTAATTACTTCCGATGTGGAAATGTCTTATATGCTAACGTGGACGGAAGATATAGCTGACCGAGGAAGCACAGAAGTAATGAGTGCACTTTTTACTTTTTTTCAACAATGCGAATTTGTCAAGAGCAGAAGGATTCTTAAAGCCTGGACGGATTCATGCCCTGGACAAAACAAAAACTTTTTCTTAATATGTGTATATCAAGTTCTGATATTGCTTGACTTTTTCGATATCATCGACCACAAATTTCCGGAAGTTGGGCACACCTACTTAGACAGTGATCGGGATTTCGGGAGAATTGAAAAGGAGTTACGAAAACATGAAACAATATATACCGCGGAGCAGTACAGAGAAATCATAAGAAGCTCAAGCAAAGGAAATACTGTCGTCGTTAACATGGAAAACCATTTTCGCTCACTCGCAGACTTACGGGCCAAACTTAATGTTCGTAACACTACAAAAAATGTCTTGATGGACAAAATCAATTTTAGAGACAGTGTTAAGTGGATACGCGTACTTAAATATGGATCTTATTTTTACAAAGAATGTTATGAAGAAGAAACTGCATTCAATGAAGTTGTAATAGCTAAGTCAGGCAAAATTCCTGACAAAACCCTAGACTTTTTTCCAAGAGAAAAAAAAACCAAGGAACTTTTAACTGAAAAAATTAAGAATTTGAAAGATCAAATGCAATTCATTCCCTTGGAGCATCATTGGTTCTACGAAAAAGCAATTTCAACGATTCCTAATGCTGAGAAAAAACCAAAAAGAATTAAA
Source organism: Portevinia maculata (assembly GCA_949715645.1). Lineage (NCBI taxonomy): Eukaryota > Metazoa > Arthropoda > Insecta > Diptera > Syrphidae > Portevinia > Portevinia maculata. The sequence continues at coordinate 79,038,658 of OX454527.1, read as the reverse complement.
AATTAGAACTAAAAATGCCACTTAACTCCTATGTTATTTTTATGATTTACTCGTAAAAAAAAATTCAGTGGAAAAAGGAGTTAAATGCCATTTTTCACAAATTATTAAAAAAAGTATGTCTTAAAATTACTTTTATTAAATGAATTACTTATATTTTGAAAGGCTGTTATGTTTTTTATTGTTTTTCGTCATCAGCAAGTTTCAGTTATTATCACAAAAAAAGTTCTGTTCAAAATACTTTAAACCCTTATATCTCGAAACTTCAAGAACGTCACTTAACCCCTTCTTCATCTAAACTAAGTAATTTGTGTCACTACATCGTATGTTTCCTGGTTGTGCAGTGTGTTTGTAAAGTTCATTGAACTAAAAATAATATTATTATTCTGCATATCCTAAGGGCTAGAACAAGGTCTATGCTATATAACTACATCCCCATCACTGTACAGCTCAAAGAGTTCGCGTTTGTATATTCTCCCATTCGTCCTCGCAAACAGGACCAAATATCCGAATATCCCACAGTGTATTTTTTCTTTCAAAAGAACCCAATCAGGGCTATCGGCAATTCCGAGGGGAAAAAATTCCCCCCGAACATTATTTGTTCGGAATTTTCAAAGTTATATTCGAAGGCGTTGACAGTTGTCAAACGCAAATAATTCAATTATAATTTAAGCTCATATTTGTGGAGATTTTAGTAATGTATTTTTTTTAACAGAAAATTGTATTAATGTTATTAATTATTTTATTATACTCGCGTTCGATTTAGTGAAGTGGCATAAATAAGTGACATTGGAGCTCCTACGCTGTTTAGTTCCTTCTCTAAAAGCTTCCAAAATGTATTCACAGCGTCTTTGCTCCTATTCGTAGTGAAGCCATTGGCAATGTCGCGGCTTCCATCACATAAATGTACCATCATCTCCAATTATTGTCTTTGATTTAGTTGAGTTAGACCTATGTCCTATATGTTTATTTTTATATAAAATTATAGAAATAAAATTTGAACAAAAAATACTTGCATAAAGACAAAATTCTTCTTCTTTTCTAAAGCTAAAGTTTCTTTTTATTTGAGCCACAACAAATTTCTTTTGCCAAACCGAAGTAGCAGCGGTTTCCTTTGGTAGTTTTTCGTAGGATCTAAATTAAAGTGTCATTCGTGGAGAGGTGTTACCTCCAAGGTAGATGAACTCCACAAAAATCGTTTGTATCAGAAAGGGGTGCTTTTACCTAAAAGAGGAGTGACCTCCCTATCGATAAACAATAAGTCTTTAGTGGCAGAGTTTCCTAGCACCACCTGTTAAAGATACGTCGTCTTAACGAATGAATTGCAGGACATTCACAGATAATGTGTTCAGAGGTTTCTTTATCCTCCATACAGAATCTGCATTCTGTCTCCGGACACAGATTCATTTTGTTGAGATGATATTTCAAGCCGCACTGGTCTGTAAGAATTAAACTAAAAAACTCAAAAACTTCTTTATATGTATTATCCTTTTTTAACAGAAGGGGTTTCTCGTAGCGGTAAGGCTTAGTTAATTGTTTTCATTGTCTTAAACCAAGGTCACTTTTCCAGTGGCTGAGACGAAGCTGTTGTTTCCAATCTTTTATTAGCATCAAAGCAGAAGCCCAATTGACTCTGCAGAAAGAACTCAGATTGGGATTCAGCTCTTGCTAGTTTGTCTGCAGATTCGTTGCCTGCAATACCTTGGTTGCCAGGTAGGTGCCCATTCCTTGTTGTTTTTTTGCTTTGCAAAGTATCGTAGCAGTTGTCAAAGAGTCCATTGTGTTGGACGACAGTGCTTGTAGTGCTGCTCGACTATCTGTAAATATATGCATTCTAGCGCCTTTAATTCCTTTTATTGAATTTAAATCAGCGCAGATCTCAATGGCATGGACTTCTGCCTAGAATACCGTGAAACACATTCGCATAGGTATCGAGACTATTTTGCATGGTATTGTCCAAAGACACCAGCTCCAACTCCAGATTCCATTTTCGATCCGTCGGTGTACCAATCCAGACTTCTCGGGTACAGTGCCGAAACACCATTGGCCCATTTAGAACGATCCAATTCTAATTCAAATAATTTCCCAAAACTGTACTCCGTAAGCCTAGAGTCAGATATGTTGTAATTTGAGAATCGTTAATACGATCGGCCGATTTGAAAGTCGGTCTATGCGCGTGAGCTTCTATAAATCTGCCGATCGCAACATCGGGTTTGCGCGCCTAGCCTGCACAACTGTTTAAAGGTGGTTTGGTTAGGTTAGGTTAGGTTTAGGTGTCTGTCGGCGGAAGCCGACAGGTGGTTTAAGGTAATAAATAATAAGGCTGGTAATGTTTACTCAAATTTTTCTAATTAGTTATTTTCAAATTGCCGCCAAACTTCTCCACAATGTGCAAACATCAAACAATTTGCCGACAAAAATTCCTATCAACAATAAAAACCCTATCGCATCAAAAAACTACTTTCCTATCCTCCTATTCTTTAACTAGTAAGCAGCATCCAAAAACAGGTAATGAATCATGTGGCAACATTATAAGGGTACTGTTACTGTACCAATTACAGAAAAATAGAAAATCGCCTTAGCGCACGCTTATAAAAAAACAAAAAATCTTCAATATTATGACAAACTTCAAGTCTTTCTCTCATGCCTCTCATGGCACTAAGGCTCGGATTTATATGCATCAAACGACTCAAATTTGGGATGATTTGAGAGAAAGATTCTTCGAGTAATATTCGGCCCAGTTTGTGACGATGGAGTGTGGAGAAGGAAATTTGACGACGAACTATACGGGCTATACAGCGACGCTGACCTGATCAAAAAGCTAAAAATACAACGGCTGACATGGCTGGGACACGTGGAGCGTATGGACAACAACGCACCAGCCCGACGAGTCTTCGAACCCACCTCTGAGGGTTAACGCAGCATAGGAAGACCCCACCCTAGGTGGCGCGCACAATTGGAGAACAACCTCAACCAACTTGGTGTGCGTAACTGGAGGCAGCTAGCGAGAGACAGAGCTGGTTGGAGGGGCTTGTTGGTTGAGGCCGTGGTCCACCCCGGACTGTAAGCGCCACCAAAAGTAAAGTAAAGTAAAGTAATTAAACGACTCAAATTATGCGCTTATAATATTCTTCTTAAAATCGAAAAGCCAGTAGATTGTCGATAACGTGGACAATTGAAAACCAAGCCAGTTCACGTTTGCAAAGGTTGAATTTTTTAAGAAAAGAATAGCACTTTCGCACAGTAAATATTTAATTAATTTTTTGTTTTCATTTTAAACAAAAAGTTTTGCTTAGGTAAATTAATATAAAGTTTCGGTACAAAAATATGGTTTAATATGATGCACTAAGCGTGAACATGACTCATACAGAATTACGTGAAAAAAGTCGGTTATCTGCTGCTGTATTCAGATACTGCCTTTTCCGTAAGCGCCTTAAAACATGTTATTTTGGCGAAAGGCCCAAATATAATAATTGTAATGGCGGCGCCTCTGAACAAATTTTCACAAACAAATAAAACACTTTTCTTCCTTAAATCAAGTTTCTTTGATTTATTGAATAAGAAAAATGTCTTGTTTGAAAACTATTTAATTAGTTTAAAGGGTTAATAAACGACTGGTTAGGCTTGTTTCCTAATTGTATTCTTCGGTTGTCCGTCGCGTTCGCCTTATAAAGAAATACTGACTCGTAAATGTCACTGGCAAGAATATGCAGATGAGAATTGTTAAAACGTATCTGGCTCTCTCTAACACTCCTCCCCCCGTGAATCACTCCGGGATTCACCATCAAGTGTCAGGACGGCAAGGCTGGATGGCAGAGCAAACCATTGGAGGTCTTAACTTCGGCGAAATGGATATGGCGGGAAATACTTTTGAAATGCGGCCCTTACGGCAATGGCTTCGGGGATGATTGGAGTCACAAATAATGACCAAGTCGTTTTTTTTTTTTTTTTTTTTTTATAATTAGCGCGCACTAAAGGGATTTGTTGGGACCCTTATAATGTATTAGCTACACAGCGCGGGCGTTAAGGAAATTAGGGTGAGAGGAAAAGGAGAGATGCCGATGCACGTTGGTTTTGAATGTCTGTAGGTTATAATGTGTAGGAAAAATGGAGCGGGGAAGAGCATTCCACATTCGTGTTGTACGGCTGAGGAAAGATTCTTTGAACTTCACTGTACGTCCGAACACAGGCTTGAGGGTGAACTGATGAGCATTCCCTGCATGGCGGGTATTGCGGTTGAAATGTTCAAGGGGAGGAATGCAACTGGCTATTTCGTTTGAGCACTTATGGTGGAAATAACGATAAAATAACGACAGGCAGGAGACATTACGACGATGACTAAGAGAGTCAATCGATCTCGCGATGTCTCGGTCGCCAATGAGTTTTATCGCGCGTTTTTGGATCCTGTCAAGTAGCTCCAAATAAGTTATTGGTGCACCGGACCAGATATGAGCGTTGTACTCGAGTTTCGGGCGAATAAACGCCTTATAAATTGTAGCCAGATCAGAAGGGGTGAAATATTTCTTACAACGCTTAAGGAAGCCTAGACATTTCGCGGCGTTCTTGGCGACATCGAATATGTGGTCATTCCAACGAAGGTTGTCATTAACACACATACCGAGAATTGAAAGTCTTTCGGTTTCAGCGATGTAAGTGCCATTCATAGATAATGGCAGTGTGTGTGGGTTTTGCTTTAATGACAGGAGACAGCATTGAGTTTTGGAAGCATTAAATTCCACTCTATTGGTTTTACCCCACTGAGTTATACTGTTAAGATCGGAATTTAATGAGCTTAACATACGTTGCCGTTCCAGTTCCACACCCGAAGCTGAGGGGCGTGACCCAAGAAACGAATATGAGAAGCTGAGGGTACTGTCATCAGCAAAGGAATGGATTGGATTAGAAGTAACAGACAGTAGATCATTTATAAAAATGAGAAAGAGAGTCGGGGACAGAACAGAGCCTTGGGGGACACCAGCATTTATTTGGTGAGTTGCAGACTTGAAGCCGTCCAAAACAACTTGAATTGAACGGTCCGAAAGGTAATTTCTAATCCATTGAAGAAGAGTATCATCGATTCCAAATGCACGCATTTTCGACAAGAGAGCTTGATGCCAAACTCTGTCAAATGCTTTTGAAATATCAAGCGCAACGATCTTACTTTCACCACCTTGGTGAAGAGATTGGTTCCACTTTTCGGTTAGATATGTCATCAAATCACCAGTGGACCTGTTGCTGCGAAAACCATACTGCCGGTCATTAAGAAGTTTTCGCGATTCAAGATATTTCATTAGCTGACGGTTTATCAGCGTTTCCATGACCTTAGAAAGAAGGGACGTAAGTGCAATTGGTCGGTAGGAGGAGGGAGAAGAAGATTCGCCTTTTTTTGGTACAGGCTCGTACTGCAACAGTCGCCACAAGCCGCACGCCCGCGATGCGTGTAGCGGGGTTGGACTATCTTCAGTCACGCCCTCTGTCACAGTTTGGTAACCAACTAAACCTCTGCACTAGACACCCAACACATCGCAACCCATGCGAAACACAGCCGGGCTGCACACCCTGACCCCTTCAGGAGTATCTTCCCCCTAAGACCACTACCTCACAGGAGGCAATCACAGAGAACCAAGTAGGCCGAGCGACGACCGGCAGAACACCCCCCCCCCCCCCCTTTCTGTGGTATCACAACGGGCCGAAACTGCGGCCTAAGTGTGCCTGGGCTCACGCCCTCGCAGCCACCTTACCTAACCTAACCTTGGTACAGGCTGGACAGATGCTGTTTTCCATCTTCCCGGGAAGAGTCCTGAAGAATAGGACAGATGGAAAAGCTTACGCAATGGTTTTGCCAGCGAAGAAGAACACCTCTTCAGAACGATTGGGGAAATACCATCTGGACCAGCGGATTTGTGAACGTCAAGATCTTGAAGTACTCTAGCCACTGTACGAGTGCGAAAGTGGATTGGTCCCATAGAGAATTCTACGCGCTCGAGTACAGGGGGAGACAAAGCACAATCTGGGAGCGTTGAGCTGACTGCAAAGTGAGCAGCAAGCAGATTGGCCTTATCTGTAGAGCTGACAGCTGGAATGTCGTTGTAAATGAGTGTCGGGATAGATGACGAGGCCGAATTCTTGATGTTTTTAACAAATGACCAAAAGTTTTTACTACCAGTGGGACTTTGTAGTATTTTTTGCCTCAACTTTTGGTCATAGGAGAATTTGACACGATTAATGTGGGCATTGTAGTCATTTCTGGCTCGTTTAAACTTTTTAGTTGACTTGGAGCGGGCGTACTTTGTCATACCACTTGTCGTTTTAAGAGAAGAGTTGAGGTAAGCACTCGACTGTTCTCCCACAGGTGATCTTTAAGGTTTTGCGCAATCCTCCACTGCTTTCTGAGGCCTAGTTTTTCATCTGAGGGACAAGGCGTCGAATTAACGCACCCTAACATGAAATGGTTTCGGTGTTAGCGGCTCATCATCCTCCATGGTTAGTGGGATATCCGTAAGCGGGCGCGAATTTATTATGTTCTCGGCTTCTATGAGAACGCTTCTCAGATTCTCTACTCTCGAATAATCTTGGCTTAAAGTTTTCATAAATAAACGCTTAATTATTCGGATGACTCCGCCTTACCAAGAGGGACTTCTATTTTTTTCTTCACTTTATTATTATTATTATTATTATCATTATTATTATTATTATTATTATTATTATTATTATTATTATTATTATTATTATTATTATTATTATTATTATTATTATTATTATTATTATTATTATTATTATTATTATTATTATTATTATTATTATTATTATTATTATTATTATTATTATTATTATTATTATTATTATTATTATTATTATTATTATTATTATTATTATTATTATTATTATTATTATTATTATTATTATTATTATTATTATTATTATTATTATTATTATTATTATTATTATTATTATTATTATTATTATTATTATGCCCCGTCTCCTTACCCCTCCCAACCGGTCGCGGGGAGTACCTTTAATATTTTTCTATTTATTTATATATTTAATTATTAAGAGACAAAGATAAATTAGGCCGAAAGTGAAAAATAAATTTAAGAGGTTTAAGAAATTAGGAGCTGTTTATTTGGCTAAACAGCCATTTTGTAAACAAAGTTTTTTCGTTTTTATATTAATTATCATCCGATTTTAAATATGTTATAACTTCTTTTTTAAATTTACAAAGATTGTTTAAGTTTTTGATTTCGTTAGGAAGATTATTATACTATAATGCAGTCTTTAAAATGAAAAATAAAATGCTTCCAGAATATCTACACAAAAACTTAAAATATATCAGTGATTCTCAACCCTAGTAGTAGTAGTAGTAGTATTTATTTAGTAAAAAAGTTACTATTACAATAGTTCATATACTTATTAAAATTACATATTTGCATTTTTATGTTTACAAGACAAAGAAAAGTAAAAACGTATTCATATTAGGCTTCAAATTAAGAAACTGAATCTCTTATGTGTACTATCAATAAATTTTTAAATCTTACAAAAAGAGTTTCGTTTTTTATTTCAAGTGGCAATTCATTGAAAAGTTTTAATCCTTTATAAAAAACCATATTTTGAGTTCGAACATCTCTATACAGTTGTAATCTAAAGTCAGAATTAGATCTTAAACTATAGGGCTGTACATCTTGCGTATATATTAAATTTGATGACAAATATTTAGGAACCATGTTATGCTTCATTTTGAAAACAAACGTTATAACATTAAAGATGATGCGCTGTTTAATATTAACCACTGCAAACACGACAGCATCAATTCAATAGGTGTATATATACTGCATTTCAGGATGGTGCGCATTGTTTTATTTTGTAATATTTGAAGCTTATTAATACTTTCGTTATTTCCCATGAATAACACTGTTGCACAAAATTCAAAATGTGGTTTTATAATTGTCTTATGAATATTTACCGCGCACATTGTTGAGATGTTTTTTCTTATTCTTCTAAGAAAGGCTACTTTTTTTGAGATTTTGTTGGTAATATATATCATATGGTTGTTAAATGTTAATTTATTGTCTAGAACTACACCAAGGTATTTTATTTCGTATAATTGTTCGATTGGTATTCCATTAATTCTCAAGTCCACAAAAGTATCATTATTTATTACCATGCATTTCGTTTTGCTTATATTAATTTTAAGTTTATTCATTTGAAGCCATTGAAACAGATTGTCGAGATCACACTGAATATCACGTTTTACAACATTTATGTCATTACCACTTACAAATAAAAGAGCATCGTCGGCGAACAAGAAGACTTTACTTTTATGTACAACACCACAAATATTGTTTATATACAGTAGGAACAGAAGGGGCCGATGATAGTACCTTGGGGTACTCCAAACTTTGTACATTTAACATCTGATATTGCACTATTTACATTAGTTCGTTGAGTACGGTTATTTAAGTAGGATTTAAACCATTTAAGTTCCGTCCCCTTAACACCGTATTTGAAATTTTTTTTTAATAATATACTTCTGTCTATAGTTTCAAAAGCTCTTTGAAAATCTAGAAAAACTGCTATTATTATGCGCTTATCGTGTCGCAATTGTTTTAACGCCATTATAAGCCAGTTAAGCGACGTTTCACAGGAGTGATTATGACGGAAACCGGACTGAAAAGTTCATTGTCACACACGAATTTATAAAATTGTTCATACGCACATTTTTCGACTATTTTTTCTAAAATTGGCAACATTAATTGGTCTAAATTTATCACAGATTTTAGTATTGCTTTCCTTTGATATTGGTACTAAAGTAGATTACTTTAAATTATTTGGAAATTCACCCCGTTCAAACGATTTATTTATTATTTTTACAATAATTGGACCGACGATATCGAAACACTCAATAAATATATTTATATTTAGACGAAATGCACTTTTCTTATTCATCTTTTTACAATGGACATTAATTGGGAACAGGTTATTGCACTAAATGAGAAAGTCGATTGACATTCAGAGATATTATCACAAACGCCTGCATTATTACAAGACAAAATAGAATTACTTATGGCATTGACACTTTCAATAAAATATGTATTAAATTTATTAGCAATAGTCAAACTATCGTTCTCCAATGTATTTCCAAACTGTACTTCACTAATATCTTTTTTCTTTTCATTTAAAACGAGACATTTTAACGTTCTCCACATTGACTTTTGGCTATCGCACGAATTTATTTTATCACACACGTAGTTCTTTTTGGCCAGCTGTAGTTTATTTTTATAATTATTGCGAGCCAATCTATAAACATTCCACTATACTGGACTATTTAACAAACTCGCTCTTTTGAAACACTGTATTTTTATTTGTTTTAGACTATTTAATTCTTGAGTGAACCACTTATTATTCGACTTATAAACTTTTTTCGTTACGGTCATTTGTTCAACACAAACTTTTAAACTTTCCTCTAAATCATTTGAAAGACCATGTAAATCATAGATGTTGTTCATAAGCGAGCATCTGTTAGATATTAATGCTCTAAAATGATTTGTTTTATATTTAAACACCTTAATAAATGTTTGATTCTTGTTTTCTTAAGCATTTGAACTTTTACCACGATTGACTCGTGATCACTAATTTTAAAGTCTGGATTTGTATCCGCCCAAACAATTTTTTCAACAGGAGATATAACGAAATCCACTAATGTTCGAGAAGATTCAGTTATTCTCGTATGTTTGGATATAATTTGCTTGCAGTTATTGAATCTAAGTATATCATTGAATGCTTTTGTATATGTGTGATCACTATTAAGAATATTAATGTTGAAGTCACCCAAAATGGTGACATTAAAGCTTGTTTGCAAAACCACTTCTATCCAGTGCGAAAATAACGTACAAAATTCGCGTTCTGAACTGCTCGGAGATCTATAACACACTGCAATTGTTTCATTTAAATCTTCCGTGAAAAACTCGACACATAAAAACCATGCTCGCATTTCTATCTGGTATTTACAGATTATTCTGTACTTGAACATATTTTTTATATACAGGACTACACCACCCGTGTGACTGCTAGTGCTATCACACCGAATCTCACAGTAATTTTCGAGCCTTATTTCAGAGTCTTTAATGTCGTTTGTCAGATGGGTTTCCGAAAAAGCAAGAACATCAAATTCACTATTGTTGACCAAACACTCGATTTCATTAAAGTTATTAAGCAGACCTTGTACATTTAAACACAGATATGAAACTTGATTTAATTATTAATATTGAATTTTTTCTGTTTGTATTTTAAGTTTGCGCAGATGTACCGGGCAGCGCTTATCGTTGGTTTCGTGACAACAGTCAACGTTTAATCCAAGTGACACATTCATTTTTTCACAATTGGCACAAATAGTTTCATCACTTTTACAGTCTTTTATGGAGTGTTCACCACCGCACTTTCTACATGCAATTTTATTTTTACACACATTTGCTTTATGATTATAGCCCTGACAATTGAAACATCTCTTAACGTAAATATATTCTTTTGCAAAACACTTTATCCAACCAATTTTTATATTTTCAAGGCTCATTATTTTCTCAAAACTATTACTGTTCATTTCCAAAATAACACTTAAGTTTCTCCATTTGCTGTTGGTTCTAAATGAATTCACTAGCTTTAAATCACATGTTGCAAGTTCAGGATTTTGTTTTATAATTTTATTGACCACCTCATCAATCGGTTCATCATTTTCTGATTTCATTATACATACTTTAGGTTTTATCGTAGAAGGAATTATTACTTCGTAATCATCTTTTAACTTTTTCTCAATTTCACTTTTAAATTTTTCTGAGGACGCCTTATCGCCGCATTTAAAGGCCACTCCGCCCCTGTTCTTATTAATTAACAACATTGTTTATATTCATGTTGGTAGGATCTATATTCATTTTAATTTGCTTACGTGTTTCATCTACTTCTTGCTTCTTTTTTGGGTAGAAAATTACTGATGTCTCGTTCCTTTTGAGCACATCAGAGTAGAGTCTATCTCCTTTGCTCTTTCCCGCATGTTCAAATGCGCTATTATTGTTATTGTTTTTTTTTACTTCATGTGCTAGTTCATTTAACGATTTTGATATATGTTTCACACTTTCTTTTAAATGAGTGTCTTTCTCTTTCTCCCCCACGTTTTTGGCTATTTGATTTTTGAGTTCGTTTACGGTGGCAAAAACAGATTTAACTCCCTCTTTCACTTCATCACCATCATTTTTTTCACATATTTTTGTTATTTGTCGTTTGTCAGATGGGTTTCCGAAAAAGCAAGAACATCAAATTCACTATTGTTGACCAAACACTCGATTTCATTAAAGTTATTAAGCAGACCTTGTACATTTAAACACAGATATGAAACTTGATTTAATTATTAATATTGATTTTTTTCTGTTTGTATTTTAAGTTTGCGCAGATATACCGGGCAGCGCTTATCGTTGGTTTCGTGACAACAGTCAACGTTTAATCCAAGTGACACATTCATTTTTTCACAATTGGCACAAATAGTTTCATCACTTTTACAGTCTTTTATGGAGTGTTCACCACCGCACTTTCTACATGCAATTTTATTTTTACACACATTTGCTTTATGATTATAGCCCTGACAATTGAAACATCTCTTAACGTAAATATATTCTTTTGCAAAACACTTTATCCAACCAATTTTTATATTTTCAAGGCTCATTATTTTCTCAAAACTATTACTGTTCATTTCCAAAATAACACTTAAGTTTCTCCATTTGCTGTTGGTTCTAAATGAATTCACTAGCTTTAAATCACATGTTGCAAGTTCAGGATTTTGTTTTATAATTTTATTGACCACCTCATCAATCGGTTCATCATTTTCTGATTTAATTATACATACTTTAGGTTTTATCGTAGAAGGAATTATTACTTCGTAATCATCTTTTAACTTTTTCTCAATTTCACTTTTAAATTTTTCTGAGGACGCCTTATCGCCGCATTTAAAGGCCACTCCGCCCCTGTTCTTATTAATTAACAACATTGTTTATATTCATGTTGGTAGGATCTATATTCATTTTAATTTGCTTACGTGTTTCATCTACTTCTTGCTTCTTTTTTGGGTAGAAAATTACTGATGTCTCGTTCCTTTTGAGCACATCAGAGTAGAGTCTATCTCCTTTGCTCTTTCCCGCATGTTCAAATCCGCTATTATTGTTATTGTTTTTTTTTACTTCATGTGCTAGTTCATTTAACGATTTTGATATATGTTTCACACTTTCTTTTAAATGAGTGTCTTTCTCTTTCTCCCCCACGTTTTTGGCTATTTGATTTTTGAGTTCGTTTACGGTGGCAAAAACAGATTTAACTCCCTCTTTCACTTCATCACCATCATTTTTTTCACATATTTTTGTTATTTGTCGTTTGTCAGATGGGTTTCCGAAAAAGCAAGAACATCAAATTCACTATTGTTGACCAAACACTCGATTTCATTAAAGTTATTAAGCAGACCTTGTACATTTAAACACAGATATGAAACTTGATTTAATTATTAATATTGATTTTTTTCTGTTTGTATTTTAAGTTTGCGCAGATATACCGGGCAGCGCTTATCGTTGGTTTCGTGACAACAGTCAACGTTTAATCCAAGTGACACATTCATTTTTTCACAATTGGCACAAATAGTTTCATCACTTTTACAGTCTTTTATGGAGTGTTCACCACCGCACTTTCTACATGCAATTTTATTTTTACACACATTTGCTTTATGATTATAGCCCTGACAATTGAAACATCTCTTAACGTAAATATATTCTTTTGCAAAACACTTTATCCAACCAATTTTTATATTTTCAAGGCTCATTATTTTCTCAAAACTATTACTGTTCATTTCCAAAATAACACTTAAGTTTCTCCATTTGCTGTTGGTTCTAAATGAATTCACTAGCTTTAAATCACATGTTGCAAGTTCAGGATTTTGTTTTATAATTTTATTGACCACCTCATCAATCGGTTCATCATTTTCTGATTTCATTATACATACTTTAGGTTTTATCGTAGAAGGAATTATTACTTCGTAATCATCTTTTAACTTTTTCTCAATTTCACTTTTAAATTTTTCTGAGGACGCCTTATCGCCGCATTTAAAGGCCACTCCGCCCCTGTTCTTATTAATTAACAACATTGTTTATATTCATGTTGGTAGGATCTATATTCATTTTAATTTGCTTACGTGTTTCATCTACTTCTTGCTTCTTTTTTGGGTAGACAATTACTGATGTCTCGTTCCTTTTGAGCACATCAGAGTAGAGTCTATCTCCTTTGCTCTTTCCCGCATGTTCAAATCCGCTATTATTGTTATTGTTTTTTTTTACTTCATGTGCTAGTTCATTTAACGATTTTGATATATGTTTCACACTTTCTTTTAAATGAGTGTCTTTCTCTTTCTCCCCCACGTTTTTGGCTATTTGATTTTTGAGTTCGTTTACGGTGGCAAAAACAGATTTAACTCCCTCTTTCACTTCATCACCATCATTTTTTTCACATATTTTTGTTATTTTACTGTTTATATTTATTTGCATTTCTTCAAACATTTTTTGATTCTTGTTTAACATTTCTATTATAAGTTCATATTTCGATTGACTTGATCTGAATATTGACTCATATTGATTCAGGATTTGCTTTGATATTTCAACGCATTCTCTACATTGATAACTGAGGTTACGGTTCTTCCTAAGAAGAGACACATCGTATTCCGTCAATTGACCCTCACAACAAGATCTGTGAAATTTTTTTCTACAAAAACCACTGCAAGGGACCAGTTGCGCATCGCCACGACTGAAACCTCGATCACATTTCCCGCAAAAATCATCCATCGTACACTAATTATCTCTTTACAGAGAAAAAACCGACAGATTTGGCTGTTTTACTTTTCTTATTCGCTTTGAAAATGTTCACGTCCGTTACGATTGAATATCACAATTAGATCCTATTACTTAAGAAGTGGTCAAAACTTTAGGTTAGACTATAAATCAACGAAGCGAGCCCAAAATACAATAATGTACTATATACTTTACTGGTAAAATAAATGGATCACTTACCCGGGGTGAACAACCGAATTTTTTCAATTAACCAAACTAAAATTTGTTATTTTCTTTTTTCTTTGAATTTTTTTTTCTCTTTTTCTCTTTATTTTTCTTTGTTTTTATTTTTTTTTATATCTTTTTTTTTTTTTTTTTTTTTGATGAATTATGAACAATATTTCTAAATTTTAACTGTTGCTATTGTTGTAAATAAATAGAAGTAACGTAACAAATAGTAAAATGTACCTTTGGAACTTACGCAATTTAAAAAGATTTTGGATCTTACTGTGTAACGTTATTATGCTAAAATAAATGAAATGAAAATGAAAAAAAAAAAAAATGAAAAAAAAAATTCCAAGGATACCAATCATGTATTTTCAACATCGGGAAATATTTTATTAAAAGAATCTCGATAACATAATTAAACTACTTTGTGTAAATGAAGTGATTTACCTTCATAGTCTGTTAATTATTTCAGTTATGCGTAGATGTTTAAGTATAAACGTAACGTTAAGTGAGCTTGAGCTTCTTGCCCAGGCAGCCCCCTACCTAACCTAACCATTCACGCGAATTTGCTTGTTAGCGTTTGTCACTTTGTCCTCCTTTTTCTTAAAACTACTGACAAAAAAAAAACTCTCCCTTCCATAGACGCCGTCCAAAGTCCCGGTGTCAATTTTCGGAGTAGGTACCTACATAAAAATGGTTTCGATGTCTATGGCAGCAGCCAGACCGAGAAACTACTGAGTATCGGCTCAAATGGGTGCATTCAACGGAAACTGTATGCTTAGATGGTTATTCACGACACCTTCTTTTCACTTAATGCCAAAACGGCTGGCTAATACTGGGAAACTGGAAAACAATCAGCGATGCGAACTGAGCGTAGCCGCGAAGTGGAGCTTCCACGCTAGATTACCAAAACAAAGTTCCGCCGAAAAAATATAACACGTGCTCTCCCGACGGGTGACAGTTCAACAGTCTTTGACTAATACGATACCCATTTCTTCCAAAACATCCTCCCTCCAGCCATATATCAAGTGGTCGTTGCATCCGAAGACCCTGTTAGGAAAGGGTTTTAGTTCCGCTGTCAGATACTTTTTTATTGTGCACAACTTCATGTCTGTTCTTAGTTCCTCAAAATTAGCTTCTTGTGCTCGCATTTTGGCTGTTCCAAATATATAACGAAACCAAGCTAAACTACCGTATCGTTTCAGATTAAGGAGACAATTGCGTCCCTGAAATCCAAAGGACCCCAATACTTCAACACTCATCAGCGTAGTGTCCTTGGTCTGATTATATCTCGGAACCGTCAGTTTCTCACTGTCGATACGGACTATAAGGAAACCACCGTTGATCTGGATGCCGTAAAAATAGAATTTATAGCCAAAGAAGGTGACCGTGTTTATCTCAATTGCAACGTTCAAACCGATGAGAACTTCGTTGACCTTGCCGGAGAAATATTAGAAATAATAAGTGTGCATCCCGCGCGGACAAAACGCGAACAAGGAACAGTTACAAAAGTTCACGAAGATTGGGGAGTTATCAACTCGGACTGCTACTACACGGCAGACACCCTTGAGTCAGCATCGCAGATAAATGAGGGCGATCTCGTTAGTGCTGATATGATCGAGTGTGAGCGGGTAAGTAAATCTATTCATTTGAGTTAATATCTGACTGAATTTATATTTTTTTAGGGTATCTTTTTATGGCGGTGTGTTAAAATAGAACACTTAGAACGTGCTGCAGAGCCTCAAAAAAGTTCTGAAAAGTCTGCCAAACCCAAAACAGACTCGACGAGAAGTACGAATCAAGCTGTTACAGTAACTGATAAGATTCGTTTTGTCTTTCAAAATGCTTTTGAGCACCAACAACTAGAGATCGAGGTGCGCAACAACAGTGAACGTGTGCAGAAACTTTTGCGCTTAGACTTTTGCGGACAACGTCGTGATTCTCAGTTGAAACTAGAGGAAAATGCCGCTCCCTTTACGCTTGAGCCGGGGAAAATAAAGAAAATCACTATGCACTGCGAATCCAGGTTCTACGGTCTTTCTAAACAGAAGCTGCTGATTACTTTTGACAAATTCAAAGTTTATCGTCAAATTGAAATTGCCGTTGGAATAGATGAGGACAAGGAGAATGTTGAGAAAAAACCTGCGGCTGTAGGGCGTTCGCGGCCCTACGCTCATCAGGTGTGGTCGAAGAAATCCGAAATAATTCCGGGTGTGCGGCCGTTCAGCGCACGCCGCTTTGTCGCCAACAAAATCCCAAGCTTTGAAGTGCCAGAGAGACTCCGCACTGTCCTGCTCGCTGAAACCACTCGAATGGATCAAATAAACAACTTGGAGTTCATGTATCCCACTTTGACGAAAGTGGTTGACATTCACAACTATGTGAATCGGTTTCAAACACTGCTGTTCATCGAAGAAATCGAGCACTTCGTCAACTTCCGCAACTATGACCGAGAGAGGGCTCACTTCACTCGCGAGGGCGAGTACCTTGCCTTGACAATCGAAAACTTGGCTGAAAAACGACCCTCTCTCGTGATGGGTGATACTGTTCGCGCAACGAACCCCTGGGCCGAGGAAAAAGACAACCGGGCCTATGAAGGCTGCATCGATAAAGTCCTCTTTAACAGGATTCTGGTGAAATTCAACCAGGCATTTCAGAACAAATACAACGGAGAGGATTATCGGTTGGAGTTCTTCTTTTCTCGCTACCCCTTCCGCAAGCAGCACTATGCGACGCAGAAAATCGTTCAAAAACGCGGTGAGAATTTTCTATTTCCATCTAAGATTGTTGCCAGTGAAAAGTTGCAATTGGACGTGACCTTCGATGAGGAGTCTAATCTGACTATTAGTGGCCAGGTATTGCCCAAACAGTGGTGCAATCCGCATTTGAATCCGGTGCAGAAGACTGCAATCAAAAATATCCTACGAGGGGAGGCTAGGTCAATGCCTTATGTGATCTTTGGTCCGCCCGGCACTGGCAAGACTATTACCTTAGTTGAGACTATACTCCAGTTGATAATCCGTTTGCCTAATAGTCGCATTCTGGTTGGAGCTCCGTCGAATAGCTCAGCAGATTTGATAACATGTAGACTTATCGAATCGGGCATTCTTCATCCAGGGGACTTCATTCGCCTAGTGTCGCAGATACAGATCAACAAAGACTTAGTACCCGAGCATTTAAAACAGTACTGTGGCACAGTCGACATTGCCGCGGAAGGCAGCACAAAAGATTCCGTAAGTTCTAGTCATTTTACTTCTTACCATTCTAATGTATTTCCATCCCCCTCAGATGATTGTCACTGATTCAGGTATGAAACTACGCTGCCAAATGAAATACCTTGGTCGACACAAGATTACAATCGGTACATGCTCAACGCTGGGTAATTTTCTTCAAATGGACTTTCCCAGGGAACACTTTACCCATGTAATAATCGACGAAAGTGGACAGTGCACTGAGCCAGAAATTATGACGCCAATATGCTTGATTAGTCCCAATTTTGGGCAAATTATACTAGCGGGCGACCCCTGTCAGCTGGGACCGATTGTTGTTAATAACTACGTTGGAGATCATGGTCTGAAAATTTCATTTTTGGAGCGACTGGTTGCAAGATTTCCCTACGCAAAAGATAGAATACGTTTCCCAGAGACTGGCTATGATCCTCGCTTGGTTACTAAGCTGCTCTACAACTATCGGGCTTTGCCGAGCATTCTTAACACGTACAGCAGTCTTTTTTACGATTCAGAGTTGGTGCCAATGTTACAAGCAACGGGGAATAGGGAGTTTGATTTATTGCAAAGCATTGGATCATTGCTGCCAGCGTCTGAAAAGCGGTCGTCAGAATGCGCCTCATTTTTCCATGGTATTCGCGGGCAGAACAAGCAGGATGCAGACTCCCCATCCTGGTATAATCCGGTTGAGGCGAAACACGTAAGTAATCTATTGAAAAGAAAAAAGTGTTTTTGTCCATCAGTAAGAGAATGCCGCATAATGTAGGCTGATTGCATATATATATACATATTCGCAAGAAATGGTTGGCACTAAATGCTCGGTCCGTCAGTCTGTCGATGTTAAACCTGGTCATTCTTGCGTTGTTTGTCCGAACATCGAACTACTAGACAGTTCATCTTCTACTTGTTTTTTTCGTGTCGTAGAACCGCTCAACCATATACACTATTCATAATTTCCCTATTAGCAATTCTTTTTAAAATTCCGATCTCAGAACTGGAGCGAAGTAACTTCATCACATCTCATATCCTAAAAGCCACATCGTAGTCGTATCGAATATAGCACCCAACCCCGCTTACAGTACACCATCTGCGTCCTATGCCCCTTCTTCTACTTAACACGATAAACCATTGATTGACACAACAGAATGTCTGTATTCGCTCTATAGGCTTTGGAAAAATAGATGTACGAGAACATACGTCTCTTTCTTGCTTATCTTCTTGTCCAATCTGATACGGTTAGACAAAAATAAGTCCAATGGTCTCCATCTAGCAGAAGGGCCTCCTACAAAACTTATCATTCTCAAAAAACTATATAAAATAACACGAAGTGTTCAATATGTCCCTTTCGATTTCGGTAACTGTATGTACAATGCAAAAGAATATCTCACCTCCGATGGAGTACAGTTTGCCACTATAACTATTTTTCTCTCCGTCCAACGTGGGTGTGTTACAAAATTCTCCTTTACTACTAGAACGTAAGAGGCCTGCGCTCGAAAGCCCGTTCTATTTTTGGCCAATCATATTATCTCCCCTTTGATTGTTCTGTGCCCGAATTTCCGCGTAAGTTACTGAGCAATACGTCACTGAATAATGTGAATTTGTAATGCAAAGCTTACATTATTCCGCGACGTATTGCTCGCTAACTGATGCGGTAATTTGACCCCTGAATGAAACCAATCTGATGCCCAACATAAAAAACCAAGAGTTTTCCCTCCTAGCTTCGATATATTTTGAGCTAACTACCTTATCCGCCCTAACGTTAAATCTCCTTATGGCGTCTTACTGGCCATACAAAAAAGAGTTTTTCATTGCAATTTCCTCTTCTTAAAAACTCGACGTTCATTATCATGGTCATATAGCCTGTTGTGTCCAAAGCCGGATCTAGGCATCTTCCAATCTT
Organism: Portevinia maculata; assembly: GCA_949715645.1. NCBI lineage: Eukaryota > Metazoa > Arthropoda > Insecta > Diptera > Syrphidae > Portevinia > Portevinia maculata. The sequence goes on along the minus strand of OX454527.1, from coordinate 79,019,462 downwards.
TTCCATGCTATCCAATATTTTCCATACTATCCTGTCCTGTAACGTCCGGGTCCAAATTGTCTGCTACTGTTCTTCTTAAGTCGTCACTCCAGCGCGTTGGTGGTCTCCCTCTGTTTCTGAGGTCCTCCCTTGGTCTCCATTCTAGCAGTTTTTTTTGTATATCTATTGTCTGTTATCCTCGCCATATGTCCACTTCGCCCTTGTTATCTGTGGGGTTTAATCGGATACTTCAGTTCTTCTTCTGAATTCTTCATTTTTTTACTCTGTCTCGTCTGCCTATTCCCTTGTTGATGGGTTAAGGTCTCCGCCCTATAAGTATGCATTGCTCAAATACTTTTTTTCAGACACAGCTATACCTGCACGTTGTGTTTATACATTTTACCGGTTCAACCTACCGAGTTCGACGAACTTGCTATTGACTAAATAATTGACAGATCTCACTCCCTTGAAGATATACGGCCATATCATGCCGTTCCGAAAGGAAAATTCCAATGATGAGATGCGCTTTTTTATCAGGTCTTTGACATCCGTATGTATATTTCTCTCCGATGGTCTCCGACAACAATTCGCAGAAATATATTTAATATGTATATTATATAATATCAATGGATTTAAACACGTTCGGAAAACGGATCCTCTGAACGTAAAATGAGTCTTGGACTGAATTTGCGAAAAAATTTCTTTCGAGCGGATACCATGATAGGTCAGATAATAATTCTCATTAGTTGAATCTCGCCCAGCTGCAGTCCACTCCATCTTGTGATCAATTATTTTACATTGCACCCAATGCCGACTCTACGATATTTTTTTTTTTTTTTTTTTAATTCTGGCTCGCCAAGGCGATTTATAAGGGGTGGTACTTCGACCTAAAAGATCTTTTGTACCGTATGGGCCAGAAAAGTTTAAACTAGTAGAATTTCCACTTTCCGTGTAAAGCGGACAATTTTACCAGTAGAAGAATTCTTTATGTCCTCGGGGCTCATTTGCTCCCTGAAAAAGATCTTCTTTCTAATTCCATTAAGGGCTGGACATTCACATAAAATGTGTTCAGCTGACTCGTCCTCTTCAAGACAGAGTCGGCACTCAGGGGAGTCTGATATTCTCATTTTGTGTAGATGATATCTTAAACCATGGTGACCAGTAAGGTAACCTACTAGGTTTTTGATATCATGCCTGCTTAAGTTTAGACATTTGCTGGCATTTTGATTGAGGGGCCGAATGGCTCGTTTGGCCTGTCTTAGACCTGGGATGCTTTCCCAAAGATAGATACATTTTCTATGTTCCCAGCTTTTAATTGCTGCCGTTGCTGCTGATCTAGGAGTGCAGCAGAAAGGTTCGGGACCTAGTTAGGTTAGGTTAGGTTTACGGGCTGATGGAGAGAACGAATCTGTTACACCACACTTAGGTCCATGTGGTCCCATTGTGATACCCTTTGTTGGGAGTGTTGGCCTCGCTGTTCTGGCCTTGGTCCTTCTTCCTTGGTTTTATTCCTACTCCAGTTTGACCAGCCATTTGGTTGTCCTTATAAACCTGTAAAGATTTGATAGTGAGACATCAGAAAGTTCTTGAATGTCTTGGAAGAAGTATCTTCCAAGTGTTCTGTTCCTTAGGTGACACAGGCTTGGACAGTGACAGAGAAAGTGAGGTGTGTCCTCATGGGTTTCCTCATCACCGCAGCCTCTACAGATGTCGTCATCCTTGAGATTTAGTTTCATTGTGTGATTCCTTAGCAGGTTGTGGCCAGTAAGAGTACCGATCAACTTTGACAGCGATGTCCTGTCGTAACGTAAAAGTTTGTTGGTTCGGCCCTTATTGTATTTTGGCCACAGCTTGCGAGATATGTCACAAGTGGTAAATGACAACCACCTGTTGTTGGCTTTCATTCGTGTTTTGTATTCCACTCTTTCTCTGAGGTTACAGAGTGGTGGTTTAACCGACTGAAGTGCCTGTTCATGGTCCATCGCGGACCCCTTTCTTGCCAGTTCGTCAGCTCGCTCGTTGCCGGATATGTCCTTGTGTCCAGGGACCCAGCAGAGACTCGTTTTGTGCTTTGTGCCAAGAGCTTTGAGCTCCTCGCGGCAACGACGAACAAGCAAGGACTTTATTTCTGTAGCTGACACCGCTTTAACGGCCGCCTGACTATCAATAAAAATGGTAATAGCACTGTGTGGTATCGCCATCATTGATACCATGCTTGCGACTTCAGTGATTGCTAAGACTTCTGCTTGGAATACACTAAAGTGATCAGGTAATCTAATCGATCTGTTAATGTGTAGTTCCTCTGAGAATAGTCCAGCACCCGTTCCACAGTCCATCTTAGATCCGTCTGTAAAGATGGATATCGATTTCCTTTTCATGGGTTCGTTTGCGTACCATTCCTCCTTGCTCGGAAATGAACAAGAGAATGGTTTTTCGAAATCTAAGTAAGGAGACATGTACATGTTCAGAATCAGTGCATGTCCAAAATGACTCGGGTTCCAGCTGTTTGTTTGGCTGATCCTCAAGGCACTTTTTGCAGCCGATTCCTACATGTATAGATCCAATGGTGGCAGATTGAGAATGGCTTCCAAGCCAGCGGTTGGGGTTGTTCTCATTTCTCCGGTTGTCCCTATACATGCTAGTCTTTGTATTTTTGCCATCACCTTGAGATTGGTTGCCTTGTCTGTGGCTTGCTACCAGACTAGGCTGCCGTATGTGAGTATTGGTCGCACAACTGCCGTATACATCCACAGGATAATTTTTGGGTTTGGACCCCATTTTTTGCCAAAGATACGGTTGCATGCGTAGAAAGCGTTGGCCGCTTTCCTAACTCTATCATCGACATTTGGCTTCCAACTCAGCTTCCTGTCGAGGATAATTCCTAGATATTTCGCACTCTCCGCCACCTTCAAGGGTATTCCCTAAATTTCTGGTGGCTTGAATTCTGGTATTCTTCTTTTATTAGTGAACAACACCATTTCAGTCTTTTGTGGATTGATCCCAAGACCGCATTGTCTTGTCCACGTAGTGAGTGTCCGCAGGGAGTTTTCTAACAGTTCCCTCAGAGTTGATAGGACTTTTCCTGTCGCAAGCAGAACTACGTCATCCGCGTATGCAATTGCTTTGACCCCTCTGTTTTTGAACTTTAGGTGTATTTCGTTGATAACAAGGACCCAGAGTAAGGGGGATATAACTCCACCTTGTGGTGTGCCTCTGGACGCCACGACTCTTAGGTCATTATCGCCTAGTGTTGCATTGATGTACCCTCCATTGAGCAGGCTCATAATCACCTTAGTGAGAGACTGATCGACATTGGAGTTCTGCAATGCTCTTTCCACTGCTCGCGTTTCCCCATTGTTGGATGCTCCTTCAATGTCTAAAACGCTTCGGGACCTATGAAAGGTGTTTCTGAAACTTTTCTGGCCAGTTCGTCGGCCTTTTCGTTACCTTCTACCCCGACATGATCCGGAACCCACAATAATTTGGTCTTGTTTCTTCTTTCGAGTGTTTGTAGGGTATTGAAGCAGTACATGACTGATTTGCAGTCACTGGTATACGAGCTAAGGGCGTTTATAGCTGCTTGACTATCCGTGAAAATATGGATGGTTGCACCTTTTATGCCAGATAAAATAATGTGGCTAGCGCATTCTTGAATGGCGTGGAGCTCTGCTTGAAATACGCTGAGACTTTTTCCCATGGGTATCGTAAAGCGTTTGTGTGGTCCGTATATTCCCGCTCCTACCCCCGTTTCCATTTTAGAACCATCCGTATACCACTTTATGCCGTTGTGGCTGTTTGGTGGGTTATTACTAACCCATGCTTCTCTCTTGGGTATCTCCGTGGAGAACCGTTTGTTGAAGCATAGTGTTTTTTGAATGCGGTCTGTGACCGCGCAGTTCATGTTAAGTTCTGGCAGTTCATCGAGAAGGGTCTTTAGTTCCGGATGATCATTAAGACTTATCTCGTTTAACTGTATTAGACTTATTGCACTGCGGATCGCCACTTTTTGTATGTATATGTGGAGAGGTGTAATTCCTGTTATTGCCTCTATGGCAGCTGTTGGACAGGTTCGCATGGCTCCGGAGATACCAAGGCACGCAAGCCGTTGTACCTTTTTGAGCTTCTCTATTGCGACCTTTTGTGTGGATTTTGTCCACCATACTATGGAGGCGTATGTTATAATGGATCTTATCATCACTGTGTAGATCCAGTGGACGATCTTTGGAGAGATTCCCCAGGTTCTGACATAGTCTCCTCATGGTGCTGTCATTAATAGCAAAGACCATATGTGCGATGTTTCGCTCATCCGATCTTTGCAGAACTCTCCACGTTCTCGTGTTGAGCTCTTTGTTTTGGCCATCTAATAAGGCTAGGATTCTTTCGCTAGCTACGCCGGTACTCTGCGGGAAGAACCCTCTGATGACATGTGGTTTTGGAAAATTTTCCTCCCACAAGCATCACCTCTAACCCGCATTTCTCTTTTAGCTTGGCGAAGGTTGTCTTCATCCACTCTGCAGTGGTGGCGTCCGCACATACGATGAGCCATCCGGCTTTGAATGTAGTACCGCGGAAGGCTTGTTTGACTTCCTCGTCACGCTGTTCGATCGTGATATCCATAATCCTCTCCTGTATCAAACCCATTTGTTCGTTGGAGAGAGGATTACGAACGATGTCCACCGGTACAACACCCAGTCTAACATAGCTCGTTATATTGCTATACGAGACTGTGTCGACGGTTGTCTTCCCAGTGCGCCTCGCTTCGCTTCGGATTGAGGCGGGGTATTATCCTCGGATCGCATTCACTTCACCTCGGGACCCTTGTTTTCCATCGTTTGGATTGCATAGAGACGGGCCTGCTCAATGGTGCTCCCCTTCTTCTGCGCGCGCTTAAATCTGCGCTGTTCAGATGGTGTGAACCTAACGTACTCAGACTCAGTCCGTGCCACATTGCCGACTGTCTTAGGTACGTCCTCTATATCGGGATGTCTTTCATCCGATAATATGCTGTTGCATATGGTGCTGGATTCTGAAATAGAGTCACTGAGTTGAGACAAGTTCTCTTCAGGTTCCCCCATTTCAGAGTCGATGATTACCGACTCTATCCCTTTGACAGATGTCGTGTCGTCATCGACAGGGTGTTCTAAAACATCCCTATTTGATGATGCAATTTTAGAGGCATCATTCTCTATTGTTTCTTTTGTTGTTTGGTTTATTTTGAAACCCACGAGTATTCGGGATATAGTGTCGCCCGTGGTCTACCCGTCTAACCACAGGAAGGCTATCTTAAAATCGGAGGTCGCCTGGTATCCGAAGTTTGCAAACTAACGACTAAGCACCCTCTTAGCCATGCATCTCTCGGCGCTTGCCACCTTAGATTAGTGGTTTATTGGGGGAAATAGGATTTAGGGATTTGATGGAGGGGGGATATGGGTAATTGGGGAGAAAGAGGAGAAGGGGGGCGGACGTGTAGTCCTGGTCAGTTCTTAGTTGACGCTCATCAGACGGCCTGTCCCTTATCAGAATAGCCCGATGACTCTACGCCGTAAGCCTCCGTACCGGCACCATCGAATTTGCGTTCCATGATGGTGCACACGTCAAGGTGACTGACCCCGCAAGGAGGCACTCTACGATATAATGCCTCTTTACAGACTCAAGTCTATGCCAAGTTAGCGGTGTCTCACAACTACATGGGTAGGCAATTAAACCCTATTTTCACGACAGATCCCCTTAACACTTCTAACTCAATCTGTCCAGTCTGTAATTTTTACTCACCCCTTCTTTCATTTTTCCATAACTGCAACGCACTCTTCCCACTGTCCTCTCTTCTTACGACATTTATAATGCAAACATCCACAAAATGAATGCCTTAGGACTTCGTTTAAGTTTGAAAACTTATTTTTAAATGATATCCTATCAATTTTTTGTTTACCCAAGGTAAACGCGTGATGTGACTCGAACTGCAAAGAGGCTATCAGGTTAAAAGAGGTAAGCTTTCGGTCTTATAAGGCCAACCCATCTGAGGAAAACCGGAAAAAGTTTAAACGAGCCAGAAATGACTGCAATGCGGTTATTAATCGTGTCAAATTCTCCTACGACCAAAAGCTGAGGCAAAACGGGTCGTTTGTAAAAAACAGGTGAATCTTCTTCTCCCTCCAGCTACCGACCAATTGCACTTACGTCCCTTCTTTCTAAGGTCATGGAAACGCTGATCAACCGCCAGCTAATGAAATTTGGCATCAAGCTCTTTTGTCGTAATGCGTGCATTTGGAATCGTTGAAATCGTTCTTCAATGAATGAGGAATTACCTTTCGGACCTTCAATTCCAGTTCTTCTGGACGGTTTCAAGTCTGCAACTCACCAAATAAATGCTGGTGTTCTCCAAGGCTGTTCTGTCGCCGACTGTCATAAATGATCTCCTGTCTGTTTCTTCTAATCCAATCCATTCATTCTCTAATGACAATACTCGAACAAACCTCCGTTGGGATGACCACATATTCGATGTCGCCAAGAACACTGCGAAATAACTAGGCTTCCTTAAGCGATGTAAGAAATAAGGCGTTTATCCCCCGAAACTCGAGTACAACGCTCATATCTAGTCTGGTGCACCAATAACTTATTTGGAGCTACTTGACAGGATTCAAAAACGCGCGATAAAACTCACCGGCGACCGAGACATCGCGAGATCGATTGATTCTCTTAGTCATCGTTGTAATGTCTCCTGTCTTTCGTTATTTTATCATAATTTCAAACATAAATGCTCAAACGAAATAGCCAGTTGCATTCCAACCCTTAGACATTTCAACCGTAATATCCCTAAAGCCTTTATTCGGACGTGCAGTGTAGTTCAAAGAATCTTTCCTCAGCCGTACAACACGAATATGGAATAATCTTCCACGATCTATTTCCTTCACATTATAACATTTTTTTTTTTTTTTTTTTTATTAAAAGGAAATCCAAATTCCAGTGCACTCAGACTCGGTAACGGTCCATTGTACTGACATTATAACATACAAACATTCAAAACCAACGTGCATCGGCATCTCTCCTTTTCTTCGAATCCTAATTTCCTTAACTTCCGCGCTGTGTAGCTACTACATGATAAGGGTACTAAAAAATTGTACATTATAAAAACAAAAAAAAACTTTTTTTTAAAGAGAAATAATTATCTCTTTATGTCCCCCCTTTTCCCGACTAAAACATCCTAAACATCCCTTCCATGGTATAATCAAAGACTTCGCTCCTTACGAAACAAAATAAACAAGTTATGGGTTACAATTTTCCTATGGTCCGATTCTGTTTCTGATTACGTGCACTCATTTTCAAATAATAATAATTAAAAATGTGCAACAATTCATTTGGTAAGTTGTTGAATAAATTCAGTCCTGCATACATCAATGAATTCCTGGTACTGCTTCTGTTGCACCAGATTGGTCTTAGGTGTTGATTATTTTTTAAGTTGCTGTACTTCATAAACCATGGTAAAGTCTGATGGCAGTATTCAGTCTTTCATTTTGAATATAAATATCATCGCATTGAAAGTAATATTTTTTATTAACATTTATCCATTTGAATGCTTCTAGCATTTGTTGTAGTTGATGTAACTGAATTCGCCTATTTATTTGATTTTGGTAACATAATTACATTTCCCATAGTTAAAACAGGTCTAGGACAGTTTTTTGTATTAGTTCAAATCGATGTCAGCCATTTATCATACCACTGCTATATTTTCTCATATACTCAAACTCAAGCTCTTCGAAAAATTATATACGAAGCCTTAATTTTCAGTGCAAGTCTTTTATCTCCGATAGACTATATAGCTTCGTGATTTTATAAAGGATTTGCATCTGGTGATGGTTGGCATTTGATAGACAACCAAGAGATCTGTTATGGGTGGCGCTAGGAAAACGATGAGTTCCAGAAACTTACGTACAAATGATCATGGACTTGTATGAGGGAGTAAAGACAATAGTAAAATTCTTCGCTGGACTCACGGAGGTGTTCGCAATCAAAGTCGGTGTACACCAGGGAAGCGTCTTACGTTCCGTGATATTTATTTTATTACCGTCCTTGATTATTTGCTTGAAAAAAAAATGTCGGGCTCCAATATGCATAAGAAGAGGGCAAAATAACGGCAGCTGAGATGAAGATCCTACACATGACAGCAGGAGTAACATAGCTTTATCGAAGAAGAAGTTCAAGGATCCGAGGAAGCCTTCACGTCAAAGAACATATCTCGAAGAAAATGGAGCGCTCGTTGGTACTGTCAGGTTCAAAGGAGAGATCCTACGAACCCTCTCAAAAATGCAATTTTCCATACAATCGCGAAAGAGGGCCTAAAAACTCCTCTCCCACACAAAAGCAGCAACATCAGCAAACAAAATTAGGGGAAATTACCTTCCGAAGGAACCTCGATATAGTCGATTATTAAAATGGATATCGTCTAACCTGGACCCCCGTTTTTATAGTCAGCCCTATCGAGGTAAAAAATAAATAAATATTAGGCATTAACGGCCCATAGAGGGCCTAAAACCTAGCTTCTCCAACCATATTCTTTGGAAAGTGGAAGGGACCTACAATTTTAAGCCGAATCCGAACGGCAAATTTGAGAAGCTTCTCATGACAATTGATACTCTTGGATGTTTGTCAGACGTTCGCAAGAGGTGGGGCAGTGCAAAAAAACTCAAGATGTTATTTGGCCCCGGAATTGAACCGGGGACCTTTCGATTAGTAGGCAGACACACTAACCATTGAGCCACTGCGCCCGACGGCCCTATCGAAGTATTTGGTAGAAATTCCGAAACGAAGGGCAAATCCATTCACCCATTCGGAACCCAGATTGCTATGGAGGTGTTCGTTTCGAAACAAGATATATAAAACGCGTTTATTTGACAGCTGTTTTAAATCCATCACAGTGTGAAAAACTGTGTGATAAATTAATACAATTTTAAAGTAAAGGCTACTGTGGCTCGTGTTAACCACTTATCGGTATTTTTCTTTTAAAATACGAAATAACTGAACTAAACAACAACAAATTATACTTTTTACTTTTATTACTTTCAATTTTCAACACTTTACTTTTATTACTTTGAATTTTCAACAGTTTTCCATTTTTTTTTTTAAATAATCCACATTTTTTTGAACGAGTCCCATTAATGAAGCGGAGAATTAGTCCGATGAAAGAATCGGACCGGATACCTCGGATAAGAAATTTTCATCCAAACGTTCACCATGATAGATGGCAGTGTTAGCTTAAGGTCCTTTCTCTTGGCTCCTATCTTGGCTACCTCTAATGTTCCACAGGGCAGCATGACTTTCCCTCTACGTTGACTGTATCAATTTTTTTCAATCTAATCCTTTGACACGGGACTCCTAGTCTCCTCCAATACCTCGATCGTTTTTCTGTTTCGTGCCACAAAAACATACAAACCTAAATATTAAAATTTTATTAGATTGTTTTGAAATCATAGGCCCAATTATGTTGAGAATTATCAATGAATCGTTTAGTCGTGGTGAGTTTCCGCGTAATTTTAAAGAAACAATGGTTATTCCGATACCCAAAGAAAACAATTCAATTAACTGTGATAAATTTAGGCCGATAAACATGATGCCTACTGTGGAAAAAGTTATTGAAAAGACAGCTTATGATCAGTTCTTTAATTACGTAGTGGAACATAACATTTTAATGGAAAATCAGTCTGGTTTTAGGCCTGGTCATTCATGTGAGACATCGTTAAATTGGCGTATCATGAATTTTAAGGAACAAAGACATGAAGGTAATATAATTGTATCAATTTTCCTCGATTTTCAAAGAGCTTTCGAAACTATTGATCGCGATATTCTAGTGAAAAAATTATTCAAATATGGTGTTAATGACAATGAACTAAAATGGTTTAAATCGTATCTAAGCAATAGAACTCAAAGAACAAAAATAGGTAGTGCTGTATTATCAACTGCACAAACGACATTTGGAGTACCGCAGGGTACTATATTTGGTCCTTTGTTGCTCCTGCTATACATAAATGAAATCAGTAAAATATTGAAATATTGCAAGATCTCCTTATTTGCAGACGACGCCTTAATGTTTGTATGTGATAAAGACATAAATGTGCTTAGAGAAAAGATTTCGCTTGACTTAAATAATTTACGGCAGTGGCTTGAAATGAACAAGCTTGAACTAAATGTTAATAAAACGAAATGTGTGGTGTTTAACAGTGACTGTAACGTGAATCTAAGTGTATATGGTGAAATTATTGAACAAGTCCAAGAAATTAAGTATCTAGGCATAATATTGGATAGTGAACTCAAATTTAAAAAAACATTTTAGTTATGTAACTAAACAAATTTCCAAAAAAAATCGGTTTCCTGAAGCGAATACGTAAGAACATCACTACAATGTGTGCAATAAATGTCTATAATACATTAATAAAACCGCACTTTGAGTTCTGCTCCACAATCTTGTTTATGGGAAATGTCGAAAACAGAAGACGACTCCAAGTTCTGCAAAACAGAGCTATGCGAATTATTCTGAGATGCAGTTTTTACACGCCAATTGAATGGATGTTATCCTGTCTTCGTTGGCTGAATATTAACCAGCGAATACACTTTAATGCAATAGTGTTTGTATTCAAAATGAAGTACAATTTATTACCGAACTACCTATCAGCGAATTCAAGATATCCAACCCTACAGTTTAAGATCAAATTCGAATTTTCGTTTACGCTTCTACAGAGATGAAAAAACAAAAAATATGTTGATGTACCGGGGGTTGAAATTATTTAATGAGCTTCCAAATACAATAAAAAATGAAAGAGTTTTCCGAACGTTTAAAATGTTGTTGACTCAATACATTAGATATCAGATTTCATAAATTTTGTATATAATTGTTATTGAATAGTGTAAGTTCTATAATTACTATTGTAAATTAATAGTTTATATTAACTAAATAAACATATACAGTGAACTCTCTCATAAGCGGACACTGACGGTACCAAGAAATTTGTCCGCTTATTAGAGGTGTCCGGTTATGAGAAAAAATATTTCATTGAGAACCTTGAAAAAAGAAACAAGACATATGCATTTATGGTACCTATAACATTTTATTTTAAAATGGAATGCATTTTTTGTGATAAACATTAATTGTAGGTAATAAAAAGGATAATAACATAATCAAGAACAAAGCCTTTAAAAATTCATTTTTGCATTGAAACTATAGCCGTGTTTCTTTGCACGCGGATATATGGATGGCATCAGAAAACGACTATCGCCGCTTAAAAATTCATGAAAAAAAAACTTGGCAGCACACATGCACCTATGACATGCACCGTGACACAGCTGTAAGTTGTAGTTAAGAAATTTGTATTGAAAATCCTGAAATTGAAAAATATTTACTTCCGCCAATTGAAATTATTGATTGATTATTGATGCATATTCTAAAATTATGAAAAACAATTTCACATTAACAGATTTGCTAAATTACCCTTAAAATGAAGTTTGAAAAATAATAATAATAAAATCACGAATAAAATATTCGGCGGGATGTGTAAGAGGTCGGTGGGTTGTCAAACTTTGACATTTCCTAAAAAAATCATCGGAAGGATTCATCAGAAACGAAGAAAATGGATTTTGGAAGCATTGTTTATCCCCGCTAAAGGACTTAGCGGCGATAGCTATCCCCGCTAAAGTTAGCGTATATAGGATAAGTTGTTGTTGTATTTTACATGCAAATTTCAAATTATCCCTATATCCGCGTGCAAAGAAACACGGCTTATGTAGGTATTTATGCTTCAAATTAGGCATACACTTACACACAAACCTACGTATTGCGCCACGAGAATTTTAGTCGGATAGTCGACAAACGGCCGCTGGCGCCGCAGCCTAACTATGTATGTTTACATTCATTACCTTTTTTTTTAATTTTTTGCTGGGTATCAAGATCAAAGCGCAAAGAAAAGGAAAAAAAGCAAACAGAATAAAAGACAACGAATTGTGCCAAATGAGTTTTGTTTGAGAGAGTGAAATTCTATTGCAGCTATGAAAACTGGTGTCCGCGTCCGGTTATAAAACAGTCCGTTTATGAGAGAATTATTTACATTAAAAATTGTGTAGATTATTCCGTTCTTTGAAATTTGTCCGGTTATGAGAGGTGTCCGCTTATGAGGGGTGTCCGTTAGGAGAGAGTACACTGTACATACATACAAAAACTATTCTAAGAATTTTTTCGTTTGTTATTATATTATTACCTTTGTTGGCAGCCTTCTTAGCTAAGTCTGTAAAGCTTGGTTCTCCTTTTAGCGAGTAAATGCTTCCAGAATCGAGAGCGTTTAAAGTCGCTTCCTCGATTTGCTCTTCGAGTCTTACCCTGGATTGGTTCCTTATCCCCTTATCAAGACTGTCTCAAGCTCATTAACCCGTATTCTCTTGAGGAACGGTTGAACGATCTGGTTCTGTCTATTGCGTTTTTCTATTCAACTCTATTTGCCTTTACCAATAACGTATTTAATGTTGAGCTTAAAATGGTTGTCCCGTTCATTTAAATTTGCTATTTCTTTTACGACGTCCCAGACGTCCTATTCTATATATTTACTAAACGCATCTCATATGGCTCCAACGAACCAATCTTCCCTTACGCTGCGGAAGGTTAACTCATATCTGACGACTGTGTTTAATTTCGACCACAGCACTCCCCACCTCAAACTCGATAAGGTTCAGTGTTTGACATGAAAAGAGAATAGACGTGTTGATAGTCTCGTCTGGCTAAATATTCATAATTCTGTCATAGCTCAACCGTTAAAGTCAAGTGCTAGATACAAAAATACTCTTACTAAATTGCGTTACTATTGTCACTTTTCGTACCATTAGTTAAATAAGGCAAAACAAAACGCGTTCTTTCGATTTGCCTTCTTTTTTTTTTGTTAAATTGGTCTTCCTACTATCACACATTCAATGGTGGGAAAAACGGGATCTGCAAGTACCGTGGACAAAGAGAAGCAGTCTACACCAACACTGAAGCCAGTTATGCGGCCCACACCTAGCCTGGCTAAATAGACTGTACTAACACCAAAGCAAAACGCTATCTCAGCTGGGAAAGAGGGAGCAGCAGTTAATAATTCCACTCCAGCTGCCTATAAACATCCCCCAGCTGTAACACTTGGCTTGGATGAAAGGCTTACTAAGCTAACCGATGAAATCGTCAGTCGAATTATAACGGAAATAACTCTTGCGTAATGACGTAATGTGTCGCATCTCGCTCATTGAAGATCGACTAGCTACACACGAAAAACATGTTGAAGCATCTCTTAAAAAGCTACAAAGTCGTCAAGAGAAAACTGAGCTGAAGAATGAAGCCTCTAATTCTCAAATGAACTAAAATGGGAATTAAAGGTAAATTCACGGGCCGCGTCTGGAACGAGTTCGTTCATCAACATCCAGGTGAGCCTAGCAACACAAGTGTGCATGACCGTGGGTTGACACGACTGGAAATCACCAGTGTCGTAAAAGAAATATCAAACAAGAAGTTATTTTAGCACGTACGTGTCGAACTAGTTTAAGCTAAAGTACTATGGAAATGTACGTTAATAGAAAACACACTACCTCGCCAGGTACTACTTATCATGGTAGTAATCCTGGGACGGGCAGAAATGCTCCGGTCAGAGCTATTCGGTTTCCGGGGGATAGCAAAGTACTGCTTAAGCTTAAACGAAACCTAAAGGTTGCGAGCTGGAACGTTGGAAGTATGAGTGGTTATAGCTGAGAACTTGAAGAGATAATGGTTAGAAGACGAGCTGACATCTTATGTGTTCAAGAAACGAAATGGCGAAACAACGGCAATCGGGCGCATTTCTTGGACGGAACATTTTAGGAACGAACCATTTCAAAGTCCAGTGATCGTTTGATGTCTCTCAAACTGGTGATGCAAGGTGAGGTCTGGAATATTGTCAGTGCATATGCTCTCCAAGTTGGATGCGAGCAGAGAGAAAAAGATGCATTCTGGCTAGATTTTCACATCGTCAACAATATCCTAAAAGAAGCACTTTTTTGTTTGTTGGTATAGATTTAAACGGATATGTCGGAGAGTCAAACGAAGACTGCCATAGATGGCTGGGATACTGCTCCAGGAATTCTCCGGGGAAAGATATGCAAGTCATACGGTCTAATTGTTCTTAATACCATGTCCACAAAGCCGGCACCTGGTGGATAACCATTTGGTAACGTTAAGGATTGCAAAGTGATCCAAGGAGGGGCAATCGACCAGCAACGCCGCCTCTTCCTGCCAGACATTTTTATGGCGGCGGGGAATAACAGACCTAAACAAAAGTGAAATGATTTTTTGAGTGATAACATACTTAGCATTTTTTTATTTTTTGGGATGCTTCCGTTGATTTCCTTTTTGAGTTGTTACTATTGCTACGACGTGAAGTAGACTAAACGGCTGGAGTTACGGTGCTGTTTCACGGTTCGCCACAACCGATCATCAGACTCCTTCTTTCTGTGGCGCTGGTCTGTTTTTTCCATTCATTATTTTCCAAAAACCCTTTTACCTACACTTGAATTCGAACCTAGATCAGCGTCTTCTCAGGCAAGCACTCACAAACTGTGAAATTGAAGCCATAAGTTTCAGCTCATCCTGAAAATTAAGTTTTGGTTGCTTATCGAATTTTAATGAACATGCCAGCATTTTTCTAAGCGCCTGTAAGTATATATGCAATTCAACCTATTTCTTTTTATTTTCTCCAATTTTATTGCACATTTGCCAACCATTCGTTGGACAGATTGAGAAGGGAGAGAGGGTGAAAGATTTGACACTGGACAAGAATATTACAATTTGAAATGGTTTTTTGTGTGTCTGTGAAAATCAAATGGTTCAATTTGGACAAAAAGTAAGGCGAAGCATTTATTGCAAATATGCAAAATTATCTCCATCACATCATCAACAAACTTGAGCATGCAGAGTGCAGAGCACAAGATATGTGAAATTCCCTATAACGACCTTGCTTAAATAAAGCCAAATCAATACCAAACTGATGAGAGGCGTTTCAATACCTAACCATTGGCAAATCAACCACAGATGCAATCCAAAGTATGTATAAGGATCATGATGGAAAAACATTGTGATTCCTTAAGGATTTGCATATGGTGTTGGTTGATTTCGAAAAGCCCTTTGATACACAACCAAGCGATCTGTTATGAGTGAAGCTAAGACAGTGAGGAGTAATAGAAACCTACGTACAGATGATAAAGGACATGTGGGAGTAAAGACAAGAGTAAGATGCCCAGCTGGCGTCACCGAGGAGTTCGCAATCAAAGTCGGTGTACACCAGGAAAGCGTCTTAAGTCACTTAATATTAACTATTGTCCCTGATTTTCTGCTTGAAGGAAAATTGACGGATTCCAAAGTGCATCAGTTATTTTTTTGCTGACGGTGGAGCGAGAATCAAACGTCAATGCAACGAGCTCTTGATGTATGGGTGAACGTTTTGGAGAGGAATGGGTATCGTATTAGTCCGAAAAAACTGAATACTTGTACTGGCCGTTCTCTGATCCAACCCGGCCTATTCCAGACATTTATTCGAAAAGTTCAAATATCTGAGATCTATGATCAATAGCAGAGCAAGTTGTGATGACGACATTAAGCATCGCGTAAACGTTAGGTGGATGAAGTGGCGGGAAAACGCAGTCATCTTCTGTGACCGGAAAATGCCCCATAAAGCTGAAAGGAAAGCTATACACCGTAGTTGTGCGCCCTGCGCTAGCATACGTGTCACAATGATGGACAGCGTACAAAAAATATGAGGGTAAATTAACGGTAACTGAGACGAAGATGCTTCGCATGACAGCAGGAGTAACAAAGATTAATTGAATGAAAAATTCCAAGATCCGTTGAAGCCGTCAACAACCTATCTCGAAAAAAATTGGAGCACAACCGGCTCATGTCATATTCAAAGGAGAGATCCCGCGAAGCCTATCAAAAAGCCAATTTCAATCAACGTTCGCATACAAATGCGAAAGAGAGGCAGGCCTTCAAACTCCTGGATCACACAAATGCAGCAACGCAAGGATTTGATTGCCCTCAGCGACGAAGTGATTCAAATAAATGATTTTGCGGGTGGCAATGGTGCAGTAGTAGTGTATTCGCTTACGGAATGGAAGGTCGTGCGTTCGAATCCCGGCCAAGTCCATTACTTTATACCGAATACATGAAATCGTAATCTCCCTAAGTAACTTAGACACCACCCGTGGAGAAAAACCCTACAACTGCACCCAAACACTTCTTTCCTATCTCTCTATTCTTTCTAAAAACCAAGTAGCTTACACTGTGTTCTTAGCATTATAAGGGTACTGTAACAACAGAAAAAAAAAATCCCTTTAGCGTAAGCAAATTATAAAAAAAAAAAAAAAAAAATATGGCAATCGTGAACATTCCACTTTCTACTAAAACTTGTTTGAGATCGTATACTGCGGCAGCACCAAGGCTTTTTAATAAGTTACCAATCGAAATTAGAGCACAATCCATTTTATTTTTCAGCGAAGTTAAAAATTTTCTTTTTAGTATGGATAGTTCTGCTGTTAAAAAACATTTATATATACAGCTATCTACTTTTTACTAATGATGGGCGCATTCGAATGATTAACGATTATAATCGATTCTTGCAATATCCCGAGATATCTCGATTCTTCATTCTAATTATTTGAATGATCTCTCGCATGCGCTCGACTCGCACACAACTACTAAATAAAACACAGAGAACACACTTTCCTGCACACACATACCAAGTCAACCCATTCGTGGCAAAGTGATAAAAACCTTGTAAGTGTGTGTTTTCATTCAAAAAAATCAAGAACTTACTTTTGCTTTAATTTTAGAACAAAATGCCTCATCACAACTACATACTTAAACACCGAACACACTACCCACAATCACAAAGGTCGTGAGTGGTGACGGTGAGTTTGTGTGAGAAGAATACCTGTTTCTATATTATTTAAGTATGAAAAGATTATAGCTCATATTCTCATGGCTTGTTCTGTGTTTTTGATTCTAATGATAAGCAGCTGCCTTACTCGTATTCCCCGTACTCGATCTCGAATTCAAGAGCTCTCGAATGAAAAAAACAGTAGCATTACTATTTAATTTATAATTAGTTACTACTCTTCGAAAGAAACGACATTCGAGAACTTTTATATGCATTACTACTTCACTCACACAATGTTTGCTCAACTGACTGAATTTTCGTATTAGTAATTGCTTCCTGTTGCTGTTTCCTTTTGCGAAACTTGTGTTGTTGTTTGTTTTTATATCTCGAGTGATCATTCGATTATTTAGATCACTCGAATACTAATAGATGAGAGATAGATAGATAGATTCTTTATTTTTTCATCATAAAGTTTACAAATTGGTATACTTAAGAATAAGGACATGGCAATACTGCCGTCTGCCTGAGATGACATTTCATAATATGATTTAAAAATAAAAGAAATAATTAAAAGCTAAAGTTTTAAAATATAAAGAAAAAAAAAAAAAGAAAAAATGTTTAACAAAAGATATGAAGAAATATTATTATATAAAGCAATGCTATCAATTTTAACGTGATTTGAAACACAAAATATTATACAATTTGGTTAATTTGATTAGCTGTTTATACAAAATTTTATTAATTTTAACATGATTTGAAACCCAAGATAATACACAATTTGGTTAGAAATAGCTGTTTATACAATATTATCAATTTTAACGTGATTTGAAACACAAAAGAGATATTATCAAATTTAGTATGATCAGCAACAAAACAATAAATAGTTAGGTATAAAATTTGGTCAAAACTGCAATAAGTGGGTAATCGACTAAGTTTAATATGTGAAACTGTTACGGTAAGAAAGAGCATGTTGGCAATATTTAGGCTGAGCCAGCCCATTGCTCCATTTAAAATTTCAAAAAGTTTGTCCAAAGATATAAAACTTTCCCGAAAATGCAACCGGCGAATTTCTTGTAGAATAGGACAAGCAGCAACGAAATGGTATATATCTTCATTCACTCTTCCGTTACATAGATCACATAGCTGGGGCAAGTCTGATCGATGAGGTATAAAGTTCAAATTTAAAATTTCAACTCTTGCTCTAAAAATAATACTTATAACCGAGGCTGAAAATTCATTACTAAAGTAAGAGACTTCCGAGGGCAGTTCATGGTTTAAATGACTATAAATAGCTCTTGAAGTAGATGAAGATGCTCTGGAAAGGTTATCCAGAAACATTTTGTGATCCACCTTAGCAATCACATCAGAAAACTGAGCCTGCCAATCGGTCACATTAGTTTCTGTTAAGTTTAAACTTGTTTCGTAAGATAAAGCTAGTTCGTTCCAGTTTTTAAACGGGGAAGCATTCACTCGAAGTAATTTTCTTAAGATGACTTTGTGAAGACAAGTTTCACTTCTTTTCATCACTCTAGTAATGAAGTTCGCATTTGCCTTCAAATTTTGTATATATATAGGGACTATTCCTGACTCTACATATATGGCGTAGTTGGGTGTTGAGTTAGGCAAACGAAATATCCTCTTAAAAAAGTTCCTTTGTACAGTTTCAAAAGCTTCGAAGTGTGTGTATCCGACGGGTTGGACGCCATATGCCATGCATGCATTTACTGTCGCGTTGAAAACTTTGTACTTGGACGTTATATCAACATTTTGGTTCGAAAAAAACTTTGGCCACATTATATTAAGAGCCAATTTAGCTTCGTTGCTTTTTTCTTTGGAGTGCTTTAGATAGCTTAAATTGTAGGTCAAGAGGACACCCAAATATTTAAACTCTTGTAAAACATCAATGTGTGTATTGTTTAGAGACCATTTTTCTTCCGCTCGCCTTCTTGATTGTCTCTTTTCAAATATTACAATCTTAGTTTTTTGGGTATTAATTTGCAAGCCCCAAGACTCGCAAAATGAACTTAGACGGTTTATTTGCAATTGTAGCGTGAAAGGATTATCAGCAAGCATAACTATATCGTCCACGTACAACAGGACTTTGATTATAATGTTAGCAAAATTAACTCCACCCGGAAGAAGCTCGCAGACATCATCTATGAACAGGGCAAATAATAATGGGCTGAGGATACAACCCTGAGGAACACCTGTAATTGTATCAAATCGATTTGAAAATGTGAAACCGTCCCATACCCTTGCATTTGTTGACGAAATAAGACTTGCATACACTTCGAGAAACTTTCTTGACAAACCAATGCAAGAAAGTTTGTATATTAAAGCTTGTCTATTGACTTTATCGAATGCAGCTTTAAAATCAACAAAGCAAGTGTATAGTTTCTTTTTTCTATCTATAAATTGTTGAGCAATGGTTGAAATGGCCAAGATATGATCCATGGTTGAAAAACCTGGGCGGAAACCGGCTTGAAAGATGCTCAAAAGACTGTTATCCTCAATCCATTTTGAGAGCCTTTCATATAGGATTGCAGTGAAAGTTTTTCTTATTGAATTTAAAATTGAAATACCTCTATAATTTTCCGCAGCGTTAGCATCACCTTTTTTAAAAATGGCAAAAATTACAGATTCGTTGAAACTGTTAGGGACACATCCATCATTGTACACTTTGCTATAGAAAGACACGAGGTAGTTTTTAAAATCAATAGTGCTGTTTTTATAAAACTCGACTGGTATGCCGTCTAGGCCAGGAGCCTTGCTGTTTTTCAATCTTTGGTGCGTTACTTCCAATTCGGGCAATGAGAATTCTAAATCCAGCTCGTTGACTCTAGTATCAGGTAGCGCGTAATCAAAGGTATGAAGGTCTTCATCAGCTGAGAGTAGAGTTTTAAAATGAGCTGCTAACGTCTCAGCTTCTAAAGAGAACTTCATACCCTGATTGCGCCCACCAAGATTGCGCACTGTCTCCCAAAATATCTTTGAGTTTGTGCAGTTTTCCAATTTCTTAGCCACGTTTATTAAATAGGTGATTTTCTTAACTGAGCACATTTTTTTAAAATCATTATTAACGCGAAGATAGATGTTTTTGAAAAATTGAGAATTGGTCGTTCTAAACAGTTTTAAGTAAACGAACGAAAGTTTACGGAGATTTCTGCAATCCTTATCAAACCATACATTTTTAGCTACAAAAGTGTGTGTACTCTTCAACGCAAAAGGGGCTGCGGTCTTTATAACCCGTTCTATACTTTCACATACCACTTCAGACGAGACTGCGGATTGTTGGGGCAGAGATAGTAAGTGCCGAGAAAGGAGGCTTCTATAGAGGGTTGCATTGTTCTCCGACCACTTCAGCTTATTAAAACTAGAAGGTGTAGCTTGCTGGTTTAACTCCTTTAGGTGAATTTTAATTACAATTGGAAAATGAGCCGAGTAGTTGACTAGTGCAACTTCAAAGTCATCGATAATGTTCAGCCAGTCCCCTGAAATCGCAGCAAAGTCAATCACGGATTGTCCCTGCCCGCTAACAAAAGTGAATTCGCCACATGCATCACTAATAGAAGACCCATTCAAAACAAATAGACCGAAAACTTCAAAAAATTCTGTTAAACTCTCCCCGTTGCGGTTATAAATTTTATCCTTAGAACATCTACTCTCGGCCAGTGCAACTCGTGCTCGTAAAATATTGGCGGAAGAATTTTGATGTTCACCAATCCTAGCATTTAAATCACCGACGATTAACACATGGTCAAGAGAAGTGTTATTCATAAATTCCACTAGTTCATCGAAGTCGCTAAGCCAATGATTGCAATTTAAATAAATAGGAATAATATAATAGTTTAGGTTGTTGCTAACCATATGAAAAATAATTTTAGATTCAATAATTTTAAAATTAATAAGATTACCCCATAAAGATTTTTTAATCCCATATAGAATACCCCCACTGGCTCTTCCATGCAAATTAGATCTTATCGCGGGTGTAAACATTACTTTAAAGTCTTTGAAATATTTTAGAAATTCATTTTGATTCTTTTCTTCAATAAAAGTTTCTATAAGAATTATAACATCAAATTGGTGTAAATATTTAAAAAAATCGGAATGTAAAAGCTTACTTTTGAGACCAGTTATATTATACGAGCATATATTCAATTTTTGAAAAATAGTTGTGTTATGGCAGACGACAGAATTTACCTATTGTGTTTTATCCCTAACATGGTGTGAACTCTGATTTCCAAATGGCGCTCGCTGCGGTTGGAGGCCAAAAGCGGAAGAAGAGCTTGGAACCACGGCCAACCTCGCTCCCTCGCTGCAGTCAAAGTACTCGTAACCACTGTCACCAAATAGTTCACTAATGAGTGACATGTCCGCTGCTGATTTGACAACTAAACCTCGTGAAATTTGATAAACAAAAAGTTGATTGTTGATTTGCAATTTGTTGTCTCTGAATACTAATATCTCGATTCTTGGAATCATTCGATTATGCCCATCACTACTTCTTACTATTTATTCGTATGTTAAGAAAATGCATTGTTTTCTTCTATTTATTTTATTCTTGATCTTACGCCACATTGAAGAATCAGTCGTCTCTAGTCACTCCTGTGCTACAGAATGATTACTATTCTATCTCTTAAATGTTAGTAAAATAAATTTATTCTACTATAAATTTATTAGTCACTTATCATATCGAATTACATTTAAAAAACATTAAATTGAATGTTCCAACTAGCATCTTAAGAAATTGAATATTTAATAAAAAAAAAGGCTTGCCGTTATTTTCTGCGGTCGACCCGGCGATACACAGGCGGACTAGTATGGATTCAGTTAAGTGGAAGGATTATGAAAGAAGAAGAAAAAGAAAGGTTAATTTGAGGATTACAATTTCGTATGAATAAAAAATAAATGTAAATGCATAAGCTAATTGTCGTTGCATCAACTTGAAACTTATTTATTTTATTTTGCTTGCAGATGTTCATGATGACAATTCAACTGTATCGTCACAACATCTCACCAAATCAAATTGGTATTATCACTCCATACCAGAAACAAGTGAAAATTCTACGCAATCTGTTTGCTGAAGCTGATGTTGCTATGCCGAAAATTGGAACAGTTGAAGAATTCCAAGGGCAGGTAAATCAACAGTTACAAATTGTAGATATATAAATACTTCCATTTGTACCACTTTTTTTTCTTTATATGCTAGGAACGTGACATCGTCCTTGTCTCCACTGTTCGGTCATCAACAGATTTGGTCAAAGTGGATATTAAATATGCTCTCGGCTTCGCAGCCAGTCCAAAGCGCATGAATGTATGTATTTCTCGAGCAAGGGCGTTACTTTACATTTGTGGCAACCCACACTTGTTGTCACTTACCGACAAATGGCGTGAACTAATCCAGCTTTGTGTTAACAATGAGGCATATACCGGATGTGATTTGCCAGAGAATATTACTACACCTAAAAATTAAAATAATAGAAGAACTATCAAGAACCATGCCAAGTGAGCAGTTTATCGTTCTCTAGTTATAATAGAAATAGTAGATAGACATTTGTTCGATCTATATATATAATATAATTATGAATACTTTTAATAAGAAGGACAAACCCAAGGCGATCTCCTAATTATCTATAATTTGTATTATCATTAACAAACAACAAACCAACAAAAAATATGGATTCGTCTGGCTTGTGTGTTGGCCAGCGGACTATTACGTTCCAACACATTTCAAAACTTGCAACACTTTATTACCTAAACTATTGTCTCTTTTTTTAAACAAAGACTGTCGAAACTTCTTACGAAAATTTAATTATTATCAAAAAAAAATAATTATCAATTGAAAAGTTAATTTATCCTTTTTGTCTTTTGTTGCATTATATATTTTTTTTCTTATTAAAATGTAATCATATATACATTTCCCAAATGCGTTACGGATTTGGTTATTCTGTCGCCTTTTCAACAACATTCTTCTAATATGCTTCTTTTGGGGACGCGTTGAGCTGAATGCGGTGTGGTGTTCACTGTATCATTTTTCACAAAGGCAGCTTCTCCAACCATTTTTGATTGGGCGTAGTGGAAGGGACCTACAATTAAAAGCCAAATCCGAGCGTATAATTTGAGAAGCTTCTCATGACGTCAGACGAACGCAAGAGGTTGGCAGTGGAAAAAACGTTTAGATGTTACTGGCCTTAACGAGATTTGAACCTGAGAATTTTAGATTAGTAATCCAACACACTAACCTCTGCGCCTTCGAAAACTATTTGCCTTTGAAAAAGAGTCTGTTCCGATTCAAATATTCGCAACTGAATTTAAAGGTAGTTTTTAAGTAGTTTTTTAATTTACGTTCAATGAGCAAATGAATTTAAAACAAATTTCCAATTAAAGAACAATATTAACACAAGAAAAAAGAAGAATATAAAAAATAAGACTAAAGTATGTAATAAAAAATTGTTGAAACGATAAAAAAAAGTTCTGCTGCCTTTGATGTACTTCAACTGGCTTTACTGAACTAATGTCCTTTACTCTTGTTTTCCCTTATTTTATAGCCTGCCTGCTACGTGCCGGTGAGCTAAACGATTATGGCGTCGTTAATGATGTTAATCAGGTAGATGATGGTGACTGCGTTCAGCGTAAATTTCGGCCTATGTGTGTCATCGTCAGTAACATTCCCTCAGTGCTGGAATCCGCATCTGCTGTTTCCTCACTCTCAGTTTGTTTTAATATGTCGAGTATCGCCAGCTTAACTACTAGACGATCGTACACTCCATAGCGGTAATCGTGCTGATAACGACGCCTTTCGGCCACGAGTTTTTTGAAAGGTTCGCATCCACTATTAGTACGACGTCACCCTTTTGTATTGCTTTGGCCTTCTCAAACCACTTATTTCGTCTAGTAATAGTGGGCAATAACTCTAGTATCCATTTTCTCTAGAGCAAATTTGATATTTGCTGACATCTTCTGCAGCTTTTTCTTGATAAAAGTTCCTTGCTGTCATAAGCCACTGATATCTTGGCTCCGGTTAACGTTCCAAAAGGAAGTGATTCGGTGTGATCGCCTCTTCGTCCTCATTCTCCAAAGGAATATACGTTAAATGTCTTGAATTGATGATGTTTTCGATTTCTATTAAGGCGCTGCGAAGATTCTCGTAGTTCAATCGTTGATGTAGAAGTACCTCACTCATTATCCTTTTGACTGAGCCAACTAACCGCTCCCAACTGCCTCCCATATGCGGTGCGGATGGTGGATTGAAGACCCATCTTGTCGTTGCTGTTGTGAATTTTTCTACTTTTTTTAATACAATTATTTAAAGCAAAATGTGTGAATGTAATTTCATTGAAACTTACAACACACATGGTTTTCAGGCGATTCAATGGTACATTAAATGACTTACTCCAGGTAAGATACGTTTTTTTTCAGAATCGAGGTTACAGTATTAAGAGTTCCAGTACAATCGTGATACTGTAAATGTGAGATATGAGGTTGTTGCTTTAAAACTGTTGTTGTTGTTAAATAAAACAAGGAAACCAGACTTTCTTTATGAAAAAGTTATAAGTAATTTATTTCACGAAAACTAAAGAATACATCTACTTGTGGCAAAAGCAAAAGTTAAAGACAACAAACAAGAGGTTGGTTAATTCAAAATATTATCTGACATTGACATCACGAGCGCCATCGGGTAATAAGAACTTTAACTAAACTATTCTTAGGGCGCGTATGCTTCCTATAATATATAATCTCAATACTTCCACTTTTAGTTATAAGTTTTACAAAACGAAACTTAATATTTAAGATCAACAGCAATTGAAGTATGAGAGCAATATTTTAAAAGGATCATAACTTATTGATTCTTACTCGAAACTATTGTTGATTGTGTTGGCTGCAAACTATGGATATTCGTCTTGAAGCAAAAAGAATGGTGTTTGACCTTCGGTAAGGGCTTCGTCAAGACATCGGCCAGTTGTTCATCCGTTGGTACATATTCAAGATTGAACATACCATCTTCGAATTGTTCCCGCATGAAATGGCAACGTGCATTTATGTGCTTCGTACGTTTATGATATTCTGGGTTCTTTACAAGGCGAATTGCACTTTGACAATCCATGTAGAAAAAGGGCTGTTGAATTTCTTCTTGCAAAAACTCCATCAAGAGGCCTTTAACCCAGACCAACTCCTTAATGGCATGCCTCACATGCCATGTATTCAGACTCCGTTGTTGGCAATGCGACTGATAGCTGATGCTCTGGTCCCCACTAAATAACACAGCTTCCCAATAGGAAAACATAACCAGAAGTCAATCTTGTTGTTTTTCTGCAACCTGCGTAGTCAGCATCGCTGTAGCCTTTCAGGATCAAGTCGGTACCACCTTTAAAATACAGGCCCATATCTGATGTTCCTTTGATATATTTTAAAAATCGTTTTAAAGCAATAACATATGTTTCTGCAGGATCTTCCATATATCTGCTAACCTTGCCCACTGCGAAACATATATCTGGACGTGTACCCACAGCTAGATACATCAAACTGCCAACTGCTTCACGGTAGGGAAATCAACTTTCTTGTGGGCTTC
This sequence comes from Portevinia maculata, assembly GCA_949715645.1. Lineage (NCBI taxonomy): Eukaryota > Metazoa > Arthropoda > Insecta > Diptera > Syrphidae > Portevinia > Portevinia maculata. The sequence continues at coordinate 78,994,007 of OX454527.1, read as the reverse complement.
AAAATGAATTATTTTCTCTGCATACGCTCGATAATTGTTGTGAAATGATCCATCAGATTTCTGATCAATTTCGAATCCGAAGCTTTTATTTCAAACTCGTTCTGTAGATGCTCAATAACTTGAAGTATATCTGTTTCGTTCTCAGCCGCAATCAATCCATCGTCAACGTAAATATTATCTCATCTCGCTTTTGACAAGTGGTTCGGCTGGGGGTTCAGGGAGCATGTAACCTTGTGTATACAAATTATTCAACCGTTTTTCATAAACATAATCTACACTATTTCCAACTTTTAGTTCTGGCATTGTACTATCATTATCTTGGCAATTTATTAACATCAACGACTTTACAATATTTACGTTGTCCTCTGAAACACTAAAATTGGCGTTACTATCATTTTATAAATTCGCCACTAACTTAAATTTTCCACTCTGTAGAAAATCTCTTCCCAGGATTGCCTCATAGCATGTTGACTCATCGCTTACCACTAACAAATTGGCTTTAATTTCGAGCTGATTGAAACAAACATAACACGACAACTTTCCGAATACACGAAGTGGACTTTTATTAATACCAACATAATTAATTTCATTTGACAATTTTGTAATCTTTAAATTTGCTGGCAAACACGATATTCTCGCTAAACTTATGGGGCTTCCTGAGTCTATGAGGCAGTCTAGGGAAAAAAATCGTTGTAATCACTCTCATAACAATAAAAATATAAATTTTCTTACATAATCGTTTACAGTCTCGTCCACGGTATGAACAGCAGATTTTCTTTCTGGGCATGCTGCAACCACATGGCCCATCACTCCGCAGACGTAGCACGCTCCGTACTCCCGTCTTGGTTTTCTGCAGTCGGCTGTAAAGTGTCCTACTGAGTTGCAGTTATAGCACCTCATGCTAGCTTGTCTGTTGGTTGCTGCACCAGATGAGGTCGACGGTCTGTTTTGGCTTTGCAACCTTCCCCCAACTACAGTAGTTTGTGCCCGTCTCTGCGCCAGCTTGCCAAATGCCTTCAACAGGCCTGCTTTGGTTGTAAAGTTTTGAACGTGTGCGTACATCCTCATGGTGTCATCAGTGAACCCCTCCACCACATATTCCACCAACTCGTCCCGTTGCTAACCTGACTTTGTCGTTGAAATATTCAGTGAAGGTCTCTGTCACTTTCCAGTTGCGTCCCTCGAACATTTTCCTGATCGCCATGCGGTTTTCTTTAGTCCCGAACATTTCTTTCAATTGGTCGCAGAGGTCACCAACACTGTCTCGTAAAAAAAGTGGCTTCGAGTGTAGCCATTCCTGTGCCTTCCCTTTAAGTTTTGCGATGAACAGCGTGCGTAACATCGACTCTCCTATCCCGTATATTTCTTGTATATTTTCCAGCTGCAGTAACCACACATCCACACTCACACTCGCGTCGAAGATCGGTAGCATTTCCTTCCACAGTGCTAGCTGCTGTCCGGTTTCGTAGTCTTGTATCATCCTGCTCATCCCGCTTTGTTCTCGTTTGAGAAGCTCTATCTCCTTCTCGTAGAGTCTGGCTTCTTTCGACCTGCCCTGTCGTTTCGGCGCACGTGCTCCACTACCACCAGTGTTTGTTTGTCTACTTCGTTCGTCTGCCGAATCGTCATCGCCGCTCTCGTACTCGTCGTTGGTCTCCTCGTTGTTGCTGGTACCACGATTTTCTCCTTCCTCAGCAAGGTTTTTCCTTGGCACTTCGCCCCGATCTGCTGCTGGAACTGTGTTAATGCGGGCAGCGAGGGCTGACTTGGTGCCGTTAATTGATAGTCCGAGTCGCTGCGACCAACTGTACGTTGATGGTGAATATCCATGTTGTTGAAAAATGACTTCAATTCATCGCTGACAAACTCCGTCCCATTGTCAGATCTCAGAAAACGAATACTGTGACCTTGTTCCTTTTGTGCTATTTTTACAAAATTCTTGATGTTCTAAGCCACTTCAGATTTGTGCTTCAAAAAATAAACACGACGAAAATGAGAGAAATCATCTTTCAGCAACAAAAAATACCTCGATCCACCTAGAGAATTTTCTTCCATCGGTCTGCACACATCTGCATGAATAATTTGTCCACAAGCTTTGGAGACCTCCTCCCGAATCTTATAAACCCCACGATGCTGCTTTCCGTAGACGCATGCTTCACAAGTGAACTCCTCGTCAACGAATTCGATGCCTTTCCTCAGCAGGAATTTTCTAACATACTGCACGTGTTGATGCCCGAGACGTTCATGCCAAACACGAAGTGAATCCTTTTTTGTAACTACATTTGCAGAAACTCCTTCAATTTTCATTGACTGATCCTGGACCACTTTGAAAAACATCTTGAACAGTTTCTCATGATGAGCCCCCACTGCAACGACTTCATCTCCACTCGACAGTTCACACAATTTGTTGTCTGACCGCAACACATACCCACGATCCATGGCCTTTCCTGATGAAAATAAATCGAGATGAATTTCTGGAACATACAGCACATCTGTAATATGCCATTCACTGCCGTTGTACGCAAGAATTTGAATGTCGCCTTTTCCTCGAGCTACGACGATGGCTCATATGGTCGCTTGCTCCCGAATCCAAAACCCAGACGTCCTTGTCAGCAGGAGAAAAAGAAATGTGATTCAAAAAAGACCCAGTCGATTTGGTTTTGGTCTCGTTCTGCTTACGTGGCCCTTTTCACCACAAGAGTATACTCAGTATATGGATATACTCTGAGTGTGACTCCCTCTCAATCTCATTTACATTTCATACCCTATCTTTCTCAATCCCATGGCCATGCGCCATAAAAAAACAACACAAACTGCAAAAGGTGCATAAAAAAAAGAAAGAAAAAGCACATTGCACAAAAGATAGGGGAAGGTAGTGTACCTCGGTTCGGATTTCAGTTTTTTGCCAATATTTTATGTGTCGTTTTTTCTTTAGTTTTTTTTTTTTTTGTTACTACCTGAAGTCTTTTCTATGATATGGCGAAACTACCAAAAGGATATTGCTTACCATTCCTTAGAAAACTTAACTATTATATGCTAACCTCAAACGGTCCAAGATACAAGACGTGGTTGTACCTTGGTTCACGGAGTATTGTACCTTGGACCGAAAATATTATTAAAAGTTTTCCTATAGTTTAAACTTTAATTTATTTCAATAAAAAGTAAAAATGGTATCATTCTTTATTTATTTCAAAAAAAACAAACCATTATCTTAAAGTATTTGTGCTTGATTAAAAAAATTATTTCAAATAATAGTATTAAATAAAAAAAACTCTTACTAAAAAAAACTTAACAAAGGACTTCAATATTATTTAAAAACTTACTTTAAGGGAACAACATAAAAGAAAAACAAATTTATCACTTCAATATTATTTAAAAAATTTCATTAGGACAAACCAATGGTCCAAGGTACAAGTTATGAATTTTTATAGTTATGTAATTAAATGAAAACGAACTATATTCTATTATGTATATTTTATACGAGCTATATTTTATTGTGTAGTTATGAATTTTATATAGTTATGTATTTAAATGAAAACGAACTATATTTTATTATGTACCTATATTTTATTCGACTTAACTGTTCTAGCTCTATTCCAGGAGTGAATCTTCTGCTTGGGGAAAATTTTCATCAAGCATCATTTGCTTTCAAAAGAGATGGGTGGTCCCATCACAGAAATGATATGCTTTGCATTGCAGCGTCTGTTGCAGTGTCTTGTTTTTTCTTCAGATAAGAATAATTCTTTATCTTTTGCAATGTTGCAGAGTTCAACATTGTCGTCTAATATGACTCTCTCCCCCTTAGGATTCGAGTCCCTTCGATTTCTTATACATTTTCGTAATTCGTTTATAATAATATATAGTATCAAGAAAATAACAAGAATATAAAGTATAAAGTAATTATAATTTGAATGCTCTTTAAAAATGTCTTCTTTTATTTCATTTATGTTACTAAAGTTAAGAGCTTGTGGTATTTCGGTTAGATTTGTTCAAAATTTAAGCGATGCTAATAAAAAATTTAGAGATTAAAAATAAAAGTCCAACTTGCTTTTAACTCAGTTTAATACAAGAAGAAAAACGAAGAAGTAAAAAAGAACAATGTGTCAAAAAGGTTAAGTATAACAAAAGTATAAATATGAAAAAGTATTAGATTTGTAAATATAAAAGTAGGTAGTAGATCATTTTAAGTTAATTGAAATAGTTTTAAGCTTTAATGAATTTATAAATGAATTCAAACCAAAATGTTGTTAATTCCAACACCCCTCGTCAACATTTGTATTCGAGATCCATTCCAAGCTTTTGGAAACAGAATATATGTTTGTCTCTCGGGAGTGCTTTCGTCAGCCCATCTGCTGCCATCAGTTCAGTTTGAATATAATCGATGTTAACTGCACCATTCTCAATTGCCTCTCTGATAAAATGGTACTTATAATCCATATGCTTGGTTCGCGAATGCTTGCCCCCATAATTTGCAATTTGTTGTGCACTTTGATTGTCGCAATAAATCAACGTAGGATCAGCTGGAGTAACCTTTAGTTCTTTCATCAAAAAACGTAGTGAATAGGCTTCTTTTGCAGCTTCGGACAGAGCAATATATTCCGCTTCTGCACTTGACGTTGCCACAGTTCGCTGTTTTTTAGACTCCCAGCTAATAGCAGCACCTGCAAATATAAAACAGAAGCCAGTTTGAGACTTCCTATCATTTATATTCTCCGCCCAAATGTAAACCAGTTTTTCGAAAAACTAATCTCGCATGTTTTGTGAAGCAAAGATACCGCATTAGTCGAAGAGCAACATTCCAGTGTTGTTTTTTAGGATCTTGAGCAAATTGTGCTAGGCTGCTCACACTGTATGCAATGTCAGGTCGGCTGAACACTGCAAGGTGCATCAAGGATCCAATTAACTCCTGATACTTCTGTCTGTCAACAGCAACACATTCTCCAGTGATGGTCGGTTCCTTTTTCAGCTTGAGCTTGACCTGCATTGGAATAAAATTTGGTTTAGCGTTTTGTAAATTGTATTTGATGCAAAGATTATTGATATAACGCGATTGAGAAATTGATAAAGTCTGATTTCTTTTTATTATCTCAAGTCCTATGCAAAGAGAAGGATGTCCAAGATCTCTTATATCAAAACTCTCAGAAAGTTGTTGCTTTATCAATTTAATTCTTGATTTAAAATTGGAAGCAATTATTATGTCATCCACATATATTCCGATAATAGTCTTTTCTTCCTCATCGATTTTAAAATATACACAATGATCGTAGTTCGATTGTAATAAGGTCAAACTCTCGAGCTTTTCGTTTAAAGTTGCGTGCCACTGCCTACTCGCCTGCTTAAGCCCGTAAAGCGCCTTATTTAAGCGACATACCTTTTGCGGGTGGTCACAGTCTACAAAACCTTCAGGTTGAGTCATGAAAATCTCTTCACTAAGCTTGCCATTTAAAAAGGCAGTTGAAACATCCAAGTGATGAAGTTCCATGTCATATTCGACAGACATAGCATAAATAAGTCGAAGTGAACTTTGTCGTATAACCGGCGAATAAGTTTCAACATAGTCGATGCCGAACTTCTGACTATAGCCCTTCGCGACGAGTCTCGCTTTTCGTCTCTCAATTGTTCCATCTGGCTTGTATTTTGACTTGAAGACCCACCGAGAACCTATAGCCTTCCGATTCATTGGAAGTTCGCTTAAAGTCCAGGTTTTATTTTTCATAAGGCAATGGTACTCTTCCTTCATAGCCACAGTCCACTCACTAGCATAAGGAGAGTTCATAGCTTCTTTGAAATTTGTTGGGTCTTCGAGAAAACTCGTAGTCAGAGCTAACTCAACTACATTTTTTGATTTATAACGTGGCCTTAATCTCTTCCTTATGTCGTCCTCTTCGGTTTGATTTTTGTTTTTGTCTACGCCTTCTTTTCCATTGAGTTGGTCTTCGCCAAAATTATCATGTACATCATCGGAGCTTTCATATTCATCTTCATTATCATCATCTCTTTCTTCTTTTGTGATTTTCTTTGAAGTTTCCGGAACTTTTGACTTCTCTATTATGTTTCCTTTGCTAAATTCAAATTCATAGAAATCATTATTTTCATGTTCAGTTTGACCTGCATCGATATGCTCAATAAACCGAACTTCTCTACTTTTGATGATATCTCTCGATCCTTTTTTCCACAAGCGGTATGCTTTGGATTCTGCGGAGTATCCAACAAGGACAAATTCAATGCTTTTCGGATCCAGTTTGGATCTACCTGTGGCCTTGTTAAGTACAAAAGCACGACAACCAATTTGGCGAAAGTGACTTACGACGGGTATCCTACCTGTCCAAATTTGTTGAGGTGTTTTTTGTTTGTTAAGCATTGTAGGACAATGATTCCGTATATAGGCCGCAGTGTGAATCAACTCAGCCCACAAAAATTTTGGGAGGTTCGCTTCTATCATGAAGCAACGAGCCATCTCAACCAATGTGCGGTTCATGCGTTCAGCGACACCGTTTTGTTGTGGGGTGTACTCAACCGTCAATTGCCGCTTAATACCATTTTCGCTCAAAAAATTGGAAAATTCTTCACTCAGCAGCTCTCGCGCATTATCGCTTCGAAGTGTCTTAATCTTGAAATTAGTCTCATTCTCAACTAGCTGTTTAAAATTCTTAAAAACACTTAAATACTGACTCTTTTGTCGCAAAAAGTAAACAAATACCTTACGGGAATAATCGTCAATAAATGTTGCGAAATAAAGGCTCCTGCTGATTGATTCCACATTCATGGGACCGCATAGGTCCGTGTGTATAATTTCTAACATCCGCTTTGAAGACTTTTCTGTTTTTGTAGGGAATGGAAGCCTAGATTGTTTTCCTTGAATGCATGCAACGCAATCTATTTTATTATTTCCAAACTTCGGCAGCCCTTTAACCATTGATTGGTTTTTTAATTTACGAAGTGATGCACAGTTAAGATGACCGTATCTTTTATGCCAGCATTCAAGAATATTATTTTCCAGCTCAACTTTGTTACATCGATTTTGTTCCGATGCTAGTACAACTGAGTAGAGTCCCTTACTTTTCACAGCCTCAACCAAAAGCCTATCACCTCGAAAAATATGTGCACGTCCTCCTTCTATCAATACCTTACATCCATTGTCAGTTGCCTTACTTGTTGAAATGAGATTACTTCTCAAACTTGGAACATAGAGAGTACGATAAAAGCATATGATTCTCTGTTCTCCGCGTACCAATATAGCTAACTGAACAGTTCCTATGCCCTCAACATTTGCCGATTTTTTATTCGCAACCTGCACCTGACCTGAGTAGTCAGTGTCTAAATGTATGAAGAATTTTTTTCCGCAGCACATGTGCGAGGTGGCTCCACTATCTATGAACCATTTTGTTTTATCTAAGCTATTATCTATTGAATCAACTTTGTGCGAAATTTCCTTTAATTTTTTACTTTGTTCAATCTCGGTTGCAATGAAACCTTCCTCATGCGAAACATTTTCCATAAATCGTAATTTTCCTCTTTGAATATTGACTCGACAATCTCGTTTCATATGCCCCTTGCGCCCACATCGATGACAATTGTAATTAAAACTAGGTTTTGACATACCTGATTGCAGTTCGAGTGGCTTCTTTCTATGAAATTTGACTTTGAGTGCATCATGCTTTCCATCCGTTGTTGGTTTCTTTTTATCGCTCACCTCTAAAAGTCTCGTACGTAATACGTCCATTTTGGGGAACTCATTACAGGCATCAAAAGCAGCTTGTATGTCCTTATAGCTCGCAGGCAATCCATCCAGCAACAGCATCACCAGCAGTTCGTCATCCAGCTTGGCATCCATCTCCCGCAACCGAGTAACAATTGAATTGAAATGAATAAGATATTGTTCCATATGTTCATCTTCAAGCATTTTGAAATTAATTAGCTTACGGAATTCCTGTACCTTTTGTCTAGTTCCCTTTCGTTCGAACGTGGTCTTCAGAAAATCCCAAAGCTCCTTAGACGAAGTGAATGATCTGACGAGCGACACTTGGGCAGGTTCCATAGCAATTATAAGTTCGGCCCTGGCATCCATATCCTTGATGTTCCATTCCTCAATTTTATCAGCATCTGTTGTAGGTCTTACCTCCAGCCCTTGCACAATTTTCAGCAAACGATTCTTGTGCAAAACTGCCTCCATTTGAGGTTTCCATGTGAGGAAATTTTCCCCATTAAAGAGTGGGATTTTTCCGGTAAAAGTAGTCATTGCATTAAATGCAAACGCAAAAATATATACTTTACTTTAAATTCTATTATATTCCGAAGGGTCTGGGCCCATAACCTGTTCAAAATTTAAGCGATGCTAATAAAAAATTTAGAGATTAAAAATAAAAGTCCAACTTGCTTTTAACTCAGTTTAATACAAGAAGAAAAACGAAGAAGTAAAAAAGAACAATGTGTCAAAAAGGTTAAGTATAACAAAAGTATAAATATGAAAAAGTATTAGATTTGTAAATATAAAAGTAGGTAGTAGATCATTTTAAGTTAATTGAAATAGTTTTAAGCTTTAATGAATTTATAAATGAATTCAAACCAAAATGTTGTTAATTCCAACAAGATTTTCTGATAAAACATTTAAACTTGGGATTATGATATTTGTTTTACTTTCGAAACGTTTTATGTTATAATTATCGATTACGATTTCGCATTTTTCGAATATTATTATGTAGTTACCTTTTAACACATATGAGAAGTTATTACATTTATTAAATAGAATTGTATTAGCATTTATTAATAATAAATTGCCAATATCAATTTCTTGTATTACTTTATTTTTAAAGTTTTTCTTTTTACAATAAGAGTAGTTATTACGTAAAATATTTGATATACAGGTGTTAGCTATTTTCATTTGTGATTCATTTGTCATTTGTGATATTCTCTTCCTCCACAATATAGGTTATGTTATTAACCGTTACTACTTTAATTATTTCTATGTTTAATTACATGCCGTTTTTATTCGGTATAGGTATTAAAACATGAGTTTTAAACTCCTCTTTGACAAAATTTGGAATTAATATTATAAACAACATTATATCATGTTTATATGATCCTAAACTACATTTTATGTATTTTAATTTTAAACTATCAATGGTATAATAATCGATTTCTTTGTCAGTAAGGAAAAATCTGTTCATTATTCCGTGCTTTGACATTATGATATTTTCTTGTAGTTTCTCAATTTTATCTTTCATTTGATTTATAAGCAACAGAAAATTGTTATATTTAGTGATTTTAACATTTTCATGAATTGTATCTTTATAAGTTCTATTAAACCATTCTTTATGAGATTAAATGACCAATCTTATATTTGTTAAATAATTTTGAAGATCATTATTTATTTTTATCTGTTTATTCATATTTGTTATAACATTATGTTGATTGATATCTATGGTTTTTAAATGGGTCTCAATGTTTTCTTTGTCTTCATCATCCATATTTCCAAATAACCAATTTATAATTCTTTATCCTATGTTCCTTCCTCTTTTTTGTCTAGTGTTGCGTCCTTTTTTCGTTTATACTGAGAGGTTCGGCTCTCAGTTGGGTTTACCTGTATGTGTGTATTTTTGTTTTTAGTCCAAATAATTGAAAACAACTTTTGTTATAGTTTTGTTCGTTTTTATTAACACTATTTATTAACTTACTTTACTTAGTAGTACAATGGACCAGTATTGAGTCTGAGTGCTCCAGTGCAGAAAGTTTCACACACCCCGACAAAAAAAAAACTTACTTTACACTACTTAATTCTTATTTTACTTATTTAAAAGTGGCAAGTATCGTAATAGGATGTGTAAAAGATGTGGAAATTATAAGGAAATTTTGGCTGATTCAACTAGGAAAACTTTAATTAGCTAAGACCGCTTATTCTGACGGATGAAAACTGAATCTGGAGAAAGACCGCTCTGTTTGGCGGGTGATGACTGATTGTCGCGTCATTCCCTGGGAATGGTAATTGAAACCTCGTTCGAAGCATTCAAAGGTTCGACGAACGAACGAACGAGCAAAAAGAATAACAAGAAATCCGGAATTGAATTCCCTCGCAAGTCAAGTGGCTCGTGTTACTTTGTCGCGCATACGATCGATTCATAAGCGCGACATCAGCACAACGAGTTAATTGACTTGTGCACTTAGTTGCGCAAGGGAAAATACAGAAAGACCATAAATAAGCATTGTTTATTTAGGTCGGAAGTGTTGGGCATTGACGCTGGAAGTGACAAGCTGAAATAGCAATTTAGGAGGATGTTTATTTGGGGGCGATCGATATATTGTTACAAAGTTGCAACATCGATCGTGGGGTTAAACATCTTGCATACAAAAAAGAAATATTAAAGGTTGTAAAGTGCTTGGTATGCTCAAGTGGTACACTTTACAACACTAGTGTGGATTGTAATTGTTAATAGAGCGTGTTCTAATTCGTTAACCTTATTATTAAGATCAAAAATCAACCAACTGTCTTCTTTCTTAAAACTAGTAGAAACACTTATTTTAATTTTTTGTATTGTATCTGTTTTAGATTCGATACAGGGACAACACAACAGGTGAATAAAATGCAAAAAATGTCAGCGATTCTTGATATAAATGTATTTATAATTTATGATACCAATTACCAAAATGTGTTCTTACGACAAAGTCTTCTTTCCAAGTGGAAGAGAGTTTAATATTAATTCCCAAAGTACTGCGCACAGAGAAAATGTGTATCTACCAACATATGCTAATCACAACAACAAAATAGCCGATGGTAATTTATAAGAGTTGGCATAACACGATGGCAAGTGGATGGTTGTTGTAATAACCTTGAGAAAACACATTCCCTCTGGGCCAGTACAGTGGGTCACAGAATTGCAGTTCAAAAAACTTGATTAAGAAATGGACTAACTACAACTAATAATAATAATAGTCTTAAACAGTATCTTTGATTTCTTTTAAGTCAATAACGTGCATTAATTTTGAATAATTTTGTATGAGTTCGATTGGTTCACTTTCTAAAACTGTATATCCGGCTTCGGTTTCAAGCTTGTTTATTTCTACTGAACCTTTTACTGTTGACAACAGTATTATCAGCATTATTATTGTTATCTGTAAAGGGTTTTAGCGGTCTTTTAATTTGTATTATATCAATTTTATTTTTATTGTTGGGATTATATTTTAGATATCTTTTTGCTGTTTTCTGCCTATTTGCCGTAGGGTTCTTAATATATATTTTATTACATTTATAATCGGGTATGGTTTCTCTTTTTGAGTTAATTCTATTGATAGTTTTCATTATTGCATCTTGCATATTATCTTTTATTTTCTTATAGTCTAAGTCGAGGCGATTAATAAAATACATTGGTTTTGTTCTAGTCGTTGAATGGATTGAGTGATTGTAAAATCCTACGGCCCTAATTACTAATTCTTCCGTATCCATGTTTTCATCTTTTCTTTTTAAAATCCTTATTTGTTCCAAAAGAGATAGGTGGAACCTTCCTATGTCTGAATTCCCAGTGTGGGAATTAGGTGTAGTGAAATGGGCTTTAATGTCCCTTTCACGACAGAATAAGTTTATTAGAGAATTATTGAATTCGTTATCCTTTATTAACATGCTTGGTTTTCCTAATAATGAAATTCTTTCTTCTAGTTTGACTTTCACGGTGCACATATTTTTATCATTAATTTTATGTACGCTACCTAGTTTAGTGAATCTATCTACAGTAGTTAAGAAATACGTTTTATGTATTTGAAAAATGTCTAGATGAACGATCATGTTGGGTGTTTCTGTGTGATTGAAATATTTTTAAATGGTTTCCTGTCATATTTGTTTTCGTTGCAGACCTGACAATTATTGATATATTTATTAACATATTTTATTAAATTTGAATAAAAGTATTTATCTTTTATTTCTTCAAAATTTTCTAAAACTCCCCTATGGTTAGTTTCCTGCCTTACCAATAACGAATTTAATGTGGAGTTTAAATTAGTGGTCCCCTTCATTTAAATTTCCTTTTGCATAGGAGTGAAAGGGACTAAAAATTTAAGCTTCACTTTAAATTTATTATTGGTAGCGGTCATTGTGAATATTTTCAATTATTTCACATATTTCTTCCTCTCCTGGTAAGTCTATTGCTAATTTAGAGCACTTAATAAATTTCAGGTTCTTATTATTACTAAATAACTCTATGAGTTTTTGTTGAATTATGTTATACTTGCAATCATCATGTTCAGAGTAAATACCAATCGTTCCCTTTTCTAATAATCTTCTAAAAATATCATTTAAATAATGATTGTTAATTAAGTCATTCTCTTCAATATAAATTATTTTATATTTATTAAATAAAATTTCCTGATATGAAAGTGATCATTTAAATTTTCCTGCTCGCTATGAACTGTTTCCATATCTTCATCTATTATTTCGAAAAGGCTTTTGATATCAAGGTTTTCTTCATCATTTTCATTACTTGTGTTATTATAATCTCTCTCTATTCTACTCAGAAAATCCGCTATTCTATTATCTTTTCCTTTCAAATTTTCTACATCAAACTCGTATTCACCTAACATTATTTTCCAGCGAATTATTCTCGAATTTGGTTCTTAAGAGGTTGGTGATCTGTTTGTACCAAAAAGGTCCTTCCATATAAGTAGGGCCTGAAATATATTACGGCCCACACTATTGCCAATAACTTTTTTTCCAAGGTGTGATAATTCACTTCATGACTATTTAATGTGCGGCTTGCATAGCAAACCATTTTTTCTTCTTGACTCAATACTGCTCCTAAAGCAACATTGCTTGCATCGGTTGTCAAAACGATTTTTTTATTAAAATTGGGATATGCCAAAACTGGATAGGTTATCATTAATTTTTTTAATTTGTCAAAAGCATTTTGGTAGTCCTGATCATTTAGATTAATTTTAGTACCCTTTTTGAGATACTTAACTATTGGATTTACAATCAGAGAATAGTTTTTTTTATAAATTTTCTATAGAACCCAGTCAAGCCAAGAAAGGACCTAATCTCTTTAACGGTTCTAGGCAGTTTTAAGTTATTTATTGTGTCTATTTTTGTAGGATTATAACGTTCGTCCCCTCGCCACTCCGCTACTCCATCTGGTCTGGAGTATTGACTCGACGAGAACGGTTCACCCCGCAGAAGGGGTTCGGGATCGCTCGACCCCAGCTTACAGCTGCTGGGCATGGCGACCAATGACGGATCGGCGAGGGGTGTTCGCCCGCTCACAGCCAAGGCATGACCATCTCCCCGCGCTAGCTCGTCGGCGGGAGCGGGATCTTGCTGTGAGTGCGAACAGGGGGTTATAATATTTTTACATGCCTTGATCCAAACACTCCTCTCGAATACCGTGGACTGCTGACCTGCCGCGGCCTACCCTATCCGAGAGGAGTCGGTGACGTCCATGTCACCCTCCACCATATCCTGCGGCCCGAAGTGTACTGACCCAAGTCCATCGTCAGGCTCGCTACCCTACCATTAATCGGAAGGAGCGGCAAGAAGAAGAAGAAGGAGGGGGAGAGAGGTAGGAGTCCTCCCCCGTGCTGGCCCACCCCGCCACGCTTACACGCGGGCACCATGGCCATCGCCCGCACTATCAGCAATGACCCCGACAGCGCAGAGGGACTAAGCCGCTTTATTCGTAGCCTAATCCCGCTCTCACATGCCTGTCTGCATGTACTCACACTCACGCATCCTTAGTGAGGACCCTCGTCGTCTTCCCAGACTGAGCTTAGACCTCCATGGTCCGCCCTGAATCCTTGGAATAAATCGGACTAATGAAGTCAATTTTTAAGTACATTCGAGAGAATTTTATTCAATGGAAAAAAAGGAAAAGAAAATCGTACCGATGCCTACGCATATACAATAGTAAGCATAACAAATAGTATTTACTAAACTTAGATATAAATCCAATAATTCTTACACTCACTAGTCTTAAATCTACTTAAGCTAGGCCGCCGCAATCGCCGGGCATCTAAACAGTCGTAATCCAGAAAAAAAATTAACAAAAACCAACTAAACCGCTTTAACGCATCCGGTTCCGGGATTCAGGAGGAATTCGGTCGGACGGTATTGACTTACTCTAGGTTTAAACGCTATAGGACTATCCACACGACGACGAACTACGGTTCAACAATTAACAATAGAGATGTGGCTACCCTGTGTTTGAGGGGTATAGTGAACGTCAAGTTCTGAACGCGACTGTAAAAGTTCGCGCAGGAAGTGTTGAGCTGATCGCCCACATAACCTTTGCTCTTTCCGAGAAGAAAAATGACGGTCCGTGAAGGACTCGGTACCCCGAAAGGAGGGAGAAAAAGAAAATATAAGGGTTGTCGAAAGGATAAAACTTTCACCCGCGATGGTTTTAGTCGCCCTTGGGATTTCAATCCAAAAGAAAATTTAAGTTAGAAGCAATGACTCGCAAGACTCGCGATAAAAAGCGAATTTTCCACCGACGGAATATCTAAATCTTTACTAGTTCGAAAATCTCTTAGCCTTATAGCTAACCTCGGCCGGGATTATCCCGCCACCTTTTTTTTTTTTGAAGGGTTTTACTCCCCCAGCTTCGTCAAGAAAAGAATATTTACGAATGAGTTTCGCGAAGGTGTATGACCATAAAGGAAATATAGTAGTTATATTTTATGTAGGTAAAGCAATATAATTGATTATAGTGACTCTGATTTATTACTTACTTGAACTTATCCCAGCCGCTGTGCGCACAATGACGAGTGTTCGTAGGTGTACCTGTGTTAGTTAAATTAAAAAAAAGTACTGCTACAACCACTTTACATCCCTAGAGAAACTCTATCGTTTCGCGTAGCGATCTATTCTTTTTTTTTTCTATTTGTGTTTTTCTTTTAACTTAACGTGACTGCGAGATTAGATATACCGAAGACTAAGAGATCAATATCTCTTCATCACCCCGGAGGAGAATCTATTTCCGCCGATTGTTTCCCGTCTTCACTTCAATTGCTAATTATATTTTCTTTGACTCGCGGTACTAGGCTGCGCTACGTCCAAAAAAAAGAATAAATTTTTTCTCATCCCGAAGGAATCTAATCAACAAGGGTCCCAAAAGTGGCCCTCATGGACTCTGAATTAAAAATGACTTTACTTAACCGATTGTTACTAGAACCATAGCCTACGATCTTGCTGTGCTTTGATTGCACGAGCGAGAGGGAAAAATAAACCGACTCGCGAACTCTATGGGGATGGAAATCCCATACTTAATTTAATTTTTGCACAGCGAAAGTACTTTCAAGCACCAAAAAAAAGAGAGAGAAGCATCTAAGTATCTATCCTCCCAAAGGGGGTGGTGAATACGCAATACCGAAAGTAGCAGAATAGGTGGTCTAATTCTACGAAAATAATAAAGAAAAATAATTCACTTCGCGGATTATTTCCGCGCCCTTCCCCCACTGTTCTGCTGCTGTGATGATGCTGGTGGTGCAAATGCGGCTGCCGACTGCTGGGTGCTCTGTCGCTGGTGACAAAGATGCTTCTACGATGCCTTGTAGTACTTGCTGATAGCGGGGATGCCGCTGCCTGCGCTCTCGATTCCGTTGGAGTGGACGCTTCTCGTTCTTCCGTCGTAGCTGCCCATGCGCTCTATCTCGGTTTCGGGTGGCGTCCAGAAGTGGCTTTGAGCCCCTCTGGTATGCACGGACGCTTGATCCGCGCTGGAGCTGTCTTTACCTACGAAGGAATGGAGAAATTATTCTTTTATTGAACCTGCGTTCCCACCTGTCGCTTCACTTACCGAGATTTGTTTGATGTGTTTCTTGAGAGGAGGCTCGGGAATTTGTGCCCAGACGTTATCGTCTTCGTCCGTACGTGAGCCACGAGGGAATTACCCGTGCCGCGATTTCTGCATGCAACTAGTGGGTTTCTTTTGTCCTAGATTCGATTCTACTTTCTTTATTTTTGTGTTGTTTTATTGGTTCTTGATTATTTTGTTAAATGTCCTTTTTTTTTTCTTTCGTTGTATTTATTGTGCTTTGTGCAACGTGGTTTTGTCCTTCCTCTTGATTAATTTAATTTCCTTCTTTCTGGACTGGTGCGAGCACGATAATGGCGGATAGAACAATCACGCCGAAGTGCCTTTCCTTGCCGTTCGAGAAGATTAAAAGATGGCCGTCCGAGACATCTGCCAACAAGGCCGGATGGAATCGTTCAGATTCGGTTCTCTTGGAGATCAGCCTGCGGGTACGTTCGCTTGAAGGTGGTGATATACGGCGCTTCTAGGTCGAGTCTGTTGCCGAATCTCTGGTGACAGGTAAGTTCGTACTCTGGTACGAAATATGCGCAGGGGTTGGTTACAGGATTAGGTTTGATACCTTCGGGGGTAATTATGTGCCCTAAGAATTCTGTTTGTTTTGATAAAAATTTACATTTATCAAGTTCAATTTTTAAATTGTATTGATTCGTTAAGTCTATTAAATATCTTATTTAGACTTTCGAAATGTTCCTTCAATGACGTTGAGAAAACTAAAATATCGTCCATATAAATTACGCATATTTTATTGACAAAATCACATAAAACGCGATTCATCATCCGCTGAAATGTAGCGGGAGCATTTTTCAGACCAAATGGCATTCGAGTATATTCGAAATGACCCATTGGACTGGAAAATGCAGTTTTTTCGATGTCATTTGTATCCGTTAAGATCTGGTGAAAACCCTTGGCTAAGTCCAAGGTTAGGAAATATTGTGAACGACCTAGTTTGTCAAATAAGGATTCCATATTTGGAATTGGAAACTTATCTTCTATCGTTATCTCATTTAATTTTCTGTAATCAATGACTATTCGCCATTTTTTTTTCTAGCAGTTAAATTTTGGCCTTCAAAGTAAAATGTCTGTATTTTTGTTGAGAAATTTCTTTTTCTTCAATATTTAACGCTTTTTTTTTTTTATAATTTACGCGCACTAAAGGGATTTTTTTTGGTACCCTTATCATGTATTGGCTACACAGCGCGGGCGTTAGGGGAATTAGGATTAGAAGAAAAGGAGAGTTGCCGATGCACGTTGGTTTTGAATGTTTGTAGGTTGTAATGCAAAGGAAAAATTGAGCGTGGAAGAGTATTCCACATTCGTGTTGTACGGCTGAGGAAAGACTATTTGTACTTCACTGTACGTCCGAATACAGGCTTGAGGGTGAACTGATGAGCATTCCTTGCATGGCGGGTATTGCGGTTGAAATGTTCAAGGGGTGGAATGCAACTGGCTATTTCGTTAGACCACTTGTAACAACACGTAGGCTCTGCTAAGCGGGTGCCATCTGTAACACAATACCGGCTGCGCCTATCCCTCTCCCCGTAAACCTCGCTGCCAAAGGTGGCCGAAGCATCACCACATGGACCTGACGTCCAATGAGGACGGACGACGACTCCTGGCCTACAGACTGCCAGGAAACCGCCTCCGCCGAATATAACGAAGGGAGAGGGTTCGTTCGACCACTCACAGCCATGCATGGCCGCCCCGTGCTAGCTCGTCGGCGGGAGCGGGGACTTCCTGTGAGCTCAAACGTGGGGTTACCTCGTTATTTACATGCCTGTACTTTCTTGTACGAACTTGGATTCGGACGACCGGGTGACATGTCGCCGTAACATCAGAAACCAAGCACGCCCCACACTATCCCTGAGGATAGTCTCATCCGGGCCCGAAGAGGATGCGCTAGAGGTTCGCAAACCCTATCCTGGACCACCAGGAGTAACGATGCTGGAAAAAAGGTGGAAAGAGAGAGAGAGATAGAGAGAGAACGACGAGAAGAGGGGAGGAAAGAGCGGGTGGATCTCCCCTAAGCTGGCCCACCCCGCCGCCGAAATAGCGGACGCCTATGGTCATCGCTTCGCTGTACGGGCGATGACCCCGTATCCGAGAAGCAGTAGGTTTCAGCCAATTAAGTTCTGGAAACCATACCCCTTAGAAGATCCGCACACAGTGATCGCCGGAACGACATTTGGCTTTCCTCCGAACGTGGTCGTGGAACTATTCCATGGCCTTACTGTAGGCCTTTAACCAAAGAAAAGTAAATGTACGCCATAGGTTTCTGCGCTCCACTGCGCTGGTAATGGTTTTATATTGTTAACATATGCTTAAGAACTAACTCGACTAACAATGTCGGAAACCCTATACTAATTCAGACTATATTACGTTACTGGAATACTATACCTATCTATACCTCAACTGAGAAGCACAATCTAAGAGTGGACAGAAGGTCCCTTAAGCGAATGAAGTCGCTTGACGATTATACATGACCATAAAGAACACAAATACAACTACGTTAGACTAAGCGCGGACGGAAGGTCCTTATTTGAAAACAGAAAAAAAACCACGTTACACGAATCTAGAACAATGCCATTGAGTTTACTGAAGAATCTTTGCTTTAAGAAAGAGTGTTTTAAATCCCGTTTGCGAATGAGCTTAGCGACACGAAGACGAAGCGGATATACGGAGGCGAGCCATATTGCCCCGTCAAGGATGAAAAAAAAGAATTAGGACCCAAGTGCAGATACGCAATAGAAAAAGTAAAAAGAAATTCTTCCCGATGAAGAAATCAGGTCGTTGACCTTGGTTGAACTGAAAATGGTTTTCCTTAATTCAGGATTCGCGGAGACACGGTGAAGGGATGGTAGATATTTAGTTCAATGCAGTAATGATAATATAGTTAAATGTATATTTTATGTCAGTATTAATATATAAAACAGAATGTAGGACTTACGTGATGTTGATTTCGCCGATGTGCGCACATTGTCGATTCACCACTGCTGCTGTAATGCTGACGTAGATAAAGGATTAAATCAAATTAAATAAAAACCGGCCTTCAAGTGCCTTCAACCCCCGGATGGGTATCTTAAGGATGTCTTATTGAATTTTCCTATTTAATTATTTCGTTCAAGCATGTTCAAAACCGCTCGTTTATACGGAATGTATCGGGGTGACGTTGTAAATACAAAAAAAAATATCCATTACGGATTAGTTCTCTCTGAGATGGAGATTAATCCTCGCTGTAAGAGTGTAGAGGTGATCGCAGAGGCGACGTCACTACGCTATTCGCTGATCGAATCTTAATTCGCGGTGATGGTTTTTTGTTATTACTTTTTGGAGCAATTAGCTGTTCGTATCTCACGGATACCTCTTAGGAGATGTCGATAATTGTAAAGAATGCCGATGAAAAATGATTTAATCGCGCGGAATTTACCCGTAAACTGCATGGTGGTGTTGCACCAACAAAAAAGAACTCCGCGTTTGGGGTTAGTACACTTCGACTATCAAATTATATATATATTTTTTCTGGGTTAATTAAGCTTAAAAAAAACCTATCACTACCTTACCGCACACGCGTGGCTAATCCACACCCCTCATACCCCCTTATCAATACCCTACTGCACTAGACATAAGCTGCTGCTGCTGACGCGGTGGTGGTGTACTCGAACTGTAGAGATGCACGGCGGGAGCTGATCATCGCGGAATGTGCCTCGCGAGTCCTGTGATGCAGCCTCTGGGGCTGATAGATGAATCTGCAAATGCTGCCGCTGCATATACCTATGAAGGAAGAAGACGCGTCGGTAAGTAGGTGCGAGGCGTGGCGTGAGCTCATCACGTGACAGCACATAGCGGTACTTACCTACAACACGCGTTCTCCGCACGTTCTCCGCACGTTCTTTTTCCTTCGTTATCGGTGCTCTCCTTGAGCCGTTGACACGCTCTGGGGTGTGGTTGTTCCCTGTGTTCCTTCCTTCCTTCCTTGTTGGAAGTCACGATTTTCGTTTAGGTTATTTTTTTTTTCTTTCTCTTTCTTTTAAATTTTCTTTAGATGTTTTTTTTTGATGTTTTTTTTGCACTTAATTATTTGTAATTTTTTTTCTTCCTTTTTTTTTATATTAGTTGTAAGTCCAACGCGGTACTATATACAAAAAAAATGAATTTCAGATTGTGGTTTTGTGGGGAATACTTCCTCCCTCCTCGACACAATGACACTTTCTGACGCGGTCTTCCAAATCTCGTCAAAGTTAGACCCAGTAACTCGGTCCTTGAGTATTTCATGAAGGAAATTTGTACTAGATGGTGAATGACGGCGTTCAGCCTTCAGTAATTTCACGCGTAGTGCTTCGTGCACGTCGCTGACTTGGTTGCTGGAGTGGACGGTTGACGGTAGCAAATTTATTTTTGCTGGGATGGCGGTGGTTTGTTACACACTTACGGTGGAAATAGCGATAAAATAACGAATGACAGGAGACATTGCGACGATGACTAAGTGAGTCAATCGATCTCGCGATGTCTCGGTCGCCAATGAGTTTTATCGCGCGTTTTTGGATCCTGTCAAGTAGCTCCAAATAAGTTATTGGTGCACCAGACCAGATATGAGCGTTGTACTCGAGTTTCGGGCGAATAAACGCCTTATAAATTGTAGCCAGATCAGAAGGGGTGAAATATTTCTTACATCGCTGAAGGAAGCCTAGACATTTCGCAGCGTTCTTGGCGACATCGAATATGTGGTCATTCCAACGAAGGTTGCCATTGACATACAAACCGAGAATGGAAAGTCTTTCGGTTTCAGCGATGCAAGTGCCATTCATGGATAATGGCAGTGTGTGTGGGTTTTGCTTTAATGACAGGAGACAGCATTGTGTTTTGGAAGCATTAAATTCCACTCTATTGGTTGTACCCCATTGAATTATGCTGTTAAGATCGGAATTTAATGAGCTTAACATACGGTACCTTGGGGAACACCATTTATTTGGTGAGTTGCAGACTTGAAACCGTCCAAGACAACTTGAATTGAACGGCCCGAAAGGTAATTTCTAATCCATTGAAGAAGGTTATCATCGATTCCAAATGCACGCATTTTCGACAAGAGAGCTTGATGCCAAACTCTGTCAAATGCCTTTGAAATATCAAGCGCAACGATCTTACTTTCACCACCTTGGTGAAGAGATTGGTTCCACTTTTCGATTAGATATGTCATCAAATCACCGGTGGACCTATTGCCCTGAAAACCGTACTGCCGGTCATTGAGAAGTTTTCGAGATTCAAGATACTCGTATTTCATTTTGTGTAATAAATCGTTAATGATATTCTTAGAATTTTCCAAATAATGTACCTCATTATATTTAATTGGTAAATTTTTTCTTCTTCGATAATAATTTCTGAATCATTTATTATCAGTGTATTATTTAGCAAATCTATTTTTGCACCTAAAGGAGTCAAAATATCATTTCCTATAATACAATCAAATGGTTTATTTCCAAAGTCTGTTATTTTGACATTGTTTTGTTAGGGCAGTTAAATTCTTTAGGAACCATAACAATTACGTCTTCAGTGATTTTAGTTGATCCAGTTAAAGTGTTTAGTATTATAGGTTTATCTAACTTTTGGCGGGTTTTTAAACAGCCGAAAACTCTATAATCTCCTAAAGTGGTACCAGCTCCAGTGTCGATTAAACATCTAATTGGAGTTGCAGTTACTGTAATTTTCAACTTGGACTGCATCTATTTCCATTGGTTCTGGAATTAGATTTCTATTTAAAATTTGATTTGGATTTTGTCTCCTATAAAAATTGTTATTCTGATTATAGTTCCCATTTCTTTGGAATTTTTTATAATTTCCAGAATTATCTATTTGCCTATAGTTATTATTATTTGCTTGATTATTTGGTAAACGGTTTTGAAATCGACCAGAGTTTTGATTTTGATATTCTGGTTTATTAATTACTTTATTGATATTGTTATAGCTTTTACTACTCTGATTCCTCAAATAAATATCTTTCATAATGTTATTTTCAATATAATAATTTCGGGCATCTGATATGCTCTTTGTTTCATTTTGTAATAATAGTAGTTTAAGGTGTATAGGGAACAAATTTACATAAACATCAAAGATTTACTTTGAATTCTTATCTGGTGAGAAATTATCATCTTTGATGATTTCTGTATTATATTTTGTATTCATGTTACTTAATATCTTATCTAATTTGAAATTTAACTCTAAAATATTACTTGCCCTCACGTTCATGGCGTCCTCTCTTAGGTTGAGATATGACCTTTTTATCCCGAATACCTGCCGGAGTTTTTGTACTATATTGTCCCATGATGGGTCAGTAAGGGTGTCCACAGTTCTCTTCCCTTGAATTTTGTCACTCAGAATTATTTTAATGGCTGGTTGATTTTCTTCCGCAGTTAATGATAACACTAACCCCACATCGCGTAAGTTATTTTGCAAAGCGTAACTGTTTTCTCCGTTAAATATCGGTACACTTGCTTCTCTTAAGCAATCGGATAATGGTAGAGCCATCTTTTTTTTCCTTTCTTTTAACTTCACTAATTTTTATTTTACACTTCTGAAGACTTAACTTCTTCAAACACGTTTTAGTTCTTTATTGAATCCTTTTTTTCACTAAGGATCCTGTAACGAATAATAGGACTGGCTGTAGGTGTGAAGGATACCGCAGAAGGGGTTAAACCATCCACCTGTTCCTAAACACCAGGGTCGAACCGTAACCGCCAAGATATAAGGGCTCTTGAAGAGCAGGTGTAATTATCGACCAGTTTCCCAATGACCTTCCGCTTCATATGCTACCCTTAGATCTTAAGGGCACAGGATTCCTTAAGCCCGTCCGGGCTGCGAAGACGAAAGGGTGTCCGAAGTACTGCAACACCAGCATGCTTGCTCCAAGCACGACCTAGCTCGTCGGAATGGGGGGATCTTGTTGCAGTAACCCGAACGTTGTTACGTAATTTATCCATGCTGACCTATGAACTGGTGTTATGTTAAAAAAAAAAGATTATTTGTAGGGGAGCCCGTTTCGTCCTTCAGAGAATTATTGTTTGTAGAACCGTCAGTATCGGGAGAACGGACGTTGGAAATGTTCTCCTTGAGCTAGCCCACCCCTGTCTTATTTCTAATCAAGTAGAAATAAAGCGACCTTGGCTTTCATGGAGCTCTATATTTATGAAAGCCCCTTACTCTGTCCTCTTCTGCTTAACTACGCACTGATCCTTCCAACGGTGAACCTAGAACTGTGTCCCATCCACCCTAAGGAAAACTCACTCCATTAGACTCATGATGTTCAGATATCACAAATCAAAACAAAAAATAGAACTTCCCGTTGTATTGGTCAAATGCATACTGGCCATAGTAAAAGCAAACCCGGGCCGAAATCGAAAATATGAACAACTAATAATTAAGAACAGTATATAACAAACGAATTCATTTATTCGGGTTTGCGTTTTAAATATAGTATAAGAAATACCTATGTACAAAATTGCATGTTATGAGTCTGAATTTATATCTTTAATAACCGGACCCGCATCCATTCGGATGAAACTATAAAATATATTTAAATCCTATTTCTGATAGCTTTTATATCGCAAATTGTTATTCAAATCAATTTATTAATTGTTTAGTTTCTCGTATGAGCTATCTTTACTTATTTACCGTCTGGTTTCTTAGTAATTACTAATATTAAGTACATTCATTTTCTTAGTTAAGGCGGGTTGGTATTAATTCAAGAGAAAAAAAAATTTTACGTTCTATAAGTACCCGTTGTCGTACGGCGTTTATGGAAAAAATGTATATTTCAATCGCTATCGCGGCCACTGCATATCAGGAAGGTAAATACTGACACAAAAAAAAATGTATAATAAAACTGACACAAAAGTTTATAATAAAACTCTCTTAACGAAGAGCGTGTGATCGAACAACAAAATTTTGGTTCACACTGGTCTCTTTTAATTGGTAGTCCCTTGTTAACCCTTTGAGACCCGAATTATTTCTAGCTGTTGGAAAAAATATTTATGGTATTTTGTTGGGTCATTAGACATAACTGAACATGAAAATATAAAAAAAGGCGGAACTTTTTTTTGGGGTGTGGCCTTTTCGGGATGTCCACTGTGATGGACAAATGCTGACAACGGTTGTAATATTCCGTAATATTTTTATTGAAATTCTTTTGTACATTTTAAAACACTTTGTTTGTTTTGACATATATTTTTACAAAAAACATTATATTATTTTCCAATAAAGTTCAAAGGTACAATGAAAGCAATTCGCACTGCTTAAAAATTATTAATTAACTTATAAAAACACAGATTTCATGACGTAAAAAATGTTGGATGCATTTTTTTCCAAAGATATCCACTTAAAAAAATTAAATTAGGTTTGATTATTAAAATAAAATCACAAAATTCAATTAAAAGCAAACTTATAAGAACACAGATTTCATGGCTTAGTATTAAATAAAAATATAATTAAATTATAGGTATTATAAAAAAAAATCACAAAATTAATTTTTAAAAAAATCAGTCTAAAATAATGTTTTGATAAACTTGAATAGATACCGTTAACATCAATATTGGAAGTATTATTTCGTGTGAAAGGTTGTAAAACAATTTCTTTCCTTGGTGAGGCATAAATGAACTTTACACTTGCTGCAAAAAATATGTGTTTTACCCTTGCAGCCGACTAATTTGCACCTGCAAGCTTCTTTATTCATGTCAAAATTTGGGAAATGGTTGATATAATCATACTGGACTTCTTTCAGTGGTCGAATCTCAGATCGATTGCGATTACTACATGCTGGTGAAACCGTTGTTTCAATATTCTCTTGACCTGATGGTCTTCCACGTTTTTTAGGCAAATCTATTCCTACGCTTATCAAGTGGTTCGCAACGTTTAGTCTGAATTCCAAAAGATCCATTATTTCATTTTCCATCCCAAGTTTTTTCATTTCGCTTTTGTATTCGAGCCAACTTGAACAAAGAGCTAAATCAATGAAATGAGTAGTAACTCTTGAATTCCATTTAATAGATTTAAGGAAAATTCTATAATATGATATGAGCTGGTCTAATAAATCCACTCCTCCCATTGACTCATTATACTCTTGTATGATTTGTGGTTGCTTTATTCTAATATATTCTTTCTTAGATTTGTCCCAACGCTTAACTTCGTGTTCTTTTCCGATTCCTACATAATTGGATGCTATATGAACAGCCTTATTATCCAACCACTTAACAATGAAAACTTTCGAATTTCTTTCTGTTAGTTCTTCCGAAGAACCTCTTTCTTTTTTCCGGAAATCCTTGTCAGCTGTAAATGTAGTCGAGCCAAATCGATTAATTCGAACTGTTCCTGTAGCATTAATTTTTTTAATTTTTAGGACTTCAAAAATTGAAAATGAAGAAAAGTAATTGTCAAAAAATAGCTTATGGCCAGGTTCAGTGATTCGATTGGTTAAATGGAGGATTACCGACGGACCAAATCCAAATTTTTTGCAATTGAATTCAGACACTTCCGTATTTGCACCTTGGTATAAGAAAAAGTCATATGGTTGGCCAGATGCTCGGCAAAGAACTTTGATACCCCATGGGCACGGTTTTCCTTTTACATATTGTTTGACACTTAGCCTCCCCTTAAACGGAATCATTTGCTCGTCAATGCATAGCTTTTCTTCCAGAGGAAGCTGTGAACACCTTTCTCTTATGGTATTTATGAGTGGGCGCAACTTATAAAAAACGTCCTTGTTGTTTTCGGGGATTTCTAGGTTGTTGACAAAATGTAAATTCGTTCGTAGTTGAAAAAAGCGGTTTCTTGTCATGGCTTTGTTTATTATATCTAATCCAACTAATTTTTGCCAATACATTCGTATTTCAGGGAATTTGATAGCACCCATATATAAATAGATTCCGACCATTCTTTTCATTTCGGTTAAATTGGTAGGCTTAAACCCTTTATCTTTTTGCATCCCATATATATTGGTGTACGTAACCATAGTTTGAAAAAGTTTCTCTGTTATGTACTTCATAAAGTAAAAAGAGGGAATTTGATAATCGACAATGCTCAAATTACTATTTTCGCAGCCTCTATTCACAAAAGGAATCCTTGTATCTTCCTGATATCGAGATCTTCGCCACTCAATATTTTTTTTTCTGTAAGGTTCATTTCCCTTTCCACCACTGCCTGATCAATGACCTCAAAGCTCACGTTTTCTGCAATCTCTACAATATCACTAGAAGATGTTGAACCTGTAGCTAGGACTTGAATCGATTCCTCCTCAATTATTTCATTAGTAAAGTCATTGCAGTCTTCCGAATACTGTTCTAATTCTATTCTTGTTTGTTTTATTTTTAAAGTTGATTCAATTTTCCTATACTCTTCAAAAAAGGTATCGTCACAATCGACCTCCTCTTCTTCGTTTTCGCTTTCTAACAAGCATTGCATTATAAATTCTTCGTCTTTTAAGTTAGACATCTACATTTTAATAAAATAAGATAATACAAAATTAAAACTTAGACTAATTTAAAATAAAAGTGTAACTACCTTCACGTTTCTCTTAAACTTGGTTGTTATTTAATCAAAATTGGGGTCTCAGCGAATTTAAATTACCTGTACTTGTTCCTTAAAAAAATTGCAAAATCATATGCATTTTAATTTTGATTAAATCTTTGTCAAATATTGTTTATAACATATATATGAACAAAACATGCATTTTAAAATTGGGCTCCTTTCAGGCCAATTGGCCACTGTGATGGACAAATTAATTAAGTCCATCCAGATGGACACAACCGTTAAGTGTAAATGTCCATGTCAGTGGACATGTTTTTAAATTTTGTAATAAATAAACTGTATAGGTCTTATGAGTAGTATATATCGTTATTTGAAATTATTAACATGCTTTTCATGAATAAAATATAATATTTTGATCAAAAATTCACTTTATCACAAAGAAAATTAAACTTTTCTTACCTAGCAGCAAGAACACGACTTCACTTTTTTATCACTTTGAACTGAAAGCATTTCAATCTGTCAAACAAAGAAAAAAGCGGGAAACATGAACGTATTCAGAGAGAAATAAGTATCTACTCAATACATTGCAAACAAAATGTTGTCTCTTACTCTTACGAGCTAAAAGATATCGCGAGTTGAAAATGATGTCCATCCCAATGGACAAGGGGTCTCAAAGGGTTAACTCAATCCGAAGTAATGTACGCAATTAAATTTAAATTTGATAATCACTTACTGTTGCTCCTAGCAACATTGAAAGACTTTTATACAGTAGGTTAATATTTATTGAAAGTAAATAACAAAACTATAACAAACTAAAACCAAAAACTATAACCAACTAAAAAATTAGTCTTTACCTCGCCCTTTTGCAAGCCAACAACCAACGACAAGATTTAAATCCAACTTGTAAACATAAGAAAGAGAAAGAAAATTATAATAAGAAAGAGATGACTTCATCCGTCATCTTATGGGCAAGTTCAATAATAATTGTTCTTAAGCTGCCAACGACACTTACCGATCTTTCCTTTAAACAGAAATGTACGTATGATGACGTACCGATTTTAATCCAGGGGTGAGGAAGATGTTGTGCACAGCATTGTCCAGCCCGTGGTGATGTTGTTGTCGGTTGGTTGATGAAATTACTTTAGGCTAGGGGAGAGAATTAGCGTAAGGGATACAGTAGTTGCCACCCATAACGAATTTTTGACTTTGAAGATGCGTTGATTTGTTATTTTAAAGGCGATTGTAATATCGTATACATTTATACAACGCTTAAGGAATTTTCTTTTAACTAAAAATTGAGTTTTCTATTTAAGGGGTTCCGATTTCGCATTAAATGAAAAACAAAATACATCAATCAAAAACTACAGAAGTTGGCACCCCTGTATAGTAGTTGGCATTATAGGAAACTACAGTTGTTGGCACTCAAAAATAATTATCAAATAAAAACTACCGATTTATTGAAATTTGTTTAATTCTCCTTTATTTGAGTTTATTAAAACAAAACTGAGACAGCTTGATAAACTAATATTAAAATAATATTATAAAATTATAAATCCATGAATCAAAAAGCAAATAAATAAATAAATTCAGTTTTTGTATTAAGAAACTAACTTTAAAAGTTATAAAGAAATAAATAATGTTTGTAAGAAATTAATTTATAATTAAACAAAAATGAGACAGCTTGATAAACTAATATTAAAATAATATTAACAAATTATAAATCCATGAATCAAAAAGCAAATAAATAAATAAATTCAGTTTTTGTATTAAGAAACTAACTTTAAAAGTTATAAAGAATTTAATTTATAATTAAACAAAAATGAGACAGCTTGATAAACTAATATTAAAATAATATTAACAAATTATAAATCCATGAATCAAAAAGCAAATAAATAAATAAATTCAGTTTTTGTATTAAGAAACTAACTTTAAAAGTTATAAAGAAATTAATTTATAATTAAACAAAAATGAGACAGCTTGATAAACTAATATTAAAATAATATTAAAAAATTATAAATCCATGAATCAAAAAGCAAATAAATAAATAAATTCAGTTTTTGTATTAAGAAACTAACTTTAAAAGTTATAAAGTAATTAATTCAATGTCTTACTAGAACATGTCTTACATGTAAATATAGGGATATACACATAGTTATTTTTTTTTAAGCATTTAATGTGATACTCTCGGCGGCAACTGCAACATCTAATACCGCAATTGTCTGAGCTTGGAATTGCAGTCATACATTTTGTGCAAGAAAAGCACATTTGCCCAGAACAAAGAGAATTTTCCCCAATTTCTGCGGCACTAACTTCATTAAAATATAGTTTTTTTTATGTGGTTACCCTCCCTGGGTTGGCTTTGAAGGTTTTCATTATCTTGGCTAATCTCATCGTATATCTCGACAAGCATCTTTTCTCCAGGACTTTCTTTCCTCAAGGCTAACGCGCAAGTAGTAACAGTGCTTGAAATGGAGGGTTTAATAGTTTTTGGTATCATTCTCTTATTTTTGTTCATTTCCTTTAGTTTACATGGGTTTGTAACTTTTTTTGTTATTCGCTTTAATTTTTCACATTCCTTGTTTCGTTTTTTTCAATTCTTATTGCTTTCTTTTCTTCTCTGTCCATTTCGAGCTTTCGTTTTTCATCTTTTCGCTTTTCTTCTTCCTTGATCCAAAAAGCATTAGTTATAACAAAACTTTTTTTCTGTTTCAAGGGTTTTGTACCCTTTCGCAGTGGGGTTTCAGGCCAGTCCAATATATCATCAATTCCCGTGTAATTTTTACTTTGTTCTTGAACAAATTCAAGTGCTGAAGGGGGAGGCTCAAGAAATTCAAAAGTTGGTTGGATTTCACTTACTGTAACAGAAACTTTATCAGCTGTGTCGGTCAATTTATCAAACTCATTTTCGGTATACACAAATTCATCTATGGCGCTTATATCTATAAAAGACAATTCTGATAAATTTTGTATATCAGTCTGTACAGCTGCATCAGTTTTTTGTTTTTCTTTTAAAATATGTTTGAAGCTTGTGGATTTGAAAAACATATAGAGATTTTGCAAGTCTTTAAAATCCGAAGTACAGTTAACATCGCTTTTACATGCCTCTAATTGTAAAACTTTCTCCCATCCAATTATCCTACAAAGCTGTTCAAAAGCATCCTGTTCCTGATCATGACTTAAGGTTGGCGTTTTCTGAAATTTTAGTTTTGTGGATCTTCCAAGGCATTTAGAGATATTAATAGCTGTTTTGTCCCATGGAAAAAGGCCACAAGCTCGAAAACCATTAACCAATGTATTTGACAAAATACTTGATTTGACAACATTATGCAGCAGTGGACCAAATAAATCTTTTGTTAAATTCTTGCCAGGATTATTGCGTCTCCATTCTAATACCACATTATTCCATGCATTTTTTAGAGGCTTAAATGCAGCAACATCGGCTGGCTGTAGAATTCTTGTTGAATTGGGATACAAAGCGATGAGAATTATACCCAATTGCACACATAGCTGACTCACTTGTAATGTTAGGTGAGTACTGTGTCCATCCACGAAATAAATGATAGGAAATTTAATTTTTTCGCTGACCAAAAACGGGTGAAACACTTTCGAGATATATTCATAAAAGGTTTGTTTTGTCATCCACCCGTTATCACTGATTCCATAACCCCATTCATCAGGAACAGTTTTTCGAATTTCCTCCCGAATCCTTTTATATGGATATATGATCATCGGTGGGCACATAACTCCCGAAGCGGAGAATGAAAACATTACTGTTAAATTGGATTTGGCCAAACCTCTGTCAATCTCGTATATATTTTTAGCTCCTTTCGCAGCTAAAACAGCTTTCGTTTTTGGGCAGAGCATAAAATGTGTCTCATCTCCATTAAAAACTCTACTTGGATCCTCCAAAATTGAGAAGTAATCATTGTCTTCTAAGTATTGTTGGATTGAATTAAACCACTCAAAAATATCCGACACCGCCACATTCGCGCTAGCAGATGATACAGGATCAACTGCTCTGAATCTAAGTGACGGATGCCGCTTTAAAAACGCATTGAACCACCCTTTTCCTGGAATGTTGTCTTTTCCAAAAGGATGTTCCCTTTCATTTTGCTCTAGAAATTCCTTGACAACATTCAAAACATCTTCCTTTCGCTTTGGGAAACCTTTAAGTTGGCAAAGCTTTATCCATTCAACTATTGTTACCTCCTCCTCCTTCGTTAACATTGGAGACGGGCCATGACCTGGTTTCTTAAAAGTGGTACCAAGCCGAAACTGAATAGTTGATCTTGGTACTCGTATACCGTAAAATTCCGAAGCTTTCTTCTTTGAAAACTTTCCGCTTTTTATTGCCGAAAGTGCTAGTTGAAGGCAATCTTCATCATAACTTTTCTTTTGTTTAGGCATTTTCAAAAATCTGAAAGAAATAACTGTCATTTACTACAGTTGTAGACACTGTGAAATGTATAGTTATTGGCAGTGCCAACAACTGTAGCCCCATATAAACAAGTTGTTGGCACCCCTGTCAACGATAGAACCTATTGCTTTTTTTTGATACAGTTATTGGCACCCCTCTTATTTAATATACTAGCAAATAATTTCAATATTTAAACTTAAGTTAATAATATTTAATACATTGTCATTTGAAAAAGCAAAAGATTTTATTATTACTTGAAGAATTAAAAAAAAAATCTGTACTTACCAAATTTGAAGTCCTTATAAAAATTCACAAAATTTCGCACTAAAAGAAATTGCACTGATAGGTGTTCACACTTTGATTTACAAATATCGACTGTAGACAGCCTTTAACAACAGCACATCAGGAACATGTTATGAATTTATAATACTATTGGAAGAAAAAAATTGTTCTCGAAAGAAATATTTGAACCAGAGCAAATTGCTATTAAACATAGAGGTGCCAACCAGTGATGGAAAATGAACTTTTCAGATTGTACTTTTCACAAGTTAAAATTGTATCTTTTAGGACGGATGTGTATCTTTGTAGTTGTGGAAATTGATAGCTATACGAATATTAGATAAATATGTAAAAATAATGTAAAACACATTATATTGCTCCTCTTTGCCCTTGAAATAAAACAAATCGATATCATTTTGAAAACTTTATTGGTGACATACCATATAAACATAGATATGTAATAAAAAAAAATAAACACATCGTTTTGGAACACAAAAAAATTCAGACTTAAAGGCAAAATTAATAATTTATTATTAGTTCAGTCTCACTTCAATACTTAGGAACATTTATTTTTTTATTCTATTAGTGCGTCTTGATCAATATCGATTATTTGTGAATTCTTTTCTAAAAGACATTTTTCAATTTTAAAGTTATGACATGCGTCATTTCTCAACAAATTTTTGGTTTCGATTAAAGCTGAACAAGTTTCAACCTGAAGCCGATTTCTGCACTTATTTTTTATTAAATTTTGATACGAAAAAATTCTTTCCACACAAGCCGAAGAATGTGGTATTGAAAGAATGCCTTGAGCTATTCTATATATGTTCTCAAACATAGAATCACCACATTCATTTTTAATGAGGCTAACCTCAGTCCAAAACCTTGAAATTGGTGCATTTTTTAAAGATTTTAAATGTTCCAAGTCGGCTAGGGCACGATACTCATTATTAACGACATCAATTTTTGAAATTTCATCATCAGGAAAAACTTTGAGTACTATTTTGGTGATAGAAATGGTTTCTCCTGAAATAACATGGTGTGGCGAAAAATATTTTATAGAATTAAGTACTTCGTCTTCGAAATTTATTCTTCCCCTGAGGTCTTCCACAAACGCCATGTAATAATGTTTTCCATGTAATTTAAGTTGGTGTATTTCATATTCTGGCACATTTTCCGAGGAACAATAAATTTCACAGGCTGACCCGCAGAAGATCTGATCTAAAGGAAGATGATTTTCGTTTATATTCAGATTGCCAAAACTGGTCTCATCAATTGTTTTTTTAACCATGAAATTGCGGCAAATTTGCCGAAATAAATATTTCATACGAGTCATAAAAATATGAATCCTTGCCTCCTCCGACTGCATTTCTAAATTGATATCGTTAATAATTTTTAGAATATATGATAAGAAATAGAAATAAAGTTTCATAAGTTTGCTGTTTAAATGGAAGGTAATTAAGTTAATATTATTATTTTTAAATTTTGCTTCAAAATCTTCTAAACCAAAATAATGCGTCAAAGCAACCCATTGCTCAAGAATTCTTTCAATCGCAGCCTATCAAACACAATGAGAAATTAAATTCAGTAATTATTGCTTTAACAGCTAACAACCTACCTGGCGAGAAAGCCATCGAGTTGTGTTATGTTTTAAAATGGTATGCAATTCTATACCAAAATGTTGCTGAAAATGTTTATATTCTTCTCTTCTAACTGAGCTGTTGCTAAAGTGATGATTGATACATTTTAAAAGCTTGTCAATATCTTCTGGCAATTTGTTTGCAGCAGCCTTGGAAGACAAATTAAGGATGTGACATACGCATCCATTGACAATTAGCTTTGGAGCTATTCCTTTTAGTTTAGCTTGAACTCCACCGGTATTCCCCATCATCACTGAGCAATTGTCAGCAGTGAAACCAATTAAATTTTTTAGAAAAATATTCTTTTCCCGAAAAACAGCTTTCAAAACTTCAAAAATTCCATCGGATGTGCCATCCTTAAGCTCCACAAGCGCAAGAAACATATCTCTACATTTTGTATCGAAAACACGTATAATAATTGCCAAATTTTTCTTCACAGTAACACGTTGTTAGATAATTTAATCTAGAATTTGTCATTGCTCTCATCTATAAGTATTGAAAAATACAGATTTTTTGTAATATGGGAAATAATATTTGAGTTGTGTGGCCCCAATAAGTTTTTTATTATTTGTTGGTTCTTCTTCCGATTAACAACCATCTGCTTTACTATCTGGGAGTCCAGGACATTGTGTTTTAGCAATGAGTTTAAATGATCCAAGCAACTGAATGGCAGGTTGTGCTCAGCCACAAATAAACTTAGTGAAATTTCAAATTTTTTTACCATTTCCGTTACTTTCTTGCCGCTCTCATCAGATTTTAGCAAGTTTTCTATTTTCGCTGTATTCTGTGACGCCGCAAGATACCTTTGGTGTGAATCGCAACTTCCATGTCTTTTAATATGGGCCAACCCCCCAACAATAATTGTACCAATTATTGGTATGTTGCAAACTTTACACGTTTTTCCTTGTCTGGTGGGTCCGGTTTGCAACCATGCGAATTTTTTAGTCCATTCTTCTCGAAATGGGTATGTTCTTTTTTTGTTTTTGGTTGAAGTTTTGGGAGATAACCTAATAGTCGTAGATGTTTAGATCACATTTTATATTACAATATTGTGAATATAACTTACCCAGTAGCTGGCTCAATACAAAGATCTTCATGTTCATCACAATGTTCTTCATTTTCATATTGCATGTTACTAGACATTTCTTCTTCGTTGCTTTTCGTTGGATAAGTCCTTGCTTCTTTTATCAACCATCTGTTGGATTAATACAATACTTGCATTCTAATTTTTGTATGCACAATGAATAAATAGCTTACCTTTCCATTTTTATTTTCTTATTCTTTTAAAATCCAAAATTATTGTTCAAACGTTTCTTATTAATTTTTATTTCTGTGAGTAGCTGGGGGTAGAGCAAATTGCGCATGGCATGCTCTGTTTTTTGTGGAAAGAGTGGTGTGATTTGTGAAATGTCACAGACAGCTGCGTTGCGTTATGATGAATTGAATACTTCTGTGAGTGAATATGAAATCGCAATATAATATGCTCATGCGTGGCGTGCACCTGCACTGTGCAAGAGCAGTGCGCATGATAGGTTAGGTATGTATGTATATGAGAAATTTGTTTTTTTATTGCATTGGTGGTGTTTCGTGAAGGTGAATTGGTTATGCGAATGTAATAGAAAAGAACTTAAGGCTTAAACGCATTTTATATTCTCTATTACAAATTTTGGATGTGTTCGTCGCGTGGGTATGAAATTGTATCTTTTAACGAAGGATTGTAACTGTGTAACTTTTAAAGCAAAAAAGTGTTTGGCAAATTGTATCTTTTTCGAGTTAATTGTATCTGTGTAACTTTAATTACTGATTGTATCAAAAAGATACAATTGTATCCGCTTTTCCATCCCTGAGTCACAAATCATATTGGCTGAAGTCGGTTGTGTGGGAACTAAGTGACAATGGCACTGTACTGAGAGCGCTTGATAGGCGGTTGGCAGGGCTGCGCATTGGTAGAAGGTATAGTATTGGTATGTTATTGGGTGCATGTAGTGTAATTACTATAGGAGAATCTGTAATGGTCTGGGGCGGCATCTCCTTAACCGCACATACAGCTTTAGTTTTCATCGAACCTATGGGCCGTACACGTGGATTGACTTCTCATCGCTACATTTCTGAAATCCTCGCAGACCATATGTTACCTTTCGCAGGATATATCGCACAGGATATGCTGTTAATGCAAAATAACGCACGTCCTCATGCTGCATATGTGGTGAACCCAGTACGGGACGTCGGCATTCGTACGATGGACTGGACAGCTTGAAGCCCGGACTTGAACCCGATAGAACATTTATGGAATGAACTGAAACGTAGGGTTCGAGCCCGGATACCTGCTCCAACAAGGCTTCCAGAGCTGCGAATCGCACTTGAAGAGGAGTGGAATTCTATTCCTCAAGATTTCATCGTCAGGCTCGTGAGTTCGATGAATGCAAGGATGCTGGCAGTTATCCAAGCAAGTGGAGGCAATTTTTTTTTTCATTTTCTAATTGCATTAATTAACACAGCTGGAACACTACTCTTTTTTGTATAACCTTAAATAAACACTGAATTAATTGAATAATCCCAATGAGCTTCCATTCATTTTATTCAACATATAACGCTCTTTCTGTTGGTACTACTTTTTTAGTTGTATGTTTTATACTTTAAAAGAATATCGAATCAGAGTTTAAACGTAGCGGGTGGCCCGGTTTATTTGCTGTCGAGTGTATATTCCCTACTGGTTTGCCGACATGCAATTCCTACAACATTGGTGCCTTTGTGAAAGGATAGTGATTTGCGCGTACCTACTTCGTAAAGAAGTGTACCAGCATAGAATTATGCGGATAGGTGATCGCCTGGATCCGCTTCCGTAAATGATATGCTGGTGGAAGTTCCTTAGAGGAACTTAATCGGTGCACGTCTCGATAGCGTCACAACAAAAAACGGAATAAATGACACGCTAGAAAAGCACGAACACTCGCGAAATCTTCGAGTGCTATGTACAAGACGCGGTCGGTACTGCTTTGGCCGACTTAAGATAATGAATCAAACTCAGAGAAGTGAATAAGAATTTTTTTTTTTTTAAACAAAAAGAGTTAAATCGTCATTAGGTGAACTCGCGGTTGCTGATATGCAGCGCCCGACCTACCCCACTACTGAATTAATAAAAAACACTGTTGTCATGCACACTTAAAATAAAGATTATATGATGAACAGGAGCTGGTGAGTGGCGGTGATGACTTAAAGTTGCGGTGGCCGAATAGGGTTGTGACCCCTTGGGATCTCTTAAAGATTTGGTCGCTTGTGACCAGTTGCATACAGTTGGGGTCCTTGGGACCCTTTACAGAGCTGTGGCCGCGAATAATGCTGGGATCGGGTCTGGCTACGGTCGCTTATGGCCGATTTAAAAGTTGCGGCCGCTGGGGGCCAAATAACGGTGGCACTTGTCTGTCGCTTCTTGCCGATGTTGGGTTATGACCTGTGGAGTGGAGGCACGTGATTCTCTGCCGCCGCCCGGGACGGGTGTGTCGCTCCGCTGGAAGCGTGAGGATTTCGGTCGTCCTGATCGTCTTTCGCCAGGCGGGGGAAAAATCGTCCCACGCGTTGGGTGTCTGGTGCACTGTTAGGCGCCCTGGAAGGTCTCTTGACCGATTCCACGGTACGTCTCTTCGTCGTCCTTGTGCAGCACGGTGGGTCGAACGCTCAGGGTATTACTTCGGAGATCCTTGATCCGCGTGCTCGGGGGAATTTATCCGGGCCTCCGAAATCAATTTGGGGATTCGCCGGGGCCCCACGTTGGAATTCCTCGGGTTGCCTCCTTCACTTGTTCGTCGCCGATCAAAATATGGCTTAGGATGCTGAGGGTTTACTCAGATTACTTGGAAAACTCTTTACAATTTTTTATATGTTGGCGTTTGCAAAAACACGTTCGAATTGGTTGCTAGGGCGACGTAAAATGACATCGCGCTTTCATTTCCTGTCACTTGTAGGGTGCTTGAGGATGGATGCATCCATGGCCACGTAGGTGGCCATTTTAGGTGGTTTACATGTGAAACCTGGGTTTTGCTGCCGAGGTTGCTGTCAGCAGGAAACTGCTGACCCCGTACTCCATCGAGGTGGGTTTGCATAGGATTTTTTTTGGGTTTGTTACAGGTTTTATCTGCCAATCCTTGCAAAAAGTCGATGATGCATGATGCAAAAACATTTGAATGAACGCCACCCTCCCTCGTGCCACACATAGCAAAGTACACTGCCATCTATCTCGTTGTATATTGTAAATTGATGAACGCACAGCTTCAACTTAAAATATTGTGCACCAGCAGAGATCAAGGGAATATTTTGTACAGCCTGCAAATGTACAGTAAATTGTTGCACCTCACCTTTTAAGCATCTTTCTTTGTCTGAATCACTTTCCTGCCTTGCTCTTTCTTTTGCCTGAATGTGCGTCTGATACTCTTCTGTTCCAATATTACCATTTTTAAATGCATAGCATAAGTCACATTGGTCCTTTTTTGGTCTATATGCCAAGATTCATATCATGCACGATTGTCAAAAAACATTTATATCATATAATAATCACAATAATGTTTTCTATATCCACCGGAAGCAAATCAGTAGCGGTTTGAACCGCATTGTGAATAATATGTGCCGAGCAACGTACACCAATTATGGATTGCTTAAGTTCTCCATTTAGACGACTAAAAACATTGTTGCTTCCCCTTCGTGATAAGCCGCCAAAGTTAGTGTTTGCATTATCTGCACAAGATCCTACCACCTTATCCAACAAATCTGCTTTTCTTAAAATTTGTAAAATGGACTCACTTATAATTTCGGACGTTTCACCAGGTAATGACACCAATTCTAATAGCCGCAGTTTAAGGCCCTCTTTGCGATCAAAATATCTCACCAATGTGGGAAAAAGCTTTGTCTTTTTTGTTTGATGCATCCGAAAAAATTGACACAAAACTGATTTTCTTTAACTCTTCTTGTTGCTCGTTTGTGGCAAAGGGGGCCAACACATTAGTGACGATGGACTCGCATTTGGTTCGAGCACAAGCAAACTTGGAATCGAAGAGTTTTTGCAGAAGCTTGGAAGTGCAATCAATCGACCGGATGCTCTGATTGTGACAAATTGTATGAAAAGCCATTACGGCTTCAGATGTTGCCAATTTTTTTCCACCTTCACCAAAATCAACCTTCCGAAAAAATGTCTCGAGCTTTGTCGTACCTATCGTTTCTTTGATTTTTACCTTGTGTTTATCGGATTTAATATGTCGGGTTATATCATTTTTTCCTCCAGAAGCAATTGAAAATTCGCCGCTACAAATATTACATCTAACAAACGAATCTCTGTTGGTGGGCTTAATGAAAGGGTATTCTTTTTTCATCTCTGCAGTGAGTTTACACTCTCTTTTCGGTTTTTGTTTTCCCTTGATGTTGACGCCATTCTAAAAAAATAAACAAATATAATAGTTCAACTTCTTATTGGACCAATAATATTGGTACTTCATCTTCTTCATCATATTTTAGTATTATACTTTGAAATGTTCTATATTTATAATTTTGCGGGACTTTGCGGGACAAATCTGTAAATGAGGGACATTTTTCCGGCAGTTTATGATGTGAAATACGGGACTGTCCGCAAAATGCTCTTACTTGGAATGCCCGTAGTTTGTTTTTCAACAGACTTAAGTTTAACCATCGAATTGACATACAATTTTCATTGCTCCCAAGAAAGTACGTCCCAGAATGTATGAAAAATTTCATCTCTGTCTTTATCTGATATTTCTTGACACTTTAGTTTTGCTTTTGGCACATTTCGCTGAATTACATTTGGGTTTCATTACTCTCTCTCTCTCCGAACTTCCATTCCAATAATCCCCTCACCTCTCCTTCTTTTTATTGAAGTATAATGTTTGCCCTTTTGTCTCCTACGTTTCAATTGATTTCGCAACCATCTGGTTTTATTTCCTTGGCCTATCTTGGCTTTTTTTGTAAGAACATAAACCACTAGTTTCATCTAGGGTCCTCAAAGACGTCTCCAGGTCGGTTGAATCGCTGGAACATTCGCTGTATTTGTAATCTGTACCGTCCGTCGAAGCAGAGAAGTCACATTGAGAATCACCACTCGAGCTTAAAGAAGGAAGTTTTAGTTCACCAGTTGTTTCATCCAAAATACAATTATCGTCATTGACAACATCGATTTTTGCCGGCTTTGCATCTTGTAAAACAAACTGGCCAGTATTTCCATCTAAAACGACAATCTCTTCTTTCTCTATTATAATTTTTGTAGTTCCCAACGATTGCACTGAAGATGACAAAATTTGATACAGCACATTTCATTCATGTCATTAGTACAAAAAATGTAGGAATAAGTGCAACAGATATCTACCGGATGAGTTCCTTTTCATCAGTGTTACCTCTTGCCAAATTCACTAAATCCGCACCTCTGCTCCACCATTTCATCTTAAGGATATGACTGTTGCCGCATTGAAGCCCCCCAGTTAAAGATGTAACCTCCTTCTTTCTTCCCATGGCGGCTCAAATAAAACTCCAATGAATAAAATGGGAAGTAATAAACTGCGAGATTTATTTTCTGTAATTTAAATAGTATTTGCATATAATGTATTTAATTCATAGACAACTTACTTTTGTAAGAGTTTCACTGAAAAGAGTATTATTTTGCACAATTTCACAATAAACACAAATAAACCACGATCTTCTCTGTTGCAAAGTCCAATATCAACTGAACTTGTCTTCGTTGTTCTTTAATCGTAATTTGTCTACCTACTTATTACCGGTCAGCCGTTGTTTTATACCTATTCATCTTATTTTTCTCTCTCTCTCTTTTTGTGTTGGTGTTTTCAGTGTTGCCAAAACTTGTAATCGTCCCGATTTCGTCGAGTTTGTATATATTGCTTGGTTATCCAAGGTTTAATGTTGGCCACCTCCCATATCCCCTCATATGGAATTTGAGTCAACTGAAAACCTTCGACGTCTCTTAAAACATATCTATCGTTTAGGGACCATTTTCTTGCAGGCACCAGGACTACTTAAAAAATTCTTTACAACAACATAGTCAACTACTTTATATTCCCTACATTTTCTATACCGATCCTTTAAGTTTTTATTATAATTTTGACTTGTCATCATTCCATCTTCTGCCTCAGTTCTCATTTTTTCGAAATTTCTCTCTTCTGTACATTCATCTTACTCAACTAGACTTTCTTTTAGATGATCAATTATCACTCCTCTTTGTAATACTCCAAATAGCCATTCACTCGGACTTTTCCCGGTACTCTTGTGGACGGTATTGTTTAATGCAAACTCAATTTTGGGCAAAACAGCGTCTAAGGAGAAATTCATACCTCCACTTGACAGCTTAGCAATCATCGGTCCCAAACTCCTATTAACTCTCTCCACCTGCCCATTGGCTTGAGGCGATCCAGTGGCAATTCTTATTTGGCGTACATTATTTGTTTCAAGAAAACCTTCGAACTCTTTCGAGGTAAATGCACTGCCATAAAATTCACCAACTAATTCCTTCACCTCGGAATAGTTGCATCTGCTACGTCTTTCGCTGTTGGATGTACTTGCCCTCTGGTCATCGCTCATCTTCTCCTTCCTCAGTAGTTCATTTTCTCTCATTAGCAATTCACTCTCCTTTGTTTTCAGTTGCAGTTCACGCTTCACCATTTTAATTTCTCTCTTCATCATAACCCACTCATCCTTTTTCGGTTCATCTGTTTTTCCGCGTCTCGACTAGTTTGTGCCAGCGTTACCTCTGAGAAATTTTGTATGGTGTCCCAGAAAGGTGTCCCAACAGCAAAAAAGTGTCCCATACAAAATGAAAGAAAACGAAATCATAAAATTGACTTAAATTGTTTATTTTTTTTATATAATGTTAATTCACTTTTGGTTCATTTATTTTAAAGCTTGAAAAGAATTTTAAAGTAGTTCAGACTCGTAACATAACATAAATAATATAAAAAAAAAACATAACATATATAAATAAAATTATTGCTAGTGTGTATTTTAATTATTTTTAGGAATATTTTCCTTGTACTTTCGAATTAGATTCGAGTCAGGAACCCAGTTTTCTATTGCAATGTCGTTAAGCACATTAAGTGCAGAAAACATTGACTGACAGGTTTCTACGTTAAGTCTGTTAGTTAGCTTATTTTTCGTAAGTGTGAGTTTTGAAAATATTCTCTCGGCGCATGCGCTGCTATGGGGTAATGTCAGAATTTTGATAACAAAATCATACAAATTTTTAAATAAAAACTCATCTAAATTATTTTTTAGATTTCCCACATTGAACCAAAATGTTTCAATGTCTTTAATAAAAAAATAAGTTTTAAAACTTTCATCCTGAGCCTTAATTTCGAGAAGTTTATATTCTTCGATAACCTTTTCTGGATAAGAAGTAAGGTTCGGAAATTCAGATGTAATGGAAAAATAATTGAAATCTTTTTGCATTTTTATAATATTAGGATCTAGATAGCGAAGCACAGAAAGCTTTGTATCACTGACTTTAATTCGTGATAATATTTGATCACATATTACTTGATAATATTGCAACGCATTGCTTTTAATAGTATATATCTCAGTCTCGCAAACATTTTCTTTTTTAAGTACTGTTTCTGCATCAAAGCCAAGAAAAATATCATTTAAATGTTTAACATGCGACTCGCTTTTATAATTAACTTCATG
Organism: Portevinia maculata; assembly: GCA_949715645.1. NCBI lineage: Eukaryota > Metazoa > Arthropoda > Insecta > Diptera > Syrphidae > Portevinia > Portevinia maculata. Next base: position 78,952,695 of record OX454527.1, on the reverse strand, counting down.
TAATTCCATATTACAATGAAACTCTTTTTTAACAAAATTTTGAAATATTAATGATAGAACATCTTTAACAGAAGTGACAAGATAAATAATTTGAGACGACTCGCTTTGAAAATTCTTGTTAAGTCGATTCATAATGCTTAAGATATATGACAGAAAATTGAGGTAAACCAGATTGACAGGATTTATTGAATCCAGTATTTTCGAAATTTTTTCAATTCCCTTCGAACGCGCTTCAAACTTAGCTCTAAGGAAAAAGAGACGAAGAGGTTTCCACTGCTCGATTATTCTTTTTGTAACTTCTTCAAAAGAAAGCCAACGCGTACCACTTAGCTGGAGAATTTTATGTTCTGGAACATGGAACAAACTTTGCAAATCCTTAAACTCTTTTAATCTTTTGGTACTCAACTTGAAGTGGTTATAAATATCCTTACATAAGTCTTCAACTTCACTTGGTATGGCTTTGGCTGCGGCATTGTTAATGAGATCAATTGAATGACTCGTGCAGCCTAAATAAAAGGTATCGGGAAAACGTTTTTTCAATAGACCAACGACACCATTTTTTTGACCCATCATAACCGAAGCATTATCCGCCGCGAAACCAATAAAATTTTTTAAAGGAATTTGATTGCCTTCTAAAGTGGCGATCAGACAATTATAGATTGCTTCGCTTCTGCCGTTTTCAGGCTCCACTAATTGAAAAAAATTGTCCCGTGTCTTACCCATTTTTCTGTCATATATTCTTGCGAGAATAACAAGGCACTTTTCTGCTGAAATATCAGTTGTTTCATCTATTATGAGACTAAACTCACTACTTTTCATTTTGTTCGTTAGAATGATGTTGCCGCTTTCCCCCAGATAATCCACTATTCGTTTTGCTTTCGTCCTACCACAAGTTACCTAAAATAATTTATTTACAGTTAAACACATGATAGATATGTACGTAAATAGTTCCTGGTTCCTGTTCCTGCATACTTCTTTCGCAATTGCCGAGTCAGTGTAAATGGATGAATTGAATTCCGCAATTTTAGCCATTGAATTGAAGGACTGATTTTGAAGAATCATTCGCAAAACTAGTTTCATTTCAGCTGTGGCAACACTGTCTTTAAAACTATTTTTCGAAGCAAAACTTTTTTGAATATTCATTTGCACAGATTCCAATGCATTCTCGAGATTTTCTTTGTGCTTTTGGGTTTTTTCATGCCGATCCAAACTGTTCTTTTGGTTGTTAAGTAATTGTCGACATGCAGTACAAAACGGACGGCTGGTTGACTCGTCCTTCTTCAACCATTTGTAATTGGTTTGCCATTCAAGGAGAAACTTCCTTTTTTTGTTTTGCTTTATACCCGTGCTAGATTCCTCCGCTTCACATACTCCCTCCTCTAAATCAATAATTTCGTTTTGTGTGTTTTTGGAGCATGTTGGTTGATCGTTTTTGTTTTTTTCGATGCGTGTAACAAACCTATACATACGTTTTAAGAATGTTAGTACAAATATTAAAATTAAATTGCATTTTCGATTTAACATACTTGTCCATTATGTCCAATTTCATCAACAATTTTCAACGCGCGCCGCCAATAATAAACACCTCAGTTCCAAATTTCCAATACTCAAATTCTCCGATGCAATATGCTCACGCAACGATAAAACACAGAATAAGAATCAGGGGAAAAACATTTCACACACACACACCAGTATATAGATTCGGGGAAAAACACTTTTGCACACAAACGCATTCACAAAATACACACGATGATTATGTCGCACATCGCTGATATGGATTTGAGAACTATGATGTGTACGAATTGAATGAATTCAGGGAAAATTGGCTACAATTTATTGTTTTGAGTGAAAGGAACGTATTCAACAACACTTAAGCTGATTTCAAGGAGTTTTTAATTTTTTCTAACTGAATTTGAAAAAAAGTGTCCCGCATTTCTAAAAGGTGTACAATTTTAGTGATTTTCAGAAAAGTGGCGTCCTGGTGTCCCAGCGTTCAAAAGATGTCTATGGGACACTTTGGTGTCCCGAAGGTAACCCTGGTTTGTGCCTGTTGTCATAGTCGTATCGTTCCGCCTGAGCTCACTTGTATTTGTATTAGCTGCTGCTTCTCCTTCATCGTCGGTTTCCTCTCCTTCTGCACTCGTCATTGTAACTGCGTCGCAACTCTTCTCATCTACTTGACTGTCGAAAAACTCTTCGTTACTTGCATCTGGATACGTACCCCTCTCGTCTGCTGGTATTTTGAGTAAACGGAGTATCAACTCACTCTTATTACCCGTTGTTTTTTGATTAAGCGTACTTAACCAATCCTTCAGCTGTACAGCTGTGTACTTTTTGTACTCATCTATTTGGGACATTGTTATTTTCTTTTCAATGTTTTCTATATTTTTTCACTGTTTTCGATGTAATAAATTTTTTTTTATTGATCCCACTTCTGATTTGTTAGAGTTTCACTGAAAAGAGTATTATTTTGCACAATTTCACAATAAACACAAATAAACCACGATCTTCTCTGTTGCAAAGTCCAATATCAACTGAACTTGTCTTCTTTATTCTTCAATCGTAATTTGTCTACCTACTTATTACCGGTCAGCCGTTGTTTTATACCTATTCATCTTATTTTTCTCTCTCTCTTTTTGTGTTGGTGTTTTCAGTGTTGCCATACTTTCTTGTTTCCTGGGCTGGCGACCTGGGCTCCTATGTGACAGACAATGAAATAAAATCGTATAGAAACGTGTTCATGTCAAGTGACAATTGCCATGGGCTCGTCCGAAATTCTTCGGCTCGTTCAAAATTCTTTGGCTCTGTTCACATTAGTAGCCCAGGTCGTCCCGTTACAATATTTTATAACAATGACTGTCTACTTTTTTCAGTTTAGAAATTTCCCTGATAGTAAAAAAGCACGTACGTACCTACCGTTTTATATTTCATGAAAATACGATAAAGACTTTCATAGAAAATCACATTGGCTTCACAAAACACTCTTATTACGTCGATTTTGACGACTACATGTCACACGTTAAGAATTTCAAAGAAAAACAAAGAAGCTTATGTAAAGAAACCACTCATAACGGTAAATTTGACGGTTATGCTATAAACTCATTATAATTTGTTAATTTGTTTCCTTCAACAAATTCTTCGGGTAGGTGCAGCTGCGATGTTCGTGTCCCATTCTCCAACAGCGGAAACAGCTCCCTTCTGGTCTTTTCTCAACGTGCAATTGCTCTGATAGTGCCCTGTTCGCGTACAGTTAAAGCATCTGACCTCAGTCCTCAGACCTAGGTTTTGAATCCAATTACCTCGAATTCGTCAATATGGCTGCTGCGAGCAGCGATGTTCTCCATCTCTAGCACATTTCTGCGGATGTTGTCTTTCTTATTCCATCTGTGGTTTGCCGGAGTCTTATAAATTTCGTTACGGCCGATGGTGCGACCGAATTCTCTGACCACCATTGCCTTTAACTCACCGTAATTAAAAGCATCTTTGTTGAGGAGCAATTTAGCTGTGTCTGTCAGCGAGTTGCACAATGATGTATAGCGGAATAAATCGTCGGCTCCCACCATGTGCATTACCCTTTCAAAATTGCGTAGGAAATCGTGCACGTTATACGATCTGGTCTCACCATCGAACTTGGTGACGGCGTGTTCGATATTCCGAAAGGTCAATCGGGTTGTTGAGACAGCAGAGGCCGTAGACGTCTGTGCCGCTGACTGGATGGGTTGCGGCTCCGCTCGTTCCAGCCTGGAAATGGATTGTTGCAGCGTAAGGATCTCATGTCGTTTGCGCAGTATGGCTAACTTGCGATTCAACTCAGTTTCGATTTCTTCAGAGGCAGCGGGGGTTTTCATCGATTGTGTGTTCAGCGTCTACGTAAATATCTGCGTATCACCGCGGTTTGTGTCATCGGTTGGGCATATGGCAACAGCGGCGCTCCGGTCTCTTTCGGCATCATCATCGGCGTTGGTTCCTCTCCATCAGGGTGTTACGTTTCTGGTTGTATTGCCATGTTACGTACTTATCGTGTGAAGGCAATATCTATTCCATATGTTTGAGTGATTTTCTTAGCTCTCCAGACACTTTAATCCGAGCATTAAAATGCACGATTTTTGTAAGTATTTACTTAGCTCTTCAGCCGATTAAATCAAACTCAGGATAAGGATTTAGAATTACTGTTACTCTAACTCTAGCTGTAACTCCGTTCTTTTTCTTTATTAAAAATGTTGTTCTTTTATATACAAGCAGAACCGATTCAATTTGATTCAATTCCCTTACAACCAAATTGTTTGCTTACGCTAATCATATTTTGCTTTCCATCATGACCTACAAATGATGGCCCGTGTGACAACACATTAGAATCAAATTGCAACTTGAACTGAGTTAACCCATAGTTCACTCCACCGAAGTGCAATCCGATTCCATGTTCACCGCGACACATTCACCTGTGGTCATGATCAGAACAAAATCAAATAATAATTATTATTCTACAAGGTGGCGCAAAAATAAACTTCCGATGTTTTTTTGGCTGTAATTTAAAAAAAAAAAATGAAAAACTTTGATTGAAATAAAAATAATCTTATTTGGTCTTTTAATTTTTTTTACATCAAGTCGAGAATATGATGTCATGTAAATGGCCGCCGCCACAGTTGATTGTCATTTGAGCCCTTTTTATGGCATTTTCCATCACTTTGGCCAAAACTTCCGGCGATAGGTCCTCACATTGTTGACGGATATTGTCTTTAAGAGCTGCAAGAGTCTGAGGCTTGTTGACATAAACCCGCGACTTCAAAAAGCCCCACAAAAAGAAGTCTGGAGCGGTCAAATCAGGCGATCTTGCTGGCCAGTACAAATCGCCAAAACGGGAGATTAGGCGCCCGGGAAATGCATCCTTCAGCATATCGGTTGTGGCACGTGCAGTGTGTGCCGTTGCACCGTCCTGTTGGAACCACATGTTTTCCAATCCCAATTCATCAAGTTGCGGCAAAAAGAACTCGTTGATCATTGCTCTGTAGCGCTCACCATTCACAGTAACCGTTTGGCCCGCGACGTCTTCGAAGAAAAAAGGTCCGATGACTCCTCCAGCGAAAACAGCACACCATACAGTGACTTTGAGAGGGTGTAATGGCTCTTCGTGGGTTACACGCGGATTTTCAGTGCCCCAGAAGCGTAAATTTTGCTTATTTACGTACCCGCTAAGATGGAAATGGGCCTCATCACTCATGATTATTTTTGATGAAAAATCATCTTCCTCTTGGTGGTGATTAAGGATGGCTTGAGCGTATGTTAGACGCGATTGGCGGTCAGCAGCTAACAGCTGTTGCACCGTCTGGACTTTGTACGGAAACATCTTCAAATCCTGTACCAAAATTCGCTGTAAAGACCGTCGACTGATACCCATTTGCGTGGCACGTCTTCTGGTCGATGTCGACGGCGCTTCCATGACATCTTCGGCTACAGCAGCAATATTCTCTGCAGAACGGCTACTCCGGGGTCTGCCACGCCTGGCAGCATCTCGTGTTGTGCCAGTCTCTCCGAGGCGAGCGGCTAAACGTCGCAGTGTTTCACCAGTAGGCGTTGGACGGGTAGGAAATCTGCGACGAAATTCACGTTGTGCCAAAGTCACCGACCGATTATTGCTCAAATAAATAGTCACCAATATTCCGCGTTCTGGAGCAGTGTAGCGTAACATTGTTTATTAACGTGTATTTCGCATGTGTTTACTACACAAATGTCAAAACAGAACTGACATTAGGGGCCAATCGCAAAATTTAAAGCATTTTCTGATAGGAGGATTACTTTTGCGCCACCTTGTATGAATCACTGTGTGCATAGCAATCCATAATGACGTGTAACATGATCAGTCAAAACAAATTGCGTAAGTTAAGGTATGTTCATTAATGGTCACTGATCATGTTCAAATCAAAAGTGGGTTACTGTGCACACGTGATTTGGTTTATTAGGTGCACACACAACAAGGGGCACTAATGATCGTATCTAAATGTTTATACATTTCCTTATTTGGGAAATGGCCGCAGTTTCTGGTACTTCAATGCCCGCACTACGTAGAGCATTTATTAACTCTGTTTTTGATAAACGGTCAGACATCACTTGTTTTAGTCATTTATTTTTCACTTGGTTGTGTTTAATAGGGAGGTTTTTCACTTGGTTGTATCAACCCCACATCTGAGTTATAAACTCCTTATACACAGAGAAAAAAGTACCACATAAAATAGAAGAAAAGTAATATGGTTTTCATCCAAGAAGAACGTCTTATTAAAACCATAGAGAAAATCTTATTAAAATCTAGATGTCCAATTTATAGGATATCCACATATTTTTAAGAAGATATCTTATTGCGTTCTAATAGGACTGCTTTTAAAACAATAAGAAAATGAAAAACGCTTTGAATACTCGTACATGTGAAGAACTTATTAAAAGCATGTGTAAATCTGTTTGAAAGAATAAGAAAGTCTTATTAAAAAAACTCTCTTAGAAACGATGAGACGAACTTATTAAAAGTTCATTTGCCTATGGTTGAAAAATATAAAAGATAAATACAAAATTTCTGCTAAATTCATTTAAATAAAAGACGAAATAAATATCTTTTTTCAAACAATTTATTGTTTTTTTTTTTCAACGAAAGGTAACAAAATAGGAGCAATGATAATAAATAATTGGTTTAGAAATAAATTCTATATTCTTTAAAAAAATAACATGTTTTCTCATAAAAGTAAATAAATTCAAAGTAATAATAAGCATAACTATGACAAGAAATAAACAAATTAATTTATTTCCAGTATTGTTTAAATCATACAAATGGATAGGAGGTCCATCTAGTAAACTGAATTCAACAGTCGTGTAGGACTGACTTTTATTTCCAATCAAATATGACTGGAAATGTTCTGAAAAATACAAACAATCCCACTGTCTAACAATAATTTTAACGATATCATCTTTAACGAGAAAATCAATTATTTCATAAATATTACATTTGTTGTCTTTCGTTACAGTAATTATATTTTCCTTTTTAAAAGAAGTTCCTCTAAATATGACATTATTTGCTCGTTTAAATTCTTTTAAATTATTTATTTCTGTATTTAAAGAAGAAAAATATAACTCATTTTCAAAATTAACTTCCAAGGCAATATACTTATACTCAGGTTGGAAAAAATTATTGACTTGGGCACAATAAGAAAATCTTAATGATGCTTTTATTGATAAAGTTAATGGAATATTAATTCTAGACGTAATGGCGAGAGCATACAGCTTATGGATATGATGCTCAGATTCATACCTAAAACACCATAAGTATCTTAACGGACCTAATTGCCTAATAATAGTAGGATAATGTACGAGGTTGTGATATTTTGGTTTCAAAGATTCATTGAGAAGCACGAGGTGGACAAATGTTTTCATTTGTTTGGCACTCATTTTAAAAGAGCAATTTTGTATATGAGACTTTTCAATCGGAGGGCTTATGTTTTCTATTTCAGTATTACCATAGCGAAACATTTGCTTTCTATAGTTGAAGTATTCTAATGAAAATAATTTTATTTTCATATATAAGATTATGTAATATTTTGGACAAATTGTATCTACAAACACCATGGAATAAGTCATGCATTATGTCGCATGCTAAATTTTTAGTTACGTGGTAATCAGACAACGTATTCAAAATAGACATTTCCTTAATTCCAGTTGTTTGTACATCATTTAATTCTAAGTCGTGTTGATAATTAAGTTCATTTCTCATCGAATCACGTATGTATTTCAACGCAATCAGTCCTAGTTTGAAACTTAGTACGTTTACAAATTTTACAAAATGCATTCGCAGAAAATGATTTAACGTAGCCTAGAACGGTATTTAGCCCTAAATTGTCACCTAAAATTTGACCTTGTTTTATATATAGTTGATAAATACCATCTTCAGTATGTAGTTCCAGACCATTATTTTCTAAATTCTTAAAAATTTCCACCAAAGGTCTTAATGAAACATTCATACCATATTCGTTCATGTCTTTTGATTTTATAAAACCAGCAACAAAAATATTTGTAAGTTTTCCGGATTGATAACTTGGTATAACAGGGAAACTATAATATATTCCACAAATTTTCTGTTGACCTGATTTTGAGCCCAAGGGGTCGTTGATTTCGAAATCATTTAAGTATATGAATACTGGTAGGGTAATTTTATTGTTGTTGATGAGAATGCTTTTCCAAAATTTACCGTTAATAAAATGTTGATAAAAATTTGAATTCGAAAGCTGAGCCATGTTATCTAAAGTTAATTGCAATACATTTTTACTCTGAAAATACTTCTTTATTTGAAATGGTATATCTAAAAGACAAATTTCGACGTTGTTTGATGCTATTGTAGGATTACTGTTAATAATAATTTCTGAAAGATCGTTGCTCAAAATATAATTTTGAGGATACTTAAAAATATTTGTCGCACCTAATTCCTTGAAAAATTTGTATTCAGTATTAACTTCACCAAAAGGCTGCGAAATTATTTTTAAGACCTCTTCTAATTTTCTACTTTCATAACTTTTGGAAAGTAATTGCTGAATAATTTTTGATATGGGATAAGTTATCGATTCTGTTATCAATTGCTGTATTTCTACAATATTCTTACGTGAAAAGGCGGTATTTGAGTGCAATTTAAGAATAAGTGATAGTGATAAGTTTTTAAAAATTTGAAAGTAGATTATCTAAAGACTCGTCATCGGTTTCAGAAGATGGGATATCGGATTTGACAGCTATGGGATTGTAACGTAAATTCTCCCCTCTCTCGTAGTAGTGGTAGCGACGAAAGCTAGAAAGTAAAGAAGTAGCCAGTGTGCTGGGTGTACCGCTGAACAAGTTGCAGCACTATGGGCGCCACCTGAATCTAAGAATAAGTATCGCTTCGCTTCTACGAGATCAGTTGTGTGTTCCTCCATTGTTCGGGTATGTGCCAGGATAACCGGACAGTCGCATACCTCGGGGCTGTCCGCTAGGATCGGCAGGTCCCCTGCTTACAGGCGCTTGGGGAACAGCTGACCTCCTGGGAACACAACAAAGGGTGTCCGACCACTGGCTGCTAGGCACGACAACAACTTCCACGCTAGCTCAACGTCGGGTGTGGATTCTTGCTGCCAGCTCGGACTGGTGTCACATTATTAACGTGCCTTTATACGTATCTACTATTACGGAAGGTTGACAGGTGTCAGTGTCCTCCTTCCCTCCTCTTACCAGCGTACAGTTGGTATGTCGCTGCAAAACCCCTACAGGAGTTTGATCGCGGTGTGAACAACCGCCTTCTCCATCCGGACCTATAAAGAGTACGCACCGGTACAAGCAGTACTATCCTGCAGCAGCTCTGCTCCCGCTAAACTGGACGAGACATCGACGGTAACCTCGAAGGGTTGGGGAGAAGAAAGGTGAACAAGTTTCTCCCCTGTGCTGGCCCACCCCGCCACGCATGTGCGCGGACATCAATGTCCGTCGCGCCGCACTATTGACGACGGCCCCTACTCCGAAAAGGGAGTAAAGTTCCCTTTAACTAAAGAGAAATATTACCCCCATCGTTCTCCTCACTCATTTTTCCTTGATATGTCTTCGACCCTTACCCCTGCGACATACTCATTCCACCATGCTGTAAATTAAAAGTAATACCCAGGGGACTCTCACAACTATTTCAGTGTCCCGTTCCATCGGGTGAATTTTATTATGTGCACTTATCAACTAAGAAAAAGAAAACTTACTCCTACTCTTACTTGCTATGCCTTCGTCGGCCTTTAATCTTAATTCTAAATGTTATTGTCTTACTTGGTAATAGATACGTATGTATCTATGTATACAATAATATGTATACGGGCATTTCTACATAGACATAGACGTATATGTATGCCAGCCGTCTGGTGATTCAGAAACAAAAAAAAAGAATCTTTAGGGCGAATTTGTCCTACAATCTAACTACACTATTACGTGACCGTACGGAAATCCAGTGATAAAAAAAAACACACGAAAACTAACTGACATTAATTCAAAACGCGACACGTCGACCTTAAACGGAAGGCTCAGGTTCGATAATTACCCTACAATGGGATACACATAGACGAATAACGAAAAAAGTTACTTCAACTTGTTTTACTTTTTCTTCCAGCTGTTAGGTTATTTTAATTTCATTAATTTACGACCCTTCCCTAGCTTGATCCGATGAGACACGGATTGGGGTCTGCAGAATTTAACCGCCTGCATCAGCTTTGCAAGCTATGATGCGTGCTCGAACTCTTCCGAAAATTACTCGGGAATACACTTCCTGGTGGTAATCGTAATTAAAATTGACAGAGGTCTATCCAGGCAGGTGCGAAGATAACAGATAGAATACGGACTGTTGTCCCCAAAATGAATGTAAAATGGTAGGCAATATAATTGTTGGCAAATATAATAAAAATATAATCAAAGATGAAAAATGACTGTTTATGAACTTACGTGGTTAATCCTCCTTCGATGTGCGCACAGCGATGAGAAGAACCTGTCCCTGTTAAATGCAGTTGGAAAATCAAAATATATAAAACTATCTATTTGCCGACAGGTAATCCCTACAAATATAATTCGAATAAGACTCGAATCTACTTCGTGAAGAAGTGTACCAGCGTAAAATCAATTAACACAAAGTGAAATCTAGGATCTGCATCCGTAAAGGATATGGTGGGTGACACGTCCCGGTGTCATCACGCGAAACACCGAGAATTTTCCCTCGAAAGGGTATTTAAAAATGCACAAATGCACTGCGGAAGCTTTCACACACGCGAAACTATTTGAAAATTAACCGAAAAAGGCGATGTGGAGTCGTTAGACTGAAATATATAATGGAAATCATGCCTGGACGGCGAATAAGAAAGCGTATTTAAACGAAGAATTAATTTATACAAAGATGCACACGCGATGCTGAGAAGCAGCGTCTATTCTACCACCTACTTAAGATAATTGTACGCGACATAAAAGAAATTAAGAATTATAATTTTGCATGCACACTAACTGATGCGAAATCGCATTTAAATCACTACAAGAACGTATATATATATAAATAAATATAAATTGCAGCATCGCTGCTCGAAGATGTGGGTGCTGTGTGGTGCGGTGGTGTGCTAAAGATACGGCCGCTTGTGGCCTTGTGGTGGTGAGATCTCTTGGGATCAAATAACGGGGCGGTCGCTGTTGACCGGTAGCTTCGTTGGAGCAACTAAGACCTTTTTTCAGGCTGCTGAGGCCGCTGGTGGCCGATAATCGGTGAGATCACTTAGGATCTGATGTGGTTGCGGTCGCTGGTGACCGACTTAATGCAGCGGCAGCACGTGGCTCACGTCTGCCGATCCCGGATTCTCTGCGAGAACAAGGAAATCTGGCGTCAGACTCTGTTCGCTCTAATTTCGAACTAATATAAGTAATCGGATTTTCCTTACCTTGAAATAATCTGGGTGTATTTTCACAGCGACGCTGTGGCCTTCCTTCACGAGCTGTCCTAATGAGAGGCACAACCGTGGCGTGTAATGGATTCTACTCGTTGTCCTAATCATGGTGCCTCGCCGCTGGGGAAAAATCGTCCCACGCGCTGGGTTTCTGGTGTAGTGTAATTTGGGGTGTGTAGTGCTGGAGTGGAATCCTCCGTCCGTCCGTTCGGCTATCGTTGGGCCGCACGTTGGAGGGGATGCCCCGGGTATTTCGTCGGGAACCCTTGCTCCGCGTGCCGATTTGGCCTTCGAACTCGCCTCGAGCAAATATTCCGGCGTTCCGAGTCCCTTTTGAGGGAATGTCGCCTCGTTTCCACGCCAATATCACCGAACACAATAAAATAATTACGATGATGAGGATTTCCTATGGTGGTGTTCTAGAAAACACGTTCGAGATGGCTGCTGGTGTGAAGTAAAATGACGTCTGAGTGCATTTCCTGACACTTGTAGGAATGTTGAGAATGAGTGCGTCCCAGGCCTCTTAGGTGGTTTTTTCGGTGGTTTGCATGTGTACCTCGGTTTTTACTGTCGAGTTTGCTGACAGCAGGAAACTGCTGGCCCCATATTCCATTGGGGTGAGTGTGCATGGAAATTTTGTTTTCCTTTGGACGGTGGCATGGTTTGTTACAGGATTATTGCTATAATATGGATTAATGTTGGTGGTAACAGATTGCTCATTTTTGTTTGAATTTTCATGCTTTGCAATATGTTTTTTGAATGCATGCAAATTTTGAAAGTTTTGTTTGCATCTAGGTATATTGTTTACATTTGAATCGATAAATTAATGGCACACCGTGATAAGCCTTTAAGTGATCAATAAGTGTCTTTGCTAATATAAAGGTTTTATCACACAAGAAACAGAATAGAGTTGACATTATTTTTTTTGTATATATTTTGTACGTTATTAGTTTTTGAAATTTATGTTTTAAGTTTACTTATCAAATTTCATACTGATGAAAATTGTTCATACTGTATTTCAAAAAAGTATTGCTCTAAAAATGTCCATACTAACTTGCTTCTTTGGGAGTATTCAATTTTATAAACGGAACATAATTTAACAATTATATCCAAACACTTAGCATATGTGCAACATTTGTATTTGATATCATCACAAAAAACGTAAAACTCCTTAACATCGTGTAGTTCCGGTCCAACGACGACTATTCTTGGTTGTAAGTTTTCTTTCCTCTCAAAAAATGAGTTTCTTATTTTGAGCAGTGTTGGATCAAGATTGTTGATTGTTTTTACATGTACGACAAAATCGTTTTGCGCATCAGCTATGGTTGGTTTACAGGATTTGCTAAATCGAATGGGCTGAAGTAAAGAATGCAGCAAGAGGGAAGTAATGCAGTCCTTAGAATCTAAAAAGAAGTTAAAATAAGCAATATTTTTATACAATTCAGATTAATGGTATTCAAAAGACAACCTTTTGAGACTTCGTTTTTATATAAGAACTTAAGCATTTCTTTAGATGACTTATCTTTTATTTCCTCTTTAAAGAGCATTAAAATTTTGGTGTTAAAACTATCATACTTTGTAAATAGGAAATTTCCTTTTCCAGGGTGTAGTGTTTCAAAGTCTATGTCGATCTAGTATAATTTGAAATATATTGTACATATTATAATTTAATACGAATAAAGAAATTATTATTATACTCGTACTTGCCAGTTCAAATCCATTTGCGTCGTTAAACCTCGGCCAGTGTAGCAACAGTGTTGTCAACGACAGCTGTTCCTCCGTTTGGAATTGCAAAGTTCTTAGTTTTGTCGTTTTTTTTCCAGTAATCTCTTACAGTTTCCCACGGGGAACAATTATGTTGGAGCCAACACTTTTTTTCAGAAAATTCCTCTGAAATATTTTAATATGAAATATTGATAATGAAAAGAACTTTGTATATGTTACTGATATAAAAAAAATAAACAAAAATTGTAAGACAACAAATAATTCGGTTTTTGTATTTACGAGTACCTTCCGAAATAAGATCTTGTTCTTCTTCAGCTTCAACAATTTTTTTTCCGTATTTTTACTCGTATGTTCCACATTAACCCAACGTGAAAACAATTTGCCTGTTGGATTTGGATGTTTATAATAATTTTAAAGAAAACTAAACAAAAACGAATGTTATTATTTGTTAACTAGATTATACATTAATAGAAGTACAGCGATTGGATTCGCAACTATTGCAGGCCTTTCCCACTAAGTCATAAACTTGGTTTATGCCTATAACCTCAACACCTATGTCAAAACTCCGAGGTTTCTATACATTTTCAAATTTTCAACTTATGACAAACTCCTCAATCCAAATGTCCAATAACTGTGCATGATATGAAGTTATTTACGACTCAGTGGGAAAGTCCTATAAAGTGAAGTGTAAAATTCAGTTCTTTTAACTTTTAATTGTTGAATACGTACTTTATTTTCTGTGGGAAAGATTCCTGTTATGGCGTGAGCCCACTGATCCATGTCTCTATAAGTCATTTTTGTAGCGTTTCCAATAAATCTTTCCACAATACAATGAGTTAAGTCTTTCTGTCTTTTGCTGTCTAAATGGCCGTTTTTTTCATAAAACGCCAAGAGAAGTTGGCCTCTAACAGATGACTTAAGAAGACCAGTTAGATCTATTTCTGTTAACTCAGAAACATGTGAATTGGTTGACGCTCTTGAAGATGTGGCTGAATTTAAATTGTTGGAAATCTTTTCAAGCCATTCCAGAACCTTTCGGTTCGACGGTGGTGAAAGCGTACCCTGAGCACACAATAAAGGTGTATTCTAAAAATAAAATAAGAGCATTTTGTTGCAAAAGTAACAAAAATTTGTTTATCAAGTTGTCAAGTTGTCACACCAAGGTCAACACAGCTGCTATCGGAAATCTATCCGAGGACAGCTTGAAAAACAACAAATAACAATTCCTTCATTAGGAATTGGCTTGTGTGAACACAGCTCAATATATGTACACCCTTAACTTATCTTTGCGGCCTGTGTAACATAGTTAAACAACTATGTGGCACAGGTGGTCCACTTGCATACTAAGATTTTATTGAATATCGAAACAACTTACCCTCTCCTTCCTCCACTTTCGTAGTCCAGCTTGAAATTTAATTCGATCGCCAAAGTAGCCGGAACTGTCGTAGTTGCTAAAAAATTTGTCGACGTCTTCCATCTCCATTTTTTCGAGAACGTCAATGGAGTTTACTCCATACACTTTAAGCAACGCGGATACCGAACCACTAAGGCCGCAGGAGAGAAAAATTTGCTGGGTCTCCTCAATTTCGTCATTATTCCATATTAAACATGGAACACTGATTGCTTCACTCACAATTTCATCTTTACTTCCACTCGCGATTTCATTTTCAATATTTTCATCCATTTTTTTCAATTTAACACACTTTAACTTTTTTTTCTTAAAATTCACCGGCACGCCGACACGTCTCTAGACTTGAAAACAAAAATTATGTTTGGCAAAGCAAAGTACCGTTTCGTGTATAAATATGTGAGAACTTATAATTTTAAAAAGGAATTCTTTTTGAATTGGAATCGACAGCCTTTATCTTTTCAAGACACCAAACTAATAAGATTTTCTTATTACCTCTCAGGTCTTTTTGATTGAAAAAGATTTTCTTATTAGCGAAAATAGACACATTTAATAAGTTAATCTTATTAGAACGGAAAAGAGATAAGGTTTTCTGATTGTTTATCATTCTTGCAGACGCGCCATGAGAAAATAACGGGATGTATGCATTTTTATAGGAAAATACTTATCGATTTAAGAAGATTTCCTTTTAAGCATTTATAAAAAAGAAACAAGTCGTCAAGATTGACTTCTTAAAAGTGATAAGTAATAAGGTATTCATATGCTTTTATTATTAAATGAGAATTTTCTTATTAAAAAGATTTTCTTCATAAAATTAATAAGTTTTCTCTATAGAAATATCATATTATTCATTACTTTTAAAAAGATTTCTAAGCAAAATATCACAATAAGGCAATCTTATTGATTTTATGTAGTCCTTTTTTTCTCTGTGTAATTTCTTAATTTATTTCCTTCAACAAATGTCGTTATTATCTTGTCAATATATTTTCTAGATCATCCTCTTGCAAGCCGCCAAAATATTACAGAACAGCCAATTTCATTGGACGATATAGAACGAGCCCTCTGATTGGTCACATTTTCCAACTGTCAGATGACTCGCTTCGATCGTCCAACTGTGAGGCTACATGTGTCAATCTAACTGAGAGGTTACATGAGCAGTAATAAATATACATTACAATACGTTACACATTACAATACGTTACAATACAATACAGATTTCAAAAAAGTTGTGTCTCTTTTTAAATCTTCCTTTAAAAACGAAACAACAGTAATATCTTTGGTGTCTCGTGCAATGTATGAAGAGCGACAACCTCGTATCTTCGACTTTGGGTAATGATGTATGGATGAAAACCTTGTAACTAGAGAATGCTATTAAGATACGCGTTTGACGATGACAAATCGGAAAAAAAAAACAAAAAACTTAAATTTTGCAGATACGAGGTAAAGAAAGTAAGACGACGATATGCTCGTTATGCAAGAGTCCGTTGTCAGGGAATGAGCAACTTCGATATGCACTGCTCGTATAGTTAGGCATGTAAATAGAACACCCCATCTATTTACTGAGTTTCTCCCAACGGTAACTTGAATTGTTGCGAAGTAGTCCACATCAAGGTGTGTAAAAGGCCTCTGGAACGCAGCAAGTCTAGTTTGGGGTAATGGAGCCATTCTGGGACATCTGGGAGCAGCATTTTTGATTTGGCATCGACAGCACTCCTTGCGTACTGATCTCAAGAGTCCTTAATCCTGTAATGCAGTAGCTGAGCTTCACTTCATTTATCACCGTCTCGTGATGAAAAAGATCCACAATTAGAAAACTTACTCTATTTTTCCTCGGAAACAATATAGGACGTCTGCTACACTCTTCGACGTAAATGGCATGATCAATTCGTCCTTCGAGTCGCAAAAAGTTGTTCTTTTCGATGTATGGTGAATAGTTGTAAATTTGACTTGATTTGGGCAGTTCTCTGCGGCTTCTAAGTGTAGTCAATTCATTTTTGTACTCCAAATGCTGCACCATTTTCCAGATGATAGACTCAGCGTTAGCTCCCTTTTGGCTAGCCGGAGTACTTATTGCTTTACAAAAATGTACTCAAATAGCTACGAGCGTAGTGCGCATGATAATACCCAAGAAAGACAATATATTGCGTTGAGGCACATCCCAAAAGATCTTTATTTATGAACAGCTAGTTTTTGTGGTAACTCGAAAAAACGACGAAAGCTTTTTATTGTATTCTATTTTTTTATAATATTTCAAAATACACATTAACTTTGTATTCAAAGTATGAATTAAAAGATCCAATTTTAGTTCATTAAAAAATAAAGAAAATAGCCCTAAGATTATCTTAATCTATTAGGTACATATGTAAATTCTAATTCTTCTGCCTAGATTTAAATCATTAAGAAGAAAACAAAATCTAAACAGATATTGCTCCAATATCACAAAAAAGTAAAAGCTTATTCATCACAAGTTACATATAAAAATGAATAAATGTTTATAAATAATGAGCGTTTGAGTGGAATATATGCGAAGCTGCAAAATTTGATTAGCGTCAGTGTTGGCTCAAATACATTACACTTTTGACAAGTACTTTAGCAAACATAAGATGGTTGACAGTTTCAACCTCTAGTCTACATCGATCTTTGGTTTTCATTTTGTTTAAGTTGGAGAACTGACGATCAACTGAAGCGCTGCTGTGAGGGAGTGAACAAAGCACCAGCATATACTCTGGCAACTTTTTTCTTTTCTTTTTCTCTAAAACTTTGCAAACAAATCTTTTAGTAATCATTGTGATGCGATTCCCCAAGTTCTTCATCACAATCGTTACTGCTTCACTAAAAAGTGCCTTCTCTTCTTCATCCAGCTGCATACCTGCCGACATAGTCCTTAGGCAAGAAATCATGTGATCGGACATTGCAACAGAAGCAGGGGGAGTTTTGACTAGGGTGGACACATCTGCCATCGTAAGCAACTTAATTGCATCTGCATTATACTTTTCTTCATCTGCTTGTGTTTTATCTTTAATGTTAACAACAGCTCTATTGGCTCGTTTGATATACTGAAAGACTGTTCTGGGCTTCTCTATAAAATCGATTGTGAGTGCTCCTGCATCTTTGCTCCAAGTGACTTCCTCTTTTGGATCTCCTATGAAAGGGTTTTCTGGGTTTCGAATTTTCATAAGTTAATCCTTTTCTTCCTGGTTTATTGCATAATGTTCTTTGAGACTGGTTTCCTCAAGATGGCATGTCGTACATGTCCATAAATTAAGTCCACCGTCTGCCAACACTTGTATTTTCCTTCTAATGCCTGTGCTTCTCTTGAGAAAGGTATGATCCTGTACAAGCTTCTGACATTGTTTATTCCTAATCTAATTTTAGAATCTCTATAAAACAGATTGTGAATGCTCCTGCATCTTTGCTCCAAGTGACTTCCTCTTTTGGATCTCCTATGAAAGGGTTTTCTGGGTTTCGAATTTTCATAAGTTAATCCTTTTCTTCCTGGTTTATTGCATAATGTTCTTTGAGACTGATTTCCTCAAGATGGCATGTCGTACATGTCCATAAATTAAGTCCACCGTCTGCCAACACTTGTATTTTCCTTCTTATGCCTTGTGCTTCTCTTGAGAAAGGTTTGATCCTGTACAAGCTTCTGACATTGTTTATTCCTAATCTAATTTTAGCATCTCTATAAAACAGATTGTGAATGCTCCTGCATCTTTGTTCCAAGTGACTTCCTCTTTTGGATCTCCTATGAAAGGGTTTTCTGGGTTTCGAATTTTCATAAGTTAATCCTTTTCTTCCTGGTTTATTGCATAATGTTCTTTGAGACTGACTTCCTCAAGATGGCATGTCGTACATGTCCATAAATTAAGTCCACCGTCTGGCAACACTTGTATTTTCCTTCTTATGCCTTGTGCTTCTCTTGAGAAAGGTTTGATCCTGTACAAGCTTCTGACATTGTTTATTCCTAATCTAATTTTAGCATCTCTATAAAACAGATTGTGAATGCTCCTGCATCTTTGTTCCAAGTGACTTCCTCTTTTGGATCTCCTATGAAAGGGTTTTCTGGGTTTCGTATTTTCATAAGTTAATCCTTTTCTTCCTGGTTTATTGCATAATGTTCTTTGAGACTGATTTCCTCAAGATGGCATGTCGTACATGTCCATAAATTAAGTCCACCGTCTGCCAACGCTTGTATTTTCCTTCTTATGCCTTGTGCTTCTCTTGAGAAAGGTTTGATCCTGTACAAGCTTCTGACATTGTTTATTCCTAATCTAATTTTAGCATCTCTATAAAACAGATTGTGAATGCTCCTGCATCTTTGCTCCAAGTGACTTCCTCTTTTGGATCTCCTATGAAAGGGTTTTCTGGGTTTCGAATTTTCATAAGTTAATCCTTTTCTTCCTGGTTTATTGCATAATGTTCTTTGAGACTGGTTTCCTCAAGATGGCATGTCGTACATGTCCATAAATTAAGTCCACCGTCTGCCAACACTTGTATTTTCCTTCTAATGCCTGTGCTTCTCTTGAGAAAGGTTTGATCCTGTACAAGCTTCTGACATTGTTTATTCCTAATCTTATTTTAACTTCTGCATCAATGCAGTTGGTTTCAAGTGTAAGCATACTAACTGAGGTTGTCTTGGCTATTTCAAATGCCAATTCACCTAAACCTTTTTTGATTTGGCAAAGCTCTTATAAAATTTAACAAGTATATATACATATATAGAGACATGAAGAAGTGTAGACGTGATCTTTAAGCGCTCTAATTTCCTTTTAAGTTTACTATCATTATAAACTTCTCTAAAATCTCCAAAAGTGACGCATAAGTTTCCTTGATCAATGAAATCTCAATTTTATTTACTTTTTTATAATTACTTTCGTAATCAGTGATTTGGTTTTGGTTTGGTTTACCATTTAATTCAAAACTAGACATTGCTCTATAAAGTTTGAATTTTCGGTCTCAAAGCGGTTAACTACGGTTGCATCACGACGCGACGTACACGTATACACGTTCGCATTTTGTTTCAACACCAATACAACGATAACTCACCGCAATGGCAGGAATAAGGGGAAAAGTTGAACCAAAACAAACACCAAAACTTACTGATTCACCAAGATCATTTGCAGACTCTCCAAATCTGCAATCAGATAAAGCACAACAAATTGTCTCGCGGGCTGTAGGAACTGACTGGAAGAAGATGGATGAACACCTTGCAAAGCACAGTGAGTCGACCGTCGCATTATTATCTTCAAAATTAAATTAATTAAGAAATTAGAATCTCAAGTTACCGCACTAAAAAACCACATAATAGAAATGTTATGTATCAGCAGCGATTCTGGTTGGACGTGTTTTACTGAAAGTGCTAGTCGATTGAAGTCAAATAAATATTTAATTAGATTGAGTGTTTTTTTTTATCACAAAAGTGTCTCTAACGAGAGATTCACAATAATCGTCGATTGATCGCGAGATCTATTCCGTGCGATGGATGGTTTTTGTGGTAAATGCGAAAGACAATTCAGCCGCAACGATCTCTTCATGGTTCCGTGTAGCGGGTTCTTTAAGAGGATTTTCCATCGAGCGTGCTGCGAGGGTAAAATGACAGAATATGATGTGGGACGGCTTCAAGCTAATCCAAATCTCGGTTACTATTGTGTAGATTGTTTTGGAACCCCGGGAAAAATTCTAAAACTCTACGAATCAATCTAAATATGAAAGTATAATTGAAGCACTAAACAATAACGCGAAATTATTAACGGATCGAATTACCGAAATGTCTATTTCAATACAAAATACATTATGTGAACAAAACGAAATCAAGAAGAAAGATGAGGTGCGGTTAAGGGAAGAAGTACAGCTTATTTCTAAAACAATTACTCAACTCAAAGAGAAATCGTTGTTAAATGCAAAAGAAAGTGTGAGTGAGACAGACCATAACCTTAGTGAAAGCCTACAGTATATATCGAAATCGGTTAGTGAAATAAGAAACGAAATAAAGAAAAATAATAAAAATAGTCTACTCGTATCAAGTGCAGAAAGGAGACAACATGAAATATTATTTTCTGACGTTGTAAAAACGAATGAGCAATCTGTCCTTGTTTATCCTAAAAAGAAATAGCCATCAAATGAAACAAAAAAAGAATTAAAACAAAAAAATGACCCTACCAACATTAATATAAACAGTGTGGTAAACAAGAATAAGGGCGGTATTGCTATAAAATGTGCCGATAAAGTTTCAAGTGAAAAATTAAAAGATGCAATTAACGAAAAATTGAATGATGAATATAAAATAGAGATGCCTAATTTAATTAAACCAAAAGTTTGTATAATGAATTTAGAAAACGATGAAAAAGAGGACCAAATTTTAAACAAAATAAAAAAAATCAGAACCCTGAACTTTTAAACACAGAAATGAAAGTAGTAAAAGTTTTCAAAAATAAAAACAGGTGGAGAAACTTAAATATAGTTATCGAGTTGGATAGTGAAAGCTTCCATAAAATATTAAAAATCGGTAAAGTTAACATTGGATGGGTAAAATGCTTAGTAAGGGAATTTTATAATTTATCAAGATGTTATAAGTGTCAAGGTTTTAACCATAAGGCTAACGCCTGTACAAACAAAATAGCTAAGTGCAGTGAGGAACATAATTCAAAAGAGTGCACAAATAGTTTAATAAAATGCATAAATTGTTCAAAAATCAATAAAAATCTTGGTATGAGCTATAATAATGATCACGAAGCTAATGATAAGTCTTGTCCAGTGTTTCTAAAAAAATTTAAAATACTTAACGAGAGAATTCAGTAATAGCAATTAAAATGCTGGCACTTTAATGCACAAGGTTTTTCCAATAACTTTAATCAAATTGAAGCTATATTAAAAGAGCACTGTTTCGAAATGATTGCGGTATCGGAAACCCATCTAACTGATGATATTGAAGACATCGAAATTCAATTACCAGACTATAAACCGATTAGATGTGATAGTACTATAGCAGTTTTACTGGTGGGGTTGTACTATTTGTTAGAAACAACCTGAAGTTCGAGATAGATTTTGCTAACAAATCAACATATTGTAATAGTTGGTGATTTTAATATACTCGTAAATATGAAAATGC
The DNA here is from genome assembly GCA_949715645.1 of Portevinia maculata. NCBI lineage: Eukaryota > Metazoa > Arthropoda > Insecta > Diptera > Syrphidae > Portevinia > Portevinia maculata. The sequence continues at coordinate 78,931,001 of OX454527.1, read as the reverse complement.
AAGGCACATACTCAAACAAAGTAAACGAAATTTTAATCAATAACAGCTGTGTGCAAATAATAAAAGAACCGACTAGAATAACTTCATCGACGCAAACCCTTATCGATTTTGTTATAACGACAGATGGTAGACATATGTGGGCAGCTACTATTCCTGAACTCAATATCGGTGATAATGAATCAATTATTGTAAAAATTCCAGTTAAAAGGAATAACATAAAAATAAGTAAACAGTATAAAAATATATTTAGATATAACAAAACTGCATTTAAATCTTTAATGCAAAGAAAATTGAACAATTAAACCAATTCAGGTGATTTAAATGAACTATCAAAAAGTTTACAAACTTCTTTAATTGATAGTGTAAGTGAATTAACTGCAAAAAAATGTTTCTATCAGTGCAATAACAAATGGTTCACAATTGAGCTAAAAGAGTGTAAAGAAACCCAGGGAAATAATGGTGGTACTTGTTCCTGTAGCAGAGGGTGGCACGCTTGCGTTTTGCACAGCGACAGCTCGTCGATGGGGGGGGGGGGGGATTTTCCTGCTACTTTCTGGTTACAAAATAAAAATATATACGTGACATGTGTCCGTAGACACATTAAGAGAAGGATGCCACTATACAGTGACTAAACGTTGTTGTCCTGTCCGAAGGAGGGTTGCGAACCGCGAGGGTTCACGAGTAAAATAGAAAGTTGTAGAAAATGAAAAAGAAAACCCATGAATTCGGTACCGAGAGGGACCCATGAGAGAAAATACGAAACAGAGAAGTGAAACGGTCAGATGTTCGTGACCAAGCAGCTCTAGATGGATGCTGCGTCATCGGCTTTACCCACCCTTCACTGAAGAATATTGTTGTGCTTTTTGTCTTTTATCCTGAGAGGCACTACTCTCAGTTGGGTCTTACCTTTTCGTGTTCTCTGTAAGTCCAAAAAATAACGAAACACTAGCACTTGACTTTTTTGTATGCTATTTATTCTTTTTATCACTTATCACTAAGCTTATTTTTAACTTAACACGTCTATTTAGTTCTTAGGTTCTTATAATTTAGATACACGGATTTATGAGTTTGATTTTTAAAGGATTTGGAAGTAGGATGATGGTTTTGTATCACGACCCGATATGTTTAAGAATTGGTAAGAAAAATGACCCGAACTGTATGACTGGTAGTTACGAGTCTGAGATATCGAGTCGATACTGAGTTGTGAACTAGAGTGCCGCGTCATTGCACAGTGACCGATATAAATAGCCTCGAATTGAATCATTCAATTCGAGGTTCGATGAACGAAGAAAGAAACAAAACAAATTGGGAAACGCGGAAGGGAATTCCCGGACAAGTCAAGTGGCTCATGTTGCTTTGTTGCGCATACGATCGTTCGTATGGTGAAAGAAATGCAACCACAGCATAATGAGTTGGTTGACTTGTGTTAATTGGTTTGTGCACTTAGTTGCGCAATGAATGAAAAAAAATGATGAGTGACCATAAATAAACATTGTTTATTTAGGTCGGAAGTGTTGGGCATTGACGCTGGAAGTGGCGAGCTGAAATAGCAATTTGGGAGGATGTTTATTTGGGACAATCAATATGTTGTTACAAAGTTGCAACATTGATCGTAGGGTTAAACATCTTGCATACAAGGAAGAAATGGTAAAGAGGTTGTAAAGTGCTTGGTATGCATCAAGTGGTGCACTTTACAACACCTCCCCCCTTAAGAACGAAACTTGTACCTAGGATTGGTACGAGTTTCGGTTGAAGACGAAGAAGAAGACGGACCATTAATGGTTTGAGTTTTGGGTAAGGGAAGAGAACGAGAGAGATTTGATGACGATTTACGTGGAGTTAGAAAATGAGGCGAAAGATTTGTGGATGATCGTGGTTTTGGTAAAGGAAGAGGGTCAGAGATTATAACATCTTTGTGTATCTCTCTTTTGGTGGAGAGTTTTCTTAATACGAACAAAACGGCGGGCATCATTAGGAGAAGTATGGCCAAGAGAATATAAATAATAGTAATATGTTTGCTGTTTGAGGAATTTTCGATGGGGTGTGCGACTGATTGATAATTTATATCATCTAAGCTCTTACTAATGGCATTTAAGTCATCGATTTGGTTGTGAATGGTAAAGGTTTTAGATCCTATGATAGGTAGTTTAGTAAAGTGAAATTGGGTAAGGTTTGGAATTGAAACGGGAAGGGCCGAAGAAATAAAGTTGAATTTTGTATCTGTTTCGTAATTGGTTTTGGAACTAAATGACAGGTATTTTGTGTTTGCTACACAAGTTGAGTCGATTTTCAATATTCCAGTAGAATTGATGGTTAGTTGGGAGTTCGATTTTTGGCATTTTATTATCAGATTTTCAGGATATGGGGAGACAAAGAGCCAGGAATTTGATTCTGCTAGTTGCAGGAATATTGGATGAAGAATTAGCATTATCTGTATTTTACAATTATTTGATGTGCTTGGTAATGTCGAGAACAAACTAAGTTCACAAGCATTACTAAGATGCGTAAATAGAATTGGTCCATTTTGTTCGCAGATGTAATTATTTTTATGAGTGTTGAAACATTTTTCTAAATTTTGTTCTTCGTAGAGGAAGTAAGACTGTTTTTCAGAATCAATTACGAGTAAAGGCTTTTCAGGAATTATTACGGAATAAGAGTTGTTTCCAACGAGATTGGGGATACTGGTCATTTTGTAAATACTATAAGTTTTGGATGTGGTTAAGGGGATTTTCAGTAAGAAGTGTATTTTGTTATCGGCAAAATATATATGTGTTTCTAAGATATTGAATAGTTTGTCTATGTATTGTTCCTGCAAGGGGAACGGAAGACGGTTGTCTTCTGGAAGGAAAGACTGAATTTTTCTAATTTCTTCAGTTAGTTTAGTAGGATCAATTAAATACGGATGTAGCTTCCCATGGGCTGCAGAATAAATAGATTCTAGAAGATGACTTTTTGTTGAGTAATAGTATTCAGATAAGGAGTTGAACATGGTAAAAAGATCAGTCAATTGCATAAATGATTCGGTTATATGGAGGTTGTCATTTTGATTATGGTGAATTTTCTCTATGTATTGGCTAGTTTTTTCGAGTTTCTCTCTTAGTACTGATAACTGGTCGTTCGTAAAATTTAATTGATGTATTATATTTTTTGATACTGAAATTTGCTTTTCGTAAAGTTTAAAGGCATGGTTTTGTTGTTGGTCTAAGGTGTTTATATGTTTAGAAAACATTTTTGCATCGTCATCGTCGAGGGTTCCAAACAATTGCTTAGAAATCGTCCCAACGACATTTAAAAGCCCTCGTTTTAGTAAACGTGGTTTTGCTGTAGTGCCAAGATATTTATTTATAATTATATCTTGTTCATTGAGTCTGTCTAGGATCAGGGAGGATTGTATAGGTAAAGTAGAGCATTGGTTTAGGGATTCATGAGATGATATAAATCGTTCACATAGGACTAATATTTGTTCATGATATTCGGTGATGGCTTTGTATTGCACATCAAATTCGCTTAGGTTAGAATATATAACTAAGTTCCAATGGTTCGAATAAAGCTTGAGATTTCCAATATTCTCGTAATAAAATCCAGTTTTGTTCTGTAGCTCGATGATTTCATATGTGGTGACGGGTTGGTTATACAGGGCCATTGGAGTGGTTAAGTACACGAAGGTACTGAGAGTGAAGATGAACACATAAGGTTTGTCCATTTCTGGGAAGAGAAAAGAAAAGAAATAATATAGGAAAGGATTTATTATTAACCGGAAAACAGTTTAAGTCTATTGTTGTGAACTTTAAGAGTTCGGTTCTTGTATTTAATTACGGAATTTACTCCAGTTGAGGAAATTATTTCATATGGACCATTCCATATAGGAAGTAACTTTTTATTTTTGTTCTTAGGACAACCTTCGTTTTTAAGTAAAACATGGTCTCCTTCTGAGAAAGTTACAGGGTTTTGCTTCTTGTCGTATTGAATCTTGGAAGATTCTTTGCTTTTAAGTAGTTTTTCTCTGGCAATGCGATGAGAGTGTTGTAACCGTGATTTCAGTTCATTCGCGTATAAATCATAGTTATAACAAATTTCCGGGTTTTTTGTTAAGCTAGTAGGAAGTTCAACTTGTCTTCCAAAAACTAACTCGAAGGGAGTAAAAGCAGTAGAAGTATTAGGGGTAGTATTATGTACAAAAACGGCATATTTAATCCAAGAATCCCAATCGTCTTGAGATTTGTTAATGAAGCAGCGGAGATACTCCACGAAGTTTCGGTGACTTCGTTCACAAGATCCATTTGATTGAGGTCGGTAAGCTGTTGTTTGGAGTATAGTGATCTTTAAAAGTTTGCAAACGCTTTTAAATATGTCACTAAGAAAGTTTTGACCTTGGTCAGATAAAGCATATTTAGGAGTACCGAAGCGAAAGATTATTTCTTTGACGAATGCTTCAGCGATAGTATTAGCTTCCTGATTTGGTAATGGAATAGCATCGGTGTATTTAGTTAAATCATCGATGAAAGTTAGGAGGTATTTGTTTTGGTTAGAAGTGGTAGGATATGGGCCAACGATGTCAATGGATATCTTTTCAAAGGGATACTTTGCGGTAGAAGTTATTACCATAGGTTCCATGGTATATTTGGTGACTTTGTTTTTCTGACAAAGTTTGCATTTTTTGATATATGCTTTTATATCTTGGAACATATTTTTCCATTTGTGGTATAATTTTATCCGTTTGAAGGTTCGGTTGACTCCACAATGTCCTCCAATGGGATTTAAGTGGAATTCCTTAAGTATAATCTGGATTTCTTCCGGAGTTGGCTCGCGACTTAAGGAAGGAATAGTTAATGGATTAGTGATTGAAGAAGAAGTACATGGATCCGGAGACGAGGTAGTAAAAGGATTTGGCGACGAGGTAGGAGACGAATTAGTAAGAGACGAACTGGTAGACGGATTGGAAGAAGAATAGGTAGATGAACTAGTAGGCGAATTGGAAGAAGAATCGGTAGGTGAACTAGTAGGCGAATTGGAAGAATTAGTACACGAGTTAGTAAACGAATTAGTAGGAGATTTGGTACACGATGTAGTAGGCGAGTTAGTACAAGAATTGGTACACGATTTAGAAGGTGATTTGGAAGAAGATATAGTAGACGAATTAGTAGACGATGTAGAAGGCGAATTTGCAGATGATGTAGTAGACGAATTAGTAGACGATGTAGAAGGCGAATTTGCAGATGATGTAGTAGACGAATTAGTAGACGATGTAGAAGGCGAATTTGCAGATGATGTAGTAGACGAATTAGTAGACGATGTAGAAGGGGAATTTGCAGATGATGTAGTAGACGAATTAGTAGACGATGTAGAAGGCGAATTTGCAGATGATGTAGTAGACGAATTAGTAGACGATGTAGAAGGCGAATTTGCAGATGATGTAGTAGACGAATTAGTAGACGATGTAGAAGGCGAATTTGCAGATGATGTAGTAGACGAATTAGTAGACGATCGAAGAGTCATTTTAGGAATCCTGCTAAGGCAGTCGGCGTTCGTATTTTGTTCGCCTTTTTTGTGAATAATTTCATAATCGAACTCTTCGAGTTGCAAGCGATATCTCATTAGTCTGGAACTAATGTCTTTGCAATTATGGATATAGATGAGTGGCTTGTGATCTGTGATAAGGAGGAATTTTCTTCCATACACATAGGGACGGAAATGCCGGACTGACCAAACAATGGCAAGCAATTCCTTATCTGTAGTGGAATAGTTCTTCTCGCTCTTATTCAGCGTGCGAGAGGCATATGCGATAGGCAAGTCATTTCCTGGCTCACCCTGAGAAAGCACACTACCAATAGCAACATCACTAGCATCTGTTGTTAGAATAAATTTTTGTGTAAAATCGGGATATTGAAGAAGGGGTGGATTAATAAGTTTTTCTTTTAATCCATGAAAGGAATTAGTACAGAGAGGAGTCCAGTCAAATGGAACATCCTTGCGGAGAAGATTGGTAAGGGGTTTAGAGATTTTGGCGAAGTCTTTGATGAAACGGCGATAATATCCAGCAAGACCCAGAAAACTTTTTATGTCTTTGGCGTTTTTGGGTTGAGCAAAGTCTTTAACACACTGGATTTTCTGAGGATCAGGTTTAATACCAGATTCATTTATTATATGTCCCAAGTAAGTGAGTTCTGATCTCAGGAACTGACATTTCTCGGGTTGCAGTTTGAGGTTATGAATCCTCAAACGATCAAAGATTTCGACCAATTTGGAATTATGTTCTTCCAACGTTTTCCCATAGACCACGATGTCATCCATGTATACGAAGGTTTTGATACCCTGAAGACCAGTCAAAACATTATTCATTAACCTTTGGAAGGTAGCGGGGGCACCTTTTAATCCATAAGGCATTCTAATGAACTCGTAATGACCAAACGGCGAAGAGAAGGCTGTCTTCTCTCTATCTTTGGGTTTAACCTCGATTTGATGGAATCCACTAGCGAGATCTAGGGTGGAAAAGAATTTGGAACTCCCTAACTGATCTAAGATATCAGTTATATTGGGAAGTGGGTAAGCATCACCGACTGTTTTGTCGTTGAGCTTACGGAAATCGACTACGATTCTCCACTTCTTATTACCATTCCTGTCGGGCTTCTTAGGCACAACGATAAGAGGAAAATTCCATGGACTATTCGATGGTTGGATAATATTATCGTCCATCATCTCATGAATTTGTTTATTTACCTCATGGCGCTGAGCTTCAGGTAACCTGTAAGGTTTGATATAAGAAGGGGTAGAATCTGGGGTATGGATAGAATGTTGAACGGACGTAGTATGAGTTAATTTATCCCCTTTTAGGTAGAATAAATCACTATACAGAAGACAAAGATTTAGAATAGAGTCTCGTTCATTTTTAGTCATGTGGTCAGTTATGACTAATTCTTTGATGGCTTGAATTCTATCATAGGTAGAAGGATATTGTTGAATTTGGAAGATATGGTAATTAGAAGCATCATCAAAGATTAGTTCGTCTGTGTTAAATTCAATGGGGAACTCAGATGAGTTGACCACTGATATGTAAGAGATAGTACTATTGGCAGGAGTAATACTATTGCCAATATATAATCCGTTGGGAAATTGTTGAGCTAAGCATATTCTGTCAGCTTTAGCTTCCTTTAGTACAGGAAGTAAGATTTCTGTTCTAGCAGGAATCTTAACGAAGTTGGAAGGGATTAAATCATATTCGATGATATGTTTTCTAGAAAAAAGAGTTAGAATTTTAGTGCCATAATTAATTTGAGCTTGATGATCATCGAGGAAATTATTACCAATGATTCCATCAGTAACAATTGGAAAGTTCCGGTCTACTACATGAAATGGATACGTGATGGTGATGTTTAAGGGTAAGTTTATGTTCAAGTAAACGACTCCCTGGGTTAATATAATGGATTCAGTAATTCCAGACAAAGAATGAATTATAGAAGAGTCGATTGCTACTTCTGGCTTTAGTTTGTCGATTTTGATTAGACAGATTTCACTACCACCATCGATGAGGAATTTGGAAGGATTAGGATTTAGAAGAGTTGATGAAGAAATCTCAATAGAGTCTACACGACTAACTTTGCTATTGAGATTGATATGGAAGATGTGGCGAGGAGAATTTAATAGTTGGTCCGGACCCTGCCACTGGTTCCGGCCTCCGTGTGGTTTTCCGAATGTTGATTATGATTCGGAGGAGGATGATTCCGATTCTGAGGTTGAGAGTTTTGAGGTTGAGAATTTTGTGATTGAGAATTTTCTTGACGGCGTCTATTATTATATTCTCTTTTCCTACACTCTTGGATATGATGTCCCGGGTTTTTACAGTAGTTACACGTTACAGTGACTGTTCTCACTTCACCTTTTATCACGGGTAATTTGTCTTTATTTTGCTTCGTATAGCATTGGTTTATTGAGTGACCCGGCTTTTTACAATAAGCACACGTAGTCTTAGTAGGTACAGGTTTACTGTGGTTTGTATAGTGAGGGGGGAAGGAGGAGGAGGATTTCTCCTCTTCTACTGCTGCTTCCACAGCTTCTGATAAAGTTTCGAATCTGGAGGCTTTAATAATCAAGCTGAATTTTTAGACCCCTTTCAAAGCTTTTTAAGGCAGTTTTCGCATTTAAACTTTGTATGCACTCGGAATTTTCGGTGCCCTCACTGGCTATACAGGCGTCATTTAAGTTCGCTAGGGTTTGCTCAACTCTGTTCGCATAATTTCGTACAGACTCAGACGGTTTTTGAGTGATTTGGATTAATTCCACTTGTAGTTGCGATAACGACTTCGTTTCTAAGAATTGATTTTGGAGTTTTTCTTTTAAAGCATCCCACGTATCAAATTCGGAATATTTGACGATGTTGTACGCGGGACCACTTAATTTGTTTTTAATTATTGTAAGGAGTATAGGTAAATCGGCTGCGGAGGTTTCTTGTGCTATTAGCTCACAGGCGTTTACAAATTTGTGAAGTTGTGATCGCGCCCCATCAAACTCTGGGATGAGTTTGAAGGCAAAGGATCTATCTAGTTTTGGGGCCATGTTAAGAATAGAGTCGGAGTTGGGTTCAGAGGAAGAGTTGTGGACAGTGCTGGAGTCTTCTGATTCAGCGATAGATACTAGGCTATCTTCTGAGGACATAGGAGGACAGAGGACAATTGACTTAAACTAGTGACATAAAAGATGTTATATTTTAAGAGGTAATGGATTCAATATACTTAATACTACTATAATATTATTATAATTATAAAAGAATTGAGTAGAGAGAATGAAAGAGAGAAAAAAAAAAAAAAAAATCTTAATATTATTTACTCGTGGATTACTGGAACTTCAGCGGCTGGATCTGGTTCAAGAGGATGATGGTGATGATTGCTGCCGTCAATGGAAAAAGGTTTTTGATTTTTTAGTCTTTTTTATTTTTGCACTTATAGTCTTATGTTCTTTTTTTTTTTCACTGTATTTTGGTGTTTCGTTTATTCACTTTTAGTTTTATTTATTTATTTCACTGGATAGTCTCTCTTTTTTTTATGGTATTGTTTCACTGAGATTAATTAGCGTCTTTTGGACTTTTTAACACTTTTTAGGCAGACCCCACATCTGACACCAAATTTCTGTTGTGCTTTTTGTCTTTTATCCTGAGAGGCACTACTCTCAGTTGGGTCTTACCTTTTCGTGTTCTCTGTAAGTCCAAAAAATAACGAAACACTAGCACTTGACTTTTTTGTATGCTATTTATTCTTTTTATCACTTATCACTAAGCTTATTTTTAACTTAACACGTCTATTTAGTTCTTAGGTTCTTATAATTTAGATACACGGATTTATGAGTTTGATTTTTAAAGGATTTGGAAGTAGGATGATGGTTTTGTATCACGACCCGATATGTTTAAGAATTGGTAAGAAAAATGACCCGAACTGTATGACTGGTAGTTACGAGTCTGAGATATCGAGTCGATACTGAGTTGTGAACTAGAGTGCCGCGTCATTGCACAGTGACCGATATAAATAGCCTCGAATTGAATCATTCAATTCGAGGTTCGATGAACGAAGAAAGAAACAAAACAAATTGGGAAACGCGGAAGGGAATTCCCGGACAAGTCAAGTGGCTCATGTTGCTTTGTTGCGCATACGATCGTTCGTATGGTGAAAGAAATGCAACCACAGCATAATGAGTTGGTTGACTTGTGTTAATTGGTTTGTGCACTTAGTTGCGCAATGAATGAAAAAAAATGATGAGTGACCATAAATAAACATTGTTTATTTAGGTCGGAAGTGTTGGGCATTGACGCTGGAAGTGGCGAGCTGAAATAGCAATTTGGGAGGATGTTTATTTGGGACAATCAATATGTTGTTACAAAGTTGCAACATTGATCGTAGGGTTAAACATCTTGCATACAAGGAAGAAATGGTAAAGAGGTTGTAAAGTGCTTGGTATGCATCAAGTGGTGCACTTTACAACAATATCATCACCACCTCCGTGGTTACCTTACGCCGGTTACTATTGAGAGGTAACTCCTTAATGTTAATGTCACACCAGCTCCCTTTGCTTCACTGGTCACACCGCACCATCGCCACAAAAAGTAATTCCCTAGCCGATCATAGCTATTCAATCAACACTTGAATCGGATAAGTTAAGCACATTTTTATTTCACTTAAATGTTCTTAAAGTTAAGAACCGGCTACTAAGCCGCTCCAAATTTGCATTAAATTTATACGGATTAGTGTTAATACCTCACACCATGAGGTCTTAATCAGAATAACAGGTTATAAATTTTCTTAGATCTGGGGATACCGATTATACCCCAAGGAATTTACTTATATAATGAAATGTCAAGCCTTAAATATAGTTCGGAAGTAATTCTTCCTCTGTTTGAAGAGACCTCCCACAGCACCTTACGCTACACAGTATCTACTAAAATTTAATGGTTGATGCCAAAAGAATAATACCTTAAGGTTATCACTTACGTAAAGTTCGATTAAATCGAGGTAGAAATATATATAGGTGGATGTCCTTTTTACTTGCTGACTCCGGCTTGTGCGCACAACTCGTTGTCTGCTTGATCTGGACTTAGCTGTTGTAAAGAAGTTATTAAGTATATGTATTATGTATAATTCAAATGGCATTACCTGTTTTACAATCTTAATTCAACCTGAAACTATTTCTACTCTATAAGATTAAATATTATACTATGCTTACATACTAGATGTCGCGGATGGTTGAAGAATTTTTCTTCGTCGAAAAGCTGGGTGTGGAAGAATTTATGTTCTTCGTTGTAAATCGGGTCGTGGAACGCTGGTGGTTGCACTGTCTGGTGGTTGAACTGGCTGGTGGTGGACGAAATTGTTATTCGTTGAAGTAACTCTGGTGATGGATCTGGCTGGTGGTGAACGAAATTGTTTTTCCCCGAGTCTATGCTGGTGAATGAAAGTCAGGTGGTTGAACTGGCTGGTGGTGGACGAAATTGTTTTTCGTTGTTGTAACTCTGGTGATGGATCTGGCTGGTGGTGGAGAAAGGTTTTTCCCCGAGTCTATGCTGGTGAATGAAAGTTAGGTGGTTGAACTGGCTCCCACGTGATGAGAACCAACGATACCCGTGACTGTAATCTAAAATGGGCAGGCCGGGGTAATTTTCACACACACTCATCTAATAAATTAAATCTCAATAATTACCTGGGATTTTATTCTAAGACGCTTGGTCTGATTAATCCTTTTGCAGTGTAGGAGAAAATGTAAGATTTCTCTGATTTTTGCCGACGGTGCCGTGCGCAGTGTCTAATGGCCTCTTTCCTGGAGTAGTGACGCCCGGGCGAGGTTTCTCTTTGCCTAGTGCAGTGGTTACCTCCCCGCAGTATTGAAAAATACTTTTTCCGCTTAGCTTTACACTATATGAACAAATAATAAAATGTTTATTTTATTTCCTTGCTTCTAGCAAGGCGTCAACGTCCCGCAGTATTGAACAATACTTTTTCCGCTTAGCTTCACACTCTTAAGCCTAGTATCCTGCTCGCGCTTAAATTTATCTCCCATACAAAAATGTCTACAAAGATAAAATTTAGCGAAAGCATTTAGCAAAGCAGTATCCTGTTCGCCTGCTAAATTCTTAATTTCACATAGATGGGCCACACAAAATGTCTGCTCGGCGAATGACAGGTCTCCACTTATTTAGCTCGCGAAAGAATTGCCTGGTACATTAAATCGGAGATAAATTTTGACAGTTCGTTCGGAAGTTTGTGGTTTGTGCTGTGTTTGTGGATGAAAACGAATTAAATTAAATTAAAAGGAAAGTTTTATAGTTCCGTGTTTTGCTCGTCGCGTGCGTTCGGTTCGTTTTATCGTCCGCATTTTAATTAAATAAAATGCGTGAAAGTTTTAACACGAGTGCATGTTTAAACTAATCATTTATATCACAAACGGAAAGAGTTCAACTTATTGCAAACAATTACACAACAAAATAAAAGAAAATTGATTAAAAATCGGCAAAGCAAAGCCAGAAAATTGTATTTTTTTATTATATTTCGGAACTAAATTCGAATTAGACTGTTGTCACCGTCGTTGTTTTGTGCGCGTTGCAGTAGCAGAAACAAAACATTGACCCCTAATTTTTGAAGAATGCAGCCGCATACTTTTAAATTTAGATTCACAGGCGACGACTAAAAGTGAGTTTTCCTCTTCCGAATTTCGTTTCTTTTTTTCGTTTAGTTCCCAGTTGATTTTAGCTTGAGTGGCAGAAGGAAAACAAACAAAAATGCTTCAGAATCGCTTGAGTGTACCATTTTCGCAAGACAATCCACTGTGGTTGTCTTGGCATGATTCGCATTTGATACCCACGTTAAGTCCTTTTATTTTAGCAACATGATTGGAGTTGAATACATATTGCTGCATGTGTCGGAACCAATTTTATATGTCATTCGAAAACAACATCATCATAGTCCAACTGAGGCAACTCCACTAGCTGATTACTACATCATTGCGGGCATGGTATATAAGGCGCCAGATCTAGCAAACGTAATCAATTCCAGAATTGTAAGTGCAACTTTATGCTACAATCAGCACGTGCTAAAAGATATTTTCTAATTTAAGCTCTCAACGGTGACTAATCTTCAATCGGCATTTGAAGAAGCAAGTAGCTACTCACGCTATCATCCCAACAAGGGATATACGTGGGACTTTTCATCAAATAAAGTTTGTAAGTAAGAAAGTCAAAATCTCAATAAACAAATTTCAACGACTTCTATCCCTCTCAGTATCTGATAAATCAAAGGCTGCCACTAAAAAAGATTCGTCACAGACGAAAGATGAGACCGGAACTATATTTCAGATGCAGCGTGTTGATATGCTGCTGGTTGAACTACTTCGTAAATTCCCACCTCCAATTCCTCCGCAAATTCATCAACAACAACAGCAGCAGCACCAGAACATGCGTCCTGACGGCCAAGAAGGAATGCAACAAATCCAACAAGAAGCGAACCCTAACAATGCCAGTTTGGCTGAAGCAAGTCCACCCCCAACCCAGGGCGTTCAAGATATAAAAGTGGAGAACCCTGATATGAAACCGCCGCCGGAGAAAAAAATGAAGCTCCAATAGAGTATACGAGTATAATATGTACGTTAAGAAATAATAATTTTATTTTATATATCTGTCGCCTTGTATTTGTTCTGATGGAAGTAAGTTACAACTTTTAACATCGAGACTGTACCGAGAGATAGGTGATGCGTTTTTCGGTGGGGTGATCTGAAAACACTCTTTGCTGAAGCGCTAACGCTCATGTGTTATGCCATCTAGTCTTCAGTAGTCAGGCTTATTGCGAAGATCAATCGACAATTGATAATTGACTAATTTCAATGTGTGCTATTGAGCCTTATTGTGAAGATCAATCGACAGTTTTCTGTCAAATTTGGATAGAGTACTAAAAAAGCTTCCAGAGGATATAGTCGAAGAGCTTGGCATCAGTTTCCAGCAACAGGCAGTTGCTGCTCTTCGTGTGCATAATGCAGGAAAATCCAGAGGACCAGGAAATTGAACACTTAAAAGTTTTTGAATTGTTCAATGAATCTCTAAAAAATAAAAGTGCATTATAATAATTGTCTTATGTTTTAGAATAGTTCTTATTTTTATTAACAATTTTGGATTTATGTTAGCCTTTTTGCCAACCTAGACAGGATATTGAAGCAGCTCCCAGAAGAAGTTGTTGAGGAGTTAAGCCTTTCGTTTCACCTGCAGGCATTGGTAGAGCTGCGGAAATTAAAAATAAAATAGATCCAAACATTTTAGACATTGTTTTTTATTCAAAAAATGCAGCTTTCTGCTGCCATGGAATAGATCCAATAGGCGAGTTTACAAACTCTTTATTTTATTTCTAGTGCATTTCCCGTCATTGCTTTGTCTTCCTGCATTCGATGGAAGAATGCAGTTACATAATGCGGATTCCGCGACGGTTTTTCTCCACTCGCCTCTGACTAAGCATCCAGTACTGTCATAATAATCAGCGAATCGCGGCGGACAATAAAGCAAATAGGGATTTACGCGAATAGAAGGAAAAGTCCGCCTTCTTCTTGCTACTATAGCAATTATTTGAGCTGCTGCGCTTATTATAACATCTTCTTCAATGTTTTGGTTATTCATTGTACTTTTTAATATTTCCTTTTCTTTTAGTCAAAAATTTTACATATAAATATTTACTGACATTTGTCAAGAACATATGGTTTTTCTCCACCTATTTAATGTGTCACAAATTTAGCAGCCATTTATCTGCGCTGTGGAGAGAATTACTGCTGCTAAATTTTAGCGCGAGCAGGATACTGGGCTTTACAAAGGAATAAACGTTTTATTAATTTTCATTGCTTCTAGCAATGGCGGCACCGACCCGAAACTCTCATGAAAGTAGAAAAAGAAAACGTCCAATAGCGTCGTGTCTTTTATAGTTCTTTCTGATGTTTCGTTCGCACGATTTCCTCCGTGAAGTTGGTCACGATTGCACCGATTTACAGCGGAATCATTGGGTTACAGTGAACATGTTGTACAGTACGGTGCGAAAAGATTTTAAAGGCGCACGCTACAAGAGCTAGAAAAAGTAAAAGTGCAGTTTTATATGAAAGCGCGTCTATCTAACCTCTCAAACGACTGGTGTGAATATAAAAGAGTAAGGAATGCTTATATAAATAATTTACAAATAGCTAAAAAAAGGTTCACGTGCAATAAATTAAATAAATGTTCTAGTCAAAAAGAAATGTGGAAAGTTTTAAAAACATTAGTGTTAAAAAGGCAAAACGAAGAAATAAAAGAAGTTCAATTCCAGAACAAAATTGAAAGCAACCCGTTTACAATAGCGAATAAATTTAACTTATACTTTATTGAAAGCGTTAATAATATAAGCAATTCGATAAGTTCGAGTAGTTTTAGAGACACTGATCTAATTGAATTAGAAACGACTTTTAAATTTAAACCCATAACGTTAAACGATCTTTGGCTGGTGTGCAACACATTAAACAAGAAAAGAGACTTTTCGAATATAAACATTCAAATATTAAAAGACTGCTTTAACGTAACTCGTCCATTGATCCTGAAAATTATTATTCTTTCATTTTGTACAGGAGTGTTCCCAAAAAATTTAAAAGAATCTTTAGTTATACCTATACCCAAAGAATGTAATACAACTCAGTCTGATAAGTTTAGACCTATAAATATGGTTTCGGTTGTTGAAAAGATTATTGAAAAGGTGACATACGATCAACTATTTAAGTATATTTTGTAACGTAAGCAGTAGGTTTATTTCGACAGTGCGTAGCGTGCTGAACGGTTCGTTTACAATGTGGGAGTACCCCAAGGAAAAGCTATCTTGTGGCTCCACGGTACGCGACACCAGTAAGGCACGATATCCGCGCCATCTAGTGCGGACGCACCATTCTGTCACGTCCTACAGTGACAGATCTACGAGGCCGAAGGAAGCATTGAAGCGATGATGGAAGGGTGGTTAACCCTGCGGGGAGGAAACAAAAACAACAAAAAGAACCCCTACAAGGCCATGGACCGGTCGGTCCCCTTGCGATAGTTCGGGCTTCCATCAGAAACGCCACCTGTAACAAACACCAAGGTGACAGAAGTTCTGCCAGAAGAACCCACATACTCCTTTAGCCACTTTACGCTGCCACCAGGGATTACCCTCAGCGGCTCCTCGATGCTATTGGCTCCATGCAATCTTCCGCTTTCCCGTCGCTCGTCACGACTACTCTCACCTAACCCTTCCTTGTTCCCGACCTGACCATGCGTGGAAAATATCTAGCAGTCGCTCATTCCCGGACTGCCATCGAGGGATCTACGGGCCCCCGCTTACAGGCGCTTAGGGCCTCGTCGACCGCTACTGGGAACGAAGAAGGGGTGTCCAGCCACTCGCTGCCAGGCATGACCTCCACCTCGCGCTAGCTCATCGGCGGGCGTGGATTCACGCAGCGAGCCCCGGACTGGGGTTACATTTTAGTTTTACATGCCTGTATATAGATCTATAACTGTCGCTGTACTTAGTTGAAAATAACCGCCCCTCTAGTAAACGAAGGCTAGCTGTACTGCCCCCGATAACCGCATACTAGGAGGAGGGGATGTGGGGTAACCATGCACGAGAACTCATCAGGCCCGATGATAATATCCCATGCCTAAAGATGGAATGAATGTAGCAGCTGGTTTCCGCTGAGCGAAAGTAGAAAAGAACTGAAAGGTTCGACGATAGGGGAGGAATGAGAGGAAAGATCTCCCCTGTGCTGGCCCACCCCGCCGCGCGTTCGCGCGGTCACCATGGCCGTCGCGCCGCACTGTTGGCGACGACCCCTACTTTGGAAAGGGACTGCTGTCCCTTTGTGCATCGAGGGCTCTTCTTCACTTACTTCTCTCTCTCTCACCTCATCCTCAGATATCTCCGACCCCTACCAACGATTTACGAATCCATACCTTGAATGGACACGTTAACGCAGAAAATGATGCACAGTACACACATACCTATACATCTGTACTTCAATATTTATTCATGCTTAAACTTATCTTAATCATTTAACAAGGGTGGTTACTTAATCTAAATGTAAAGTAATGCCGAACGACGGCTCGCTTCTAGGCTTATCGGAAGGATGTCGCCGAGCGAACTAAATCTAAACAAAGTCGAACAACGACTCGCTTCTAGGCTTATCGGAAGGTTTTCGCCGAGCGAACTAAATCTAAACAAAACGGAAGATAAAACGTAGCTTAACTGCTAGATGAAACAACACTATTGTCACTGGACTTAAGCCCGGACTATACCAGAAGGGTATAACACGTCAATGGATAAAACAAAAAGAAAAGATAGGGACGGGCTACAGTCCGCTTGGGCGAACTGTTGGATACCCTATTCTTATTCCTATCCCTCATAAGTGGGCGTGACAAAAGTCTAACTATGGTTGAATTGTTAGGAACGCTCTACATATTTTGTTATATAACATTTAAAGGATTTTATCAAAAAAAAAAACGCTCCCTAGCTCAAACTTGGGTGTTTCAATAAAATTGTTTTATTTAATTGTGGGCGTGTCAGTAGGCGGATTTTAAAAAAATTAACACATGAGAATAAAGGGCTACTAGAGAGTATATATTATAAATTTCAGCTCCCTAGCTCAAACTTTGAATTTTCAAAAAAAAAAATTAATTGTGGGCGTGTCAGTGGGCGGATTTTGAAAATATTTACACATGAGCATAAAGGGCCCATAGAGAGTATATACTATAAATTTCAGCTCCCTAGCTGAAACTTTGGATTTTCAAAAATTAATATACCCTTAGAATAGGGTAAAAAAAAATTATTTTATTTATTTGTGGGCGTGTCAGTGGACGGATTTTGAAAATTTTTTATCCCGAGCAGTTTTAGGGGTCATAGATCATATATAAAAAATTTCAGCTTTCTAGCTCATCGATTTTTTGCAAAATTTGGTTATTTTGAGTTTGTGGGCGTGTCTGTGGGCGGATTTCAAAAATTCGTAAACTTGATTATTTCGGGACCCTAGAGAGTATATGGTTAAAATTTCAGCTCTCTAGGTCCAGTTTAAAGGCCTAATTTTTGGCTACAGACGGACGGACGGACATGGCTAGATCGACATTACTATCGATGCTGATCGTAAATATAGTAACTTTTAGGGGTCTACGGGCAATATTAAGGTATGTTACAAACTATGCGTCAAAATTAATATTTCCTTAGAATAGGGTATAAACACGAACGCAATAAAAGTAATAATAAATGAAAAATTACTGAAGTCGTTACGAACGAAGATAACACTGACTTTGCAATGTGCGTGGCATATAGAATCGATCCATGTAATGGGATCGAGGGACCTGTGACTCTGATCGCTGACTTCGGGTTTTAGAGTAATCCCGATCCCGACTCAGCTCGTGAATGAGCTCTCTTTGAGCAAAAGGAAAAATAAAATCCAAACACGATCTTCGCTTTTAATTTACCAAACACTGACGAGTTTAGACCTTGTTAATACCGAATCTGTCGAATACGCGTCGTATATCGCTGTATATATATTAGCATGTACTCAGGTTAGTTCTTAATAACCCAAGAACCTAGATGTCGATATATTCGTTCTACCAGGTGTGAATGCGTAGGGGGGGGGGGATAAACGCGAGATGATATGTAAAGGTAT
Source organism: Portevinia maculata (assembly GCA_949715645.1). Taxonomy (NCBI): domain Eukaryota; kingdom Metazoa; phylum Arthropoda; class Insecta; order Diptera; family Syrphidae; genus Portevinia; species Portevinia maculata. Next base: position 78,912,842 of record OX454527.1, on the reverse strand, counting down.
ATTTGTGTATATATTGCCTCCTCGATGTGCGCACAGCGATGATTTGCTCCTGTACCTGTAGAAAATTGTTTTGATGTTAAGATTAACCGCGCTACTAATACCACCTTGTCCTATACGACATCACTCCATGTTAGAAATAGCACAAAAAGGCTATACCGATTGCTTTACTTTACGTTTGCGGAGGTCAATGACCCCTGCAGACTAGATCACGTCGATATGACTTAATTTACCCACCCGAACTGGGAGTAGGTAACACTTCTAAGCACGTTTAGGAAGGTGAAACACAATTGCACTACTGTACCCTTCCGTATCTTTAAGACACTTTGATATTCCGTGTGGGAAATGCACTATATGAACTGCGAAACAGGTGCATTTAAATGTACTTGGCTGGCACGATTCCGTGAAGGAATTTTAGCGAAAATTATGTTGCCGTGTAGGATTTCACGTATCAAACCTGTGCTATGGTGCGTTAAGCGATAGCTGGAGCGATGTAACACTCGCGACTCGGTTACACAAACAGGTTTCGCTGAATGAAAAACGAACACCGTAATGATACTATGGCTTCGCGGATAAGATTATCGCGAACCGAAGACTTCGAATACTCGAAAATATTCCGCTGGTTGACGCGAAGATTGAAAAAAATCGAGTTAACACTTCCGCTTTGTTATACTACGAGTAATATCTATATATGTATAATTAATTATAAAAGAAAATCTGAGGACGGGGCTGTTACTCGTAAGCAGTCCCCGATCCGAGTAACACTAGATAATAGCACAGAAAAAGGTACGACTGCCTACTACACTGCCCGTGGAACGGGTCTTTACAGGGGGCTGGTGGTTCTGCTGCTGTTTGTTCTGCTTCTGGTGAATCAGCTGGTGGTACTGCTTCTGGTAAATTTGCTTATGATGAAGTTAATGCGATGCGGCCGAAATTTCCGCGCTGCGCTGTGCCGACCTGGGTTGGAAATTGCACTGTCTCGCCACTGTGGTCGAGCATCTGCACTTGCTGATGCTGAGTATCCCCGTGCTGAGGTGTAGCACGCCTGAGCCGCCGGTCGATGCCGTGCTGTTGGCCGTATAGCAGGCTCGTGGGCGCTGACAGAATCTAGATTTCATGAAGAAAAAAAAAGTATTTGCAGTCAGGTTAGGCTGCTATGCATACGCGAATATGAGCATACTTACACGTGTCGTCAGCGCAATGGCTTGAGTGATGACGTCCGATGGGACGAGTGCTTGAAGACTCGTTGACTTGTGAAGTCCTCGTGGGACGTTCCAGGCGATCCGGTCCGTGTCGCTCCTTGGGAAAGTGTTTCCTCCGTATGGAGATGCGTTTCTACCCAGAGAGCGGTACGGCACGGCGCCGAAAGGAACTTGTCCAACTCAGGACGAATGCCGTTGGTGAAACTCGCGGAATAATCGCGGTCGCTGGTCGCAAATAATTTAATTTGGACGATGATCGTCCTTTCCTTCGATGCTGCGTCTCCTGGACGGTGGATGGATCGCGATTTGGGGGGATTGCTTCCCAATTGTTTCTCCAATTCCTATTTGTAAGTCCAGGAATTTCCCGGTGACACTTCTTTCAGGAATTTCGGTCTCTGACTCACGGGTAGCGTTTGTTATGCACTCACAGAGAAACTTAGTGTGGCCTCATCTTGCTGTTGTAACGGCAAGTCTTTTCGCTGTCTGCGATCCATTGTTTATATGTTAAAATTTACGGAGGAAAATACTTCTAGACTGTTGTCCAATTCGGCTCGGGTTTGTTTCTGAAATTCTGTGAAGTAAACGGCATTGCTCCTTTGAAAAGTCCACCTTATCACCCGGAATCAAATGGACTCGCGGAAAGAGGTGTTCAAACCATTACAAATATTTTGAAAAAATGTTGGGTAGAAAAACCACGTACAAAAAATGATTTTCAGAGAATCCTTAGCTCAGCCTTGTTTAATTATAGGAACACACCGACAACAACCACAGGAGTTGATATAAATATAAAACTAATCCCCTTTATTAATTACAAAGTGTCGTCACTTAACTTATGTATTAAGTGGTAACCCTTTTCCAGGTTCCATTAGACGATTGGTTGTCAAAATGTTTGTGTAACTTAGATTAAGTGAGTAAGTGTACGACGGCTAACGAATGAAGACTTATTGAATAAAGATAATAGAATTAAAGAGAAACGCGTGTTTTATTAAAAGACCGGAGGATATATCAGTTTGCATCAACTGCAGTCAGGGAAAATTCGTTTTCCCTATCATGCTGTTGTGAGGATAGGCGAGTGGTAATTGAGCTTATTGGAGTGGAGAACTTCTGGTTCAATGCGTCTAGGTCAATATTTTCTTCACAAGCTGAGGTAATTTTCTTGTTTAATCCAATATTGCGGACTTCATTCCACAAAAACTTAGAAGAGCGATCGGAACTGAATTTATTATTATAATAATCAAATTTAGCTGATCGAATAAGCATAGTAACATGATTACGGTATGCTTTGAAAACTCTAAGCATTTCTGCACAGCCGAAACGTTTCCAACGACGGTATAAGAGATCTCTCCTTTTGATATATATAATTTCTATTTTGATTTTCAAGCCTATTGCCTCTTGAATTACTTTCTTGGATTGGGCTCGTGGATCTTTCTTCGAACTTATTTGTACCTTGTTTAGGTATTGCTCCTGTACTAATCTGAAAATCCCTTATTTTTTGTATCGCCTCTTTCACCGAAGGTAACTCTTTTTCGGCGAAGTTTCCCTCTTCTTTGATTACTTTTAAAAATGGTTTTCTACTAAAAATTTTATTATCGTAATATATTAGGTATTCCTCTTCAATGCCTTTCTGACTTACTTTTTCGTTATCTAAAATTTACCCTAGCGTTAAACAAATTGTGCCTCCACCTTCTTTTGCAATGCAAGTGAATGTCCTGCGTAAAAATTCTTCCTTAAATTCGTACTCGCTTTGTGAATAAGCCATTTTTACTTTACTTTATAGATCTTTTGTGCGAAAATTTAAGTACAGTATGTTCTGCCTATATAATATATATTTATGTAGGTATCTCTATTTTGATAATTTTTTATTTATTTTTATTTGTTTATTTTTTTTTTTTTTTAAATCAAGCGCTGTTCCTTCCGTCTTGTGCCTCTCTTAGGATTAATTTGATTTTATTAGCTTTATTGACCAGATCTTTGTGATATTTCAAAGCAATTTTCCCGTTTGTACAATATTCTAGTTTTTCATGTTTTTTTTTCTTTAAAATTATGTTTCTTCTAATTGTTTTTTTTCGAGGCACTTTTTATAACTTAGTATCACAATAAAAAAAAAAATAAAAAAACTTACAATAAAATTTGCATTTTCTGTTGGCTTGTGGACTTCCTTGAGGTGGTGTATTACAGATGTTTCGCTTGTTTCCGTTGCTGCTGGGGAAGATGTCGGAGATGTAAGCCTCCTTATCCTTGTTGCCTTTTTTATCTTTACTTCTTTTTTTTGTTTCTGTGTATAATAAGTGACCAAGAAGTTTGAACTTTTTCACTTTTTCTTTGTTTTTTTTTTATTTACACTTAAGGTTCTAGTAAAAAAAATTTCGAATACTCGATACACTCAAAGATTTTAGAGTTGTATCTCGACTAACTTTGTGTGTGTCTTTTTTTTTATTATTAATATTAACTGAGATGCAAATACGAGATTCGAGTATTTGACTGTGACCGAATTCGCGATAAACCTAGAGAATTTAAGGTTTTATCTCGGAAAGTCGCACCGCTGCCACCAATTTGTTATGCACTCACAGAGAAAAATTTAAAGACCAAAGTCGTTAGGTTTTTTACATAAAATTGAACCGTTTATTTTGGAGTTTTACTTAAGACTAATCTATATTAGAAAAATTATCCCGAAGCAAGGGATGAAAAATTACCAACCCTATGGTATATACATACACATGGGTGTTAGACGTAAATAGATATCACAAAGAAATGTGATATCTTTCAGATGGAGGAAGTGGCATGCATAAACATTCAGCGACGTTTTCTCTAGAATTTAACCATTAGCTGTTACAAATATTCTTGCGAGATCGTTTGGTCTCCACTTGAGAAAATAAACACTTTATGAACAACACTTGAAGAGTATTGGATTACAATAATGCAAGTCCCAAACTGATGCAATGTGGGAACAAAAGAATTTAATATTTGAAGTGGACAGACAGGAAATACTGGACATGGCTATGCATAACACGTTCAGCCCATCACATTGGAAGTTTCGATTTTCTTCCGCTGGCGCATTAATCTTAGGGTGTAGTTGCAATGCGTATATTATATTATATATAGGTATATTATTATTATATTATATATTATATTATATTATATATTATAGTATATTAATGCTGATTTAGTGGCTGTCGTTAATTTCATGTGAGCGATGACAGGGTTCGTTATAATTTCACAAAATAAAATCTTATCGGAAAACTGGTCTGGGTTTCGGCCAGGTCACTCTTGTGAAACGTCTCTGAACGATTTCGTTGTGTTACTAAAAGAAGAAAGGCATGCAAATAACAAAATCATTGCAGTTTTTCTGGACTTTCAACGAGCTTTTGAGACTATAGATCGATCAATACTCATAAAAAATTGCAGAAATACGGTTTAAAAAACCTAGAACTAAGTTGGTTTAAATCCTGTGAAAGAACTCAAAGAACCAAAGTAAATAATGTGTTATTAGAAATCGGGTCAACAGTTTTCGGGGTACCACAGGGTACAATTCTCGGACCGTTGTTATTTTTATTATATATTAACGATATAACTAATGTGTTAAATCACGATATCAAGATATCATTATTTGCCGATGATGCCTTGTTATTTGTGTGCGGTAAAGACGTTCATATAATTCATGAACAAATGAAAAGTGATTTAAACAACCTTTACAAATGGCTAAATACAAATAAGCTAAAAATTAATGGTAGTAAATCGAAATGTATGGTGATTAATAGTGATTTTATTCCATATTTTGAAATCAATAATGAACAAATTGAGCAAGTTAAATTGATAAAATATCTCGGCATAATATTAGACAACAAATAAAATTTTAACGACCATTTCACATATGTTGCCAAGAAGATTTCGAAAAAAATCGGCTTTCTAAGGAGAATTCGGAAAAATATTAATACGATGTGTGCGATTAACATTTATAATACGATAATCAAATCTCACTTTGAATTTTGTTCTACCATTTTATTTATAGGTAATACTTCGGAAATAAATCGTCTTCAAATTCTCCAAAACAAGGCAATGAAAATTATTTTAAGATGCGACTTTTACACTCCAACTTGTAAACATAGACTGACTCATGCTTATGCATGTGCATGAGTGCGTAGGTTACTATAGATGTGCGCAGCATGTAACGACTAAATCGAGACATGGTTGTGGGCCACCTGTAACGTCTACGCTTCTTCCGGTCCCATGATGACAGTCGATTGTCATCCGATGACGCGAAGTCGACCTACCCCCGCATACAGGCGCTTAGGGCACGGCCGCTCCGTGGACCGTGAAGGGTTGTCCAACCACTGGCAGCTAGGTACGATGCCTCCCCGCGCTAGCTCGTCGGCGGGAGTGGGATGTTGCTACCAGCTTCGACTGGGGTTACATTATTAACGTGCCAGAATTTTTCAGATGGGGCATACCGGAGGCATACCCACATCCTAACCCTTCCTTCGACCCACAACGGACGCTGGACTAACACTGCGAAACCCTGGTCAAAGAAGAAGGAGGATGGGCCATTGTTGTATATTCGTCCGTAGGACCTGAAGTTCCTTAATATCCCCTGGATGTTAGCGATAGCGTTGAGTCTTCCTTTAACTGGAAGAAAAGCAAGGCCCCGATGCGTAATCGCCTCGGATCGGGGAGGAAGAGATGGAATATCTCCCCGTGTGCTGGCCCACCCCGCCACGCGTATGCGTGGAAGCCTTGGCCATCGCGCCGCACTATTGGCGATGGCCCCTACACTGGAGAAGGAGACAAGCCTTCCTACTCTAAGTCTAAGCCTGCTCCCGTCTAACTTCCTTCACTTACACATCCACACCTCCTCTTACCATTTTCGACACATCCCTCAAGATGGACTACCTCAAACCTCCATGGCCTGAAACAATGCGAAACCAAATACTCAAAGAATCTAAATAGGATTCCGTTCCATCACGGCTTTATTCTATTTATACATCTAGAATCTACTTAAGCTACGAAAACATTGTAAATCTTAATGTTAATTAATAACTATATATATATATATATATTTATATATATATATATATTTATATATATATATATATTTATATATATATATATATTTATATATATATATATATTTATGGATTTTCAAAAAAATTGTTTTATTTATTTGTGGGCGTGTCAGTGGGCGGATTTTGAAATGTTTTTATCCCGAGCAGTTTTAGGAGTCATAGATCATATATAAAAAATTTCAGCTTTCTAGCTCAAAATTCGATTTTTTCCAAAATTTTGTTTTTTTTAGTTTGTGGGCGTGTTCTGTGGGCGGATTTCAAAAATTCGTAAACTTGATTATTTCGGGACCCTAGAGAGTATATGGTTAAAATTTCAGCTCTCTAGGTCCAGTTTAAAGGCCTAATTTTTGCCGACGGACGGACGGACGGACGGACATGGCTAGATCGACATTACTATCGATGCTGATTATAAATATAGTAACTTTTAGGGGTCTACGGGCAATATTAAGGTATGTTACAAACTATGCGTCAAAATTAATATACCCCTAGAATAGGGTATAATAAACGCGAGAATGTACCGATGTACCCTACTGAACTTAATGCGTTAATTCTCGGAGCACGGTCTCCTTCCATAAATACGCCGTGGAGGCAGTTCAGGATGAACTTCGCTTTAGCTCTTTACGGTGCGTGTGGAACACGAAGAGAAAAACATCACGTCGAATAACTATGCGACCTAATAGTCAGGTATACTAAATTATATAATTTCTAGATATAAAGTATCTACACTATTAACTACGCGGGGATGGCTATTCCACGCTCGCACTACCACTTTTCTGCGCTGGTACTGGTGCTGCAGCTGGTGACTGATGAAAAAGAAATGTGTGCCCGTGTGTCGCTGGTGACAGTGACGGTGATGAAATTTGTGGATTCCGTTTGTCGCTGGTGACAGTGACGGTGATGAAATACATGCAGAACCGTTTGTCGCTGGTGACAGTGACGGTGATGAAATTTGTGGATTCCGTTTGTCGCTGGTGACAGTGACGGTGATGAAATACATGCAGAACCGTTTGTCGCTGGTGACAGTGACGGTGATGAACTTTGTGGAGCAGCTCTGGCCACTCTGTGGAAAAAAGGGGGGAAATGGAAGCGTTAGTATCCGCTTCTGACTGCGGGATTACTCCCGGAGATATTCTCCATTGCCATGAGAGGATGGGTGCTTACCTGGCCGTGCCTCTGCTGGTGTTGACTCGTTCGTTCGCTCGCCTCTTGCTGGCAGGTGCGTATGCTTCGCTTTTCGGACCTTGAAAAGGTCATAAAATCCGTTAGTACGGGGTGGAATAAGATCGGTTTGACCCAAACTCACCTATTCTCGTCCGTGGCGATCGCGTGATCGGCGTCCCACCACCAGCGCTGGTGTATAAGCGTCCCACGTGGCTGCGTGGCTCGAACTTCCGTTCTTTTCCCGGGACTGCTTTGTCCGGGGTACTTTTCCGAGCGCGGTCGTTGAACGCGTCGGTTTCCTTCGTCTGAATAAGCGGGATGAGCAGTGCGCTCAGGGATTTACCCTGAGTGATGGCTGGACTGCGGCGCAGCGCCTGGTGTGGAGCTGGTATTGCCAATGAACCGCGGCCCTGTCCGCATGTGCGGCTATGGCTGCCCTCGTTCGTCTTACCTCCTTCGATACTCAATTCCGGTACTGCCTTTTTATTTTATCTGGGCGTTCCCAACTCTTTTTGTTGAAAAGAATGCCTGGATGGCGATGATGGTGGAGGATTATGTTTCTCCTTCGTTCCTTTTTATATTTCCTTTTTTTCTTCTTTTTTGTGTGCGTTGCGGAGGCGAAGTCTGTTCACGATGATGTGGATGACTAAACTGACTGCCAGTTGCATTTCCTCTGAGTTATTAGGTAGTTCAGAAAAGCGCTGTGTTCAGCGAGATGCGCGCATTTCGGAATTTTGCCGAAGTGGATGGGTGTGTAAGGGGATGTGTAGCATTGCGTACACTCGGTTTTCATTGGGAAATCTGAAACGCATTCCTTTGGTGGTGACATGGTTCGTTACAAACTCAATGGATGCTTTCTTGTCTACAGTGGCTGAACATTAAGCAAAGAATAATATTCAACTTAATTTTTAATTTTTGTTTTTAAAATGAAATATAAGATGGTACCAAATCATCTTTCATCTAAACTAACGTATGTACAGGACACTCAACCATACCAACTAAGATCAAATTCTGATTTTCGATTAAATTTGTTTAACCCTGGAATGTTACTCTTCATTTTAGTACATTAAAGTTACTCTTTGTCGAATCGACGAACAATTTAAAAAAAAAACTCTAGCGGAAAGATTTTAAAAGTAAAAAATAAACAAAAAATTTTTTTAGTTAAGAATTTTATTAACCCTTTCATGACAGACCCTTATTATAACTACAGGAAAAATATTTTTTTGTTTTGACCTTATTAAATATGGTCCAACCAAGCCAAAACTGGAAAAATATATCTAAAGGACGAAAGGATAACTAGGTACAGAATGTTGTTCCTATACAACACCGGTCATCTGTGGTAACTAAAAATACATCATACTCAAACTCATAAATTTTAAATAAATAAAAACAAATTACTTTTATTTTTTAAAAGGTAGGTAGGTATATTAATATAAAATAAAATAAATAAATTACTTTTATGTAATATACATAGGTTTTCATGTTTGTAGGTATCTATTTACATTTATTTTTCAATGGTATGATAATATTTAAAGCAATTATTCTTTTTTGTAAAACACAAAGTTACATTGCATTTCGAGCACTGCACAGTTGAATATCCATCCTTGCAATACCTACATCTGCTTTGCTTTTCGGCATATTGGGGCCAGTGTCCAATTTGATCCAACCGAACATCACGAATTGGGTCATAAGATGTTACTTTCTTCTTTTTATCTGGAACAGGTGGTGTATCATTCAAAGGCCTTCCCTTCTTACTGTTTGCTGTTTTACCAGCCATCATTAGTCCCTTAGCAATTTGAAGATGGAAGTCCAGCAATGTTGTTTTTTGTGTGTCCTTAATTTGATTTAAATGCCTTCGGTGTAGGAGCCAACCATTGACAACAGCACCAGTAAATAATTCTAGTGTACCATTTACTGGATTTGATATCAATTCGATAAAGCTCTATAAGCATGTCTGCTAAATCAACACCGCCCATGTGTTTGTTGTACACTGCAACAACCGAAGGCCTACCCACTTGTTCATGCGTCTTTTCCTTGTTGTTCCAGCGCTTACACACATCTGTAGGTTCTACACAGGAAAATGTAAAAACTAACAAAACCCCTTTGCGATCAAACCAACGTACCATCGCGATGTTGTGATCTTCTTCAACACGCCAATCAAAAGCTCCACGCCCTTTTTTCTTCAACTCTACTTCGGAAAGCATTTTACAGTTTCCAATTCGATTTTGGCGGATTGTTCCAGCACAAAATATTTTGCTTTCTAAAAGAGCTTCGCAAAGCTTTATTGACGAAAACCAGTTGTCGAAGAAGACTTTGTAGTTCTTTCCGCTGGGCAAAGACGAAGTGAGTTCCAAGACGATATCACTACTGAACCCAAGTCCTCTGTTTTTACATGTATCAGCTCCAATGTATAATGCAAAATCGTGCATGATTCCTGATACGCTTGCTAAAGTAAAAACTTTAAAGCCCCAGTGGTGAGGCTTCATTTTGATATATTGTTTGAAGCTTGACCTCCCTTTAAATGGTATGATTTGTTCGTCAACCGAATTAAGCTCTTCTGGAGGCAAAGATTTCAAATTTTGTCGAAGATGTTCGAGCAATGGGCGGACTTTAAAAAGTTTGTCGAAACAAGGATCTGATTTGTCCTTCATCAATGAATTGTCATTGATATGGAAGAACCTTTTGATCTGTTCGAACCTGGCTCTAGGCATCGATTTACAAATAATAAGATGTTGTCCTTCTTCAGCCCAATACATCCTATACTGTGGCATTCGAACAATAGCCATGTATAGTAAGATACCACAATATATCTCAATCTCTTCTACTGTTACTTTGAGCTCTAGCCCGATCGATTGCATCGCATACTTGTTGGTTTCTTCACAAAATGTTTGCAGCATTGGTTTACCTATTAGCATGCGAAAATACTCCAATGGAGTTGGATACGAATCGCTTGGTTCTGGAAGTCGGTCCAACCACTCACAATCAGGAACTTCGAAATGTGCTTTCCGCCATTTTAAATTTTTTGTATCAATTTCAATTGGAGCTTCTTCAGGTTCATTAATGGTTTCGGGATCTTTCCGCCATTTTAAATTTTTTGTATCAATTTCAATTGGAGCTTCTTCAGGTTCATTAATGGTTTCGGGATCTTGATTGAGGCTTTGGTCCTCACAAGTAACAACTTCCTCAAGACTTACCACTGTTTGATTAATCAATTCAATTTCATCAATATTCCCTAACTGAATTTGGTTTTCCCAGCCATGATCAAAGATTTTTTCGATATGATTTTCATAAGTGTCGTCGGCTTCATCCTCATCGTCAGATTTTTCCCACTCCATCTCCATAACCATCTTTATTTATGCATCCGTAAGTCCTCTAGACCGATAAAGGAACATATTAGCTAAAAAAATACATTGTGATAAGTGACCGTTGTTGTACACAAACGACATGTCAAACAAATCCAAAGGCTCCACAGATGTCTTGTGTTGTTTTCAAACAACATGAATACTCGTATTTATCGATAAAAAATAGGTTTGCAAAATAGATTTTCAACTATCCTTCATAGTTATATAAGAAAGTAATATATGTTTAACACTTTGGAAGCTATTTCAGATTGTTTTTGTGATTTTAGCACAAATTATGAGACTTACCAGAAGTTGTATTTTCACGGACACTGCACTTTACAAAAATCAAACTAACGTACAACGATTTATAATCTTTCTTTTGCACTCAGAGACATCTTATACTGAATAGGGTCAACTAAAATTGGTTTCAGAATAAACTTAGAGTATTTTTAATCTATAAGTGCGAAAATTGTCTGAATTGTGAGTAAATGAACTACGTGTTGTATACATACAACACCTGGCATGAAAGGGTTAAGAAACAAAAAAAAATATAACGTAAAAAAAAAATATTTTTCTCTCTTTAAATTCCATACGAGTTTGAACACTTTTTTTTTTGTTTTTTCAAATTAATTAACTTTTTAAAACTAAAAAAACTTAAAAAATAAAAATTAAAATGACTTTTTTGATACACAGCCTTTAAACATAATCAGTCAAATAATATAAAAAAAATTTTTTTTTTGGTTTTTAGACTTTTTTTACATATGAGACGCAAAGTTCAATTTTGTGTTCACCACAGATGCTTTTCTTACATTTATTACAAGTAGTTTTCGTCATTCTACGTTTGCTATACGGACAGAGGTGACAAATTTTACGTTTTTTTGGTCCTTTATCAACATTTTCGTCAGCTTCTTGCGGATTAGCTATTATATTTTGAATTTGTTCCTTAATTGAGGTCTGCAAGGTCGGTGTCTCGAGTCTACCACTCAAATAAGGAGCCACGAGAGATTCATGAAGATCCTTCAGGTATCGTCGTCGGTTTTTGGGTTTTTGACCTTTCCGGAACATGTTGTGAGTCGTGATTTACGTAGCTGTTTACAAAAGTAATATTTAAAATTCCAAAAAATAGGCACAATGGCCAACTGTTGGTTTTTCGAGAACATGAGACAATGCTGCACATTTGATCCAAAGTGTCGACACCACCTTTTGTCTGATTATAAAATTCTACCATGTTGGGTTTTCCCGTTTTCGGATTAATGGTTCCTTCTTCATAGCAGCTTGATGAAAGATTTACAAGTTTATTTGGTTTTGGCTTATAGGATAATAAAGTCAGTTCATTGTCGTAACAAAACATGGATGTTCCAGCTCTCCGACCTTTTACATTGCCCATTTCTTTCGGAATTTCTCTCTTGTTTGACCGTACAGTGCCAATCATAGTCAATTTATAGGGTTCCAGTAGCAGTGATTTGGCTAGCGGAACTGATGTGAACCAGTTGTCCATTGTAACATTGCGATTCGTTCCATGAACAGTTTTTGTCAGCTCTTTTGCGTAATATTCTCCCAGAGATGTTTCTGTTGGATTAGAGCCTTTTCCCTGATACGGAGAAGCATCTAACATATATTTGGTACCATTATCGCACACCATTACCAACTTTATACCATTCTTAGCTGGCTTATTTGGGATATACATTCGAAATGAGCAATGTCCTCTAAAAGCCAGTAGCTCATCAATTGTTAAATATAAGCCGGGCTCGTAGTTTTGGCGGCATTTTTCGATAAAAAGGTCACAAACTTTTCTTATAGGAGCAAATTTATCAGTGATCATTGCCATTCTTACACTTTTGTCGTCGAAGCGAAGACACGACATCAAAAATTTGAACCGCATTTTACCCATGGTAGACATGTAACGCGAGCCGCAATAGGTCTGATCAAAAAGTTCGTCTGTTGAAAGGTGGTTATCTTTTTTAATGGCTGTAAGACCAAGGAGTCCTAGAAGGGCATATATCTCCAACGCATCAGTGGTACCCATTTGCGAATTAGATTTCGAACGGCTCTGTATCTCGACGTTTGTCCACTGCACGACCTCATCAATGATTTCAGAAGTAATGAACAATTTAAAGCATTCAAGAGGGTCGTCTACTCCTTTGCATTCTCGAGACGGACCCCTAGCCTTGTGGACATTTTTTTTTTTTTTTTTTAATTTAAATAACCCTTGCCCAAGGGCCGACACTGCGACCTAAGAGATCTTTTGTGTCACAAGGTTGTCTTATACCAGGAGGCGACTGACTTCCCTAATGAAACTCAGCACGTCTTTGGTGGTAGAGTTGCGAAGCTCCACCAGTGATAACACCTCTCTGTGGAGAATGCGTCGTCTCAACCAATGCAGAGCCGGGCATTCACAGAGTATGTGTTCTGAGGTTTCCTCGTCCTCCATGCAGAATCTACATTCTGCCGTTGGGCTAAGATTCATTTTGTTGAGATGGTATCTCAGCCCGCAGTGGCCAGTGAGAAAGCCCACCAGCAATCTAATGTTTTCCTTATTTAGAGTAAGGATTTCCTTATAGGAGTAGGGCTTAATCAAGCGTTTGGACTGTCTCAGGCCGGGGGCGCTTTCCCACTGTTTAAGGCGAGTCTCTTGCTCCCAATCTTTGATAAGCCCTAGAGCAGTAGTCCAGTTGACACTGCAGTAAGGTTCGGGACCGATAAAAGCGGCCTCAGAACCAGCTCTGGCGAGCTCATCTGCGGATTCATTCCCTACAAAACCTCGGTGGCCAGGCACCCATCCGAGTTTCACTTTGTTGTGTTTGGCTAGCTTTTGTAAGGCACAGCAGCAGTTTCTTACAGTCAGAGAGTCTGTTGTGTTGGACGACAGTGCCTGAAGTGCCGCCTGACTGTCAGAAAAGATATGTATCTTAGCGCCCTTAATTCCTTTGTTGGAGTTTAAGATAGCGCAGATCTCAATGGCATGGATTTCCGCCTGGAACACTGTGGGGCACATCCCCATAGGTATCGAGACCCTGGTATTGGGTCCAAAGACACCAGCACCAACTCCCGACTCCATCCTTGATCCGTCGGTGTACCATACCAGACTTTTTGAGTCCACAGCTGGAACTCCCGAGACCCATTTAGAACGGTCTAGTATTTCCACCTCAAATAGTTTATCGAAGCTATATTCCCTTACCATTAAGTCAGGGATGGTGAGAAACATGTCCAAATTTTGGATTGAGTTGAGTATTTTCAAGTGACCCACATGGTCATTTGAGTTATACTTGTATTCAAGCTGAAGCTTGATAGCGCATCTAGCAGCTGTTTTCTGAATGAATACATGTAATGGTGACAGTCCAATGATGGCTTCAAGTGCTGTCGTAGGACATGTGCGCATGGCACCAGTTATTCCCAGACATGCCACACGTTGTAGCTTTTGGAGTCTGTTAGCCGTAGTACGTTCAAGTACTTTTGGCCACCACACGATGGAGGCGTACGTGATGATGGGTCTTACCATCATGGTGTACAGCCAGTGTATCATTCTGGGGTTTAGACCCCAAGTTCTGCCGTATAGGCGTCTACAGGCCCACATGGCTCTTGTGGCACGCTCAGTGGCGTCCTTTACGTGTGAGTTCCAATTTAGTTTCCTATCCAGGATGACTCCCAGATATTTGACCTCATTGGAGTAACTCAATGGTGTACCATTTACGGTGATAGGTTCAAAGTTAACCAATCTTTTACGCGTAAAAGGTACCAGGATGGTTTTAAGAGGGTTGATGGAAAGTCCTTCCTTAATACACCATTCTGAGACATGTAGCAACGCTTTTTGCATGTTATCAGTAATGGTTGCGCTACGCTTACCATTAATAATTATCGCCAGGTCATCAGCATAACCAATGGCGTTGAGGCCTAGTCTGTGTAGACTGACCAGTAGGTTGTCGATGACAAGTGACCACAAGAGGGGAGAGAGTACTCCTCCTTGAGGACAGCCTTTGGCTGCCGTCACAGACACCGATTTACCTCCAGAGGAGGAGGTAATTATACGACTTTCCAACATGGCTCTGATCCATTGGTACGTCGATACTTCGATCCCTTTATTACTGATCGCCCTGGCAATCGAGTCGTATCCGGTATTATCGAAGGCACCCTCAACGTCCAAGAAGGCACAAAGTGCAATTTCCTTTGACTTGAAAGTCTCCTCTACCTTTTTGACAAGGCAATGAAGAGCGCCTTCAGTGGATTTGCCCTTTCTGTACGCAAATTGACTTGAGTGCAGGGGGCTTGATGTTGCTATCTGCTCCCTGATATGAACATCTATAAGTCTTTCCATGGTTTTGAGAAAGAAAGATGTCAGACTGATGGGTCTGTATGATTTAGGCAGTTCACTTGGCCTATTGCCATTTTTGGGGATAAAAATCACGTTGGCCTGTCTCCAGGAAAGTGGAATGTATCCCCAGTTGTAACTAGCTCTAAATAAAGCAATAGCCATCGGCAGAATGACATCACTAACCCTTTGGATAAGGGCCGGAAATATGCCGTCACCACCTGGGGCTTTAAATGGTTTGAATGAGCCAATTGCCCATCTAACCTTATCTGGACTAAACATTTTTCCAGATAAGCTGTTTACTCTGCTATCTATATGTACCTTGGGGTCCACATCGTTAGAGTTACCGCTTATGTCGCGAATAGACGAACCTGGGAAGTGAACCTGAAGAAGTGTTCTGATTGAATCTTCTCGGTCCGTCGTGTAGGTGCCATTTGGTTTCTTTAGTAATCCTACACCGTTATTATGATCTCTGCCTAATGCTTTGTGGATGCGAGCTGCTACCGACATATCTACTATGTCTTCACAGCACTTCCTCCATGTTGCACGCTTTGATCTTCTCAGTTCTGAGTTGTATTCAGTGAGAGCGATCCTATAATCGTCCCACCTTTTAGTGTGTTTGGCTCGATTGAAGAGTTTCCTAACCTTCTTCCTATATTCAGCAAGTCTGTCATTCCACCAGGGGACCTTACGTCGCTTTGTGCTGGTTTTAATGACGCAACTACTCTGGTAGGAGGTTAGTAACACTTTGTTGAGCTGGTGTGCTGCTTCGTCAAGGTCCCACGTGGACTCAATTGACGAAATTAGCATGTCCGTTTTAGAGAGGACAAGTCCTCGATACGTATTCCAGTCCGTCGACTTAGGATCGTATCTAATCGTGGCCTGTGACAGTTGACCGGGCAGGTCGAACCTAATGTGTTGGTGATCCGACATCGAAGCCTCATCTGACACATGCCAGTTTTCCATGAAATTAGCCATAAATGGACTAGCGAGCGTGAGGTCAAGTACCTCTTCGCGAATCGAATTAATGAAGGTTGGTTTGGAACCCTTGTTTATGATATCTACATTGTTTCCTACTATAAAATTTAACAAACACTCACCTCTTTTATTGTTGTCGCTGCTGCCCCATATCATGTTGTGCGCGTTGGAATCACACCCAATGATGTAGTGCAAGTTGTTTCGCAGGCAGTAGCGGATGAATGCCTGAACCTCTAGTGGAGGGATATTGTCGTCGTCTCCGGGGAAATACGCAGAGGCACATATGATGTTGTGTGTGCCTCTGGGTGTAGGTACTTCCAGTAGTACGGCAACCAGGTCTCTGCTGATGAATTCTGGAATGGGAAGAAAGTTGCTATTTATATCGATTAAGCAGGCCGCCCTCGGCACTTGCTCACCGCACTTGTAAATTAGCTTACCTGCCCCATTCCCAAGACCTCTAATGTGTCCGCTGATAACCCAAGGCTCCTGGATGAGGCCTAGGGTTATCTTTTCCTCGGCGAACCGCTTGCTAAAAGTGGCGGACGCACCCTTAGCGTGATGGAGGTTCGCCTGAAGCACCTTGATGGTGTTCATAGATCCTCCTTCGAGGATCTGGCTTGCCTGAGTAATTGGGCTTTTTTTGGGCCCTTACCTTTTCGGCAAGCAGCCAGTCCAGGGCGACCTGCTGTTAACTGCCTGGCTGACTCATCTTTTTTCCAACCCTGGTTTGACCGCCCAGTGGCGGCGTTGGCCGGGTTGGAGGGGTTCTCGGCCGAATTGGCGGTTCTCCTAGGAAAAGTAATCTTTCCTTGCAGGAAGGGACGATTGGACGACGCGGTGGCCGTTGCCTTAGTGCTCCTCCCAGAACCGCTCGGGGTAGCATGCCCAATGGCATTTTTACTACCTCTGTTGGTTGATTGGGGGGGGTTCACAGGAACTGACATCACTGTCGTCTGACCGCTGCCTAGGCTGCTAGTAGGAGCTGGTCCTGTTGAAGTGGACTGCGTTGTTGTACTACCTACAGACACATTTCCGATCGGTTGTACAAAAGTTTTTGGCCCTGTGGCACAGCTAGTCGAAGTGGACTGCAATGGTACACTACCTTCAGACTTATTTCCGATAGGTTGTACAATGGTTTCTGGTCCGGTGACACAGCTAGTCGTGATTGACTTTTGAGGTACCATACCTTCAGACACATTTCCGATAGGTGGTACAAGCTTATCTGGCTCGTTATTTATACGGTAGGCAGCTCTAGAGGTTCTGTCGGTGCTCTTCAGAATCAGTCTGATCATGCCGAATCGGTAAGCGATCTTTCCCATAAGTATATTGAGCTCAGTCAGGGAGGCGTTGTCTATAGAGATTACGAGGTGAAGGAATGCACCTACCTTACCTCGCTGTATCACCCTCCATGATTTGGTGCTGATGTTGGCATTTTGCGCCCCAATGGACGCCAGCACTTTTTCATTTGTGAGATCGAGGCTCTCTGGAAAGAGTCCGCGGACGATGTGTGTTTTCGGGAAAGATCCTTCTTCCACAAGCATCAGGTCCAGACCACATTTCTCTTTAATTTTCTCGAAGTTCGAGCGCATCCACCCAGCAGTGGCGCTGTTAGCGCAGACAAAGATTATCCATCCTGTCTTAAGGTGCGAGCCAGAGAAGACGGGCCACACGCCACGGTCGCTCAGCTCGATTGAGGTGTCTATCACAGCCTCTTTCACAGCAGCCATTTGCTCTGGAGAAAGAGGGTTTTTGCTTAAGTCGGCTGGTATGATACCAAGCCTAACTAGGCTAGCCACCTGGCTGAAGGTGGGTACCTCTGGCCTCGGACCCTTTCTAACCTTCTTGGCGGCAGGTTTGGAGGGAGTCTGATCTTCAGATCTGCCTCGCTTGTTGTCAGACTTGTCTGATTGTGCTGCTTGGGCTAAGATTAGAGCACTTTCTCTATCTAGGCCTCTCCGCAATGCACTTTTAAAGCGTCTGTTTTGTAGACCGCTGAGTCTTACAAAACCACTCTGCTTGTGTAATTGTAGCCCAGTCAGGCTCTTCCCAATGGAGGAGCAACCCGATTTCTCGGAGACCACGCTACAATTGTCCACCAGAGTGGATGTGTCAGAATCTGAAGCGGACGCTTCCGCATTGTGTTTACTGGCACTGTTTTGTATGGATGTTGTCCACACGACATCACTATCCATACTTTGGGAGTTAGGGGGGTTCGGTTGCCCGTCAGCAAGCCGAAAAGTGGAGGCCGGGTTCAGCTCTGTAGCAGAAGAACCATCAGCCATCGGGAGCCCAATAGCTGCCTGATTTGGGTTGTCTTCTGGTTGCCCGACAGCAATTCCAGAAGTTGATGCGATTTCAGAGGCATCTGTCTGTATATTTGTTTTTGTTTTATTTAAAATTTTTACCCACGAGTAAACGGGAAAGTAAGTCGCCCATGCCAGAGCCCGATATGACATGGGAAGGCTGGAATAAAACCGAAGGTCGCCTGGTATTCGGAGTTTGCATACTTGTGACTAGGCACTCCCCTAGCCATGCATCCATGGGCATATGCAACCTTGGAGTTGGAGATTTGTTAGGGTTGACTCCCCAATTGGACGACAAGTCCGGTTAGTTCTTAGTCATCGCTCATCAAAACAGACATGGTCCGATTGAATCTTTGCGATTTAAGCCTCCGCACCGGCACCAACCTCACAAGGATGGTGCACTCGACAAGGTAACTAACCACGCGGAGGAGCCTTGTGGACATAGGTCATAGCCCGACGATTTGATTTTCCTTTTTTAGTGGACCATTTATGAAATTTTTTTCCGCGCAGATTTGTTTTTGAAAACTCAATAATATTTGTTTTTGAGCGAAGCACATTGAGTGGTATGTCATCGTCATCTGAAAACTCTGACGACAGTGGTACGTCATCTTCAGCAACGGGTGTCTGTTCTGCTTCTAAATCACTGTTTTTGCCACCATCGTAGCAATCGTCATTGTCTTCATCTGAAGCTTCCAAGAAATTGAAATCGTCATCACAATTTTGTAAAAATCGTTCGATGTCAGCTTCTGTTAGTACTTTCTTAAAGCTCATTTTCTATTCTAAAACAAAGAAAATTTACAAATACTTAACATAAATAATAATCAATTTTTAAAAAACAATATTTTTTAACAATACTATAACAACTAATGCAAAACATTAAAAAAAACAACAAAATAAAGCAACAAATTTCTTACCTTATAAAAACAAAAAGTTACACTAAAGATACTCTTCGTCGTTGCGACGAGTACACACCTCCAAACATATACTTTAAAAAAATGTGCATTCCAGCGTACGTCCGCTCACTGCAAGCTCTCGTCATCAACTAACGTTGTTGAGAAAAAGAGCGTAATTTGAGCACACACAAAAAAGTTATATGAGAAAAAGTAAATGTCCTTCGTCGATTCGACGAACAGTAACCATCCAGGGTTAAAGATATTAGAACTTAAAACACTATTATGTACAGAGGTTTAAAACTATTTAATGAATTACCAATCAACATAAAAAATGAGCCAGTTTTCCGTACATTTAAAATGCTTCTTATAAATCACATTCGATCCAGTGGTTAAATATTTGTAACAGTTCTGATTGATGGTAAATCTTGTTTTCTTTTATTTTTTGTTTTAATAGTAAATTATACTAAATAAATACACACATACATACATACAAATAAATGCACGCGTTTCGAGTCTCGAATCAGATAAATGTATCACTGGGGAATGTAAAATTCTATTTTATCGTTTAATTCATCAAGAGTGAAAAAATTTTGACTAATTAAGCTCGAAATGCTATTTATAATCCCGTATTTGATGACACCTTCAAATGCAACGTGCATTAAATCAGAATAAACGTTTTCAACAACATGAAAGGATGGAATTTGATTTAAAACTGATTCGAACTTTATTCCAGATTCTGAGTATGTTTTAGGCATTCTTTGTTCTGCATAGTTTGCCATATTTCTATAAAGCAGTTTATTTTCCCAAGTATTCTTTTGGTTGTCAATTTTAAGACTTAAACAAATTCTGCAATAGAAATTATGACTGAAAGATGGGGTGAATCCCAACAATTGATTGACCGCCAAATTATCGCCAACCACTAAACCTAAAATAAATCGAATTTTTATAACTTTCCCATTTTCCATTTTTATTTCTATTCCATTTGTTTCAAGAGTAATCAGTTCGTCTACAAGAACTTGGATGCATTTATTACATCCAAATTTTTTAAAATCTCTGGTTTTAACGAACATTACAGGAAATATGTAATCCAGGCGAGAGCTCAATTCACGTGAAAGCGATGGAAAATTTATATAGAAAGATGCCATTGCTTGGGAACCTGAATGACTTCCCAGAGGGTTTCCAGTTTCAAAATCGTCATAATACAAGTTATAGTTTATACAACATTCGTTGGGATATTTTTTTTTTTTTTTCATTTTCCACGACTCACCTTGTAAGAAGTCTGATATTTTAGAGTCATCGTTGCATTCAAATTTCTTAATATGGTCTAAAGCCAGTTCCAAATTATTTGAAGTTTCAAACAAACTTTTGAACATAAACTGGATTGGAAGCATGGTTCCAGAAATTTGCTTTTCAGTAAATTTAGATAAACCCTTCTCATTAACTAGGGTAACCGATTGATCTATTATAAATTGCTGTGGTTCTTCAATTAAATTAAGTCCCTTTAAATGTTTTTTTAGCTTGAACTCAGTCGAAACTTCCTTAAAAGGATCTGAACAGTATTCAAAAAGATCCGAAAATGTGTGCCTAACATTGCTGTTTATGTGTGGCAAAATGGGTTTTAAGGAGTCAAATATGACTTGGAATAAGCTCGAAGTATCGGATATAATTTCTTCGATTTGTTTTGTAGTCATATGACTGTAACTATTTAACTTTAGAACAAAATTAAGGCTGAAATTGAAAATATTTTGCAATATTTCTGGTTGAAATATATCATCTAAAGATATGCTGCATTCAGGGCCATGATCAGGTACAGTATCAACGTTTTCATTAGGGAGAACATTTGGTTGAATACGTTCATTTACTTCGAGAGGACTTTCTAAATCCTCCTTCTTATGTATATGTTCCAAATGCCTTTTTAATTTGTTAATATTGTGGAATTCAGATGTGCAATTAGACTGTTCACACTTGTAATTCTGATAAGGTTTCAACAAATGAATACATTTGTAATGAATAATCAGGGCACTAACTGATTCACACATTAACCGACATTTAAAACATTTATACATTCTGTTCTAAATGAATAATATACAATTATGAAAGTACTAAATAGCAAAACTAGCTGGTGGTTTATTAAGAAATAGACTTTTTGTTTTAGGGAAAGATTTAAATTTGTATGTTTTATTTATGTTTTTAGAAGTGACAAGAGGTAGTTGACATTTGTTGATACATTCGGGTCATGTATATCGAATATGTAACATTGGAAAAATTGCCAAACAGAGTGGCACTCTTTCTGGTACTCTAAGTTGAAAACCCAATGAATTTTAAATGCACATGATAACGCTTTAATAAAAGAGTCAAACTTATAAATAATGTCATCGTAAATTACCTGAATACTCTCCACCTCTGAAAAATCGTCGTTTGCAACTATTAAAATAAATGGCTGCATTCGCAAATTATGCTTCTTATAAATGGCCCGACGTTTCGCAACTGCTTCATTAAAAAAACTGGATGCTTCAATTCTTACAATGAAGGAATTTTGGCTGTCAGCAATACTAAACTTCCAAATTTTTTTTGTTGATACATCTTTTAAATGACCTCCAGGTGGAAGAAGTGCATGTAGCAGTTGGGCAAACACGATGTCTTTCTGTATTCCCTTGTAGCCTTCTAAGTGTAACAGGTTGTTAGCACTTAATTTGTGCTTGATTTTTCTTCGCATTAGCGGAACTACATTTGTAAGAACAGTTGACCATTTTTGCAGCAACAGAAGATCTTTGCCGGGATGTAAGTGTTCAAAGTCGATGTCGATCTATATTATTTAAATTAAAAAAAGATATGACAAAAATGGATGAAATGAATAGAATATGACAAAAAAAAAATAATATTTGATTTGTTATTTCAAATAAGCAATATTAATTTTGAAGCTAGATTTCTTGTTCTTTTGAATTTCCTTAAGTAACCAATGAATTCAGCTTACCAATCGAGGGCCTTCTGGAATTTTATAAGGTGGCCACTCCTCAATTAAAATGCGAATGTCCTTCGTTTTGGCGGCGATTTGCTTCGCACGATCTTCCACCGTTGACTTCCACTTGGTTTCTAAAGTGGAAAACGGAGTTGTGTGACTGTTCAGCCACTTATGGTCTTCTGAAGGTATAATATCTATTTCTAAAAGTAAAAAAAAATATTAATAACATTTATGAAAACACAGGAATTTTTAAAAGTGTCTACAAGAATCAATAGGTATGCATTCCATATCTAAAAAAATTTAAATAGCAAGAGAAAGCACTGAAATAATCCAAACGTTTTATTTTGATTGCTGGAAGAATATGCTACTGCCAAAAAAAGCTGAACACGCAGACTACAGCAGGCAATTTTATTTACATAACTTCAAGGAACATTGCAATCAAGTCTATATAAACATAACGATCGAACAAAATATGTTGGACTGACCTTCTGCTTCTTCAGGTAAGCTTGACAAATCCAAACGCCTTTTTTAGTAAAAGTTGGGAGACCGTTTCGTCGAAGCCTGGCAAGAATAGTTTTGTATATACAATGAAGACGACCTTTTTTGGTATGATCGTTGTAGTAGACATCCTGAGTAGTATCAAATCAAATTTTTGTGTAAATCAAATATTTGTATAAATCAAATATGTTACCTTCGGTTCATTTGGAAATTCTTAGCATATTTTATTTGACAATGAGACAAAGTCTTCATGCCTCATTAGGTGTTGTACGTCAATGTAGTGCTTGACGCTCTCCTCTATCAAATCCGTTCTTAAATAGTCAGGCAGAAACTTGTTAGCCTCGTAAGCAAGTTTAAACTTTGTGTTAGTTCGCAAAAAGGCTTCCAAGTCCTGATCGTAAATTTAATATTAACTTGTCTGTTACTATAATCTGTGTTTTTTTACTTACAAAAGTTTGTCCTGAGAAAAAGGATGAACTCGTTAATGGGCTCGAAGGGCAAGGAGATGACGACTGTGTTTGGAGCCAATCGTTGATCTCAGAGTTAAGAACCAAGACTCTTTTTGCTTTCTAAAACATGAATTTTATAGCAATTAATTGCGATTATACTCAGCCATCATGGAAAATATTTACAATGCCGATTCGCCATTCTGCTAATTTGGCCCGAACCTTAGCCCGATTACCCACATCGGTTGGGAATATGGTCACTAAATCACTTTCTGTCAACAGTTTTAAAACCTCTACGTCAGATATATTGAAAGCTTACAAATGGAGAAAGATAGGTCAACATTATTATCGAGCCCTTTGAAGTTTCTTGTAACAATAAAATATATTGGATAAAACCACTAATACCGTATAATCCCGATAATTCGTACCCCGTTAATTCGTAAACCCCTCTTATTCGATTCCCTTGAAAAAATCCCGGTTATTCTTTAAAAAAAACAGTGCATTTCGGACCCCTCGGTAATTCGCAATAATTTCCATATGCATAGTCATATAAATTAATTGCTGTTCGTGCTTCTTTGAATGCTGTAGAAGTTGATTTTCCCCACTTATCCCGTCATTTAGTTGTTGACCAAATAATAGTCAAGATAAGAATTGACAACACCAAAAACATTTATTGTATCGTAAGTTATATTCCACCAAAGAGTTCTTTGAAATTATATAAACTTCATGTAGACAACTGGAGTCCCCCAAGGCAGCCATCTTGGGCCTGTGTTATTTCTTCTATTTGTTAATGATATTCCCAATGTCATCCTTAATTCTGAATGCTTAATGTTCGCTGATGTCTTGAAAATTGTTAGGTCTATTAAATCAATTGTTAAATTAAATAAAACGTCTTATAATTCGTTAACCTCTGTTTATTCGAAAAAAAAGTCTCATTCCCCATCTTCAATACTCTGAATCACGTTTGTTACAATATGCAATCACAAAGAAAGGCATTGGAGTAATATACGGGGCGAAAGGGGATTTTCTCACACTAGCAAATGTGGGCAGCTGTTTCTGTTTCAATGTAATCATTGTAAAATGGGTACTTGTGAACGCGTTTACACCTGCGCCATCTTAATGAGTTTTTAAGCTGAGTGTTATCCACTTCGTTTCTCTGATAGAAGAAGATCCGTACCTATATGTACAAAGAACAGGACGGTTGAAATATCCGAATCGGTTTATATGACTGCTATTCGTGAAGTCATGTTGCAAAATTGCAAATAAATTTAACAACTTTATTTAAAAGGGTAAAAAAGGCTAAAAAAAATCTGAGTGGAGTTCAAGAAGTTGATGAATCTGGTCTTATGGGAGGTGAGGTGTGTCTAGTCGCACTGGCTGTGCAGGACAATCCAAAATATTCTGCAAGACAGATATTTCACACTGACCAAGAAGTGTCATGTGCACAGCAGTGCTACGGCCTAACTTCCGTTCAAACCAGAAATCTTGCTTACAACTATGCTTCTTTTATACATAAAAACTAAAATCCCCGAAAGCAGGGATTGACTGGATGCAATCTTTTATGAAGCGGCACCAAACCCTTAGCTTAAGAAAGCCGGAAAGCACATCACTATCTCGGGCCATTTCATTCAATAAGGAACATGTGCAGACTTTCTTTAAAACTTAGCTACCGTCATGGAATAGTACCAATTTAAGCCACATCGCATTTATAATTTAGATGAGACGGACAAAGTAATTTACCTACTACATTATGTGTTCCAAAATGTGAAACGTGTCTATTTTTGTAGGTGATTGCTAAGTCAAAAACCAAACAAGTTAGTCAAAATGTGTTACAAGAGCGTGGTGAGCTAGTTGCATTTGTTGGCATTATTAATGTTGTTGGTTCAGCGCTCCCCCCAGTCTACATTTTTCCCAGAGTAAAGTTTAAAGATGTTTTTTTAAACGGTGCTCCTAATGGCAGCAACAAAAAGTGGATGGATGACGGTTGAAAGCTTTGTAGAAACGCTGAAACATTTGAACACTTATGCAAAGTGCTCCAAAAATGATCATATTCTTCTCCTACTTGATAACCCCACGAGCCATGTATCCATCGAAGTAAACTATGCAAGAGTCAACGGAATAATAATTTTGTCATTTCCGCCACATTGTAGTCACCGCTTGCAACCCATTGATATATCCGTATACGGCCCATTTAAAAGCGCTTTAAAGGTGTCTTTTCAAGATCGCCTAACCACCAAACCATGGTCTCCAATTACGATTTATGATATTGCCGAATAATTTCGGGCTCCATTTTATAACACCATCCCCTACTCCCCCTATATCAGATCTCAGCCCCGAAAAGTCCAATGGAAAAATACATGTGATTTCTTTTTTTAGGAAACAAAAATTATTTAACATATATTCGTTCGTTCACGCCAATTGCACAATAAATGAAATCAAACAATTGAAATAAACATTTCCACAGACGCCAAAACACGAACTTTATTGTTAAATTATTTTCATTTCCACAGAAAAAAAAACACTCTTGTCGTTTTCCACCATTTTATTTTTCACCGACGCGACGTGACGCCGCCAAAAATACAATATTTGTTTGTTAAATAATTATATTTTTCAGCAAGCAAACACACATACTATTGTTAAGTAGTTTTTTATTACGCATAAGCAAGCTTAACCGCTTTATTTTTAAAATGAATAAATGAATAATATAATAAAAAATCACACTTACATAGTAGATGGTTAAAAAATTCCTCCAGTCCTAAATTTGATAACAGTTGATAGAATTCCTCTGTTTTTTTTTTTGCTTTCATCACTCATATTTTATTATGGGTGTCCTGGTCCTGGCTCACCAATTGCTGAATCGATATATATTTTATTATTTAAATATTAATTTAAACTTTATCGCAGAGCGTAAAACAAACAGCCAAACCCGACACTATGGCAAACCAGAAAATACTGAAATTGAAATTCAAGGAACATGTGCATGATTGAATTTGTACATACATACCAATGAAGCCGTTTTCCATGTTTGTAGTGGTGCCACTTGTAATTTCTTCAAAGTTCCAAAATCTACTTTGTTAGCGCTTGCATATCAATTGTTTCTTGCAAAATATACACGACTTTATATTTTGTATATACATATTTAAACAAAATACATATTTACAGATATCATTCGATTTTGTCACTTATATAATATATGAAAAATTTTCTTGATTTTGATTTAAACGATGTTCATTTTTTATATACCTACAAGTTTTTCTGAGGAAAATACATTAAAAAATGTATTTCTTTAATTTCATTTCGGCAATTAAGAAAAATATTTTGACAAATCTGATTTCTCGCAACCAACAGTTTGTCATACCTACTTCTTACCTAAGGGTATAAGGATTGAATGTTTAATTTATAGGAATAACAATGTCAATACGCTAAAGAAGAAGTTGCCAAAAACCATATGAGGCCAGATAAATAGTTTAAAATCCATATATTGTCGAAAAAACAACGTTTTTATAAAAAAAAACATAGGGACGGGCTACAGTCCGCTTGGGCGAACTGTTGGATACCCTATTCTTATTCCTATCCCTCATAAGTGGGCGTGACAAAAGTCTAAGTATGGTTGAATTGTTAAGAACGCTCTACATATTTTGTTATATAACATTTAAAGGATTTTATCAAAAAAAAAATGCTCCCTAGCTCAAACTTGGGTGTTTCAATAAAATTGTTTTATTTAATTGTGGGCGTGTCAGTAGGCGAATTAAAAAACAATTAACACATGAGAATAAAGGGCCCCTAGAGAGTATATATTATAAATTTCAGCTCCCTAGCTATAACTTTGAATTTTCAAAAAAAAATAAAAAATTAATTGTGGGCGTGTCAGGTGGGCGGATTTTGAAAATATTTACACATGAGCATAAAGGGCCAATAGAGAGTATATATTATAAATTTCAGCTCCCTAGCTCAAACTTTGGATTTTCAAAAAAATTGTTTTATTTATTTGTGGGCGTGTCAGTGGGCGGATTTTGAAATTTTTTTATCCCGAGCAGTTTTAGGAGTCATAGATCATATATAAAAAATTTCAGCTTTCTAGCTCAAAATTCGATTTTTTCCAAAATTTTGTTTTTTTGAGTTTGCGGGCGTGTCTGTGGGCGGATTTCAAAAATTCGTAAACTTGATTATTTCGGGACCCTAGAGAGTATATGGTTAAAATTTCAGCTCTCTAGCTCCAGTTTAAAGGCCTAATTTTTGCCGACAGACGGACGGACATCGACGGACGGCTAGATCGACATTACGATCGATGCTGATCATAAATATAGTAACTTTTGGGGGTCTACGGGCAATATTAAGGTATGTTACAAACTATGCGTCAAAATTAATATACCCTTAGAATAGGGTATAAAAACACTTTAAAAATCGGGCATTTATAGAGGCATTTATAAGAACGACTTTGTCTACATACTTCGCGAAGTAGAGAACTTTCATTTCCATTGATTTCATCGATAAAACGGTTTTTCATTAAATAGTGGGCGAGTCAATGGGCGGATTCCAAAAGTATTTACACTTGATAATTTCGGGCCCCTAGATAGCCTATTTTTCAAATTTCAGCTTTAAAGTTCTATCTATAAAGAAGTAAATAAAAAAAAGTAAAGTGGCAACTATGACGCACAAACTGCCGTCGCCAAGAGCTAAGAGTGTGGAATTTGCGCAGTACTTTTCATAGGTGAACGAACAAAAATAACAAAGGTATACAAGCATTTTTAGCGGCCGACTTACAATACATTGAAGACACTGCTTGCCTCCCGTAGGCCTTTATTTTTTTGCGGGTTTGATAATTTATTTGTTTTTTTTTGTTCATCATTTTCATGAAGCATTATCATCAAGAGGAGATGGTATTGTCTTTGGCTATACGAAAGATAAGACGGGAGTGTGATTGTATTTGGAAAACCTGCTTATGCTATTTGTTTGCACATGCCACGTCTTTATCCTTGGCACGGTTGCCAAGTTTAGACATTTCTATTTGGCCTGATAAGTTTGGTGATAAGGGAATTTGATCTCGTTTTAGTAGGTCGGTTAAAGATCACGAGCATCACAGAGAAAAATACATGTCAGCGAATTTCATTTATTTGAATTATGCCTACCCGAATATCTACTAAAATTTTTTTTAAATACTGATAACGTGTCTTATCCTACAACACACTAATGTTATTTAATTTAAGACTTGTTGCAATTCTTTTTATTTAAATATATAATTAATTTTGAAACTAATAAAACAAAATCATTTTAGATATATATATATATTTAAATATATGTAGTTTGCTTGCTTTAACTCCTTTTCCATTGAACCAGACAGCAAGTATTACCACATCAACGCTTTCGAGGCTAAGGTGCATTGTTGTCAAAATATGTTTATAATGTTACACTACTACGCCTATTTACATTAAGCGCGCAAGCCAGAAAAAGGTCTTAATTTAGGAAAGTGATAAGGTTCGCTCAACGCAAAGTGTATCTTTTTTGTGTTGTAGCAACGTTTATTATGCTGTGAAAAATTTGGTAATTTGTTTGCAGTTTTGGTGGCAAATCTGGTGGCCAGTTGGCAACCGTGCCTGTTGGCGCGGTTTGTGTGTGGCATTTCGAATACCAAATTTTAATGTCAAATACGGAGGCAAGCATTTTTAGCGACCGACTTTATGAAGAAGAACTTTTTCAGCGGGCCTTACTTATAAGGAAATTGTTGTGGAGTTTAACTTAGTGGTGCCGTTCATTTAAATTTCCTTTGTCATAGGAGTGTATTGTAAGTCGACCGCTAAAAATGTTTACCCCTTTGTCATTTTTTCGTTCTCCTATGAAAAGTACAGCTGCGCAAATTCCACATTCTTAGCTGTTGGCGTCGGCTGTGTGTGCGTCATAGTTGCCACTGCTTTAAAAAAAAATTTATTTACTTCTTCAATGCGTAGTGTTGCTTCTATATGTCTACATCCATATTAATAACTATGAACTTCTAAAAAATAGGGTTTTACAACTATTTATTACGCCTCAATTTATTTGTGGAATGCTCTCCTTTCCGTGAGCACATTTATATTCTAAAATTCGTATGCCCTTAATTAAAGGTTATATCATTGTACATTAACGTGAGAACAATAGCACAATGTTGTCCATTTTGAAAAAGGGGTACAAAAAGGGAAAATCGAATTCTTTAAAATTTCATTTCAGAAACTATTTGTCGTACCTAACTTAAGTAAACAAAAGTTATACCTGAAATACAATCACGCTTTGGGGTGTCGGGTTGGCCTTATGACGCTTGGACTTATGTTACGGTACCAAAGAAACATCAAGTTGAACCATAATCAGTGAAACTTATCACTGGTACCTAATGCAAAGTTGCGTTCTGCTTAAACTTCAAAATGTGTTTCGTATCGGGCCTGTAAAGCCTCGCGAGCCAACGGTGAAGGTAGAGAAAAGTATGGACTCCAACCATTTATTGGTTTAGGAATCGGGTCTTCGGTAATATTCGAATTTCCGGCTTTAGTGAAAGGTCAGTGCACACAAAGCCTTTGAGCGGTACGAAGAAACGCACTAGTCCAGGAGTGATTGTGGTGTGGGAATTGTGAAACAAAGAAGATACAATTTGGTTGAATATTTTAAAAACACAAAAAAACATAAGGAAAGGTTATAGTCCGCTTTGCAAACTTGAGGATACCCTATTTTTATTCCCATTCCCCATAAAATGGGCGCGGAAAAAACCTATTAAGTGCGAAGGATAGTGCATATTTTGTTATACCTACCAACATAACTATTTTAAACAAACAAATTTAAAAGGATTTTATCGAAAAGACAATGTTACGGTAAAAAAAGGGGTCGTGGCAAAGAAATTTGTATGGGCGAATTGTTAAGAAGACTTTGTCGACATACTTTGCGACCAACACGACCAACATTTGAATTCATTGGTTACTTTTTTTTAAAGCGGGTATGTCAATGGGCTGTTTTTAAAAATCTTTGCACTTGATCATTTTGGATCACTAGAGTGTACCTATTATGTTAAAATTGTCAGCTGTCTAGTTCGAATTTAGGCCCTCACAATTGAAGACGGACGGACATGACTAGATCGCTTTAACTTTGGATGCTGATCACAAATAAAGTAAGTTTTAGGGGTCTCCGGTCAATATTAAGGCATGTTACAAACTATAAGTCAAAATTATAATTCCTTTTGGATATAAGTACAAGAAATTGTCGAAATAAAGCATAACTTATCTTAATCTTATGAATTTGTTTTTTCGTACTAATGTCAAAAAGTATTTATAGAAATATCGCAAAAAGTACATACTATCCCAAATTTTTTCGAATTTATGAAAATAGTGTAACAATTTGCGAACAAGAATAATTCGTAAATTGCAACAATAAATTTGGCATTTTCATCTGATTCCGTGAAGAATATACAAAAAATTATTTTTGTAGTTTACGATTTCTCGATGCCAATTTACATTTTTAACTTCTTGTAAAATTATTACAAATATTTATAGAAATATCTCAAACAGTACTATCAAATTTTTTTGCCAATTTATGAAAGGCGTGTAGCAATTTGCGAACAAGAAAATCTCGTAAATTGCAACAACGAACTCGTCATTTCCGCTTTATTCAATGAAAAAAATACAAAAAAAAGTTGTAATTTACGATTTATCGATTTCAAATTACATTTGCAACTTGCGTATAAAATTATTACAAAGTTTGAATGATTTCATCATTCATTGAGGGTAAATCATCAAATATTGTTCGTAATTTATGGCTGTAAAATGGTGTTAGGTGAAATGATATCTTGAAGTAGTAAATTGCACGAAACAGATTGCTGTTTTACGACAAAGAACGCAAGCGTGAATTATTACTTCTAGTCGTAAATCTTAAGAAATGAAATGTTTTGGTTTGCGATGCTTTGAATGTAAAATTACCAATTTTTTCTTGAATCTGAAAGAAAATCGTCGTGATTCACAAAAAATACATGATTTGTAAATTGCAACTGTAAATTTTGCAATTGGTGATTTTTAATTCTTTCCGTGAGAACTCGCTACCGTCTCCGCTTTGGCATCAGCTATTGGAATGGCTTCTGGCCATCGAGTGTACCTATCGATCACCGTGAGCAGGTAACGGAAACCTTCTGATGGTGGCAGAGGTCCTACTAGGTCAAGATGGATTTCGTCGAAACGTTTAGAGACGGAAGAAAAATTCCCGAGCGGGCTTCGAACATGTTTTGAAATTTTTGATCTTTGACAGGCTATACAGGCTCTGGCCCACGTGCGACAGTCTTTGTTGACACCTGGCCAAACGAACTTCCTTGTCACAGCTTTCACGGAAGTCCGCACCCCCTGATGGGTTAGGTTATGAATCGCATCGAAAACCGATTTTCGAAAATTTCTAAGTACATACGGACGCGGAATATTGCCGGAAGTGTCGCACAAAATTGATTCTGTCGAACCCGGGATGTTAATCCTTTCGAGACGTACGGATGATCCGGAAAGCTGTGAGTCTTGTGGCTCCCGGTCAACGAGTTGCGCCTTGGCCATGGATTGAAAATCGATCTGAGTCGGTACGGAGATTTCATCTAGCCTGGAAAGTGTGTCCGCCACTAGGTTTTCGTTTCCAGGAACGTACTGAATATCAGTTGAGAACTGGCCAATGAAATCCAGGTGTCGAAGTTGCCGCGGTGACGCTTTGGATGCCTTTTGCCGAAAAGCAAAGGTGAGCGGCTTGTGATCAGTGACGATGGTGAAGGGTTGCGCTTCGAGAAAATGCCGCAAGTGCTTGATTGAGAGGTACACTGCCAAAAGTTCCCCGTCATAAGTGCTGTAGTTGCACTGAGCGTGGTTGAGCTTCGTAGAGAGAGAGAGAAGATTGTTTCTGCTTTGATCGCCACTTTCTTAGCATATAGAGCTGCCAAAATTTCCTCCTTCACACTCCTACTTCGAAGCTGCACAATCACTGTGCCAGATGGTGCCCCCTTGATCTTCTTTCTGTAACACATCTCCACATCATCGACCGTCAGTTGCATATCAATTCCCTTGTTTAGGATTTCGATCACCGTTGCACACACATTTTCGTTCTCAAAAAAGGGAACCCCACGCAGTTCAATGTGTTTAGAGTGGTATAGTCCGTACCAAAACAGTTGGCCAACGGTCGATTGCGCAGAGAGAGGATTTAAGAGAACAAAAATGACGCGAAAGAGATTTAATCACTAAGCGTTTTTGCCTGTAATTTACAATGCGTAACCCAACTTTACAGTGCTTAGAACTAAAATGCTGTTGTGTATCTAAATAAACTTAATTTTTTATTATGAGGTCGACTTTTATACATTTCTACCTAGAAGTCCGATTGTGTTTGAAAGGGTTCCCAACCCTTTTTATGGTTGAACATTTCGCGGTTTAGCGCTAGGTACCTGTATGGGTGGTGTGCTTGGTTAGCATTAATTTTATGATGTTTGATTTTACCTGTTTGACTTAAGTGTAAAAGTTTTACGACATGATTAGTGTTTGCATTTGGTTACCTGTAGGGCCAAGGAATAAATTTGTTGCTTGGTTTTTACAGTTTTTTATTTTAAGATAACGCATATATATTATGGATTTCCTATTTGGAATTCACTCTCACGAAAACAAAAGCATTGCTAGGACATAAGTTTATTAAAATAAAATAAATTGTCATGGATCTTTCAAGAAAAGGAAAACCAATAGGAAGTCTAGGACGTACGATCGTTGTTAGGATATATTACAAAAAAATTGAAGAAGCTAGGAATTTATGTATAGATAATCCCATCACATACGCAAATTCACAGACAGAGGAGTTTACGGGAATTTCGGCCCGAACAATAAGAAGGATAATTAAAGAATATGAGAAGAAAGGCGCTATTGAATCTCTAACTAAAAGAGTACCACATACAAAATGGAAAACTGGATTGGACGAATTTGGTATCACAGCTGTTCGGCGAATGATATACAACTTCCACATTGAAGAAAAAATGATGATAACATTAAAAATGTTAAGACAACGGGTGCAGGAAGATTTGGAGCTGAACCTAAGCAATATGTCGCTACATAGGATTTTAAAAAGAAATGGATTTTCTTATAGGAAAACGGAGAACAACCGTAAATTTCTTTGCGAAAGAAATGAAATCAAACTTTTACGAGTGAAATATCTGAGGAAGGTGCGGGAGTACAGAAGGATATGAGATTATTTATTTGGACGAGAGCTATATTCACAGCTCTCACACAAGGCCAAGGGCATGGACTGACGGCACCAGTCAAGGTTTAAAGGCGCCAATTTCAAAAGGCCAAAGGCTGATAATGGCGCATGCAGGTGGAGCGAAGGGCTTCGTGAATAATGCCTTGCTTTTATTTAAATCTGGGTCGAAAACAGGAGATTATCACGATGAGATGAATTTTGAAAATTTCTCCAAATGGATGTAGGATCAAGTTTTAAATAACCTAGAGGAACCATCGGTTATTGTAATGGACAACGCATCATATCACAACAAATGGGAACACAAGCAAATCACTTCTGCTTCCGTTAAATAGGAGATGTTAGAATGGCTTTCCGTCAACAATATACCGCATTTTTCAAAAATGCTCAAAGTCGAACTTTATGACCTTATAAAGCGACATCGGACTAATCACCACCCCAAGCATAAGATTGACGATATGATTCACGGCGCGGGACACGAAGTACTACGATTGCCACCCTATCATACAGATCTCAACCCTATTGAAAAGATCTGGGCAACAGTCAAGGGAAGAGTCGGAAGCCGAAATACAACGTTTAGATTATCGGATGTTCAGAAACTAGCTGAAGAAGAATTTTCAAAAATAACAGTTGAAGATTGGCGCAAAGTTTGTGAAAAAATTATAAGGACAGAGGAGGAATACTTTTCACACGAGCAGATGTGGGACACAATGTCGGATGCAATAATTATCAATCCAGGAGATGATTCTTCAACCGATTATGAAACTGACAGTTCTTCGAATTCAATTTAATATACATTAATATTAACTATTTCATATATAGGTAGCAAAATCAATAAATATTTTTATCTTAGTACTAAAACGTGTGTGTTTTTACTTCTTAATTCAAACCAAACCGAACCACCCATTTGGTATACTGGTGTTTTGTTTTGCTGCTCGCTGTAAATCTGTTTTATATTTGCAATTCATCATCAATTTTATCTCGCTATAATTTACACTTTTAATCAAGGTTACACATTTAAAAGTGGTGGGTAGTTCAATAAGTTTTAAAAACTGCATTTCTTAAAAAAAATTATTGAAGAATCAAGAACGTTCACCATTTTGTCTTTAACGAACCGTTTAATACCCCATCCTCTTTTTTGTGACAGAAAATCGTGCCTATTGTTATTGGGCATAAAATCGTTTACGTTTCCAAAAAATTCCCAAATTGTAAATTTTTTATTAAATTTACCTACCTCGCCCAAATTCAATGATATAAACAAAAAAAATTGGTGTGACACTGCAATTTACTTTACTTTGCGTGCCAATATCAGTACCTACATGATCAATATGCACGACACAATTAATAATGATCAACGAAAGCATAATGAGCAAATAGGGTTTTAATCTAAAACCGTACACCTTCATACAGACACAGTCACATAATCAATTCATGTGCAATGTTTTGCTTAATCTATCCGACCGTGATCACATCATACTCCTACAAAGAACCGACAAGACAAAAAACGAAACAATATATTTGCCTCCAAGTAAAGTTGACATATAATGGTCTATATTTTTCCTCCGCTCCTAATTTCAGTATAAAAGAAGGAAAATGAAGAAACCACCCTCAGTGAGATCGCGACAGCGATCTTGAACACAAGGCAGGGTATACGTCGTTTTTTATTATGGCTCCGCCCATTTTCGTTTCTTTATGCTTGTTTTTGCAATTTAAGAGATTGTAAAACACATTTTAAGAGACCTGCGCAGTAGAATGGCCAACTGTTTTGGTACGCACTATACATGTACTCTACATTATCAAGTCTCTCTCTTGTTGTTTTTAGTTCAGCTTTAATCATTTCGTTTTCTTTTTGTATTTCTGAGAGCAATCGTGTTGTTTCCTCAAGAGTAGAAATTTGTGCTTGCATTAAACCCAATGAGTGTAGAGTACTAGCAAGTGTATTTTTTATTTCCATGACCTTGAGATGAATGCCCTCTAGAGTTAAGTCATCTGCACTCAGACTAACATTGTTAGTGGCAAAAGAGGATGATAGCGATAATCGGTTCGGGTTGTTCTTTTTTTGTTGGACAAGAACGAGAGGGGCTGCCAGGCCCCGCAGTGCCACTGCTGTAGTACGCCTCCAACTGCGAAAGCCGAGGTGTCAACGCACAGGGAGTACTTGGCATTGGGGATTGGAAATGCCAATAAGGTGGCCTGACAGAGTTCGGCTTTGCAGCGTTGAAAGGCGGTAGTGGATTCTGCAGACCAATCGACACTGGTTTTGTCACATTTCCTTTTCTTTCCCTTGAGAATTTCTGTTAGGGGATTGTTGTTGGCTGCATTGGATATGAAACGCCTGTAGAAATTTAACATTCCTAGAAATCGCCTTAATTCCGAAATGTTCTTAGGGGGCTCAACATTCGTGATCGCCTTGACCCTGTCCGGCGATGGTTTGATCCCCTCTGCCGATATGTGATGTCCAAGGAAGGTGACAGTGCTTTTGGCAAAATCGCATTTCTCGACATTAATTATTAGGCCGAACTTTTCTAAACGCTCGAACAGAACTTTGAGGTGCTGTAAGTGCTCGGAAGAGTTCCTTGAGGCCACCAGAATATCGTCGATATATACGAAACAGAATGGGAGATCTCTGAGAGTGGAATGCATGAAACGCTGAAATATTTGAGAGACATTCTTCAAACCAAAAGTCATTCTGGTGAACTCAAAGAGCCCGAAGGGATTGGTAATGAAGGTCTTGGGAATGTCGGCTTCCTCAATTGGAATTTGATGGTATGCACGCACTAAATTAATTGTGGAGAAAATTGATGTACCGTGCAACTGACTCGAGAAGTCTTGAATGTGTGACACCGGATAGCTGTCAGGCTGCGTAACTGCGTTAAGCAGACGGTAATCCCCGCAAGGTCTCCAATCGCCATTTTTCTTCAGTACCATATGCAACGGTGTGGCCCAGGGGCTACTACTGGGTCTGCAAACTCCTTGCTGCAGGAGAAAGTCGAATTCTTCTTTGGCGGCCTTCAGCTTGTCTGGTGGTAGGCGACGTGGCCTGCTATTAACTGGTCGTGCAGACCCTGTAAGGATGACGTGTTTGACATTGTGTTGCACCGGGCGCACCAAAACATTCCCCTTTGATACGATGTTGAATCCTTTGATCAATCGTTGAATGTCTTCACCAACAGAGTCTTTTGCTAAAACTGAGAGCCCGTGCATAGACCCTTGAACAAGTTTCCCGAAAGACCGCGAGTTAGAGAGAGGATCGATAACACGTCTATTTCTCAAGTCGATCAGAAGTCCAAAGTTTCGAAGAAAATCCGCGCCTAAAATGGGTTTGCTTACGTTAGCGTATACAAAAACCCAAGAAAACTTTCGTTTCAAACCGAAATCTAGGGAAAGGCGAACGCGTCCGTAGGTAAATACCTTTGAGCCATTGGCACCAAAGAGTTGGTCAGATTTAGGACCGCGTCTTTTCATCGCGCCAGTTGCAGGTAAAACTGAGATATCCGCACCGGAGTCTACCAAAAAACTGTGTTTAGTTGTCACATCACAAATAAACAGGCGGCAGTTCGGAATGATTACGCCCACTTCGCAAGCCGCTAGCGACCGGGCCTCTAGTTGTCCGAAGAGTTTCGATTTCGTCTGCGAAAGGCACAAGGATGATTGCATTTGCGAGCCTGTTCGCCAAAGCGGCGATGGTACCAACAAAACTGTTGGTGCTCCCGAAAATTGAAATCAGCCCGTGGAAAGACTGATCTGCGACGTCTGGGCTGTTGGTCAAACTGCCGCCGTAGTGCTGCGACCTCTGACCTTAATTCCTCGAAAGGTGAAATCGCGGTTTGCCCGACGTCCAAAGCCTGATTAAGTTCGCGATGGCTCCTTGCCACTGAAAAAACTTCTTGGGAGCATCCAACTAAACCAACTATTCTATCGGCTGTTTGAGCAAGGGTATCTACATTGCCCGTGGAACACGTTAAAATGGCTTGCGCCGCTTGCGGCTGTGGCGGGTGACTGGGAGGAGGAGGTGGTATTTGGAAAACTTCAAATAGTAGTTTTATTTCCTCAGCAGAGGGTCGGCACGCTTGCGGTGGCTCGCGGCATTTAGCTCGTCGGAGGGGTGGAGTTCTTTCTGCTTGTCAGTTTTGTCCGCACATCTTATTTTCTTCGTGCCGAAGGGGGATAATCGAATGTCTGAGTTCTGTCACCGTTCCTTTTCCTTGGTGGCTTGATCTTCCCGAAAGAGGGATGTAACCCGAGGCTACATGTAGGAGGGTAAAAGAGAGAAAAAAACATAGGGGCGGGCTACAGTCCGCTTGGGCGAACTGTTGGATACCCTATTCTTATTCCTATATCTCATAAGTGGGCGTGACAAAAATTTAAAGGATTTTATCGAAAAAACTAAGCTTTTGTAAATAAAAACGCTCCCTAGCTCAAACTTTGGTTTTTCAATAAAATTGTTTTATTTAATTGTGGGCGTGTCAGTAGGCGGATTTAAAAAAAATTTAAGTATGAGCATAAAGGGCACCTAGAGAATATATACTATAAATTTCAGCTCCCTAGCTCAAACTTTGGACTTTCAAAAATAAAAAAAAAAAAATTGTGGGCGTGTCAGTAGGCGGATTTTGAAAATATTTACACATGAGCATAAAGGGCCCCTAGAGAGTATATACTAAAAATTTCAGCTCCCTAGCTCAAATTTTGGTTTTTCAAAAAAAATATTTTATTTAATTGTGGGCGTGTCAGTGGGCGGATTTTGAAAATTTTATGTCCCAAGCAGTTTTATGGGCCAAAGATCATATATAAAAAATTTCAGCTTTCTAGCTCAAAATTCAATTTTTCCCAAAATTTGTTTTATTTAATTGTGGGCGTGTCAGTGGGCGGATTTTGAAAATTTTATGTCCCAATCAGTTTTATGGGCCATAGATCATATATAAAAAATTTCAGCTCTCTAGCTCAAAATTCGATTTTTTCCAAAATTTTGTTTTTTTGAGTTTGTGGGCGTGTCTGTGGGCGGATTTCAAAAATTCTTAAACTTGATTATTTCGGGAGCCTAGAGAGTATATGGTTAAAATTTCAGCTCTCTAGGTCCAGTTTAAAGGCCTAATTTTTGCCGACGGACGGACGGACGGACGGACGGACGGACGGACGGACGGACATGGCTAGATCGACATTACTATCGATGCTGATCATAAATATAGTAACTTTTAGGGGTCTACGGGCAATATTAAGGTATGTTACAAACTATGCGTCAAAATTAATATACCCCTAGAATAGGGTATAAAAAAACCCCGATTCAAATTAAACGGAGAGAAGAGAAACACTAGATGAGGAGACATATAGCTGTCAGTTGGTGATGACAGAGGATATTCGTCGAGATATCCGGCGGCGAGACCCACCCTGGTCCATTGTACTGATGGCAATGGCTCCATGGTTACCATGTGCCGAGGCTTTTGTATGGCAACCCCTAATAAATTATTTCCACCTCTTCGTCCTTGATCACGACCTCATCACCAAAACATTGTTTTACCTATTCCATCTTTCTTTATAATTCCCTGAGCAACAATGGAGAAGAAGAATTAAGAAAGATCATTTAATTCAAGCGATTTATTAAAATTACAAGGTTATATACTTTTTCTTTTTTTTTTCTTTAACACAGGGTTACATAATAATGAGTACAGGAGATCAGAAAATCTAATGCATGGGAGACGCATACTCGCGCTGTAGTACCGACATAAGGTATAACAAGCTTCCCTACCGTGAGTTTCGGTGCTTGTCGCACAACTTAAAATTACGTTCGTAAGGGTACCCTAAGCTATTTACGAAAAATTTCTTTTTTTTTTTTCTGTTTCCTCTAAAGGAGGTCTCACTAGGTAAATGTTTAAAAAAAAAAATTTTCTTTTACAAAAAAAAAGGATTTAATTTATTAAATATAGGCCCACGAGAGAATATAAAATAATAATTACTCACGTCATTTAAATTGTTGATTGTTTGTTTTTTTTTGTTGTGAATGTTCTCGAGGTAAATACGGATGCCCCTCCGATTTGTGCGCACAAAACGTTGGTTCCGCCCTTCGCAGAATGCTAATGAAATTGTAGAATCTGAGATTACTCGTCTGAAAAAAGGAAATTATTTTATATATTTTATATAATCTGTAGGCTTCCTATCCTTCACTACTAAAATTCATTGGTTTCCTTACCGATATTTAGAAAATATATTATTAATTAAAGGTAAAGGTGTGTTGAAATTTTACTTCGTCGTAGCTGGTGGTTGAAATTTTACTTCGTCGTAGCTGGTGGTTGAAAGATGTTTTTCCTTTGTCTTAGCAGGTGATTGGAAGATGTAATCTTCGTCGTAGCTGGTGGTTGGAAGATTTTTCTTCGTTTTAGCTGGTGATTGAAAGATGTAATCTTCGTCGTAGCTGGTGTGTTGAAATTTTTCTTCGTCGTAGCTGGCGGTTGGAAGATTTTTCTTCGTTTTAGCTGGTGATTGAAAGATGTAATCTTCGTCGTAGCTGGTGTGTTGAAATTTTTCTTCGTCGTAGCTGGTGGTTGAAAGATGTTTTTCCTTTGTCTTAGCAGGTGATTGGAAGATGTAATCTTCGTCGTAGCTGGTGGTTGGAAGATTTTTCTTCGTTTTAGCTGGTGATTGAAAGATGTAATCTTCGTCGTAGCTGGTGTGTTGAAAGTCTTTGGTAGCGTTACGCACTCGAGGCAGGAATTGGCGGCAGGTATCGCTCCCACATGGATATTCCCGGGGTGACAAAAAAAATACGATACCTGCGGCCTTTTTCTCTAAACTGGGCATGCCCGGTATTTTTTTATTACACATAATTATTCTGTTAAATGGAAAAGCGATTGTTACCTGTATGCCTCGGATCAGGCGCTTGGGCTGGGCCAAGTAATCCTCCCGTTTTCCAAAAAAAAGGGACTGCGACGGTGCGTGGGTCCTATCGGACACGTGCGGTCTCCGAGAGTTGTGTTGAGTCGGGCGGTTATTTCCCTACGCACTTTTGTGACGGTGGCGCTCCCCGCAGTATTGAAAAATACTTTTTTTTTTTTGGTTTTTTTACTTTCTGTTTTTCGCGTTATGTAATTTGATACTACTTTACACGGACGGGAAAGAATTCAACTCAATTCCCACAGCAATGGCGGCACCAACCCGAAAACGCAGTGACAGCAAAGAAGAAAAAGAAGTGCAATGGCGTCGTACCTTTTATAGTGACTTTTTCCTTCTCTTTTTTTTTTTTTTTTTGTTCGTATGACTTCCTCTGTGAAGTTGGTCGCACTTCGATATATGCAGCGTTTGACTTTAATTATTGTGAACGGGTACACCGGTACAGTAATGTACGTAATCTTCGTAATTTTCCATGAGCGAAGGTATTTTAAAGGCGTACGCTACACGGCAAACGTTGCAACCACAAACTCTTTAAAATCGAATCCGGGAATTGGCTGCCGGCTAGTGCCCGCATCTCTCTTAAGAGCTCGCTGGGCTTTCTGTCCCCTAATACCGCCTCGTGTAGTAATTTTTGCAGTCGAATATCTTCGGATTCGGTAAGCCGAGAAAGTATCGTCAATTTCAGGTGCTCATATTGATCACTCGCTGGCGGATTTAAAATGATGTCCCTGCAGAGATTAACGGTACGCGTGTCTAAAAACCCGAGCGCCGAGAAATATTTGGAGCTATCGGAACGTATATGCGCCGCCGCGAACTGGCCTTCTAATACCTTAAACCACACATCCGGATTATCCGGCCAAAAAGGCAAATTTTTAAAAGCTAATGCACTTACTTGAGAATGTCCAGATTCTGAATTGGCGGAGTTTTGTTGGCCTTGAGGAAAATCTGCAGCATCCTGATGCGGTGCTGTGTTTCGAACCGGTGAGACAGGCATATGGCGATGGTGTGCTCCGGATCCGTACATGCAAATGAAAGGAATGAAATAATAAATAAAAAGAAATTACTTGATGAACGTTATTATTTAGATAAAAGTCAATAAATGTGAATTCATGCAATGAAAAATATGATATCTGAGAGCAAATTTAAGTTAAGAACCAAACAGTTTAATTTGCCGTTTACAAGGATAGAGAAAAACGCAATAAAAATTTATGTTTAATAAAAGAACCAAAAAGGTATATAAATACAAACGAGACCAGATGACAATGCCAGCGAGAAGCGCTTGGGAAAAAAAACTATAAGAACGAACACATTTCACAAACGAACACACAAAAAATACAGAAACACAAAAAAAAAAACGATTACTGGTTCAGTTGATGTGCGGGACTCTCCTTTCCGGTGGAGTGGAGTGCTGCTTAGGTTGGACCACGACCACATGTCTGCTCAACATAACGAGAATTTAAAATGTTAAATTTTATATTGAAAAGTGGTGAAAAAAATGTTCGTGTAACAAATCAAAAGTGATTAATTACAATTGCCTCAATAACTCCAATAAATTCCACTAGAATTGACGTTTTAACTGATTTCCAATTGCACAAACTTTTGTGTATAACTAAATAATAGATCGTCGACGCCATTTTTAATTCGCGGCATCACGCTGGACTTGGAAACGTCGAGACTTGCCATCCTCACACAGGTGCTACGCGTACTAAGAAGTCATAAAAAATTCTTCTTATTTTTCACAAAGGTTTTTTTCAAAACCACGTCACACCAGCGACGTTAAACAGGTCCAAACTTTGTGCGCAATGCGGAAAAAACCAATAATGGCACAAAACTACAAAACGAAAAACAACGAATCAACGAGCAGTGATTCAGCATTCATCTTAAATAGCCCCAGGGGAATCCGAGCGGCACAAATCCTCACAAAGTTGAAAACAAAAAACCAAAATCAAGACGAGTCGGTGCCAATTCTGAGCGCGACAAACAAAATGGTGTCGGCACGAGTCCTTGACCAAGGGCATCAAGCTGAAAAACAAAATGGCGAACCCATGGATAGCCAAAGTGAAGCCCAACAATGGACCACAGTGAAACGTGGAAGGCGGTCCCCAAACAATGACCAAACCAACATAAACACCAATAATGGAACAAACGACACAAATAGATTCGTAACTCTGGGAGAGTTCTATTTGAACGGAGGTGGCAACAATCCAGACAGACAGTCCAAGTATGCAAGACTGATTCCGGAACAAACAACAGAAGCAGAGATAGCGGCGTCATCAAGGGGAAGGGGTAGTATCTCCAACACCAGCAACAAAGCGACATCAGACAACAACAGTAACACAGAAGGAGGCACGGGAACTAACATGTCAGGGAGAAATGGTAAGTGTTGTCCTCCGATTATATTGATTAATACGAACGTAAGAGATCTGGTCACGGACCTTAGATCAAAAAACTTAGACTTTAGATTTAAAATTGTGAATCTGAGAGGTGGGAAGAGCAAACTGTTCGTAGACAACGCGGGGATCCACAGGGAGCTGATGGGGATTGCCCGGAAAAGTGATGTGGTGCAGGGGTACTCATTAACTCTAAAAGAGAACAGAACGCAGAACCTAATCTTGAGGGGGTTAACAAGTGACTTCTCAGCGGAGGAGATACAGCAGGAGATGGAGTCATTGACTCCAAATACAATCGAGACCATACGATCTAAGAGAGAAGGGCTCAAGTACGACCTCTTCTTAGTTCGCCT
Source organism: Portevinia maculata (assembly GCA_949715645.1). NCBI lineage: Eukaryota > Metazoa > Arthropoda > Insecta > Diptera > Syrphidae > Portevinia > Portevinia maculata. The sequence goes on along the minus strand of OX454527.1, from coordinate 78,869,861 downwards.
GAAACCTGGCCAAGAGGTCATTGACACTGCCAAAATCAAATACATTTTTAACACAAAAGTGAGCTGGGAGAAGCCAAGGGAAATTTAGGTGACCTGCAATGCAGAAGGTGCCAACAATTTGGCCATTTGGCAAAAAATTGCGCAAACAACTACAAATGTGTTAAATGCGATAATGCCCACAACCCAGGAGAATGCCAGCTAGTTAAAAGCGACAACACAAAGGCGGTTTGTGTCAATTGTGGCAAAGGCCACCCCGCCAATTACCGTGGGTGTGAAGCATACCTTAGATACATAGAAGCAAAAAATAGGTAAATAAGAGAGGCCAAAAATAAGAGAGAAAGTGCAAGAGCAATTGTAATGGTCTAGATGTTCCTCTCAAGTGACATATTATTTGGATGAAGAGAAATATACTCCCTCTTCGGATGTATATGAGTTCGCTATTCAAGCTCATTCGCCATTTGTTTTAGGTATCTAGAATTTAAACAAATACGAAGAAGGTAGATATGGTTCCCCTAGCTCAACCTTAAAAGGGAGCGGATGCTGAAGATGGTGTACAAGCCCGAAGACTAAATTAGTCTCCGAACTCTCGATAGCAACTCAGTGATGGTATTATTTCATTAAAACTTCACGGCCACAGGCTCCACTGAACTTCTAATGACTACTTGAGAGGTTGTTTAGCCGGCAATCGCGATAGGCATGCTTGCACACGCGCAACCTAGCTCGTCGGAATGGGGGGGGGGGGGGGGGGGGGGATCTTGCTCATGCCGCTAAACCGCCATACATATTTACATGCCGGACTATTACAATTACCTTTTTCACATACTCCTTCGCACATGCCTATAAATGTCAACACTAGTTTTTCACAATCATCGTAAATGAGGGTCGGGAACCGAGAAGGTGGTATTTGGTCCCTTGAGTGTAAATAAATTTTCCCTCCCACTGTCTTCTATCCCAGAGGAGAATAGAGACTCCTTGGACAATGTCCCAGTCACATTTTATAGACATTGCCCCCTTATGGTGAGTGAACCCCTTTAGGGATCACCTCATCTTAATGTTCCGGTTACCCGGATAGCGAATTGACTTCCCCAATGCACATACTATTTACCAATTAAATCTCATAGTTTCGTTATAAACTTCAAAATATTTTATTTTTAAATATCATGTTAATAATACTGGATGCAAAATGAAAACATGTATTCATAAACACATCTATTCTCTTAAACATATGATTAAATGTATCATCCTTACAAAAATAATTCTTAGCTAAAAGTAGAAGCATTGAAAATATGCACGTATAAGAATACACGTATGTATACATATATATTATCTCAACAATGCGTCTATAATCAAATATACGGGAAGTTTAATCATAAAAGAGAATTTAAATCTTTATATTGTATGACTTATAATCTATTAGGGACGAATTATGTTCCATAGGAAAGGAATTTCGGTCATAATTGTTACTAACAAACTTACGTAAATGGTATTTCTTCCTTTTCTTATTGGTCTTTATGTTTCCTATCCCAGTATCGAAGTTGTAGTTTGAGTTAGAACCAAGTGGAACTAACCTCACCCTAGGACAAGTCCCGAATGGATGTGACACTAGTCTCACTCCTCGACCAGTCTCTGCTTGAATTCTTACACCAAAAGATACCGAATTGCGAATTCGAGCACTTTGGTTCGTGTATTTGGTTCTATAAAATAACCTAGTTTACCCCCTATGTGTTGGCAGATGGCGCTTTGTCAAGTGTAGTCACTTAACCTTGAAATCTCGAGCAACTTACAATTTGTAAAATCAATCAAATTTAATATAGAGACGTTCATAAATTCTGGATGATCAAATTTGGTTAATTAACTATTAATACAACTCACCGTTTTCTCCTTGATGTCACGATGATTCATCCCAGATGGTGTTCACAGCATGATGGGGTTTTCACCGGCGAAGTTTCTAAAGGTTGATTTAGTTTGGGAGAGAAGTGTTTATCGTTCATCATGAAACCAGAATTTTTGATCACTCTTCACATGAATTACCTACGCAAGCAATAAGGAAGGATGCTTCCTTATAGAAACACTACTCTACTTAGAAAATCGATTGAGACTCACTAATTTTCGTTGCCTTTATCAATATTTGAACTATTTTTCTAATTTCAGGGAATTTTACACTAAAAGCTAGTAGGGTCTTGGTTTTCTTTCCTTTTTTTTTTGTTAGATACACTAAGGTGGTTGATGGACTCGTCGTCGTTCGTTTGACGGTGGAGTGTTGCGGGTTGCCTCTTGAATGGCCTCCCGGTAGGTGGACCTCTTGAGATGGTCGTGCTGCTGCTGTTGATCTGTCGAGTCGGCCGCGGCTACAGTTGCATCTGGTAGGACAGACCGCTCTCACCGAGTTGAGTCAATAATATTTTATTTTGGCTGCGGTTAGAGGTGTCTCTGCTGTTGCAGGCCGCGCTTCTATGGATGCGTGTTGAAATTACACAATCGTTCTAGTTGCGCAGTGCTCGCATGGTGTGGGCGACGCACTCATGGCGATTAAAGGGTGGTTTTACCATCCTGGGCACTGGTTGTGAGCACAATAGAATTGGCATATGCAGCGTGTGTATGCATCAAGACGATGCGATCGGGCGGCACGTTCGATTGGCGCTTTTGGTGGTGCACCGTTGAACATGGGGTGGCATTTATTTTTGTAAATCCACTGAAGGTAATTGCCTGATGGTTTGGAGTGTGTGTGTGAGTATACTCGCACCAGCTTTACACGATTAGTGGTGTTGTGTGGGCACCATATAATTTTGGTATGTACACCGGCGTCACTGAATTGATTTAATTTTTCGTTTTTTATCTCGCTATTGGCGGTGATGATGGTGATTTTATTTAGGACGTGGGTTACCAATTCTATTGGTACGACGTGCTGCTGTTGGTTGGCTAGACAGTGGTTAGATCCTTATTTCAGGATCGTCGGCGAGACATGCGTCTCACGCCAATCAATAAATGGTTTATTCTCCGTCGAACCCATTGCTCGGAGGCATTGCCTTTTGTCCAGGCGTGATGGAAAATGCGCCGGATGGTTGGATTATTCGTGGATAACCACGGATGGTCGGTCGCGTTGCACTTTTCGACTCAGCACAAGGAAATATTCAACTTACTCACACGATTCGTCTGAAGTGAAGATGTGAAAATTAAAAGAAAAAAGGGAGAGTGAGTGCGCGTTTGCGCCTCTATATATACCTGTCAGACTCAAAGAAAAAAATGGCCGAAACCTCCATCCGTCTGTTCACCGAATGTTGGTATGCGTGTACTATTTTACGACCCACAATATATGGGTGTGTTACAGTGGTCGTGTAGAATTCTCAGTTGAACCTGGTTGAATATATTGGATGCTGATTCTATCGGCTTATACATCCAGTCGTATTTCTAATTTATTAGTATTGCAGGCTATCTCCTACACAATCTCAAAAAGTATCGCGCTAGGCGGGTTGGTTTCCCCAAAGGTCACCTACGCAAGTCACTTCCAAACTCAAAAACAAACACCAATGCCCAATCCCACCATGGGTATACAAAACAACTATATCAGTCAATTCTGGACCTCTCCAAAGATCTCTTTGGAGTAGAGATATCGGAGCTGTTAAATAAGGTGGAGTCATTTGTCAAAAACATTAAAAACGCGGGTTCCATACAACAAAATCTGGACCTGCTCAACCAAATAATGGAATTAAAAATCCTCAAAAGCAACCTCGTATCAACTCCCACCACTCAAATCACAGATTTTGAATCCAAAGAAATTTTTTTTTTATAGTTAAAATGAAAAAAAAACAATCAATTTAACAAAAATTTCAATAAAAACAAACATAATCGGTTGACAAAATTCACTATTTTATTAGTATCTATGTATAATATCAATATTATAATACTAACATACACATAATACTCATTATTCATTAAGTAAAAAGTATTCAATAAGTAAAAACCATCAATAAATTTTGCTTTCGCAAAACTAAAAATGAAAAGACCAAACAAACAGGTCAACAAATGATAATTAAAAAATCAAAATCATATCGATTAAACAACCAGAACATCTAACTTGCAATATGGCTAGGTTATCAAATATCTACCAAACAGTCACAAGAGAACTTTCGTTCGCATTGGTATACCCGTATACCTATAAATTGTAAATAGTAGAATGTATATAGTTATTGTAGTTCATAAGAAAACGATGACACTGTAGTCAGATGAAACAAATATATAGCTCGGAGAGCAAGAGCTAATAACAAATGTAAATCAAAGCCAAGGGGCATTTAATATGTAACAACAAACTGAAAGAGATGGCAATACTTGAAAGCCTCCAGACATAAAGAAAAACGAAACAAAATGTGAATAGAATTAAGTACAAGTACAGACTCTCCTTTCCAAAAAAAATCCAAAATTGTGAACAACTGTATCTGTGGCTGTTCCTCGGTTGGTTGTTGTTGCTGTTGCTGTTAAACCGCCGGTGAATAACGGTGGCTGTAAATGAGATCCCGTTGAACGGCCGCTGCGGTTTGAAGAACTGTTGTTTAGTACAGTTTGTTAACGACGCAAGGGTCTGCAGCGCGTGATAATGTGCCTTGGTTTTGCGGCGCTGTTGACTGCCGCTGTGCGTGATGGGATGATGGACGATGGTGCCAGTTTGACGGGCATACCACTGTGCGTTTATTCCTGAGCAGGTGCGTATGTGGTACCAAGGGTGCGTCTGTAGCACGGTGTGGTATGTGGCTTGGGCTCGGCGTCCGGTGGTGTGCTTTTGGTGTATCTTTATTTGTCTCTAAATTTCGTTGGTAAATCACGTCGGGGTCACCAGTTGTGGGGACTGGTCCCACTATAAAAAGAAACTCCGTTTAACACTTGTTGAATTTATTTAATATGTATTAAAGCCTTGACCTTTATGGTCGTCACAATATTTGTATTACAGAAATTAATTACTTCCACAATTCTTGGGTCAAGGAGCACACCACCGTCATCACCAGAATCTGCACTAAAACTGAATTAATAGATTACTTGATTTATGTAGAACAAGGTCGACCGGAGTTTTTACTTGCTCGTCTCTTCTTTGAGCACACATGATTTACCTTTGAGCACAAATAATTTAACTGGGCTCCGCGTTCAGGTGATCGGCTCTGTTTTATTCTGCATGCGGAATTTCCTCCGCCACAGGCTTTTAGTTTAGCTAAAACAAAGGAAGAAAAAAGCAAGAAAAAAAGGAAAATCATTTTAATAGTGATGGTAGAAACAGCAATTTGATCAGACTTCGGACCCTTTAATAAATTCGTGCCAATCAATGAACACATTACGATCGTTTTTGGCATGTGAGACAAACCGAATGAACAACTTCCAACAACAACCTCCATAGTATAAGTTAAGGATCTCGTTGGTCCTTTCGTTAAAAAAAATTAAGTACCTGTACGACAAGTCGTACACCACGGATATTTCTCTTTAAAGTAAAAGAACTTTTACTACCACGTTATAAATCATTTATTCGACTTACTATTACGAGCACCAGAATTATAATGCTTTACAAATTAAAAGATACTTAAAATCTAACCTCCACGAAAGCCTGATTCCCAGGCATTCCTGCAACGTCAGCGTCTAGTGCAATGCGCGTGCACCCGGCAGGCATCAGGTATCCGGCGCGATTCGTGTGACGGGAAATATGCTGACTCATCTGGGAACATGTTCGTTCATGCTGGATCAGGTGAGCGGCATATCGGATCGTGTTAACTGCCGCCCCTTTAAATATCTGCGTCCCGCAGATCACCTGTTGAACATCTGGGGTTATTGAGGTCACGGCTGGGGTCCTTGGTCTCTTGTGATGTGCGTGGCCTAGGACGTGGAGTTTGTCCTCGGCGAAAGGATAGGCGGAGCTCCGGGATGCTAACTTTACCATAAATCTTCTTCCAAAACAGGGAGATTGCGGCTATTACTGTTATGATGATAAAGATTTCTATAAGAATAGAAGAGTTAAGATTCTTTTTTAAAATATTTATGTGCTCGATATTTTTCGTGCTCAGGTCATGCACGTAGTCCAAGTTAGGTTTAATCCTGTTGCTTATTACGTTGGCTAGGACAGGTGGAAGTGCCTGTGGACTGGTAGCGGCTTTACCGTAGTAGATTTTGTCCTTAATTTGAACCGTATCATTCTCCAACTGGATGAGGTAGGTACCTTCTAAGGGAATAGAATAATTTTTATTTAGGAGTGTTCCATTAAAGTTTGTAAGGAAAATCGTATTTTCCCCATTCCATTCGACGACTTCTTCGTTTGTTGTTCTATAGTCCAATGTGCGTTACCTCCTTTGAGGACCCTGGGTAGGCAAGAATCTTCTGGTAGTCTTCTTAGAACGCCGTCTTCGCACACGGATGTGTTACTTATGCTAAGACATTGCCCCTGTAGTCCGTACGTCTCGTCATGTCTAATAAGGAGTTGAGTGTGATGTAAGTCAATCTGTCTACCGTTTCTAATTGCTGCGCGGGCAATCACCTTATGATAAACCTTCGGTTCGATTTTAGGAATTGATAGAACATTATAGCATCAAGGTTTCATTGCTCTTGTCGAATACTTGCGACAGTGTAAAAGAAAACTCAAAACTTCAGCTTCTTACAACTTTGTTTAACAATTTATTATTTAATTTAAATAAAGTATAAATTGCCACGTTGGCTTAAATTTTAATTTTATTCTCTCTACTTTTACTTGGCCTCGTGTCCGTATCGCTGGTAAGATTGAATTCAGAAATTGGAATGTCATAAATTGACGAAAAAAGGCGGAAGTATATAAAAAAATAGTTATACCTACGTTCGTTAAATTCAGTGGCAGTCAGACAGAAAGTTAATGGTAGTGTTCAGAGCTATCAAGGTTGTTTTCTGACATTCTTCCCCTCGGTACAGTTGCCTAGACTATGTCCAAGTGTACCTACTCCTTTCTGATGTCCAATTTGGCTAACTTTATGGCAGGTCTGTCGTAGATCCCAGTTTCGGTTTGCACTGTCGCAGTCCGTACCCGTCTTTAGCAGGGTTCTTTTTTATAATCCTTCCTTTTTGCCATTGGTTGCGAGGACTCCTCTCGTCGATCACCATCACGATGTCTCCACCAGTTAAAGGGTCGGTAGGCAGGCTCCACTTATCTCGTCGAGTACTGGGTAAGTATTCGGTCAACCAGCGTTTCCAGAAATGCCTAGCGCGTAGTTTTAAGGAGCTTTGCATCATCATTAAACTCACCAAGCGGTGTCATTCCTCCAGGTGATTGACGAAGAAAATTGTTCGGTGTTAGTGCTTCGGACTGCTCGCTATCCAGTGGCAGGTACGTTAGCGGTCGAGAATTTATCATGTCCTCCACTTCCATCAGATAACTACGAAAAAGTTCATCATTAGGCTTATAGATTGTTACGTTGCTTACTGCGTATAAGGCAATCTTGACGGATTTGATGAGCCTTTCACAGCAGCCATTCATGTGAGGTGATCCCGGTGGGTGGAAATACCACTTTAGCTCCGAATTTACAAACCGATGAAGTTCGTGCCACGATCGCTGTACATCTTCCTTACTGTTCCCCTTCGGCATAAAAAGTTCCTGTAGCATAAAATAAACGAATCAGTACTACAGCTGTAGGCCACCTCAATATGGACTGCTCTAGTTATTAGACAGGTAAAAAGGCGAATCCATCTTTTGTCTACTTTTCGGGCATTGACAACTTCGAATGGTTCACCGTAGTCCACAGCTGTATAAGTGAAGGGGGATGTAATTGGTGTAACTCGTGCCTCTGGCAGAACCGCCATTTCCGGAGGGGTCGCTTTGGCCATCAAGATTTTACACCGATTGCAGTTGCTCCTAACCCGCTTCAAAAGCTGCCGTAGTCTAGGTATGTGGTATCTTTTCCTTATCTCACTGTTTCATGGTTAATACGTCGAAATCGTTCATGATATTTTTGTACAAGTAGGACCGTCCCATGATGATTATGGGGATGAATGATTGGCCTTCTTGTGTCCAGGCTTAGGAAACTTGCGTTGTCCACTCGACTTAGTGACCTCATCAGTTCGTGCTCGTCAAAGTAGGGCTTCATTGCGAGTATGCTTGTAACGGAACACCCGTACTGGTGGGTTCGTGTAGGAACTTAAACGTCAACTTCGCCTCGACCCCGAGACGAAAGTCAAAGCAGTTCGAGAGTGAATGCCATCACCCCACAAGAACATGACAGATTGAACTGCCCTGCTCCCGATCGCACGTCACTAGTACGAGTGTCCCCCGTCAACCCAATCGGACTGCCTCGGGGAGCGCCGGTAACAGGACTCCGGAGCACCTCCGAGGAGCTGGATGAACGAGGGTGTCCAGCCACCAGCAGCCAGGCATGGGTCCTAAACTTCCCCGCGCTAGCTCGTCGGCGGGAGTGGGAACTTGCTGCTGGCTCCGGACTGGGGTTACCACTATTTACATGCCTGGAATTGATCTGGTACTGAGATTGTCTTCCTTGACCGCTCAGGTAGACGGCGGTCGTAACCACAAAAGAAAGAGAACCAAGAAAAGATATAAAGGTGCAAAAACCTTATAGATGGAAGTTCGAGGCCCGAAGATGCGAGTCCCCACAGACCCTTTAGTTTTCCTCTGATTCCGCAATGGTATGGTTAGGGGGGGGAGAGAAAGAGATGGTAAAAAGGATCTCCCCCCTTGAGCTGGCCCACCCCGCCATGCCTAAGCATGGGCTCCTATGGCCACCGCGCCGCTCAGTTTGCGATGGCCCCTAAATTGGAAAGGGGCAAAAGCCCCTTTTCCTAGGGTCCTCCGGACCCTACGTTCCTTCTCCACAACATCACTTACCGAAACTCGTCATCACCCCTACGTCCGTTCTTATCGACTCATGAGAGTGGGCAACAACGTCGGAAATATAAGACCATAAATCCGGTCAAAAATACGACTTCAAGTTCTTTATTATGACGACAGTCCAAAGAATGTCGGATAACATCCGACAAATGCTTATATACTAACAGGGGGTAAATCTTATATCTAGGATCTTAAACTTAAGCAATGTTCTTTAAATCTATACGCTCAACCGAAAACGCGTCGGGATTGTTTGCGAAACTTATGCTAAACTCTCTTAATTTGAACTAGGATGGATTTCGATTCGTGTTCCTGATGTGAACATTCGTACGACTAAGACTCTTAATCTTACCGAAACCTATGATTGGATTCGATTCGCGTTCAAGATATGTACCTTCTTACAACTATAATCTCTTAATCATAACTAAACCTATGATTTGATTCGATTCGCGTTGTACTTTCCGTTAGGCGGACCGTGACTTCGTGACCAGACTGTCGGGAGTGTATTTACACTGCAGGAGTAGCCTCTTATATGCCTGCATATCCGACTCGGGTATACCATAGGTATAGGTGCGTAACTATACTGGCATACTTTTTCATAGCGCGGTCGTTGAACCCGAATAAAAACCTTCACGATTGAACGCTTTTACGTTTTGAATTATAGTAATAATCCGATATAATCGGAACGAAATCTAAATCGCGACACTATTAAAGGAATTGAGACTTACTACGGGCTGCTCGTGATGGTACGACCGATGTACTCAAGATTCCCTACGTGACGTGTGCTACCGTATACCACCCCATATGCAATATAATGTGTATTTAATTTAAGTAATTAATTTGCAGTGACTTACCCTGAAGATCCTTCGGCGATGTGCGCACATTGACGAAATCCCTTCGATGCACCTGTGGAAGCTGTATCTCTTAAAGTATATAGGAGGTATCACCCGTCGTCGAGATGACGGTCGACGGACTAGATCACTTTCGGTCTTAATATTAACGCGAGGGAGTCAAATTCGCGGTTACTATATGTATGTATACGCGGAACTTAGATGTTAATTAATGAAACGGCTTTGGGTTTATTCGCCCTGAATTCCTTATCGTACTTTTTATTGAGTAAATGTAGCTACACTACCCAATCTATGTTGGGTACTTTAAGGCTAGATGAACCCCAAGCCGGCGCGCGCGACGGAGGATGTTGGCGATGTACCGCCACGATTCCCAGAGGGGGATGAAGGCTTTGCTCCCTACCGAGGGATGAGACTGCCGATATACTGCACCACAATAAAGATTAAATTCTATTCTACTTTACTTATTTGAAACTCAGGCGCGATTGAACGGTTTTCAATCCGCGACTATCCTACCAGGGAGTGCGTAATCTTTTCTGTGATCGCGACGGAACTAATTGATGCTTAACGCTACTACTATTTAATCCGAGATGCTAGCGCGGCCGTCTGAAGGACTAAATACATAAGCTCTTAGGCACTAGTTTTCACTTCTTAAACTACACTTAGAAGAATACGAATGTTGATTATCTGCTGGTGGGTGTAGCTGCGGTGCGCTGGTGCTAGGTCACTTAGGCCGTTGGGGATAGTATCCTTTTTATGGAGCTGAAGGAAGGAGAAGGCGATATCGCCCGATGGTACTCAACTTCGCTACACTCGTGATGCTAATCGCTTAGGCCGTTGGGGATAGTACCCTTTTCATGGAGCTGAAGGAAGGAGAAGGCGGTATCGCCCGATGGTACTCAACTTCACCTCTCTCGTGATGCCAATCTCTTAGGCCGTTGGGGATAGTACCCTTTTTATGGAGCTGAAGGAAGGAGAAGGCGATCTCGCCCGATGGTACTCAACTTCCTTTCGCGCGTGATGCTATTCGCTTAGGCCGTTGGGGAGGGGAATAGTACCCACCGACGCCGAGAGCACTGCCACTGCCTGAGAAACTCGTCCGCCCGCACTGAAATCCTCGTCGTGCCTGGCGGTCGCCTCTGTGACGGAGCTTGCGAGTGCCGATGCGACTCGGTCCTGTTGGTTGGAGGGGGCTCTCTCGCCTCGCCGGACGCGTCTCGCCCGGAGTGCCTTCGTCCTACGGCTTTCCACTGGCTCGTCCAATCGCTGGCAAAATTCCGAAAAAGAATGGAAATCTAATTGCTGCCGAACCAGGTATTACTGGAGCGAAAGGCTTACCTGGAGTGCGCTGGAGCAGGCGATGGGATGTCCAAGTGGGGAGCAGATTTCCATGCCGAAAAAAAAGACTTCGTAGGAGCGCAGTTCCACTATCCTCAGCGTTTCCAAATCAAATGCGATGGCCGACACGCAAACCCGGAAATTCTTGGGTGACAGTGACAGCGAAATTGAATAATTTTAATTTCCTGCCGAAGGGGTGCGTTCAGCACTACTGTGTCAGTGTAAGTATGGAAAATCATGACGGAGTTCGTCCGTTGCCTATTAGATGGCGCTATGCTGGGATTTCCTACATGCTGTTGGAAAATTTGGAAGGCTTCTTCGTTGTTATGCAATTGTTTTCCTGTTTCATCAGGTACTTTACTTCGGAAGACAACCCCTCTACCTGAATTAATTTGCAAACCACGCGCTCTGCTCTCTCGTACTCTTGTGATGACAATGAAGTACCATTCCTTTTCTTGCCGCTGGGGGCGTCCATATACCTACAGACGAATGCAGTTACTCTTATCAACTTGTTCCACTTCTCGAATTTCTCCATCGAAATCACTGGTTGTACCGTTTGATGTATTGTTTCGAAAACCGTATTGTGGCATCCTTGAGGTAAAGAGATATCATTGGCCCATTATTCTTCTGCAGCGTAGAGGAACTGCGGCGCTTGCATCCAACGATCGTTCATACTAAGTGATGGTCCGTTCTTCCACTTCGTCGCGTCATCCGCTGGGTTCATTTCCAAAGGCACGTATCTCCAGTTGGTAATACTAGTGATCTCTTGTACTTCTGCTACTCTGAAGGCTACGAATTGACCCTTCATTGCTTTTGCATCAGATCTCAACCAACTAAGAACCGTGACTGAGTCCGACCAGAACACTACTCGTTTGAGGCGTATGGATAGTGCCTGACGAATACTATAGGCTAACCTGGCTCCAATCAACCCTGCTACAAGTTCCAGCCGAGGAATCGAAATAAGTTTGATGGGCGCTACTTTTGGCTTCGAACCCAACAATGAACAGGTTATCTGGCGCTTATTCTCCACTCGTAGGTATGCAGCTGCTCCACTGCAATCCTTGCTTGCATCAACGAAGATGTGAAGTTGTGTTTCAGCGAGATTCCATGATGACTCAGCTATGTAACACCGTGGAATAAGAACAGATTCTACGTTCGATAATTCCTGTAACCATTTTAGCCACCTTTCATGGTGATTATCTTCAACTTCATCATCCCAATTCACTCTAGAGCGCCCCACTTCCTGCATCAGGACCTTTAAGTAACTTGTGAAATGACCTATTAGACCGAGCGGATCGAAGATCGACATCAACACTTTAAGGATCTCACGTTTGGTTGGTTTTCGTTGACCGGCAAGAACCTTCTTATTGCCTTTATTAAACCTTAAGGAGTACGTAAGTGAATCAGTCTTCGTATTCCACCACATTCCTAAGACTTTCTCCGTGCTATGTACCGCCTCCTTATCGAGGTCGACATCATCGCTGGTATTTGGATATTCTCCTTCTAGGGCCGTTACAACTTCAACCGAGTTAGACTTCCATCTTCTTATGTCGAATCCCCCAGCAGCATGAATCATCTTGACTTCCTTGGCTAAAGTAATTGCCTCTCCAGGCGTACTGACGCTATCAAGCAAGGCGTCCACATAGTGGTTTTTAACGATTGCCTCCGCTGCCCCCGGAAAGTCCTTTTCAAATTTTTGTGCGTTTTTGTTTTTTACAAACTGAGCGCTACTCGGTGAACAGCTCGCTCCGAAAGTCATTACCTGTGTAACGTAAACGGCCTCTCCACTTCCGTCATCCCATAAGAACCTACAGGCATGTTGATCATCATATAAAATCTTTACCTGGTGGAACATCTCAGCATTGTCCCCACTGATCGCAACCGCATTCTCCCTAAACCTAAGAAGAATACCAAATAACGATGGAAGCTGATCGGGACCCTTGAGCAAAAACGAATTTAACGACACCCCATTTACCTTAGCCGCTGCATCCCAGACTACTCTTAATTTTCCTGGCTTGTTTGGATTAACCAATGGAAACAGCGGAAGATACCAGATGAGTTTGTGGTGTTGTCTTAGTTCTTCGGATGAAAGCTTTCGAGTGTATCCTCTCTTAACACAGTTCTCAATTTGATTTTGCATATCACTTTTCAGTTGGGGATCTTTCTGCAACCTTCGATTCAACGTCACCAGTCTGTGCTTCGCCATGGGTAGACTGTCTGGTAGCTGCGGATCATCGTACCGCCAAAGTAAGCCTGTTTCGAAGCGTTCTCCTACGAACCTAGTCGTCTTCTCCATGATTTCCTTGGCACGACGTTCTTCTTTGGATACGAGATCGCAAGTTGGTATCTTGACACCCAAACTGTCAACTGAGACAAAATTCTTCATCATTTCGTTAAGGTTCTCGTCGTCTGGCTCTGAATACTCTTGGATGTGGTAATTTATACTCTGACTATGTGATGAACTACCTGAACCAAACACTGACCACCCTAGTCTACATTTTGTTGCGACAGGGTCGTCTCGTCCAGACAATCGAGTCTTAATTGGAACTGCGAGACGCCAATCGCTAAGACCGATCATTATCCTGGGTTGTTCCATGGTGTATGAACTAACCGGAAGTCCGCGCAGATGAGGATGTTTAGCAGCCAGATCGTCGTATCTTAGAGTTTCCTTTGGCAAATTTAGCTCTTTTATTGTATGAGCGACTGGTATTGCAAACTCTTTGGCACCTTCGTAAACCCCTGAGATAAGCACTGAAACTTTCGTAGATTCCTCCTGCCGACGTACGTTAGCCGTCCACTTCAGATGTAGGATAAACTTGGGTCCAGTTAAGCCAAGCTTTTCTGTAACCCCTTCCTCGATCCTTGTGCCACTAGATCCCCCGTCAAGAAACGCCAACACATTTAGTTTCTTATTACCATTACGTAATGTGACTGGCATGTACTGAAATTTGAAAGTGGTCACCCGGACTCGGATGACTATTCTGCGATTTGACTACTATCGGTGGGTCTGTGACGCTTCGGTCCTCTGGATGCATCAAGGGATGATGTCTTCTCTGGCAACCAACGAAATCACATTTGACTGCCTTCTTACATACAAAAGGGTACTTCATTGTATGGGCAGTCAAACACTGACGGTAAAGTTTTAACTCTTTCAACTTACCCCACCTGTCTGAAGAAGTCATTTGTTTGAAGAATTCACACAATTCGAGGCTCTTGCATTGCTTGTCGCAGACTACACATTCTGGTGCTCCCATTGCAGCCATGAACCAAACGCTAGGACTCCTTTAACCTGGTTATCTAAAGAGTAAGTGGCCCACTTCATTTTCATCTCATTAGTTAGTTTCTTCAACAACTCTTTGAGAAGTAGTGGATTGTCATATTGGCTCTCAAGCCTTCATAATAGCGTTGAAGTTTGTAACTGCAGTCGAAAACTCCACAATGGACTCTACCTTATCTGCCATTACAACTGGAAGCTTAACTATCTTTTCCAACTGATTATCAAGTATTATGCTTGGCTGTCCGAAAGCCGTTGCCAAACACTCTAAGATTTGTGGAACGCATGAAGGCTCCGCCAGTTGGCTTGAGACCAAGTTCCGCGCTCTTCCCCTTAGCGCTTGTTGCAATCGCATGAGATTTTCGTCGATGGTGTATGCGCATGCTTGAGTTGACTGCTCAAACATTCGCTTGAAGAGTGGCCATTCTTCTGGACTGCCGGTGAAAACTGGTAGGTCGCGGTAAATCTTTCTGGCCGCTAATTGTCTTTGATTAAGTGGTGGTGGTAATTCGAAGTCCGTGAATGGCGGCGGCCCTGCTGGTGTAAATTCAGGCGCTGATGGGTTCATAGAATTTTTCTTCCTCTGATTGAAATTCTCCTCATTGACACTGCAATCCGTATCGTCTCCTTCTTCTGACATCTCTTTGATCAACTCTACCTGCTGTTTTAAAATATCCTGTTCCTTTTGTAGGTTTTCTCGTTGCTCCTTAAGGATGTCTCTTTGTTGCTGTAGTAAATTTCGACGTATCTGCCTTTGTGTTGAAGAAGAGCTTTTAGAGGAGATGGAACGCATATCCGCTTCGACTTCAACACCCTGCCTACCTCAATAACTAGCCTTGGTTCAGGGAGCCGATTACCCTCAACATCTAAAAACTAATATTAACGCAAGCAAAGTGAAACCGTTTTTTACATACCCCTTCACAGAGTAGGGTAGGGCGAGGAGGTTCTGACACGTTAACAGATATTGTCAAAAATTAGGTACATCCGTTTACATACAAAACTATATATATGTAAATTTTAGTTTATTAAGGTTTAGTCTATTACAAAAACAACTTTAAGCGCTAAATTATTAACCATCTCAGAGTTTTTGATGAATTTCCAAATAAGGAAAAAGTGACAGAACCTCCTAGTTTATAGGAGGTTCCGACTTTTAAGAAGGAGGTTTCAACATACTATAGGAGGTTACGTCAATCAACAAATTTTCAAGACTAAAATTAAAAAAAACAGATACCTAAGCTTTTTTGGTGCATTTTGTTTAATAAAAATAGTAATAAACAAACAAAAAATAAGGACTTCAGTCTTTTTTTTAATTAAAATAAAAATTTTTTGTTGCAATTCATTTTAGGTTTTTTTAAATCAGTATTTAACTTTTTATCATTAAAATAGCAGTTAATGAAAAATTATAAAAAATTACCGCACATCAAAATTACCAAAATTAAGATCAAAACAAATTTTATTTTTGGACCTGGATGTTCCCGGTAGGTTTTTTGGGTCTCTCAATTTAGCCACCAAGTCGGATCTCATTGCCACTCCCAAATCGTCAACTGCAGGTTCATAGAAGAAGTTGCTTTTGTTTTGCCGACGGTAATATCTTATAAAGTAGCACATCACCGAGTCCATATCGACCTCCTCAACTCTACCGACATAAAAAAAATTGTTTTTTTCACCAAATTTAACCAGAACAAAGTCACCAATTCCAGCTTAAACATCCTGGGAAATCGTGACATAATTAGTAGGCTCAATGTCTGCCTCTGCATCACTATCCACACCAAATTCAAAAGATTGATCCGAGTTTCTAACGCTATATGTTTCACTTCCGGAAGAAGTCGATGATGCAAGAACTTTTTTGACGTGTTTTGGCTTTGGTAAATTTTTCTTTTTTAAGACAACCTTGTAACCGTCGAAGGTGTTGTCGGTCGGTCAGGGTGTAGTTGTGTGGGTAGGCTCTCGTTTTCTGAAGGAAACCGATCAGCTTTAGCAAAATTCCAACGAAGTCTTGTTTCCCTCTCTACCACGAGTATGCGAAGCGCAGTACTCGTTGAATAGGCAGGTAAGCAAGCGTGTGAGTGAAAGCGGAAAAAATTATACCTCAAGACAAATTTAATTTTAACAAAAACAAAATTACTTTATTGGTATTTTAATAAAAGAAAAAAAAATATTTTACAAATACAAAGTGTATTGAACAAAATATAGAGCAAGAGGATTTTAAGCAAAAAGTTGGCTCAAGTGTGGTACTTTGGCTTGCGACGAAACGTCTACAAGAGGAAAATCTCAAACTCAAGTCAGCCTCATAAAATTACGTTCCTCCTTTTATACTGGTTGACAGCTTTTTTTTTAGTTACATAGAAATTCCAGTACGGAGCTTTTTGTTATACAGTTCTTGTAAATAATAATTTGGCAATGATCATAATTTATGTGCTTTTTTTTTGGACACTAATGGTCAAAAGTTTGATTTTGTAAGTTACAATTTTTTTGATGTGAAAGTTATATAATTTAAATAAATTCTTCTCTTTAATTTGGTTGCTTAACAAAATATAGTATTCTTATAAATAATCCGTTGTTACAACCTCTTTTTGTTTAGTTCTTTCATTTTTTTTTCGGCTAGTTCCATGAGCCTGTTTTTTTCGGGTGTGTCTGTATAAATCCGTGATTTAGAAATACTGTTTACCTTTCTTTTCTGTTTCAAATGCATTTTTGGGCAAGGTCGAATCGCTTCCGGTGTAAGATGTTGATATGATTCATTTGGATTCCTCTGAATATTTTGATTTGGCGATACAACTCTAACTGGGCTTTTCGCTGTTTCTTCAAATTCTTGGAAGTCAAAGTCCTGAAAAATAGCATCGTTTATCGGAACTATTCCCGTCGAAGAAAACCCTTTGATTATGTTTTCCGGGCAAAATGCTTTTAAGAATGGCTGACAAGAAATTTCCGCAATGTCATTTACTCCAATTATACGCCCCGGATTATTGACAAGGTAGTTGTTGAATGCTGCTTTACAGTATTTCTTGAATGGTCCAAACACTGCTACATCGAGAGGTTGAAGTTTGTGCGATGTGTGCGGTGATAATGATAATAAAATTATGCCATTCTCCCTGCAAAAAATTATGGATTCGAGACCACAATGTGACACGTGGTTATCCAATAAAACCATGATTGGATCTTGAACTGAACACCGTGTGTGTTTCACAATATGTTCTAAAACTTTTGGAAAGAGATCAGCATTCATCCAACCGCTTTCTGCTAACAAAGCAATCGATCCGGGGACAGCACCTTTAAGAAATGCTGGATTAGTCCTTTTTCTTGGGTACACAAATACTGGTGGAACATGATTGCCAGCTGCGTTCACTATTGCAACCATAGTTACTAATGTGCCCCTTTCAGCAGAAGCAACTTGGGAGACAGTCCTTTTTCATTTTTCAGCAATAACCTGCGTTTGTAATGGGGAGACTTTGGTTAATAAATAATTTAAACTAAGAAAACGCAAATTACCTTTGGGGACTCTAGAACAGTTGTTATTCCAGTCTCGTCTAAATTATAAACTCGATCGGGGCCAAGGATAAACTTGGTGTTTACATTTTTTAAATTCTCAAAGAATCCATTAACAGCGACTTTTGTGAAACCACGAAGACGAGCTGCGCTTGTGTTTTCCGGCTTTCGTAGACTTATTTCACTGTTTCGACGCATAAATCCTTGCAGCCAAACTTTTCCAGCCATTTTATCTCGATCCCAGTTAGATGGATGGTCAATCTCGTTCCGAATAACGTATTCATATACAAATTTTTTGGCAACATCCAAAGTTAAACCATGATGCAGACGTGAGCATTTTTTGAAATAAGTTGTAAGCTCGTTTTCTTGTTGCTTAGAAAGCACTTGAGAGCCTGAGTGCTTACTACTAAACGTTTGGTCCAAGGAGGCAGTTCTTGAATCGCCTATTCTTGAAAGACGAGATAAAATTGTGGTTCTTTTCACGCCATATTTTGTTTTTTTTTACTGCTTCTTTCATGGCTTTCTCGTCAAATGCCTTTTCAGGATACTTTCTTTTATAAATGTTAAGCATTTTGATTGAAACCTATAAAATTTCAGTATAAAAAAACTAAAACTAAGTAAAACAGTAAAAGGAGGAGGTTTCGACAATTTGACTTAACCTCCTAAGCGAAACGTGTCGAAACCTCCTTCAATGCATGCATTATAATTACGCTTTAAAAAAGTTTATTATTTTATACTTACGTAAAAGGGCCTCAACTAATAAAAACACTATTAATCTGTTTGTTTAATTTTTGTATTTTCACTTTCAAAAACTTAAAACAAAAAAAGTTATAGCTTAGAAAAAATCAAAACACGACTGAACTTGTTACGCGCTGATCAGAAACTGAATTCAATAAGGGAAAAAGTAAAGGTACATTTAGGCTGTGGACATAAGAAATTATCATTGTATTGTATTGTATTGTATGTGCAGTGGGGTCATCAGTAGATGACAAGCACTTAGACCTATTGGTCCATTGTACTTCAGCATAGCTGCCCGCTCGCTGGTTATTGGCGATTAGTAAGATTCAGTGTGGGAGAACCTGCCAGTAGCCTTGGCAAAGCGAAGAATATTTGCAAGTTCAATTTCCCCCATCTCATCTTCGTTAACGAATTGTTTGCCTATAGTGGTGAGCCTGGTGCTGGCGAAAGCCGGACATTCACAGATGAAGTGAGATGCCGTTTCATCCGCCTCCATGCAGCACTCACATAGGCCCGAGCTCCTAATGTGAATGGTTTTGAGGTGCTCGTTAAGAGGACTGAAACCGGTGACGAGACCAATCAAGGATCTCAAGTCTTTCCTGTTTAGTCCAAGCAAAAACTTAGCTCTGCTGATTTTTGGACCGTCCACTAGCTTCTTCTGCGTGAGACCAGGTCATGCCAGTATTCGGAATGTTGTTGGCGTAGAGCCGAATCCATTTCAAGTTTGTGGACGGATGAGCAGCATCCTATGGATGGTTGTGGGCCAATGAAGGCTGTTGAAGAGCCCTTCCTGGCCAGAGCATCCGCTCTTTCATTACCCTCGATACCTGTGTGCCCAGGAACCCAGGCAAGTGATACCGAGTTGCATCTTCCCAGACGGTTAAGCCTAACCATGGTTTCCTCAACTATTTTTGAGTTGAGAGAGCCAGCCGAACAGGCTTTGATAGCGGCTTGGCTATCTGAGCAGATTTATAAGGTTTTACCCTTAATCCTTCTCCTTAACATGATATTGGCGGCAGTGGCAAATTTCTGCCTGAAAAACAGTTGTTTGTCTACCCAAGGCTGCAGATAGATTTATCCGACAGTCTCTAGAGTAGACCCCGGCTCCGGAGATACCGTCAATAAGTGAGCCATCAGTATAGACGATGACATCACCCGGCCTAAAGCCATTCCACCCCTCACTGTTCCATTCCTGCCGTTCAGGAAGGATGACCTGAAAACGGCGCTCAAAGACTTGCTTCATGCACACAGTGTCAAGTGCTCCTCCCCGATGGCTGGTAGGCTGTCATAGAGAGCTCTGTACCTAGCACCTCTGGCCCCATCGCCGAAATGGACCTGCCGTCCAAGTACTACACACATGCGGTATAGTGATTTTCTGGCCTCACTTTCAGCAAGGAACTGCAAGGGAGGTAAACAGAGCAACACTTCCATAGCAGCAGTGGGAGTTCCTCTCATCGCACCTGTAATGCATAAGCACGCAAGGTGCTGTAGCTTCGACAGTTGACGTTTGAGGATGTGAGCTCTAGCCCACCATACAATCGCACCATACATAAGGTATGGCCTAATAATGCACGTGTAAATCCAGTGAACCAGCCTGGGACTAAGTCCCCAGGTTCTGCTGAACATCCTACGGTACTGCCAGAGAATGTTAGTTGCCTTCGAAATCCTAGCAACCAAATGTTGAGAAAAGTTAAGCTTTGGATCTAGAACAATACCCAGATACTTAACCTTGCTTGATAGCTTTAGTTGAGTGCCCTGGAAGTAAGGCCACCTCACTTGAGGTATTGCCCTTCTACTCGTGAACAGCATCATCTCAGACTTCGCGGGGTTGACCGACAGAGCTTGCTCGCGGCACCAACTCCCAACACTATTGAGCGCTGTTTCCATCCGCTCACAAAGAGTTGGTAAACTCCTGCCGCTGACAATAATGCACACATCGTCAGCGTACCCAATAACAGGGTGACCTTCCCCATCAAATCTTCTCAACAAGGAGTCGACCAACAGGTTCCACAATGTAGTGGAAAGTACACCGCCCTGCGCAAAGTCTTTGACAGCGCGCACAGTTCTGACACAGCCGCCAACAGCAGCTGTAACTTCTCTGCTCCTAAGCATTTCCAGGATCCATTCCACAGTTGTAGAATCGACACCCTTCAGTGTTAAGGCAGACTCAATTCTGCAAAAGGTGGGATTGTCAAAGGCACCCTCAATATCCATGAAGACAGCAAGAGCATAGTTCTTGTGGTCGAGCGCCCTACGCACTCTGGCCATCAGATCCGTTAATGCCGTCTCAGTGGACTTGCCTTTTTGATAGGCGTGTTGGCTATCATGAATACCCAGCGAAGCTGGAATACTCTTAAGCCGTACGTCAATCAGTTTTTCAAGGCCCTTTAGCAGAAATGATGAAAGGCTAATAATCCTGAAGCTTTTGGGAGGATCATAGGCGGCCTTTTCCGGTTTGTGAATGAAAACCGCCCTCGCTCTTCTCCAGGCTAAAGGAATATGTCGCAGAGCAACGCTAGCTCTGTAGACTCTAGTTAGCAGTGTGAGCAAAATCTCGATACCCTTTTGCAAGAGTATGGGGTATAAGAAGAAATTATCATATCTGTCATATTTAAAGGAAGTGAAAAATTTGAGTTTGATGAAACCTCCTACATGACGAAACCTCCTCGCCTTACCCTACCATTTCCTGATCGTATGCCTTTCCACAGATTTTGCATTTCGCTTGATGACTTCTTGGCGCTTTTGTGGCAGGCGCTGGTGTTGGCTGCTGCTGATGTTGTTGCTGCTCGTGTTGCGGCTGATGTTGTTGCTGCTGTTGTCTCTGCACATGCTGGGGTTCTTGGCCATTTTCCTCCTCTTCGGACAAGATTAATGGTGGTGGTGAACGGGACACGGGCATATCGTAGTGCACGAATTAATTTAAAATAAAATTTAAGAAATTGTCGAATACTTGCGACAGGGTAAAAGAAAACTCTCAAAACTTCAGCTTCTTACAACTTTGTTTAATAATTTATTATTTAATTTAAATAAAGTATAAATTGCCACGTTGGCTTAAATTTTAATTTTATTCTCTCTACTTTTACTTGGCCTTGTGTCCGTATCGCTGGTAAGATTGAATTCAGAAATTGGAATGTCATAAATTGACGAAAAAGGGCGGAAGTATATAAAAAAATAGTTATACCTACGTTCGTACCAGTCAGACAGAAAGTTAATGGTAGTGTTCAGAGCTTTCAAGGTTGTTTTCTGACAGCTCTAAACTGAAGGCCGACTGTATTCAACAGCCTCGATGACATTTTGATACGGCATGGTTTCAAGTTCATTTACAATAGTATTAATTTCCTCGGAATCTAAAAGGTTACTGTTGACTATTCCGTTCGTAGCCATTTGACATGCCTTTACTATTTCGTGCACCCCTTCCTTAAGGATAAGTATCTTGTTCAGTAGGTCGTGTCTAAGGTCGTCTGTTCCCTCTTTCCGTACGGCGTTGTTATAGCGCTAAATTATTTTGTTAAGCTTGCCTGTAATCTCTCGCGTCGTGTCGAACAATTTTTCGTTAATTGCATATTGGCGATTACTGTTCTGTTCAATATCTGATTGTTTGTCTAAAAGGTTGTCCCAGTCAGTTGCATCAGGGGAGCCAGCCAACCATTTCCAGGCGCTTCCTATCCAATTGATTGACCTAGGCCTTCTCATTCTTGCGTCTCTCAATTCGGCCATACGATTCTTAATCTGGTTCAAGTGATAACTCAGAAGAAAGTGCGTCTCATTGTCGTTGACGTACTCGTATTCTGCTATTGATTGTTCGGTGTTCTGTATGAGTGTGTCATATTTTGTCAAGTCTATTACGTGGATTAATCTAAAGTAACCGTTCGTCACCCAGGCGTTACCTTCCCTAATGGTCACGACCGGTGCCTTATATGCGAAAATTTGCAGGGTATGCACGGGAACTAAGAAAGCTAGACTGCAATACAATTTTCCTTTATTAATTAAAATTTAGAATATACAAATGCTTATTTGACTATGTTTTCAACATTACTTAGAATTAAGATTAGGTTAACAGTATAATTTTTAGTAAAGTAGGTTAGAAAATATAATTTTATTAAAGGTAGGCTAGGGAATCATCCCCCTTTTTTTTTATTGAGTTTTTCTGTTTTTTAAGTTTCTTTCATGTATTTTTTTACCACTTGCTGTCGTTATTGTGACGCGATTGTCCTTTGCGACAATTTCTTTTTTGTATAAAGGCTTGTTTTTACCTTTTATGCATTTAACTGCGGCATACACCACATCACCCTCGCAGTACTTCTTGGGCACAGTTCTCTTTAAATTTCGTTTAATAACCCCCCTTAGGTCCTTATTGATCTTTGACCGAATATTTAGGAGATTCTGCTAATTCACCCTCTGAGACCTGTTCAAGAATACATCAGTGGGTTTTTGTTTGATAACCGAATGTATGGTGTTGTTATAGCGATCTACTGCTATGTGGACGAGTTCTTTGACCTTAAGGTCTGGGTTTTCAGCCTTGAGACACCGGTAAATCTCCAATACAGTGGAGTGGACCCTTTCTATTTGCCCATTTACTTCGCTTTTGTAGGATGGGGTTAAATATAGTTTAATGCCTAAACTTTTTATAAAATGTAAAACGATTGGGCTAAGGAAACCTCTCTCGTTGTCTGTCACTAGTATTTGTGGGACTGTAAAATAATGTAAGATCTTGACTAATCTTGACCTTACATAAATGGCGGATTTCTCCTTAATATGAAAGAATTTAGAATCTCACAGGGATACTTGGGGAATGGTGTCATTTGCAATTCGGGAATTATCGGGTGCCTGTCATACTTATTCGCGTTACAGATTTCGCATACTGCACAAAATTTGTTTATTTCAGACATCATATGGGGAAAATAGAATTTCTCTAGGATTTGCTCCTTGTTTTCCCTAGGAGCGCGATGAGCTCTTTTGTGTTCTCTTTCTATTATTAGAAGCTTGCGCTCATTATTTGCGACATCCTCAACGACTCTTTGTGTCACCCGCAGCTTGCAGTTCTCAAGATTGTCCAGATAAACTCTTTGGAGTATTCCGAGATAGTTCTCCGGGATCTTTATTCCATTTATCACATTCGGGTTATGATTTTCCCCGTAGCGCTTCAACAAGATGGTCTTGATTAATTGTTCTAGCGGAGATATAATGGTGATGGTAGCCAGGATGTGGCTCCTCATGACAGCGTAATTCACTGCCAATCTTAAAGATCAGTTGATTCCTGAAAACATTGATTGGCGCTTCTACATGCGGTATTAGGTCCGTGTTATCCTGATCGGCGCTGTGCGCAGTACAGGAATTAGTATCACTAGGGGAGAGCTCACAAAGTCCTTCCTCAGCTGTATCAGTTCGTGAGCGATCTGCCCTTGGGACTCGACCTTCACTAGCAGTGTCCGTGGCTTCATCTGGAAGTGGATTTGTCTGAGTCGGCCACAAAGTTTAATTTACCAGGAGTGTAAATCAACTCGTAGTTATACTCCTCAATCCTTGCCTTCCAGCGCTTGAGCTTTGCGTTATGATTTCTATTGCTCAGCGCAAATGTTAGAGGCTGGTGGTCGGTGAATATTTTTATTTTCTTGGCTCCATACAGATAATTTCTCAAATTATCGAGAGCCCATACTATGGCAAGCATCTCTTTCTCGTTGGTGGCGTAGTTCTCCTCTGTTCGGTTGAGGGAGCGAAAGATGTATTCGATAGGTTTTTCCTTGCCATGCTCCCCTTGAGATAGGACAGTCCCAATGGCATAGTCAGAAGCATCAGTCGTCAGATTGAAGCCTTTCTCGAAGTCAGGGAATGTTTAAACATCAGCAGAAGTAAGAAGTTCCTTCAAGTTTTCGAAGGACTTCAATGCGTCTTCGTCAAGGGATATAAGAACGTTTTTCGATTGGTTGGCTTTCACATTTGAAAAGTCGCCACGCGTAATGTTAGTAAGAGGCTTTGCTATTTTGGCATAGTCCCGAATGAACTTCCGGTAGTAGGAAGTTAATCCGAGGAAGCTTTTCAGTTCCTTCAGGTTTCTTGGAGGAAGAATGTTCTCAATAGCTTTAACCTTTTTTTGGTCTGGGAGAATACCTTCCGGGGTAACCAAATACCCGAGGAATTCGACGCTAGTGGCCATGAAGTTGGTTTTCTCCAGGTTTACCTTTAGTCCTGCCTCATTGAGTTTGGAGAAAACGGTCTCGATGTCTCTCAAGCGATCTTCTTCTGATTTGCTAAAAACGATTATGTCATCGATATATACATAGCAGATCTTGCCGATTATCTCCTTAAGCACATCATCTATCATCCGCTGGAAGATAGCAGGAGCATTCTTGAGGCCGAAGGGAAGTCTCAAATATTCATACTTCTCATTCATTGTTGAGAAGGAATCCTGAAGTCAGGTCGAGCGTTGTGAATAGTTTCGCTTCTCCCAGACTAGCCAGCGTACTGTTGATATCCGGAATGGGATACGTATCCGGAATCGTTACAGCGTTTAGACGCTTACAATCGATCACCATCCTATACTGCTTTTCACCGTTAGGCTTCGGTTTTTTTGGGACAACCCATATGGGTGAATTATATGGACTTTTCGAGGGACGGATGATATTTTCCGATAGGAGTTCCTTAATCTGTCGCTCGACTTCAACCCTCATACAAGCCGGGTAAGGATAGCTTTTAGCGTATATTGGTTCATCTGTGGTTGTGCGGATTCCTGCCCTAACATTGGTTTTTATTCGTTCATTCCCTACTGGACAAAACAGATTATTGAACCTGCCACTGATAGCTTCCAATCTAGGTCTCATACATATTGAAATATCTTCATTTGAGCATCTGATTGATCGCATTTGAAGGGCGATTTCTTAGAGCTATGACTATATTTGATTCGATGGTAAGCTTATTTTTATCCCTATCGATGACTGCCCTTAGCTGCTTAAGCGTGTCATCGCCGATTATATCATCAAATGATGTAAGGCTCGGGATAACGAAAAACGTTATATGTATTTAAATTGCAGCCTAGATAGTGAAAGAACTTCCCACAAATTTTGTTGGTAATGCGAATCTTCCCAGCGGGACTATTCACATAAAATGGTTTTTGGACGGGGTCAGGATGAGGAACTAGATTAGGTACAATAAAGTTTTTATTGGCACCGGTATCCACTAAGAATTTCAGGATGTCCCCATCCCGCGTAACGTACTCTATATATGGTACGCTGGAAACGAGGCCCCTATCATAAAATTTTCTGGTGCTGATTCCTCATTGGAAAGATCAGCGGCTTCAGCCTCGACTGGTGTCTCAGTTTCTGCGGATGTTACGTGGTACAACCGCTGCTGCTTCCGAGGGTTATGATTGTGCGATCCTGGTTCTCGTTTAAACGGATTAGGTCGATTCATATAATCCACTTTTCTGGTTTGGACTGAGTCCACCTCCATTTTAATTGGGGGTTTTGGGGCCCATGGCCTTTGTGGCGGAGACTGCTGCTGAAAACCAGAGTTCCAACGCGGGTATGGCCTTTGGGCAAGGTTATTTCTTGCAACGAATGGTCTACCAGTGTTTCTTGAGGGTCCTGCGATTTCCCTGAAATTGTGGTTTACGGCAGAGGTTATTGTATTCGGTGCCTTTACGTGCACCGAGTTGTTCCGGAAATTTAGGTTTTGCATTTCCAGGCAAGTTGAATATGCTTCATGCAAGGTTTTTGGCTTTTGAATAATTAAAAGTCTTGTAAGGTACCCACTAAATCCTCGTACGAACACGTCTACCAAGGCATTCATCGTCTCAGTGGAGTAAACTTCGGCCCTGATCTTGCTGATAATCAGAGAGAATTGATGGTTTACGGTTGCGTAAAAATCATCAACCTTTAAATTACCTTGAGTTAGCTGGTTTAATTAATGTTCGAGTGTCCTGATATCCCTCTTATCAGCATAATGAAGTTGAGAATCTTTTTCATCTCGAACCAATCATTGTCAAACATATTATAAGAGACGAGGGCAGAATCTGCCTTGCCCCTAACCTTCTGACGGATATGCTGCAGTATTGCCCTGTAAATGGGCTTACTGCGAACTATTTCATAGTCCTTCAGCACCGTCTCGACACTATGGACCCAGGAGACATAATGTATTGGATCCCCATCGAAGGTCTGAAGCTCCTTAACGGAATCAGGAAGTTTGGAGATATCCTTCAGGTCTTGTTCACAGGTCGGTCCGCGCAATTGCTCTACCTGTTCCTCCTGTTCACTCGGACCACTTAAGGTAGATTGTTCTAAAACCAAGATGTGATTTGCTATGGCTCCTAACCGATTATTAACTGATTGGATTGCCTCCTGTGGAGTGGATTGCTCCATCCTACCCATTCGGCTCTCCAATCTCCTAAGTTGTTCAATGACCGTATTAACTGCACCCGTGAGTTGCGTTACTGAATTTCAGAGTTCGTCCATCTTAATAGAGGGTGCTGTTGTTCAATTATTAATTAAAAAAAAATTCTTTAAATTCGGTATAGCGTCTAGGGACAGAGGTGGATGCCAATACAGATCTTTCACTTAATTTTTCTCTTTTCGTGTATACTCTTTAAATTTGTATACTTTTTTATATTAACTTTTGTTAATTTATTAGAAGGTTTTACTTCTTGTGTGCTCAGGATTCGTTTTTTCTTTTTAATATCCCTAGATGCCCGCTAAGCGCTCTTCTTTAAAATTTCGGGTAGTCACTTTGATTTGAAGGGCTCGAATACATCCGTTTTGGGCGTTAATGCAATTAATAATATCTGCAGCGACCTACTAAGGTACAAGGATCTTCACTACGGATAATAAGGTTTAACTTATTTCTTGTGAACCGGCCCCTTTGTTCGTAAGAGTCAGCCCCTAGGCATATGTTTTTAGCTAATTTTGTCCTGGGCACTTGTTCTTTTAAATTATTTATTCAATCATGTAGTTCTTAGACTAATAGTTAATATTTAAAATATAAAATTTTAGAATAATATTTTTGAATTTAATACACAAGTTATTCTTGCAGATACAAATCGTAATAATTCCTCATTAGATATATATATGTAGGGTTCTTTCTTCGTTCCAAATAAAAAGACGCGGTTTAACGTTTTAAAATTCGACAATCGTTTTATTCACAAGATTCTATTGACAAATTACTGGGCGAAGCGCACTGCAAAACTACTACGTACTACCTGCGGTGGTGGTTGACGACTGACTGACTGTTGTCTAGGGTTTTGGTCGTCGCTCGTTCGTCTGTTCTTCGTTCTGCTCGGTTGTTCGCTGTGGGTGTGTGTGTAGTAAATCGTTAGCGTTCGTCTGTCGGTCCTGTCTCTGTATGCCCCAATCCCACATTCGGCTATCCTGACGGCTCATTCGACCCGAATGAAGGAGTCCATATTTTCATATTTTCTGCCACGGTATTGGTTCTCATAGGGCCTTCGTGGTCACCAATTTTATGTACGTCATATCGGCCATGGTTTAGCCGTTTTATCACCGTGTACGGACCCAAATATTTCGGCCGCAACTTCATCCCTGTTCCGAACTGAGTGCGCTTGATGGCGACTAACTCATTCTCTGCATACACGCGCTCCGGCTTCCGGTTTTTATCGAACGTTCTCTGGTTCTCGCATTGTATCGTTACGATATTCTCTCGGGCTTCTTCTCGTAGGTGGTCACGCCCCGCGTCTAACTCCCTGACTTCGGTATCTTCTAGCCATTCGCGAAGATCGGGGTAGTCTAGTGAACGCATCTCCAATCCAGTCAGTATTCGGAATGGACTGAACTTCGTGCTCCTGGTTGACGAGTTGTTTATCAGCTGCTGTACACGCCAGTTAAACTGTAGCATTCGTGAAAAAAATAAAAAAAAATATATAATAATATTTTTTCTTTTTATATTTTTATTTACTTTATTATTTCTTAGACGAAGTTACAGGGTTGCTTAGTACTATTATTAACCACGTAAGTCTGGTTCTGAGCTAGGTCGATCTTACTGTTTACGATATTTTAACTGTACTAAGGACCCTTTCGTTTTGTCCTGAACCTATATTTATATGTGTTTCGATCAAGATGAAGCCAAGCCATTCCTTGGGAATTTTCCATGTTTATTTTTATTACTTACATCTGGTCAGCGTTTGGTATCTTTCGAGATAGCGATGATATTTGGGTTGCTGTGTTATCTTTCTTTGCTGACATATGGTGGTTCGGGTTATGGTTATTGTTTGGGAATTTTGAATTTACATCTGTTCGACGTATGGTGTCTTGGGTTGCTTGTTTGTTTGTTTAATGGTATTAACTCCCCCCCTTGGTTAAAATATAGTGTCCTCACTATTATTAATTCCAAACCTATTTAATATTTTAAAATATTCCACTTGGTTTTGAACAGCTCTTTTTTCACTTATTCGTTTTTGTATTTTTGAATATATTGATACGCTAAACATTATAATACTTATTAGGATTATTGTATAAAATGTGTATAGTATTGGATGTTGCTCCAGTGGCAATATAAATTTTTTCAGTGATTTTATATTATTAAATTTAAGTTTCGATTCTGATTTCAGTATTTCATTTATGTAAATATCATCTTGATTTTTATTTTTTGCATATTGTAATATTGTTTCTTTTTCATTTCTATATTCTATATCGTTTATAATAACCGATCTACTTATTTTAATTAAATGGGTTCCAAAAACTGTTTCATTATTTATTTTATTCGAACCTGATACTATTATTGAGTCGTCAGTATATTGTCTGACCTGCTCATTTTGTTCCTGAATCACTTTACAATTGGATTCTTCATTTTCTAACACATTTGTTGTACAATTGTCTTTAATTTTTACAAGTTTACATATATTGGAATTAAAAAATTCCTTACATTTATTTACTCTTACGAAGTTTTTACATTGTGCAATATTTGAATCTAAAACAAGTTTCCCATGTCTGAATTCTAAAGGGACAACTTTGAAAAATTTGCATTTGTGTGATATTATAGGATATTTGAATATTGTAACATATAAATCTTGATATTTTAGCATGTGAATTTCTGAATACTCTAAAATATTGATTACGGGTACATTTATTTTTTCATTTTTTACAATTTCTCTTACATCTTTAATGTCAATGCTTTTAGACACAAATGTTCCTTTCTTAGCAAAGGTTATTGTTTCCAATAAGTTATTAATTTGTTCTAATGTTTCTCTTAATATAAGAACTCTATGATTTTCATAAGTACGGATATTTTTGAAGAATTCCTCAAAGTGCTCGTTAATTATTACTTGCTTATTATTATTTTCTATGATGTTATTTAATGTTGTTTTGATTTCTTTTAAATCGTAAGCGTCTGGATTTCCAGTTATGAACTTTACTGCAGTTCCAATGAAATCTAAACTTCTTTTTGTTTTGTGATGTGTTTCTAACTGTTCAATATTATGTTCTATTTTGTTTATTAAATATTTTTCCTCCTCATTGAGCTTAACTACTTCAACATGATCGGGGACTGGTCCTAACAACTTACTTATGTTTGTTATATGGTATAAGAACTTTGTTGAATTGAATAAATAGACCGGATCAGTTTCTAAAAGCACGAATTTACTTTCTTTAAGAGGGAGGATTTCAACGGTATTATTGTTTTGAACCACTTGGCCCTGTATGCGGTTTATTAGGTGTATTACCTTTACTAACCACATTACTATTTTTAATAATTCGTTGGCGGATGTCATCTTTATGGTATGTTTTATTGTTTTTTGTTAAAATAACGTTCTCTTTATTTTCTTCCACAATTACTTCCCTGTAAACAGGTTTATCTTTGTTCCTGTTTTTTGTTTTGACAAATACTTTATCGCCTTTTTCAACTATTTTATTTACCCTGTTTTTATTGTGATATTTAAGCACTTTGTCCGGATTGTTTTTAAGTAAATCTTTTGTTTCACGATGAGTATGCCTTTCGAAGAACAATTCGTTAGGTCTTTTCCCGGTTACGCTGTGGATCGTACTATTATATTGTTTCACCGCGTTGTAAATTTCGTCACTGGCCTTGGATTTATGTTCCTCTGCTGGGAGTCTCGTTAGCTCTATTACTGTGCTATGTACCCTCTCTATTTGGGCGTTACTCTGAGAATGCAATACGGGACTGGTTTTGTGTTGAATCGAGTAGCGGTTATAGATTATTTTACTTGTAGGCATGCAAAAGATATTCTCGTTATCCGTCATGACTTCTTCTATGTATGGGTATAGTTGTGTTATGACTTCTTCTAATACTTTACTGAAATTGTTTTTATCTATTATATTTCTGATGTTTAGATGTTTACTGTATCTATCTATACTTGTTAGGTACATATGGTTATCTATATAAAATATGTCCATGGATATGCTTAAGCCCGCTTTACCTGGTATTGGGGTCTGTCCAATTATTTGCTCTTTTGGCTTGCGTTCGTATTTGTTTTTATTGCAATTCAAACATTCGGCGCAAAATCGTTCTACTTCTTTGTTCATGTTTGGCCAATAATATTTTTCCTGAATTTCTAGTATATTATTTCTTGCATTTCTATGAGCTCTTAAATGTATATCGTTTATTATCTGTGTTTGTAATGTTTTGTTTTGAATATCCTCCAGAAGTGTTTGGGTGTGTATAATTTTGTATGCTTCAAAATTAGTTTTTATGACCGGTATGATCTCATGCCATACAATCTCTTCACAATAGATAGCGTTTACCTGATTTGGGTTCAATATAGGTTTGAGTCCTTGTGGGACTGTACTTATGTCCCCATATGTTATCGTAAACCGAGAATTTGTCTCAAACAACGTTTCTATTTTTGTATGGTACACACTGTTTCTTTGTTTAACTATTATAACTTGGTTTTTATATGTGTTCAATGGTTTCGTTGTAACACTGCATCTATCGTCCGGACTACTACTCATACTATGATCTGAAGTACTTTGTTCTTGTGTGTTCATATTTATTTTTAGATTTGTTCGTGACAACGCATCTGCAACAACATTTTGGTAGCCTGGTTTGTATACTATTTTTGCACCGTATTCTTCGATAAGGTTTTTCCAACGCTTTAGCTTACTGTTTGGGTTTTTTTCTGATATGCTGTATATCAGGCTTTGATGATCTGTTAGGATTGTCAGATCTGCTATACCATATAAATAATTTCTGAGTTTTTGTAAGCTCCATATTACTGCCAAGAGTTCTTTCTCGTTCGTAGCATAATTTTGCTCGGTTTCTGATAAAGTTCTACTGATAAAAGTATTAGGTTTTCTATTCTGTGATAGAACTGCACCTATTGCAAAATTACTTGCATCTGTAGTAAGTTCTATTGGTTTACTAAAATCAGGTTGAAATAATTCAACTTCCCCTTGTAGTTTCTTTTTTAATAAATTAAAAGCATTTATTGCTGCTTCATCTAATTCAATCAACATTTTCTCACTTTGGTTCTTTTTCACCATACCGTTTTCTCCTCTTAAAAATATTGTTAATGGCTTCGTGATCTGTGCGAAATTTTCTATGAACTTACGATAATAGCTAGCTAGCCCTAAGAATGAACGAAGTTCTTTTAGGTTAGTAGGTAAAGGATATTCTCTAATAGTTTCTACTTTATTTGGATCTACTGTTATTCTTTTATGCTTTATAACGTGCCCTAAGTATTCTACCGAATCTTGGAAAAATTTACTTTTTTCACTACTCAATTTCATGTTTGCATTATATAGAGCATCTGCTATTATAGATATATGTGTTATATGTTCTTCCGGTGTATTCGAGTATATGAGAACATCGTCTATATAGACATATGCAAACTTGCCTATAAATTCTCGCAGTATATCGTCAACACAACGTTGAAATATAGCAGGAGCTATCTTAAGCCCGAACGGCATTCTAACAAATTCATATTTGGCGCCATTCACACTAAATGCTGTTTTTTCTCTGTCTGACTGTTTTATTTTTATTTGGTGGAATCCGGATTCCAAATCAATAACCGAGAAATGTTTAGCATTTCCTAAATTTTGTAATGTCATGGATACATCAGGTATCGGATATCTATCAGTAATCGTCTGAGCGTTAAGTTTCTGAAAATCGATTACCATTCTACGTTTTGGTTTACCATTTTCGTCTAGTCTTTTTTTGGGCACTGTCCAAATTGGAGAGTTATAAGGACTTCTTGATCTTTGTATAATTCCATCATTTAATAATTTTTTCAATTCTTTATTGACAAAATCATTATCCGATATGGGATACGGATATTGCTTTGTCCATATTGGATCTGGATTTGAGGTCCTAATTGTTGCCTCTATAGCTGTAGTAAAAGGTAATCCTTCAGAAGTGTTTTCATTTCTTTGCATTATAAAGTCTATTTTCTTATTATATTCATGTTTACCTTCCGTGTCTCCTGTTATATAATTTATTAATTGTAGATTATGTTTTACTGAATATGTAAATTTATAGGCAAAGAAATCTATTTTGGCTTTCATTTGCCTAAGACCTAAATCTCCTAGAATCATGTCAAATTCTTTTAAACTATCCATCTCATAAAAGTTCAAAGTATGTCCGTATAATTTAAATATTTTTTTACTTTTAATAACACTTTCACCGTGTATACTTTTACTAATAACTTGTTTTATTGGAACACTTGTGCCTATCTTACAATTTTTACTTATATAATTGTTTGTACAACCCGTATCAATTAAAATATTTATTTTCTTACCCGTTTTTTTATCATTCGGACTTAGGCAAGGGAGTCCGTTGTATCGTGAAAAAACTGATGTTCCTCGGAATAAGCTGTGTCCAGATCTTCTTCTGCTGAGTAGTTTGATACGTTGTCATCTAAATCTTCCTTCGCCTGATGATTCACTCTCTGGAACTTGTTGGGTACGTGGTTGTTGTTACTTTGTTGAGTATCATTTCGATTTCGTTTAACTGCTTCTCGTTTCACATTGCTTTGATTGTTTTGATAGCAATTATTGTTTCTATATTGATTATTTTGATGTCCTCTGAACGGGTTATAATAATTATTTCCTTGATCGTTGTATTGTTGTCTTTGGTTATTATTATTTTGAAAAGGTCTTCTGTATGTACTTGACCCTAACTCCATTGGTTGGGGTGATTCGAATTTCCTTTGTGGCTGCATATGTTGTTGTGGGTATCTCGTAGCATTTGGCACAAAATGCTGGGTATCTCTTCTTATCATTGGTTTGCTGATTGTCTCTAATTTCTGATATTTATTATCATGGTATATTGTGCTTGCGATTGCATAGGCTTCGCTTAGACTCTTTGGATTATGTTGGTATAACGTATTCTTTGTAAATCCGTTGTTTATTCCCATGATAAATGTCCTTACTGACTTCGTTTTTATTTCACCAATTAATGCAGTTGCTGCTTCGTGATTTTTATAAGTCATATCTATTTTAGAGATGACTAAATTCAAGGATTGTGTAATCTTGTCGTGATATTCTAACAAAGACAAATTACGTTGCTCGATTCCGCACATTTCTGCTTCAAGAACATATAATGGTCTTTGGTCCGCATATGTAAAGTCCAAGCGGTCTATGATGGCATAGAAATTATTTTTAGTATCACTGTTTATTAAGATGTGGGATGCTGGGCCAGTGATTTTTGTCCGAACTATTCCCAATGCTTCGAAATAGTTGTTATGAGCTGTGTGTTCTTTAATACTGTCCATGGCGTTCCATACTTGTTTTCTCCAGCTTCTATATTCATCCATGTCTCCTTTGAATTGAGGCAAACTTTGGAATAACGTCATTTTGATGTCGTTGGGGGATGTGTAATTCGGTACTATATCTGAGTACACTGTCACATTGCTCCACATTGAAAAGGTTTAGTCGCAACTAAACTTTACACTGAATTATTTAAAAAAAAAAAAAAATAACTACCGCAGATATGTAAAAAAGAGAAAATATCTGTTTTTCGATTTCCAATTAATTTATTACGTTAAATTGGCATCCCGGTTGAGCCCCCAGTTAAACTGTAGCATTCGTGAAAAAAATAAAAAAAAATATATAATAATATTTTTTCTTTTTATATTTTTATTTACTTTATTATTTCTTAGACGAAGTTACAGGGTTGCTTAGTACTATTATTAACCACGTAAGTCTGGTTCTGAGCTAGGTCGATCTTACTGTTTACGATATTTTAACTGTACTAAGGACCCTTTCGTTTTGTCCTGAACCTATATTTATATGTGTTTCGATCAAGATGAAGCCAAGCCATTCCTTGGGAATTTTCCATGTTTATTTTTATTACTTCCATCTGGTCAGCGTTTGGTATCTTTCGAGATAGCGATGATGTTTGGGTTGCAGTGGTTCGGGTTATGGTTATTGTTTGGGAATTTTGAATTTACATCTGTTGGGTTGCTTGTTTGTTTGTTTAATGGTATTAACTCGCCCCACATGCTGATACCAATTTTTCGGGGTTCCAACACATGCCTTCGCAAACATCGGAACTACGATCTTGTGCATCCTCCTGTAACGGACTGCCGTTACATTACAGGTTGGTTTCACCATGCGGCTAAACAAGGTGGACTCTTCCAACAGAGCCATGCTTCTTTGGCCTTGGTGTAACTGGCATCTTCCAAATTCTCGTCGTGTCATACGTTGCCGCCACCTGTAACATAACAGCCCCCTTTTACCCTTGAACCGTGGATGATGATGGATTATCATCCTACCAAATGAACCTTACCTTATCCTCTTATCCACTGAAGAGGAAAAAAATACAGGACCAATGGTGCCCCACTGTCCCCTACAGCTTCGCTGCACGGGAGAACTGGGATACTACCTTTGGGTCGACTGGTCCCCGCTTACAGGCGACTAGGACACAGCCGACCTTAACGACTGGGAAGAGGGGTGTTTGGCCACTCACAGCCAGGCATGGGTACCGCCCCGCGCTAGCTCGCCGGCGGGCGTGAATCCTTGTCTGTGAGCCCAAACTGGGGTTACCTCTATTTTTACATGCCTTCAAAGAACAGCAGCTCCTTCCTGGAAAACCAAAAACCAGAAAAGGAGCTCTCTTCCTCCGTATCCAATGGACCGATGGACTTCCATTTCTAACCGTTCGCGGAGAGAGAGAGAGTGCGAGAGTGGTATTGCTACCACGGTCGCTTTGGGTGGCCCGAAGGGCCAGGAGGCCTGATTGACCTTGAGAAGCGAGAGAGATGCGCTCTATCCAGCAAGCTGGATGAAGCTAGAGGGAGAAGTAGATATGTCGGAAGAGAGAGAGAGAGAGAGGGGAGGAGAAGGTGATGAATTTCCCCTGTGCTGGCCCACCCCGCCACGTTTCCACATGGACTCCTTGGTCACCGCGCCGCACTATCGGCGATGACCCCTAATTTGGAAGGGGGATAAGCCTCTTCAGCCTCTGTTGATGCTTATCCCCATTGGATTAACCTCTCCTGCTCACTTCCCCTCGATGAAGAGACGACCCCCTCCTAGAGATGGAGGTTAAACCGCCATACCTTGGCTTACAGACAACGACGACGTAAGGAAATTACACGCAAACGTCATGGCTACGCCCTAAGCGTAGATAGTTATATTCAAACAAAATCAATAAAAATCAAGGAACAATGTATAAAGATGTTTCTTAAACCTAATTATAATATTATTGTAAGGTTAGATAAATCTAGGTTTTCGAACTAATCTGTCCGTTCGTACTTATAGTTAAATTCGACCCTTATATGGATGGGCCATCTCGTATGGAGGCTCAATCGAGATTAAAAAAAACTAAAATCTAAAAGGTTATCAACTAGTGTATGACTCCTCGATAAAAACAAAGAATTATCGATCGTCATGTAAACACAAAACAAAACAAACAAACAGGTATCCGTGCAGATGGACTTAGACTGCCTCCTTGGGCTAAGAAAGTCTTCGGATGTATCGCCTCAACAGGGCGAACGAAAGCGTATGATATACGAAATAGAGTTGACCTTCCGTGCAGGATGTCGACGACCGACAGGTCTTACAATATTCACCGCACTGACTGTTGGATAGCCTTGACACTAATAACACACACGAAACAAAAAGAATCCGCGATTGGGACTCTGTTCTCCGTTTAGGAATTCATTAAAACAAACACGTCGCTACTGAAGGTGCGATGGGCATTGAAATGACCACAATGTTCTAATCAAATGAGAACTTTAAAGCACTATGTGCTTGTTAATCCACGACTACTCTTTGCCGTCTTCGACGTATAAAAGAAAAGAAAATAAACCGCGGCGAATTAAACTTCGAGCTGATACTCGGATGCGATCGTATGCACTCGTTCAAAACTCAAAAAAAAAAAAAGATTATGTATATACCCTGCATCTACCACATCGAAATGCTATTAACGCGACTGTATATATATATATCGGTTACGCAATTTGAAATAGAGGTTGATATATGTATATATATTGAAATAATATAATGTATTTAGTTAAAAGCAAATCAATTGTACTTACATGGAAACTCCAGCTGATGTGCGCACACTGCCGACGTTCCTGTAGAAGGTTATTAATTCAATATGTTTCAGACAAAAAAAAAGTTCCAAGTTCCGATGTTTCATATACGTAATTACTCCTCCAAATTATTCGCGGAGGAATTACTCGATGTTACTTGAGTTGAACTAAACGATTTCACTCAACCACTATCGCGTTTCTAATTGGAAGATTCAATTTTTACCTCTTGCAAATGTATCTGCTGGGGTGAATGACCGACGTGAATGTCGCAATACTATATTTCTCTTTTCTTTTCCTTTACCCTCGTCTTCCTTTGGACGATATTCCCTTAAGGGATTCAATCACTGATTTGGAGAATCTGGGAGCAATATGCTCGAAAGCCAAGAGGAACAAGGCCGAATTTAAAAGTGCACGATAATGCAAACGAAACTAGGGTCCCAGAAGGGGAAATAGAAATCCTAGTTTGGTATGTTAAGAACGATTAGTTATATATTCTACCCGAGGATTCTACTCTACTGCAAATTTCTACACTACACTGAATATAATAGATCAATATGACTGCTGCGCTGGTGCTGGTGTGTTGGGTCGCTGGTGACCATCTGCTGCTGATGAGAGTCGCTTGTGACTACTGCTGGTACTGCTTTGGCCGTAAATGGGCCTTGTTGGCTGTAAATGGGCCGGGACGAACGCCTGTAAAGGGGCCGTTCTGTGGCGATATGCCTCGTCGCAAAGCGTCGCTGTGCAGGGGCCGAATGTATAAAATCCGTGGGTTTGTGAAGGGCCCGCGGAGTATGTATTTTGCCTCGCTGAGTCGCGTAGCGATTATGATGAGGGGCCGCGTAATATAAAAGCGCTTTTCTGCGAGATGCATGTGAAGGGCCCGCGGAGTATATATACGTGAGTTCTCGCCTCGCCGTGAAACGAAATTATGAAGGGGCCGCGTAATATATAAGTTGGTGCTGCTGAGCCAGCTGCCCCCTTTCGCTTCCGGGTGCAGTGCCTACTGGTCGTGGTGGTCGTGTGATAACACGTAACTGCCGAACCTGGAGGGACAATGCCTAATTAATACTACTCTCACTTTGGGGATTACACCATCACGAGGACTTCCTCGTGGAGTACCACTAAAAGAATGCTCACCTGGTATATCTGACGTCCGTGCTTGGGACTGGAGTCTGGGCTCCTGCATCCTAGTGTTCCAAACTGCTGACCGTAACACCCACGACGTGATGAGGCTGTTGTGTTGCGAAAAAGGAGGATTATTTTACGCTGTCTTTCGCGCGTCTCACACGAACACTCACCTTAGCCGTTGCTTAAGGGGGCCGCTGGATTTGGTATGCTCTCAGCCACGCTGGAGTATTTGCATAGAATCCCAGCGCTTCGCTCTGACCGGGTTTTTGCTTCGGTCGAAACGCTTGTCCGAAATGGATGGTTGGTCGAGGAAACTAATCTGTCCCGACTTGCTTTCTCCGTTCCTTATTGGGATGGTCCGCTGGTCGATGGATTAAAAATGTTCCTTTCTGCGGTGTGGGGACTCTTCCAGGGAATTTAACTTCCTTGGTCGACCGCCGATTGGGGAAAAGAAATGCTTGAGGCCACGCGTTGTCCCGATGCTGGTGGTTTCGATAAAATTCTGGATTTATTCTTTTACATTTGGCTGTAGATCGGGTGACTGCGTTCAGCCGTCAAATTCCTTATTCGTTCGTCGATTCGAGGAGGTGTTCGCTTAAGGGTGCGTGCGGTGCTGGTCGAGGCAGCAACTTTTGCTGACTATTCTGCTGTAATCAGTGCACGGCAGGAATTCGTTACACTCCCCAAGACATCGTCTATCAAAACCATAGGGAAGTTATCCCTCACGATCTTCTCGTTCAACCTTCGGTAATCGCAGCACAACCTCTTGGTACCATCCTTCTTGGATACAAGTACAATCGGCGACGCATACTCAGATGTACTTGGTTGTATGATCCTTTCTGCTAACCATCGCTTGACTTGATCTCGTACTAGTTCTTGGTCTGCATACGGCATCCGTCTGGGTCTTTGGAACACTGGAATCTCATCTATCAAAACCAACTTCATTTCGATCGGCGAGTTGCTGCTCTTCTCCGTCGTGTAGCCTGATATTAGTTCCTCCAGCATTCTATCCTCCTCTGCGCTCAAGTCACCTGCGTCAACTCCTCTCTCGGTCTCGAACACGCCTTCGTTTACCGTCACGCAGATGGATTGAAATTCTCCAACCAACTCAGCTACTTCCGACTCACGACTCTTCTTTGCGTAGCCGGCGGTGTAGTCCTCTCCCTTACTTACACGAACACTAGCTTCATGTTCACCAACAACGCTCCGTTTCAGTACTTCTGGTTCACGGTCTCTCCCGCAACCAGCGGTGCACTCTCCGACGACTCTACGGTCCAGTACTTCTGGTTCACGGTCTCTTCCGCAACCAGCAGTGTACTCTGCAACGACTGTATTGTCCAGTACTTCTGGTTCACGGTCTCTTCCGCAACCAGCAGTGTACTCTGCAATGACTCTATGGTCCAGTACTTCTGGTTCACGGTCTCTTCCGCAACCAGCAGTGTACTCTGCAACGACTGTATTGTCCAGTACTTCTGGTTCACGGTCTCTTCCGCAACCAGCAGTGTACTCTGCAACGACTCTATGGTCCAGTACTTCTGGTTCACGGTCTCTTCCGCAACCAGCAGTGTACTCTGCAACGACTCTATGGTCCAGTACTTCTGGTTCACGGTCTCTTCCGCAACCAGCAGTGTACTCTGCAACGACTCTATGGTCCAGAACTTCTGGTTCACGGTCTCTTCCGCAACCAGCAGTGTTCTCTGGCTTAGCACCAACCGTGTGCTCTGCCGACTCGACCGCTACTCGCTTGCTCCTGAACTCCACTCCATCGTCGGTAATCGACAAGTCTACCTCCGCTAGGATATCGTTCCCGATCACAGCTGCATACTGCATGTCACTCTCCTTCACTACGTGGAACCTCAGTTTCAGTTCCACCCCATCTACCTGTAAGTCTACCCAGAAACTACCTAAGGTTGTGACTTTACCTGAACCTATACCTCGCAGATTCCTTTTGGCTTTGTCCAGCCCTACAAACTGCGTCGACGTGAGAGTGTCGTATCGAAGCAGACATAGATCGGTGTTCGACGCGCATTCTCGGGCGAGGTGGTTTGGCTTTCCACATTTGTAGCATTTCCTTTCTTTTGCCTCTGGTTTCACTATTGCTGCCGGTCGTTGACTAGATAAATAATGATGGCTCCCTCTCGAGCTTGATGGCTGCAGATCAGGACCACGTATTTTCTCGTAGACGACCATCTTTTCCTTCAGTTCGTTCGTCGGTAGTTCTACCTCGTCAGTTTCTCCCTCAACCTCTCAACCGTCAACCCCAAAATCTCTTCTAAATTCATTTTAATAATTTCAATATAATATACCCAAGCAAAAGTTAAAGTATCGAAAAAGGTATTAAGAATTTAATAATTAAAATTATTTACTACTAAATAAAATACTACGGCAGTGGCAACGCTTATTCTACAACAAACCAAACAATAATTTTAATCCGCAACAGCTGCACTCTCCTTGCGTCTCGGTCGGTTGTCTTCTTCTTCTTCCTTCTTCAGGTCACAAAGAACTGGTTTTCGTTGGAGCGAACAACAGCGATACGGTTGTGTACGATGCAGTTAACGACTTCTTAGAGTCGGAGACGAAAAAAATATATTTTTTAGGAGCGAGGTCCCACTTTATTGATAATCTCTTACAGTCTAATTTTACAATTTAATTTGATCCAGTATTTATACCATTGTCCAGAGGAATCTGTTACAAAGTATATGAAATGAATGTCATCATGAATGTGATATAATTTATGGTTTGCACTTCAAATCCCGAAGGGTGTTCAATTATTATTTACATTCAATGAATGTTTACATCTGGTTTCTAAAAGGGATTTTATGACTCTATACAATTTTGTTTACTCAGCTTGTTGCTGGTGATAACTCTTCCCTTCTTTGAAATCTACGTCTCGTAGATCTATTAAAAATTTACATGTATTGGATTTATATCACTCAATTTTTCTTGATGATTTTCTGATTGTGTGTTCAATGGTATTACAATTGTATTGTTGGAATCTAAATTATTTCTTTTTCTCTGACAATAATACAAAATACTGATTATTACAATAATTATTGCTAATGTACAAACAATTGTTGAAGTTGATATTTTATTATTCGTATGAATCTCATTTAACTTCTTTATATTATCTCTATGGAGACTAAGCAAATATTCCAAATCTAATCTTACATTGTTTTCACTAACATTGGATTGTAGGATTTGGGGCAAGGGTTGGAAGGTTTCTATTTCCTTACTGGAAAAATTCCTGGTCGTTAATTTGAATTGTTTCGTTAGTATACTGTATCAAAAAGTTACCTTCTAAATGTTGGGTTTTCTTTTCGTGAATAAGACTACCATTGAAATTTGTGACAAATATTGTGTTGTCATCTATATTTTCTAGAACTGCGCCATTATTATACTCAAAATCACACCTTGCATCATATCCTTTCACAAGTTGAGAGATGCAATGAGTTTCTGGTAATTGCTTTAATTGATAATTTCGGCAGACTAATACATTATTTATTGAATTGCATTTATTTAATACACCAAACATTTCATGTTGGTTGATCAATAGTTCCTTGAATTCTAAATGAACTTGTTTTGATCTAGATATTGTTGAGCGAATAAGAATATGATTATATTCTTGATTGCTAGTTTTTGGTATGGATATAACGTAAAGTATCATGGCATTTTTACAAATAACTGATGGTTATTATAGGACTATTGTATTCATATACGTTAAGTGTAGCGAGTATACAACTCATGATCGACCTACAATAAAAGATACATTGGCTTTTATTCCTGAATATTTTTAATATGGGATTTGTGAATTCTTTTTCCGCTTTCAGTGGTAATAGTGACCTTGTTGTCTTTTGCAACTATTTCTTTATTAAAGGGAGGCTTTTGTTTTCCGTCTCTTCTTTTATTTGCTGCAAAGATAATTTGTCCTACCTCATAAGTTTTTGGTTTATTTTTTTTGTAGTTGGCTATGCTAATTTTATTCTTTTGATTTCTTTTA
Source organism: Portevinia maculata (assembly GCA_949715645.1). Taxonomy (NCBI): domain Eukaryota; kingdom Metazoa; phylum Arthropoda; class Insecta; order Diptera; family Syrphidae; genus Portevinia; species Portevinia maculata. The sequence goes on along the minus strand of OX454527.1, from coordinate 78,827,789 downwards.
ATTAATTCTACTAAGTCTTCATTTACTTTGGCTTGAAAATCGACTAAGTTTTGATAATTTATTTTTTGTGTTCTACCAAAGAAAACGTCGCTTGGTCTTTTTTTTATTACTGAATGCACACTATTATTGTAACGATCTACTGCAATGTTAATCAATTCCTTTGTCGTGAAGTCCGTGTATTCTTTTTGAAGGCATCGCATTATTTCTATAATAGTGGAATGGACTCTTTCGACTGTTCCATTTACTTCGCTTTTTTGTGGTGGAGTAAGGTAAAGTTCTACTCCTATAGTTCTAATATAATTTGAAATTATTGGGCTTATGAATGCTGATTCATTATCTGAAACTAGTATTTTTGGTACTGTAAAATAGTGTAATACTTTCATCATCTTATTTCTGAGGTATATTGCCGATTTTTCCTTAATGTGGAAGAATTTGGTGAATTTTGAAAACTTATCGATGCATGTAATGAATTTTTCATGGTTTATTTCCATGATATCTACATGAAGTATCTCGGATGGATATTTAGGGATAGGAGTTTCTTGTAATTCTGGTTTCAGGGGATGTCTATCGTATTTATTACTATTACAGATCTCGCAAGTTTTTGTATATTTCTTGATTAGTTTAGTCATCTGCGGGAAATAGTATTTCTCTAAAATTTGTTCTTTGTTTTCTCTGTGATTTCTATGCGCTCTTGTGTGTTCTTTTTGTATAATGCTAAATTTATTTTCTTCATTTGAGATATCTTGAACAATTCTTTGTGTTAACCTGATTTTAAATTTGCTGAAATGTTCCTTGAAACTATCTTGAAGTATCTGTATATGTTGTTCGGGAATTTTAATTCCGTTAATTATATTTGGATTTAATTTTTCCTTTAAAATTCGAATGAGAGTGTCTTTGTTTAGCTCTTGTATTCCTATGTAGTGTCTTCTGTAGTTAAGATGTGGTTCTTCATAAATACTCATTTCATTGTTACTGAAGATAATTTGGTTTTTGAAAACATTAATAGGAACTTCAACATGTGGGATGAGGTCTGTACTGTCCTCTTCTGCACTGTGCATAGTTGCGGATGAGCTGGAAGTCAAAATGTTCGTTTCGGTTTTTAATCTTGACAGCGCATCTGCTACTAAATTTGTTTTTCCAGGTTTATATATTATTTCGCAATTATATTCTTCAATTCGGGCTTTCCATCTTTTCAACTTTGCGTTAGTGTTTCTATTACTTAAAGCAAATGTTAAAGGTTGATGGTCTGTTAAAATCTTTATCTTCCTAGCTCCATACAAATAATTCCTAAGGTTGTCTAAGGCCCACACTATTGCTAGCATTTCCTTTTCATTGGTAGCGTAATTTTCCTCAGTTTTATTTAAGGATCTTGAAATATAAGTTATTGGCTTGTCTCTTCCTATCTCGCCTTGGGATAGTACTGCACCTATTGCTTGATTCGATGCATCTGTTGTGAGAACAAATGGTTTATTGAAATCTGGGAATATTAATATTTCGGAGGATATGAGTAATTTCTTTAAGTTATTGAACGCCTCAAGTTCTTTACTGCCTAATGCAATTTTAATTTTTCGCGATTGATTGGCTTTTATTTGAGCATTCTCTCCCCTTGTAAGAGTCGTCAAAGGTTTTGCGACTTTTGCGAAATCCCTAATGAATTTCCTATAGTAGGACGTCAGTCCAAGAAAACTCTTTAATTCTTTGAGATTCTCTGGGGGTTTAATTCTTTCTATTGCCTGAACTTTTTTTGGGTCTGGTTTAATGCCGTTGCTTGATATTAAGTATCCTAAAAATTCAGTTTCTTGTTTCATAAATTCAGTTTTGTCTAGATTAACTTTTAGATTAGCTTTTTCCAATTTATTAAATATAGTGTCAACATTCCTCAGATGTTCATCTTCAGTTTTTCCAAACACGATAATGTCATCTATATATGTGTAACAAATTCTGCCTATGTATTCCTGTAACACATCGTCTATCATTCTTTGAAAGATTGCAGGAGCATTCTTTAATCCAAATGGTAGTCGTGTATATTCGTATTTTCCATTCATAGTGGAAAATGCTGTTTTAGGTATATCGGTCTCTTTCATTTTTATTTGATGAAACCCTGACGTTAAGTCAATTGTTGTAAAATATTTAGAATTACCTAAGCTGGCTAATGTGCTAGATATATCTGGTATTGGATATGTATCTGGAATAGTTACTGCATTAAGTTTCCTAAAATCAATTACTAGTCTATATTTCTTTGTACCTGAAGCATCTAATTTTTTCGGTACAATCCACGTAGGTGAATTGTAGGGACTTTGGGATGGGCGTATAATTCCATCGTCCAGTAATTTTTTTATTTGAGTTTGCACCTCTTCCCTCATATTAAAAGGGTATGGATAAGACTTCGTATAAATTGGTTCATCAGTTGTTGTCCTAATCTCAGCTTTCACTTTCGTATCTATCATCTCTTTATCATTTACTTGTCCAAAAATATGTTTATATTTACTTAATATGGTTTGGATTTTTTCTTTAGTTGTGATTTTTAAATGGGTATCTCTAATTTCTATATTATTTACTTGTGTGGATTGTTTTTCTTTTAGGGGTATTTTTATACCTGATTTTATTACAAGGATATTGTTCTTCCTATCTATGATAGCTTCTAATTCTTTGAGAGTGTCATCCCCGATTATTCCATCGAAGGATGCTAATCCTGGTAAAACGAAAAATGTTATAGGAGTATTATTTCCTATGCACTCAAAGAATTTTGCACTTATTTTTTTGTTAATTTGAATTTTTCCTCCGGCTGACTGAATTTCAAAAGGTTTTTGAGCTGGTTTGGCATTTGGTGCTAATTTATGCGTAATGAAGTTCTTATTGGCTCCGGTATCGATAAGGAATTTTAATTGTGTCCCATCACACATCACATATTCTATGTATGGTATGCTAGAGAGGCACTTGTCGTAAAATTTACCTCTGATTGTTCTTCTTCCTGGTCCGTATTTTCTTCGTTTGCATAATTGTTGTCTTCGTATTCCTCAGCGTACTCATCCAAATATTGTTCTTCTTCTTGTGTGTCTATATTAAACACTCTTTGACGCTTTTGTGGAATATTTCCTGAACCATGTTGGAAGTTTTGATTATTAGCTGGTTGGTTGTACCTGTAATCTTGTTGATAATGTTGTTGATTGTACCTGGGTCTATTCATGTAATTAACTTGTCTAGTTTGGGCGGATTGGTCTGTTTCCATTGGAGTTGGTGGTTTTGGTTGTGTTGGTCTTTGCGGTGGAGGATAGTTTGATTGTTGCTTCTGATTATTGAAATAATTTCTCTGCTGTTGATTGTGTTGAATATTGTAAGCCGCGTTTCTTTGTTGTACGGGGAGTGGCTTTGATGGATTTGATGGCTTATGTTGCCATTGTCTAGGAGCGAAGATTTGGTTGACAGGGGTTGAAATGCTATTACTAAAATCTCTTTTGTGAAGGGAAATGTTCCTATAATTTAGGTTTTGTATTTCAAGGCATGTCGCATATGCTTCTGGGAGAGTTTGGGGTTTTTGAATTATTAGAATCCTGGAGAGTTCTCCATTTAATCCCCTAATGAACACGTCAAGTGCTCTATTTCGATAGCTCTCAATCAGTGCCGTAATCGTTTCTGAAGAATAATCCTCAGTTTTGATTTTATTTATTATAAGTGAAAACTGGTGGTTAACACTTGCATAAAATTCGTCAAGAGTGGAAGTTCTCTGTGACATCGAATTTAATTGGTGTTCCAATGTTCGAATGTCTCTTTTATCTGCGTAATGCAATGAGAGGCATTTTTTTATTGAGCTCCAATCTTCATTAAATATATTATAGGAGATTAGTGCGGTATCCGCATGTCCGCGAATCTTTTGTCTAATGCTTTGGAGGATTGATCTATAGATCGGCTTATTTCTTACTACCTCATAATCCCTTAGGATTGTTTCAACCGTGTGTATCCACGATATATATTGGACGGGATTACCGTCGAAAACCTGCAATTCTTTTATGCAATCCGGTAATTTGGAAATTTCTTTCAATTCTTGTTCATTTTTAGGACCCGGTGGAATACTCTCATTATTTGTTGAAGATGTTGTCCTAACTTCTAAAGCACTTAATCTATGATCAATTTTCTTCATAAAGTCGATCTGGGCATTTACTGCTCCAGTAAGTCTGGTTACTGTGTCTTTAAGTTCTTCCATTTTCTTTTTTATAACAGAAAGATAAGATTAGAGGAGGAGGGATCGTAGATAAATGATTAAAAAATATAAAATTAAAGATGGAATATATAGTATATTATATATAAAATTGTCAGTTTTTATACTTAGAATGTTCAATTTTGTAAATATTTAATTCAACAAATAAAAAAAAATAAAAATATTTTTCCTTTTCTGTTCTAATTTCTAAACTTTTGACAAAATAATTAACTTGCTTAGCTTTTAATCTCTCTTTATGTTTTAAGAGTTTTGCGTAAAACTATTTAATTCTAGTTGTTTTCTTTAACTTGTTAAAACACTTTTTGCATTGGTTTTTCACCTTTAATATTTAATTTCTTTCTTAGTTTTTCACCTCTAATATTTAATTTGTATTTATTTCTCTTTTGGTTTTTCACCTTTAATATTTAATTTGTATTTATTTCTCTTTTGGTTTTTCACCTTTAATATTTAATACCTTTAATATTTAATTTCTCTTTTGGTTTCTCTTTTGGCTTTTCACCTTTAATATTTAATTTGTATGTATTTCATATTTATTTTTCATTTTACTTACACTAAAATAATGATCTCCATCTTTCATCCAATGGAGCCGGATGGACTGCGGGGCAACGCAGATGATCAAAACCCTTCTCTGGATCCTTCTACAGTCTGATGATCTTCAGAGGATTTTTATAGTGCGCGTGTCCGGGTGAGTGGTTACACACTTGGACAAGCAGTGCTGGAGTAGTCCGATGTATCCTTTTTGGAGAATGGTGTTAAATATTGCCACTTCCTACTAATGGTTCGGTTGCTACTACACTTGGTGTTTTTCCAATTACTGACCGTTGAGGGTACACTTTCACTGTACTTTTAGTGCTAATTATTTTTAGATCACTTTTCACCTTAACACTTTTAATTATTTAAAACTTGTCCCTGCTGCTCGGGCGCCAGTTAACGACTTCTTAGAGTCGGAGACGAAAAAAATATATTTTTTAGGAGCGAGGTCCCACTTTATTGATAATCTCTTACAGTCTAATTTTACAATTTAATTTGATCCAGTATTTATACCATTGTCCAGAGGAATCTGTTACAAAGTATATGAAATGAATGTCATCATGAATGTGATATAATTTATGGTTTGCACTTCAAATCCCGAAGGGTGTTCAATTATTATTTACATTCAATGAATGTTTACATCTGGTTTCTAAAAGGGATTTTATGACTCTATACAATTTTGTTTACTCAGCTTGTTGCTGGTGATAACTATGCCGTACGGTTTCGGTTCACCGCTTATTAATTTTCTGCCTACGTGTACACACTCACTATCACCTTTTGAGTTGTTGCTCTTTTTTGGTCTGTTTTTTTTTCTTCGGCACTCTGTTTCACCCACAAGCAAATTTCCGTAGCACACACACACACGGGATTGATGTCGCCGTAATCTGAATTTATGCACGATTATGTACTTTTACTTCTTTTTATTTTATTATTTATTTGTTCTTTAATGAGAATGTAATAATAATCCCGGACGAGTCCACACTTGTAGGGTTCTTTCTTCGTTCCAAATAAAAAGACGCGGTTTAACGTTATAAAATTCAACAATCGTTTTATTCACAAGATTCTATTGACAAATTACTGGGCGAAGCGCACTGCAAACTACTACGTAATACCTGCGGTGGTGGTTGACGACTGACTGACTGTTGTCTAGGGTTTTGGTCGTCGCTCGTTCGTCTGTTCTTCGTTCTGCTCGGTTGTTCGGCGTGGGTGTGTGTGTAGTAAATCGTTAGCGTTCGTCTGTCGGTCCTGTCCCAATCCCACATATATATTTCTTACTACAATCCAAAAAGCATAGCCCCCATTCTTGTTCGTTGATTTTCCGTTGTCCTCTGAATGTCCTTTTAGGTATTCGCCTTTAATGCTTTTTTTTGTCCTTTATTTTATATCACTTGGTTCATGGGACCTGTGTCTTAGCACATTCACTTTGAGTTTTTTTTTCCTCTTTTTTTTATATTTTATTTCAATATTTTTTGGGGGTGCCCGTGTTTTAGCACATTCACTTTGGGTTTTTCTTTTATTTTATTTCACTGCCGTTAGGGTATCCTTCACACTTTTGTTTTAAGTAATTTACTATGTTCGGGTTTTACACTGCTCGGGCGCCAGTTAAGGATCTCGTTGGTCCTTTCGTTAAAAAAATTAAATACCTGTACGACAAGTCGTACACCACGGATATTTCTTTTTAAAGTAAAACAACTTTTACTACCACGTTATAAATCATTTATTCGACTTACTATTACGAGCACCGGAATTATAATGCTTTACAAATTAAAAGAGACTTAAAATCTAATCTCCACGAAAGTCTGGTTCCCAGGCATTCCTGCAACGTCAGCGTCTAGTGCAATGCGCGTGCATCCGGCAGGCATCAGGTATCCGGCGCGAGTATTCGTGTGACGGGAAATATGCTGACTCATCTGGGAACATGTTCGTTCATGCTGGATCAGGTGAGGACGGAGCATATCGGATCGTGTTAACTTATATCATATTGAATACAAAGTCAGGATTAGGACTGAATAAATACAACTATAGCATCATGGTAGCTGAAAACAGTTTCGTATGTTTTTGCAAATATAGTGTCTTGGAAGTTGGTAAAATCCCAATCTAACTGTGTCAATCCAGATGTCGTGGCACATCTTTTGAAGATTAAGGTTGTTTATTTTCAGAATGCTTATTTCATTGCGAATTCCAGATTTGGCATACCGTAACATGGGGTTACTTTGCTCCGTTTTTGCACTATTTTTAGAAACGTCTTAAAAATGGTAGACAAAAAATTTTGATCTATTTTTTTTCCACCCGTTTCATTAATAAGATGTAAGATAATGCATTTATGCTACAAAAACTGTTTGAATAATAATTAAAATCCTCTTTTTTTTTTTGAAAAATGGGGCAAAGTTGTCCAAGGGACTTTGCTCCATCTAAATCTTTTAACTATATTTAATTTATCTAAAGAGCTGGATCAAAGTTAGTATTGTATTTCAATACCACTGATTCAAAAGATCATATCTGTAAAAAAAAAAACTTCATTAATTCTACTTGAGTAAGTATAAAATAAACATAAATAACAATTTTTAAGAAAACAAAAAATAATTTACTTTTAAAAACAATAAAAACATAGTAATATAGGAAAATAAAAGAAGAAATTTTAAAAATAAAAACAATTCAAAATATGTAGTAATTATAAAAATAAAAAGTTTTAGGAAAATGTGGAATAAAGCTCCTCGACGGAGAAAGTGCCCCTTTTAGAAACCGGTTTTAGTGGTTTAATAGACCCTATAACATCGCTCCAGGGTGTGATAGTTCATCTCTTTTAGAGGGCCATTTCCAAAGCTTAAGAGATCTCTGCAATTGATGGTGACCGCTTTTTCGTCAAATGCGAGAATTTCTCCGTGGTATATTTGTCCCTCATATCATGTATGCAACAAACTTGCCTACCTCTCGGACAACTTTCTCAAAATTGACGTCATTGCGATCGCCTGTAGATCTGCCTTCTACAAAATCGATAAATCGGTTTTCATGTTCGTCCTCGTAAACAATGGGTGGTGTGAATAAAAACTGAGTGTGAGTGTTCCCTCAAGTTTTTAGAGGGAACACTCGATTTGAGGTGAATAAAAATGTTTTTCGTTAAACTTAACGAAAACACTCCACTCACACATTTTGACGGTTGAGGGTTCCCTTGATTTTGGTGTGAATAAAATTGCATTTCAATGAGGGAACACTCGTAAAAGTTGAGGGTGCTTGAGAGTAACTTTTTTAAACTACAGAATGGACAATTATTCGGACGAAGAGTACTTAGACGAAGTTAGAGAAAAACCAACAAAAAAAAGAGATTTGGCATGGAGGAAGAAGATTTTGTACAAATTATTCAATTTTATCCATGTCTTTTTGAAAAAAGCCAAACTCCAGCGATGAAAATGAAAACGCTAGATGCGCTTCAAGCTGTGGAAGAAAAAGTTAGACAAATGCCATTCAGTTGAACAGCTCCCAAATAAGAAAAAAAAATTGAAAATATGAAGGGACGCATCAAAGCAAAAAGAGATAAAAAAAAGACAAGAAATTTTCCAATACAATTGAAATCGCATGAAGAGCAGCTGCTAAATCTCATGGATTACAAAACTAATCCTATTCTGAACAAAATACCTGGTGAGTATTTTTTTGTTTTTTAATGGTGAAAATGTACCATTATTAAATACAATTTAAAACATTTAATTGAATTACAGGTGCAGTACAATGTGGGTTGCCGGGTACCAGCAAATATTGTATTTTAGCTGAGGACACCCTGCTTCAAGGGGAAGAACTACCAGGACCGTCAAGGAGTATTCCACAATTGCTGCAAGTTACGCCAACACCTAAAAAAAGAAATCAGAACAATCAATGCTCAGTTAACCAATATTCCGTACTTAAGCTCCAAAAAGAAGTGCTTACTCAACAAAAGGAGTTAAACCAGCAAAAAAAAGAACTGAACAATCAACAGAAGGAAATATTTATCTTACAAAAAGAAAAATTGTTATTAGAAATAGACTTACTGAAGAATAAACAAAATTAATCAAAAGGCATATATTACTTTTTGAGATAAAAGATTAATTTATTATTTCTCAAAAAAATATAACTTCAAGAAGGAACAAAGTATTACATAAAGGAACAAATACATAAACCATTATCATGAAAAAAGGAAGATAAAAAACATCAAATAACAAAACCTTGAATAATTGAAGTAATTTCGTTTCTTCTGGATTTTCCTCTTTTATAAATGTTGAATTTATACCTTGAAGTAAATGATTTATGAAAAGTATAGTTGCGAAATAACAAACAAATTGACACGCTTTATATTTAGAAAGAAAAGATACTGATGTTTATTGTTCGAGTAATTCATGACGACTGACTTCAGAAGAAAAAAAACGTTACATACAACGCTTGTATATATACTTTGAGTATGTGCGTGTGTTCATGGCAAAAGAGTGAGTGAGGCCAACATAAGAATTTGACAAAACGGAATTATATTATGTTCAACACTCCCACTTTTTGTCAACTTTTATAGAAATAAAAAAAACTCAAAAAAGAAATCATTACGTTACAAAACACACCACAAAAAAATGTTAATAAAAACTAGAGATGTAACGGATATCCGGTTAGTATCCGTTATCCGGCTATCCAGACACTTTTTTCTAACCTGCCGGATTGCCGGATAGAGAGTAAGTATATTCGGCGAATACCGGATAGGTAAAATAAATTGGGGATCTTTTGCTCAGCTCCATTTAACTTTATTTGCTACAGGAAAGTTTAATAAGTATGTACCTATCGTAATATTTATTCATTATTAATAACTAACGTAATAAACAAGGAATACAAAAATGTAAAGAACACAAAAATTTCGCAAACGTACAATAAGCTTCTTATTGTACCAGTAATGTAGGTAAGCCAAATGTCTGTTCTACTGATTCTCCGTAGCACTCTCCACATTCAACACATGAGCCGTACAAACAAATAACGGAACCAAACAAGTTACATTTTGTACACGTGTCGTGTTTGAACTAGAAAGCATTGCCATGAATTTATTCTGCTCTCGACAATATATTCGGCCGCCGGATATTCGGCTATCCGGCCAAAGTATATGCCGAATATCCGGTATCCGGTATTTTGCGAAATCACTATCCGTTACATCTCTAATAAAAACAAGTGTTTTTTTTTTTTTAATTTTTACAAACTCCCATTAATGTTCGCAGGAACTGGAACCGCTCTCTTGGTAGAGCCTTGGTTAAGATGTCTGCGATCATCTCAGTTGTAGATACATGTTGTAGATCAAAGCAACCCTCTTCATATCTTTCTCGTATAAAATGGTATCTAACGTCGATATGTTTGCTTCGTCGATGGAATTCAGGATACTTGACTAAGCGAATAGCACTAGTGTTATCCATGAAGAACGTTGTGGTTTCTTGATTGATGTTCTGTACTAACTCAGCAAATAACCTCTGTAGCCAAATTAACTCCTTGATTGCCTCAGATGCTGCTATGTACTCTGATTCTGTTGTGGAGAGTGAGACTCATTTCTATCGGGTACTGCTCCAACTGATAATCCCATCATTGTACTTGAAAACAAAACCTGATGTTGATCTTCGTGTGTCGACGTCACCAGCGTAGTCTGCATCGCTGAATCCGCACAAACGATGATTTCCCTTTGCGTTGGTTGTACAGAATTCCATAGCTGATTGTGCATTTGATATATTTCAAGATCCGCTTGAGAGCATTCTCGTGCACCACCGTTGGTTTTTCTAAGTATCGACTTACGTTCCCGATGGCATAGCTAATGTCTGGTCTTGTAGCTATAGCCAGATACATGAGACTTCCAACTAACTGTCGATATGGAAACTTGCTTGGCTCTGATTCCTCAAAACTTGAAAGCACTTAGTTTGGATCACTTGGAACGGATACTGGATTGCAATCTTCGAAGTGGAATCGTAGCAAAATCTTCTGGGCATACGCTGTTTGGTGCATGAAGATGGAACCATCGGCCTATCGGTCGATCTCAAATCCAAGAAAACAGCCCACTTGCATCACTTTGATTTCGAAGTGTTCCTGTAGATGTCTTATTACGGATTCCACGCTCGCCTTATTGTTTCCAGTTACAATCCCATCGTCCACATAAATTGCCAAAATGACGGTTGTTTCATTTTGATGACTAACAAACACACACGGATCTGAATCACAAGCTTTAAATACAAAAAGTTTGATGAATTCCTTGAACTTGCGGTTCCAGCAGCGTGAAGCTTGCTTCAGCCCGTATAGACTCTTTTGTAACCTACAAATTCGTCCACTTTCGCCGTTGAAACCAAATGGTTGTTGCATGAAGACAACTTCTTCCAAATCACCATTCAAGAAAGCCGTTTTAACATCGAATTGCTTCATGTGCATACCCTTCTCGGCAGCAATGGCCAGAATCGCTCGCAATGAAGTGAATCGAACCACTGGGCTGAATGTTTCCAAATAGTCGATGCCATATTCTTGATTGAATCCACGCCACACTAGTCGTGCCTTGAAACGTTCAAGCGAATCGTTTGGGTTCTTCTTCACCTTAAACACCCATTTGTTGTCTATAACCTTTTGGTCCTTTGGTTTCTCAACTAATTTCCATGTCTGGTTGTTCAAAAGTCAATCGAACTCCTCCTTCATCGCTTCCAACCACTTCTTACTTTCGTTGGAGTTTAAAGCTTCTTCGGACGACGTGTGCTCCTCACTAATCGACAACAAAGCCATTGCCATTGAAGCACCTTGACGTTTGCGCAAACGTGTGTCCAATATATTGCCTTCATCAATTGTTGCTTCTGGTATCGGTTGTCCTGGCACTTTCACATCAGCTTGCTGACCATCGAGTTCCTCATCGCAGATTGAATCATCTTCCTCGAAAGTAGAAACTGTAGATGATTCCTCCTCCAAAAACTTTACGTCACGAACCACTGAGACAGATTCTGATTCATCCATGACACGAAATCCCTTTTGACTTTCAGCGTAGCCAACATAAACGCATTTCTTTGACTTGGCATCTAATTTGCTCCGTTTTTGCTTTGGTATATGTACGTAGACCTCTGAGCCAAAGATACGAAAGTGTTCAAACTGTGCGCGCTTGCCATACCATAGTTCATATGGCGTCTTATTCTTTATAGTACTGGTTACCGTTCGGTTCAGAATAAAAACAGCTGTCTGCACTGCCTCCGCCCAAAACTTTGGACTTAGTCCCTTAGCATGAATCATGGACCGAGCCGATTCCATTATGGTTCGGTTTTCACGTTCGACGCATCCATTTTGTGTATGCAACGGACCTTCGATGATGAATTCCATTTTCCTCCAACAGCTGCTTTAAGGGACCGTTCACAAATTCCAGTCCATTATCGGTTTGAAGATTCTTTATGGGATGACCACATTGTTTTTCTGCTATCTTCAAGACTATTTTGAACTTTTCAATCACCTCAGATTTATTTTTGAGAAAATACACAAAACGAAATTTTGAGAAATCATCTTTAAAAAGTACGAAATATCTTGAGAATCCGAGCGAATCTTCCTCCATGGGTCCGCACACATCCGCATGGATGATTTCACCGCACTTTGCTGATCTGTCTGGTCGCAAACTGAAGCGAAGTCGATGTTGTTTTCCAAAAGCGCACCCATCACAGTCAAAATTTTCGTTGATAAAATCAATATCGTTGCTTTTTAGAAAACTGCGAACATGAGCCAGATTTTGATGGCCTAAACGTTCATGCCAAATGCGTAGCGATTCGCCTTTCATAGCCAGCATTGATCTGTCGTGCCTCGGGTCAATTATTTTAAAAAGCATCTGAAACATACCACCTTGTCTTGCTCCCACTGCCACCACATTCTCACCATCCAACAGCTTAAACGAATTTTTATCTCAATTTTTATTGGTCCATTATCCATTGCCTTTCTCGAAGAGAATAAATTGGCAGACAAATTCGGTGCATACAAAACATTTTTTATTGTTTTCTTGATCCACTTGGTCCCATTATATGATAGCACATTCAAATCGCCTCGTCCGATTGCATGCATCAGTTTTCCGTCACCAAGAAGAACTTCGACTGGTTTATTTAATTTAGTAAATGTCATAAACCAATCACGCCGTCTGCACATATGATTAGTAGCCCCTGAATCGACAAACCAGGCATCACTCGTTCCCAGAGACTGAACAATGCTTGCGCGTTTCCAGTGTCCAGCTAATCCGCATTTAAAACTTTTACCTGGTCGCTTTGGTTGGTCCTTCTTCTTAAAATCCGGCTGATTATGCTTCTTGACCGCATTTGTATTTCGCTTTGCCAGCAACGCTTCACTCGTTCCTACCTCGCCTAGACTCATGCTTTGAACTCCTATTCGACTCTCCTCAACTAAGAGCCGATTCGTCAAGTTGATAATCGTTTGATGTTCTTTTGCAGTTGAGTCCCATGCCGTAGAAAAATGTCGGTATTCTGATGGTAGCGTCATCAGTATTTTTGTCACCAACATACTGTTGTCTATAGTGACACCGGCTGCCTTTAATTTGTGTACCAAATTTTCTAAAGTTGAAATATGAGTAGCGATACCATGCGTTGGATTTTTCTGGTATGCGTAGTACTGCTCTTCCAAAAGATGTTTGGCTGTGTCATTGGTTTGCTCGTAAACCGAATGCAGCTTGTCCCACATTTCGTTTGCTGTTGAATAATTGCATAAATGAATAAGAACATTGGACCCGCATGAGTTCGCGATGACTTTCTGTGCTTTAGCATCATTTCTAGACCATTTAGCCAAAATGGTTACATCAGTTGGCTTCTGTGATGTTCCATCAACGTATTAATAAAGCTCCAATGCCATCAGATTCACTCGTACCTGAAATTTCCACATCATCCATTGCGAAGGATCGACAAATTTCTCGATTGTAGATATTTCCTTTTCCATAATGTCTTTTCTTTAACAAACCGTGTTGGTTTTATTTTATCGATGCTTCTCGAAGTATCTCCAGCAATTATCCGAAAAAAAACTTTCAATTGCAAATACTTACTACGCAGTCGATTCACAGCAATGACGTCTCCTTTGACGTGCGACGATATGCGATGATCCTCGTGTGCACACAAAACGATTGCTTTTTTTTATTTCTATTATATTTTTCCGCAGAGAACTGGGCTCATAACCTGTTGAATTTATACCTTGAAGTAAATGATTTATGAAAAGTATAGTTGCGAAATAACAAACAAATTGACACGCTTTATATTTAGAAAGAAAAGATACTGATGTTTATTGTTCGAGTAATTCATGACGACTGGGGCCCTACCATGAAATCCGATTCTAAAGTGAAACTGTTCGAATTCGCAAAATCGCAACTCTGTAATTCTATAAGTAAGTTCTGAAAACGAAAATCGAACAGCTTAAGTACTGCCAATTCTTTTTTGTTTTCTTGGTACAAAATTGGTACCACCTTTTGCGAAAGTTAATGTCAAATTCGATCGAATTCGTAAATAATCATTCTAATGCAAATGTGTTTGCGAGCCGGCTGTATCTTCAAAAATGTAAGTGTAACAAATTTCTTTTACATAAAATTTTCAAGATATGTATATTTTATTCGTCGTAGGGAATCATCTAAATGCGCAAACACAAAAGTGTGTCAATTCGAGATTATTGTTGAGTTTATGACAAGGCATCCCGATTTAGCGAAAGGGTATCTGAAAACTCCGGATGCCAGACGAAAATCCTCACATTTATGGGCAAATTTGTCGAATGATTTAAATGCAGAAGGTCCACCACAGCGCGATGGTTATGGGTGGAAAAAGGTAAATATACAAAGGCTGAAATTAATTTGTACCTACTTAATTTATTACGTTTAAGGTTTGGGCCGACTTTAAAAACCATATAAAAGGAAAGCTGCGAAGAAACAAAATAAATCTGTCCGGAACTGGTGGTGGGCCATCTAAGCATTGTTCCTTAACACCACTGGAAGAGAAAGTTTGCGAGTTGCTGGACTTAGGTAAGGCTGTTGATGGAATGACTGAAGTTTTGAATTTCGGTCTCAACAATAAAAGCACTGCGAATTTGACCGAAAATGTTGACAATGGCGATTTTGGAGATACTTATACGCCCGATGCTTTGGCAAGCCATGTAGAAAACGATGTTATGACAATCGATAAAGAAAATGAAACGGTCCCTGAAGTACGGATGACACCCAGAAAAAAAAAACTTCCCTGCTGGAAAAACAAGTAGATAATCAAATCAAATTCCAGAAAAATTCATACGACTTGATGAACGCCATGAATGAAAACTTAAAAGGCGTATTGAAATATACAAGAAAGAGCTTTGAAATCAAAGAAAAATCATACAGACTGAGAAAAGAGAAATTTAAATTTAAAACCCAAAAATTTGAATTTATGAAACAAAATTCAATCCAAAAAAACAAAAATGCAGTTGCTAGGTTGGAAATAAAAAAAGAGATTTTAAGACTTCGCCAGGAAATGAATGCTCCTTAATTATGCAGTGCGATTAACCAAATACCTATTTTCCTTAAGTTTTAGTAGTGAATTAATAAGTTTTTTTTTCAGTTTTAAGAGTGAATTTATTTAGTATATTAAGTTTGAACTCAAATGTGAAAAAGTGAATTTATTTAGTATATTAAGTTTGAACTCAAATGTGAGAATAAAAATATTTATGAATTATTTAAATCATTTCTTATATTATCTCTGGTTCGTTTAGCTAGATTCGAATATTGCTCGTTGTTCAATGAATGTTGTTGCAAGTTTACAGGATTTACATCATCTTCCGAAAAATTTTCTTGGGTTGGTTCAGGTAATGCAACTCTGAACTTTATACACAAATTGTGGAGTGCACAACAAACGTTTACAATCTGTGCGACCTTCTCAGGCGAATAATGAAGCTCCCTTGCCGCCAAGAGACATCGGAACCTTGCCTTTAGGACACCAAAAACGCGCTTAATTGTTGATCTTGAAATCGAATGTTTTTCGTTGAATTTGCATTCAGGGGATCCTTCAGCTGCCGTTCTGTATGGTGTCATAATCCAAGGCTCCAACGGATATCCAGAATCTCCTATGAAAAGTTTTGAATAGTTTCAGATATTTTAATATAAAACTATTGTCTAACTTGCCTAATATCCATGACGTCGTTTCCCCATTTTGAAAACCACGCTGAAGGTAAGCTCTTTCAGCACTAAGAGCCCATATGTGGGAATCATGAGATGCGCCTCCATATCGTGCATTTACCGATCTTATGATCATGTTGTTGTCACATATCTAAAAAAAAACAGTATTTTAGAATGAAGATGTCTTTTATAATACATATATAATACATATAATAAATATGGACTATTTTTACTTACCACCATGGCATTAATGCTGTGTTTCAGTTTTCTGTTAAAGAAAAGGTGCTCGTTCGTGACCGGGCGAATCATTTGAATATGCGTTCCATCTACAACCCCAATTATACCAGGAATTCGCGATTTTTGCCAAAAATAATGTTTTGACTTTCTTTTTTCTTCGTCATTCATTTCAAAATTTATAAGCAGCGGGCACATGACTCTTTCGATTGAAGGCAAAACATCTGCAAGTATGTTTGACATAGTTTGCTGTGCCAGTCCAGCATGCTTGTCACCACCGATTTGGTTTTGGTAACCTCCTGTTGCCAAAAACTTCAATGTTGCTGATAGCTTAATCATATTTGGAACAGAATTTTGACTTTTGCGAATACACATATCCGATGATATGTTGTTAAGTAAAAACATGAAACTCTCTTTACAAAGACGATAGTTTTTAACAAAACTGAAATCAAAATATTATATTTGATTAAAATCACGTTCGAATACTTTATTATGTGAAAATGAAAACCTTTTCTCGCTAAGCTCCATCACGTTAGAAGTGTCTCTAATTCTTCTTCGTTCAATTTGCTCATTTCGTTCCTGATTTTCTTGTAAATCAAACCAAATTGCAACGCTGTCCATTTTTGTAATTATTCTTTTGACTATTTTTTCTTTTGTTGTATATAATGCGAGACTCGCTTGGGTTATGTCAAACTCATGTGAGAATCGTTCGAAAATCGAAGATTTGTTGCCAAATAGTTTGGCATTACCGACGTTCGATTCTACTTTCATAGAGAGTACCATTTGAAAGTAGAATCGGAAATAACTTTCGAATAGAATCAATAGTAGAAACGGATTTCATGGTAGGGCCCCTGACTTCAGAAGAAACACAAAAGAAAAAAAAAACGTTACATACAACGCTTGTATATATACTTTAAGTATGTGTGTGTGTTAATGGCAAAAGAGTGAGTGAGGCCAACATAAGAATTTGACAAAACGGAATTATATTATGTTCAACAATAAATAGTATTATTTTCTTGAGAAGGTTCCGGTATAGGCGCTTCTTGGAACGATATTTTCTATGTTATGTAAAACAAAACAAGCTATTATAGTTTTTGCCACTCTAACTGTAGCTAGTCTAACTCGTGAAGCCAGTAAAGGAATCTTCATTTTACTTGTCCAAACATGCGTTCAATAATTACTCTTTCACGAGTATGCAACTTATTATATTTCTTTTTAGCTTCTGTGGTTGGATTTTTAAAAGGTGTCATGATCCATGGTGTCAGATCATAGCCTTCATCTGCAAGGAGGATAGCTCCAGCTGAATTATCATTAATTACAGCAAACACAGCTGAATTTCGCCAAATTCGTGAATCATGGACAGATCCTGGCCATTGGGCATCAACGCTTGTGAAACACTCTTTAGCATTACACGTTGCCTGCACATTAAGAGAAAATTAGTCCTTACGATGTAGGTACTCATCGCCATGCAAATGAGGCTTTACAATCTCTATATGAGTGCAATCTAGAGCGCCAATTGCACTAGGAAAACAGTATTTGGATTGCCATTCTTGTTTTGCTTCTCTCATTTCCTCCATCGACGATGGAAATTTGATCCATAAATGTGCTTTTGCACATATAGCGCAACACACCTGCCATACTATCTTCGATACGGTGGATCTATGGATTCCAATATCCTCACCAACTCCAACTTGGACACCCGGGTCTCCAATGTATCTTAAAAAGATTTTTATTTTTTCAAAGTTTGGTATGGCACCACCGCGGGTTTCCTCAGCAATCCCGAATTCGAATCTATACAGGCTGTTAAAGTTATCACCCGCGTGACCGAAACGCCGAGAACTATAATTTTTTATTTTTCGCGTTTGTATGTTTAAAAACATATTTATATTTCACTTTCACTTGGCAAATTATAAGCAACTTCACAGTTCAATTTGACAGTCCTACACTCAATTTTTAAAACTTCAACTTGAGGGGATGAACCTACTTAAGGGACATTTTTATTCACACCGAACTGAGTGTTCCCTTTTAGGAAAACACTCCCCTCAAGAGGGTTTACTCGGAGTGTTCCCTCAGTTTTTATTCACACCACCCAATATCCTCGAAATGTATGTCTTCACTAGAGTCATCATCGAATACCATAGCTTCTTCCATCACATAGTGAGATGTAGTGGGCTGATTGTCACGATCTTCTGCCTGTGGTGAGAAGTACTAGGATCATCCTCTTCATTTTCAATAGTAACTGTAAATTCTTTATCAGAAGCCGGGGCCCGTCTTCGGTGGCGCAAACGCTTTTGCCAACCGGAACGTTCATTTTTTTTCTTCGGGTTTTGAAAGTTAAAGTAGCAAGTTTCAATAAATATAAACATAAAAATACAGTAACCATAATTTTTTTATGTTTTATCAGAAAAAAATGCATTGTCACATAAAAAAAATAATAATTATTATTTATTTGTTAAACAAACAAACGCCATACGTAAATAATTAAGAAAATTAATAGAAAATCTGTACTTACTTTGTTAAAAATCACACAACTGTTTGTACATACGAAATTTTCCACTTGAAAAATTTAACACATTTACTACGTGAACTACACGTTACAATTGCTGCTTACCAACTGCCTGCCGGTAGACGGTCCATTGCAACATGTGGCAGTTGTATAAATTAAAACATTTGTTGTTAAAAATGTTGTAAATTCCCTTTGGATGGCTAAAATAAAACCAGATCACTTTTCACAATTTATTTTTATTTCTTTTCCCAAACACTACTTTCCCTGTCGGTCGCTGTCAGTCAAGAGACCTCTTTTTCTTACTCTTTCACAGAAGGTGTCACAATGAGTCGAATGCAATATGGCCGTCCTTTTTGGTGCTCGTACCGCGGAGCTACAGAAAGTGTTACAAGATGTTTAAAGTGCCTACGTTAACATTTAAATATTTCATTATACATTACAACTCGGCCAATCTGACCATATGATCGTCCACGATCATGATATTAATAAATTAAAATTAAAACATTACTCTGGGGTTTCGACTTAAAACTAGTCGGGTGTTGCTTTCTTGAGATTGGTCGTTGTAGGGCCCCTCGTCTGTGTTACCCATTTTTTGATTCGCGCAGCCTCAATAATGTTGTCGTATGGCAATTGCGTCAACTGACAATTTTCGATGTCCTTCACTACATACCGATCACTAGGCAATATTTTACTAATAACATATGGGCCCCGATATCTTGGAATAAACTTTTTATTAGTGCCAACAGAGGTGTCAACATGTTTTATAACTACAAAGTCACCGACGGTGTATGTCTTAGCAGGTGTGCTGTGTTTAAGAAAGTGTTTCTCGTTGTACTCTTGAGATTTCTTAATGGCTTCCGACGCATTTGACCGGATAACCTTAAGATCACGGGCTGTCCCATGATCAACCTTATCTTCCAAATACTCAGTAAGCTCATCACTAACCGGGCCACGCTGTTCCATCCCGAATAGTAGGTTGCTTGGAGACTCTTTAGCTGAACTGTGAACAGTATTATTAATAGCATATTCTGCCTGCGACAGCTTCGCGGCCCAATCTGCATGGTTGACTGGTTCACTTACTTTGCTCAACACTGCCTTAATTACCCGGTTTACACGCTCGACCTGGCCGTTGGCTTGGGGAGAAGCCACTGCAACTTTAATATGTTTCACATTGTTCCGGAGCATGTAGTTTGCAAACTCAAGTGAAGTAAAGCATGTACCGCGGTCGGTTACCATGCGCCTAGGACGGCTGTAGTAGCTGAAGTACTTGTCCAATGAAGCGCATACCTCCTTGGTACTGGTCGAGTTTACTGGATATAATCGCACAAATTTCGTGAATGCGTCGATTACCACTAGGATATGCTTTCGCTTAGAGAGCAAGGAGGGCAAAGGCCCAAAATGATCCACATGAACTGTGTCAAATGGGATCAGCTTCTTGGGAATACTGTACATATTATGGTCGTTAGACCGAGCAGGCACTGAGTACATGATGCACTTGATACAGTTCTTAATAAATTGCGCTATCTCCTTTCTCATGTTAGAAAACCAATAATTTTTCCGGATCTGACTATAACATTTATCAATACCCAAATGACCAATCTTTTCGTGTATCATCCTGATTAAGTTGTCCCGCATTTCCACCGGCACAAAGAGTAGCAATCGATTTCCTTCAATTTTACGAAAAACCAAACCATCTTGCAACGTATAATGTTCCAATGTTTCTATTTCTAACTTGTCCCTGAGCCTAATGATCTCTGGATCTCGGCTCTGAGCCACTTGAATATGGGTATCTATCTCATCGCTGGTAAGTGCAGCGACTATGTGACACCGACTCAGCGCGTCTACATGCCCCATGGACGCCCCACTGCGGTGCTGTATAGTATAGTCATAATTCTCAAGTTCAAGTGCCCACCTGGCGATCCTCGGGTTCACCTGCTTTTTACCTAATGTAAGGGTGAGAGAATTGCAATCAGTAATGATTTTGATCGGGATGCCCTCCAAATATACTCGGAAACGTCGTAATGAGTAGATGATGGCTAGGGTTTCCAGCTCGAAGCTATGGTACCTGGACTCTGCTGGAGTAGCTGTCTTTGAGAAATACGCAACCGGGTGAAACCTTTTATCATCCTGGCGCTGCATCAGGACCGATCCAAATCCTTGGCTACTCGCATCGCAATGCAACTCGGTTTCCCTTTCGGGGCTATAAATTGCCAACACCGGTGCAGTGACAAGTTTGTCACGTAATTCTCGGAAGGCCTTAACACATTCAGCGGAAAAATCGTATCTACTCTCCTTTCGCAAGAGATCTAGTAAGGGTTTAGCGATTTTTGAAAACGAAGGTACAAATCGGCGGAAGTACGAGAACATTCCAATACATCGATGTAGTTCATTCTGATTTCTTGGCATCGGGTACTGTTTAATATTTTGAATGTGGGTATCGGTTGGTCGAATACCCGATGCATTCACGAAATAGCCCAAATATTCCAGTTCGTCATAACCGAACTTACACTTGTTCAGCTTGAGTTCTAACCCATTCTCATAAAGGCGACGCAGAACCTCAGCGATGGTTTCTAAGTGAGACTCGAAGTTAATTGTAGCAACTAGGATATCATCTAAATAAATAATTAGCTGGCCCGTCTCAATCATATCTTGGAATATTCCATGCAGGAACCGCTGAAAGTTAGCGGGTGCATTCCTTAACCCAAACGGCATTTTCGTGTACTCGTATTGCCCATTTGGTGTCACAAAGGAGGTGTATTGTATGGAGCTTTCATCCATTCCTACTTGATGAAAACCGTCCTTAATGTCGAGTAGCGTAAACCATTGTTTACCTCCTAAAAATTCGATGCAGTATTCGATGAGTGGTAACGGAAAATTATCCCTAATCGTTTTCTTATTCAGTGCACGATAATCGATGCACATACGCAGTTCACCGTTCTTTTTTTTGGTAAGCACAACTGCGGATGCATAGGGGGACTTACTTTGTCGAATGATCCCCCTTTCCATTAGATCTTTAATTCGTTTGCAAACTTCTCTCCGCTCAAGGACTGAAAGTGCCCTTGGGGAGCAATGAAACGGCGTATCATCTGTCAAACAGATCTTCATTCTATAATCCTGATACCTACGTGCAATACCATTAGGGTTTAAATAATTTTTATCTATAACTGCTTTAAGAGCACTGCCTCGATCACCAGTCAATCGTGAGCAGATATCGACATCTGGTTTCTGTTCACCTATGTCTATTTCGAAAATCGGCGGAACACTATTATCATCCTTGCTCGAATAATTTTTATCTTTAACTACTTTAAGAACACCATCAGTCAATTGCGGTCGGGGGTTGAAATCGAACTTCTGTTTCCCCATATCAGTTTCCAAAAGCAATGAAACTCTATTATCTAAATGAACTGGCGACAAAACACTACCATCTGAGCCGACATACGGCGAAACACTTTCATCCAAGCGGACCTGCGACGGAGCAATCACCATCGGCGGAATTTGGACATCGGTTTGTAGGACACTTTCACCATTCGGCAGACTTAACTGCTCTATATTGCTTACGTTTTTGGGTTTATCACACGGACAGATCCTCGGACCAGTACAACGACCAATCTTATTTATCTTTTCCTTACGAAAGTCAGAAGTGCTAATAACTGAATTATTAAAGTTTGTATTTAACACGGATTCATTTTTATTTTTATCTACGGGCCTTATCTGGCTTAAATGAATGTTAAAGATTCTTAAAAAACTACGTCCTAGTATCAGCGGCAGTATCATCAGGTTATCTGGGACTACTAAAAGAGATACTATTTTAATACTGTCTCGGAATTTAATATAACTTTGAATCGTACCGTACGTATGAATTTTGGTTTGACCCACTCCCGTGTACTTCGTTGGTGTCAACACTTTGGATATCCTGATGTCGCTTGGAACTAGGGAACGCGTGATGATATTAATTGCACTACCGGTATCGAACAGAGAAAAACAATTGTAACGTACTCCCCCTCCCCTTTTTATGGCCTCTCGTAGTAGCAATAGTAGAAGCTCGAAGTTCGACTATGGGTACCGCCGAACAGGCCCACCACCACGGGCGCCACCTGTAACGTAACGCTACCCTCTTGGGTGCTGAATACACCTCGCCTCACTTCTACGAGATCCCTTGGGCGTTCCTCCGATGTTCGGGTATGTACCAGGATATCCGGACAGTCGCATACCTCGGGGCTGTCCGCTAGAATCGGCTGGTCCCCCGCTTACAGGCGCTTAGGGAACAGCTGAACTCCTGGGAACACTACAAAAGGGTGTCCGACCACTGGCTGCTAGGCACGACAACACTCCCACGCTAGCTCAACGGCGGGTGTGGATTCTTGCTGCCAGCTCGGACTGGTGTCACATTATTAACGTGCCATGTACATATCTGTCATTGCGGAAGGTTGACAGGTGTCAGTGTCATCCTTCCCTCCTCTTTCCAGCGTACGGTTGGTCTGTCGCTGCTAAGCCTCCATACCGGAGGTTGATCGCGGTGTGAACGACCGCCGTCTCCATCCGGACCTAAGAAGAGTACACCCCGGTACAAGCAGTACGATCCTGCAGCAACTCCCTGCTCCAGCTGAGCTGGAGGAGACGACGTCGGTAACCTCGAAGGGTTGGGGAGAAGAAAGATGAAAAAGTTTCTCCCCCGTGCTGGCCCACCTCGCCACGCCTGTGCGCGGACACCATGGCCGTCGCGCCGCACTATTGACGACGGCCCCTACTCCGCAAAGGGAGTAAGGTTCCCTTCACTACAGGAAAACTTTACCCCCGCATTATTGCTACTCCCTCACTCACCTTGACCCTTCATCGACCCTTACCTGAAAAATACTTTAAACCTCCATCTTAGTCTCTCTGACTAGGATTCAAAACTAAGTACAACTGTAACATTCATTTCCCGGTTCGTTGGGATTATTTATTTCCAAAAGAAGAAAATACTTAAGAAGAAATTGAAATATTAAGTACTATATTCTAATCTACAGAGAGCTTAACTTATGAACAAAAGAATGTCCGATCTAGGCCTTCGATGGCTTACGTCCTTAAAATTACCTTGCACAATAGGATACTATTCTTATCTTATAAAGTTAATTTAGTTCAGGCCTGCTCAGAAGGAGCTGTTCCAAGAATGAAACAAAGCCGAACGTCTGCCCGAGAGGGGCTACAATGCAATAGCGGAGGCATATTCTTAAATTAATAAAAAAAAAACAAATACACAAACTCAATATCACGCTTCAGGTCCGGAAGGGACTTAAAATTCGCTTAGGCGGAATGGACAGACTAAACAACGGTCAATACAGGTAAAAGTATTTCGGTTATACCGTAACTAAACCTAACGTATACGACAAAAACGCAAATACACGACACGGATATTATTTGGACTACGAGTGGTGTTAATTCGACGGATAATTCTGTAACGCGGAACTCATTTACTAGAGGTAACCTCTATTCCTTTTCTAAACCTCTTCATATATATATATCTATCTATATATAGGTATTTACATATATTTCATCCGAACCGTTGAACGAAAACGTACTGAGTCAGCTCCTCTGGGCTCTGACCAATACTCGCTGGTGTTAAGCGATCGGGCTCTTCCAGCTTGGGGAGATTATAAATCTTCCTCGTCAGACAATTTCAAGGCAGGTGCGACGTTATATAATGGTTATTAAATGGTAAATGTAGTCAATTTAGCAACAATATAATGTAGTTATGCAATCGTACTTACATGGTAACTCCTCCTCGATGTGCGCACAGCGATGAAAGTACCTGTTTTAAATCTGTCAATAGTAGAGAAATGCTAAATTTACCACTTAAAAATTATGGCCTTGCCGACGCAAAATCTTAATTAACTCTCTCGATACGAGCATGAAGCAAAATGATCCTCAATCCCTAATGCTGAGACGTAATAAACATCTCATAAGTGAGAGTGTGTGTGAGTGAGCTGGTACAAGACCCACGAACACATGATCCGAGTGCTCTTGACTCGAGTCGACGGGTGACGACACTAACTCAACAGTTGGACGTACCGTCCTATGTCTAATCCGTTCAGGAGTCGCGATGTAGTGGTTGGAAAAGCCACCACTACTACGAACGATGATTCCTCCGAGGAATCGAATTCACAATAAAGGAAAAGTTATGCCGAGCGGGGATATAAGTTTCTATAACCTCGCACTCGCGGACGTGCGGTGAGAATATTGGCCCGAAGGTCGTTGACCTTTACCGAGTGACATGAAATTCGCCCGAGCGAATGAATTAACAGAAATGCAATTAAAAGAACATTCTCCGTGCGAATGTATTTGGAGAAAGAATAATGAAAAGTCACCTATATGGTGCCCACTCTACCCCACTGCTTAATGAAAACTACCCCACTATCACTGCATGCACTATAAAACTAATTTTATATAAAAAAATCACTGTAGCTGGATCGCCTAGCGCTGCTTGCTGCTGCTGGTGGTGCTGGGGCCGCTTGTGGC
The DNA here is from genome assembly GCA_949715645.1 of Portevinia maculata. Taxonomy (NCBI): domain Eukaryota; kingdom Metazoa; phylum Arthropoda; class Insecta; order Diptera; family Syrphidae; genus Portevinia; species Portevinia maculata. Next base: position 78,802,694 of record OX454527.1, on the reverse strand, counting down.
CGAATTAAGGGTGGGATCCCGTTGGGATCTACTAAAGCTGTGGTCTATACGACCAGAAGAATCGAGTTGGGGTGCTGTGGCCGCTTCTGGCCTAAATATAGGTGAGGTCGCTTGTGACCGAAATATCGTTGGGGCCGCGTAGACCAAAGTAGAGATGATGAGGTCGCTGTGGACCGAGTGAAATGATGAGGTCACTGTGGACCGAGAGAAATGATGAGGTCACTGTGGACCGAGTGAACCTTCGACGTTGTACGTCTGGTGTCTTGAAAAATGAAAGGGATGCTGCTGATGATGCTTCGTCTACTCGCAATTTGGAGTAGTTGCGGTGGCTTCCTGCTTTTGTGGAGGTGAAAATCGTTTTCCAACTGTTCGCGTGGGGTTAAGACGGGGATACGCGTCCCACGTGACTGCTGCTACTCCCGAAATCTGCCTAATGTCGTGTGAAAAATAACGCTTCCTAGCGTGTGTACAGCTGCTCCTTCCTCTGGACTATTGGCCAGTCGCTTTCCCGGGTGATTCGTCGGGATTCTGCGCCGCCTGTCCACGGAGAAGTCGGAATAATTCCCAAAGAAAATGTGGGTTTTGGTTTCCGCGCTTTTTAGAGAAGACTGCTGGGAGCAATTTCCTCCAATCCTCGTATGTTGTCTGGACGCTTCGTGTGGCTGCTGCCGAGATGGCTTCGGATTAGTATTGTGTATTACCTTTAATGGATGTGCCTCCTCCAAAAGAAGAAGGGGTCCGTCCGTCCGAGTGGCTAATTGTGAAATGCCAATGGCTTCCTAGCCGTCACTGCATTTCCTCTTACTAGTTAGGTAACTGCGAGTGAGTGCATCCCATGCCTCTTAGGTGGATTTATGCGGTGTTTGCATGCGGAATTCGGTTCTCTTGCTGACGATGTTGCTGTCAGTAGGAGTTCTGATGTAATCGTATTCCATTGGGGAGAATGTTGCATGCGAATGTCGTTTTCCTTTGGTAAAGGTGACATGGTTTGTTACACAATTGATAAATTCGGCACTTCTGACTTGTTTAACAGAGAAAGCAACACTTACCGTTTGCATGGCGCTGATAGCGCCAGCCAGATCTTCATCACTGCTTGGGTCCTCTTCCAGTGCCCTAGTAACTGCAGCAACAATCTTTTGATGTCTTCGGTTTGCCTTTGGACAGTTGTTGTGGAAATGCCCGACTTCATTGCAGATGAAGCAAGCATTGGGTTGTCTCGGCGGCTTGGTGCAACTGCTCTTGTAGTGGCCGAATTTGGAACAGTTGTAGCAGCGTACCTCGGAGAGCTCCTTTGGTTTGGCGTTGACTGGCTTTGTTTTGTTGATGGCCGTGGCCATTGGCGTCTTGATGGACTTCTTCTCCAGCTGTTGGTTTCGTTTTTGTTGGTATCGGTCCAGCCTAGACAGCAGATCGGCGATAGTTCGGGCATCATTGATCAGTGTTATATTGGCACTGTCGTCATCCAAACCATCGATGATAAACGTTACCAGCTCTGCCTCGGGAACTGATATCTTCGCAGCCAACGATTTCATGGCGATTAAAAATTCTAGGCATGATTCGCTTGGCCCGATCCGTCGTCGCTCTAGCTGCCTGTACACATCGCGGTAGGTTACCTGTCGCCCAAACGTTTCGATGAGAGCATTTTTTAGTTCGGCGTAATTGACGACGCCCAACGTGCCCAAAAAGTCCTTCGCCGTTTCCTTCAACAGTCTGCGTACGCCCAAACACATCTCGTCCGATGTGAAGCCCCGTGTGGCAGTGTACTGCTCCAATTCAACAAACCATTTGCGGATATCACAATTGTTCCTCCCCGTGAATGGATTGAGTGAGCTCTCCATATGCTCAAAGTTGGCGCGGCGATAGGTGTGGTTTTCGCCTGGCGGAGAACTCTCCATCTCCCGTATCTGCTGCTGTAGTGCAAGCATTTCACGTCGCATGCGCAAAAGGTTTATTTGTGCTTGCAGCTGGCGTGCTTCGACTCCTGTCTGGTCCTCTTCTTGGTGTCTGGCGAATTCTATAAACTGCTCGGCGGCTGGTTCGGCGCTTGGTTCGGCGGCTTGTTCTTCGGTTGGTTCATCGGTTGGTTCGGCGGCTGAATGGTCGGCGGCTTGTGCGTCACCCTTTACGTCGGGAGGTCTACGCATGGCCATGCATTCCTCATATATTGGGCGTAATTGCGCAACTGTTGCACTTGGTGGGAAGTCAATATTTGCTCCTACCAGCACGTCCACCATTGCTTGTCGAGACAATCGCATGCTTGACATTTTCAACTTATTATTAAAAAAAAATACTTTTCGGGAAAATCTTTTGGGAATACTATTATAACATTTATTTTGGGTCTGTACCCCACATCTGAGATGTAAATTCCCTTTGGATGGCTAAAATAAAACCAGATCACTTTTCACAATTTATTTTTATTTCTTTTCCCAAACACTACTTTCCCTGTCGGTCGCTGTCAGTCAAGAGACCTCTTTTTCTTACTCTTTCACAGAAGGTGTCACAATGAGTCGAATGCAATATGGCCGTCCTTTTTGGTGCTCGTACCGCGGAGCTACAGAAAGTGTTACAAGATGTTTAAAGTGCCTACGTTAACATTTAAATATTTCATTATACATTACAATGTTTAAAAAAAACTTTATTATCCGGCAGAGTAACTGCCTTAACCAAATTCACAATACAATTGACAATTAGAATTTTATTTTACTATCTTAAATACTAAAATACTGCTGACGACTGGACGATGCATGTGCTGGATGTGGGAGTGTTGCTGCCGCTGGTTTTCCAGGAAAAGCGGCGGCGATGTATATTGTGCTGCCTCTGCTGGATCAGGTGGCGGCTCGTGTGCACTGTATGCGAAACGTGGGAAGATATTATTTGCGTCGTCAGCGGATTCCATGGCCATACCCGTTGGAAGAGATGTTTAATTGACTTTGTCTGTGTTAACTCTCCCACCTTCAAATTCGAGTGTCCTCACTCGTAACCTTGAAGAATGGTGGGTATTGGCTTATGCCAATTCTTTTAATAGGAACAGGTTGCTCCGAAATTTCCGCAGATAATTCTGTTGGTGGTTCTACTGCTGCTTGCGCTTCTCCTGCCTCTACTGTTGTGGAGATTGTCAGATGGTTTTTCCTTTGTATGAGAAACAGTATCAAAGATATTACCACGATGGCCGTGATGATGATGGTCGACAAGCTGTAAGTGGCTATTAGGTGCGCTTTATTTCCCTCTTCAAGTTGGCTTATGTAGTAGGTGTTGTTTAAGTGGAGTTCTTTCATCACTTCGAGGGTTAGAAGTTCCTCGAAGGCTTTCGATGGTGAGTCTAATTGTACGATGGCCGGAAGAGGTCTTGAGGTAGGGACTTCATTGGAGGCAAGAGTTCGTCTATTTACCACAATGGTTGCATTATGATATTGTATTATAAATGTTCCTGTTATATTGAGTGTATCGTTGTTGACTAATATTGTCCCGTTGAACTGGTTAAGGAGTAGCGACCCAGGAAGAATTTCTTCTACCGTTGGCACGTGCTGGTTGTTGACATTTGTGCAATTTGCTGGTCTGCTTCGCAATAGATTTGGTATGCATTCCGTATCACTTAAATTTACAATTTCATTAATCTTACAAATAGTTAGGTCATTAAAGGCTTGACAATTATTCTTAATTCCATAATAATCATTTTCGCATTGAAGTACGTTACTAAAATCAATTTTGACTATAACAGATTTTCTTTTTATTGGCTTAACTAATAATTTCTTACAATCTTCTTTTTTTGTGGTTGGCACACACAATATAGATCATAGTTGTTTTATTAGAGGCTATTCTTACATTGGCGAATTCAAATGCCTCTTCTATGTTTACATAAGGTAAGTTGTTTTTTTTCAAAATGTGCCTGAACGAAGGTCGGGCATTTTAGGGTTAATATTAATTAGCTTCGTATAAATGAAATATATAGGTAATATAAAGATAAAAAAAAATATTGGTAAGTTATTCTTATGCACTATCAATTTCTTACACGTTAATTATGTACTTGAAATTTCTTAATATATATATTTTCACTTCTTAAGTTAGCTTAAAAATTATTCTTACATTAAGTAGATGATATTCATTCTGAAGCGGCTGACACTTTACGATGTCTCCCGTTTGTCTCCTACTAGGGGGCCTCGTTTCTTCAGGTGTTTCTCCTGTTGTTAAGTTGAACCTTTTCTCCTGGTTCGGGTTCTTCTGGGGTAACGAGTCACACTTGTTTCACCTTTAGGGCACTGGCACTTTGGTTCGGGTGCTTCTTGAGGACGTTGACACTATGCACTGACACTATTTAGGCACTGGCACTCTGGCTCGGGTACTTCTTGAGGACGCTGGCACTATGCACTGACAGTATTTAGGCACTGGCACTTTGGCTCGGGTACTTCTTGAGGACGCTGGCACTGTGCATTGACAGTATTTAGGCACTGGCACTTTGGCTCGGGTACTTCTTGAGGACGCTGGCACTATGCACTGACACTATTTACTTTACAAGTTAAACTCACTACCCCGGTCCCTGCTCGGGCGCCAATTAAAACATTTGTTGTTAAAAATGTTTAAAAAAAACTTTATTATCCGGCAGAGTAACTGCCTTAACCAAATTCACAATACAATTGACAATTAGAATTTTATTTTACTATCTTAAATACTAAAATACTGCTGACGACTGGACGATGCATGTGCTGGATGTGGGAGTGTTGCTGCCGTTGGTTTTCCAGGAAAAGCGGCGGCGATGTATATTGTGCTGCCTCTGCTGGATCAGGTGGCGGCTCGTGTGCACTGTATGCGAAACGTGGGAAGATATTATTTGCTTCGTCAGCGGATTCCATGGCCATACCCGTTGGAAGAGATGTTTAATTGACTTTGCTGTGTTAACTTATATGTGTGTGTGTGTACATTACGGTAGGTTCGGTTGATAGAATTTTACATGTCTGAGCGTGAACCAACAAACCAACTCTTTTCGTCAGTGGCGCAAAGTAACCCCTGTTGGGGCAAAGTAGCCCCATCTTACAGATAATATCATTTCTTCCCCTCTGAACAGTACATGCTCCATCGATTCGTGCAAATACTTCAAAACCCTCAATTAAATACGATGCTGATGGTATTGTCCAAGTTTCCACAGAGCAAAGAATTTGCGACATCAGTAAGATTTCGTCGGACTTGATATCAATGTAATGAGCGTTAAGGCTTTGTACGTTTTGGTATTGCATAATGAGCCGATCTATCGAGTTACACATTTGGTCGTGAGATGTCTGTAATGCCTTCTCATTGCAAAGAGAATTCAACTCGATTTGAACTGGGTCTGATGACAAAAATGGCTTAGGGGGTTTAAGGCTGCCAACTATATACAGCCCTTCGGCAGATGTTGCTCTGCTGCATGCCACATACACGGATGCACGGCTTATTCCCGGACGTAAGTGTACCGCTACTGTGTTATAAGTAGCTCCTTGGCTTTTATGAATAGTTGTGCCTTCCGCAGGTACTACTGGAAATGTGTTGATTTCTGCGACATTGGAAAACTTTTGAAAGCTTTCCAATAGAAGTCCATTTTGGTTCCGGGATTGAGATCGTTTCCATCTTCCTTAGGATTCAACCGTTTCATCTTCAAACAAAAACCAAACCCTTTCTGGAATTGAGATATTTTCTCTATTAGTAATAAAGTCAATATCAACTAATTTTCCAGTTGGAAGTATTTATGTTTGAAGTAATCATTTACTTTGTACCAGTCTTTAGAAGTAACTTAGCTGGAAGTCCCTGTGTTTCGGAAGTTTTAAATCCCTGTAAGGATCGAAGAATATTTGCTTTATTACTATCAGAAGTAGGGTCTTTAACTCTATCAGTTGCATCAGCATTAAATTCAGGTGAGGGTAACTGTCTCAGCTTTAAGCAATTATACTCGCCTGCTTCTGCATTTGACCAAAATAGCTGAACTGCCCCCGATGGAATATCCATAAGAGATGTCACGATTCGTTGCCAAATAAGATGAATGTCTTCCTCTGTCATTTGACCCGTCGCCATGTTATTGAGTGCAATAGAAAACACCTTTCGTTGCCGCATTATTTCTGTGAGTTCAAAATATTTAAACGCATCCCATGGAGGTGTACCAGCTATTACTGCATACGGATCGGCTGGATTTGAACGCAGCGATCGCCTACTGGAGGTACATAATTGTTTAAGATCCCCAAATACAACCACGGGAATGCCCCCCAAAAGCTAATCGAGTTTTAAAAATTTATTTTAAGCGAGCATCTAAATTGGCAAACATTCTTGCTCCGACCAAGGAAATCTCATATATGATAAGCAGTTTCAAAGCAATTAATTTTGAAAAAATGGAATTGGCAATATCGCAACTCAGGGGCACCAACTGTCCAGATGATTGATTAACTGGTAAGGCGAATACTGAGTGAAGAGTAAGTCCATTGATGCCAAATGCTGCTTTACCGGTCGGAGCACAAAGAAGTACTTTGACTAGATTCGGATCAGCTCCAGGAATGTCATTTTGTCGCTTGAAAAATAGTTGATTTGAGTCTACTCTTGCCAACGCCTGCACCACCACCCACAAATTCACAAAATTTGATATTTTCTTTGATGCTATGAAGAACATACTGTAAGTACACCCTCTGTTTGAAATTAAGCAATTGAATTTTACTAAACAGTTCTTCCTGTGGGATAAGATGGGGCGTTTTTATTAATCTCACCTCATCTTCTGGATTATCAGCAACAACATTTTCATTAGGATTCACCTCGGGAACTGCAAGTACAGCAAATTCTTCATCGAAGTTTTCCTCCTGCAGCGGTGGATGTTGATCATCATAAATCTTAGCCATTACTTCATCTAACATATTTTGATCACGAAAAGCTTCATATTTATTCTTGTTAGACTGGATAAGTTCGAGGTGTGTCTGAAACATAGTCTCAATATTGGCGGATAGAATATCTTGTTCTTCATTTCTCCAGGGCACAAATAGCATTATATGTTCTCTCTAGAATTCATTGGAATCATTTTCGATGCGAAACCGGATTATGTGAGCTGAGTTCTCTTACGAATATATCCACTTTTATCTTTTACACGAAGTGGCTGATTTGGGTTGATTGCAAAATTATCCTCTGGTTCATCCTCATTTTCTGCTCTTACAACTAGGTATAGTTTTTGAGAAATTGTACATAGCAGCTTGACACAAGCTCTCAAGTGAATCTGGGCGCTGGGTATAACGATCAATTAAAGTTGGGATAAATACGAGTATATCTGTGGAATTAGCGTTCAGTTGTTGCAGTTGTTGTCTAGATTTCACCATTCTCACGCATTGTCCTGGCCTAGATGTATTAATGTATACATCGTCATTACTACACTTTGACATATGTATGCCTAAAACGTTATATGCTGCCTCTTGAGCCGAAATTTCGGAACCTGAAATAAAACGATTGCCCAAGTTCTGTAATTTTTGCTTGATGGTGAAATTTCCATTGCCTCCCGCAATAGTTTTGACACACCACGACTGGACTTATTGATGTTGTTTAATATTTGTTATATTGTTATATAAACTGAATGTCCATATTTGCTCTATGCATTCCCAAAATAGCAGGATTATAAACATTCAGCATTCGGTCTATAAACTTTCTTTTGAGAAAGAGGGAAGGTTTTTTCAGACTTCATCTGATACTCAGAATATATTGTTCTTTCGTTATTCCCAGCTTAGTAATAAAATCAGAAAAAACTTAAATCTTCTGTCGATGGAGAATTAATAAATAGTTCAATCATGTCTAAGGTCTTTTTTAACGCATTCATATCAGCTTTCGCTTGTTCCTCTTTCTTGAATGGTTTCAAAATAAGAGTTTCTTCCATTGGAAAATAAGTCATTAGCGGCATACTGAGGCGTTTCTCACATTTCTCCTGCATGATCGGGCGTGTGAGTGGCGCTGGTAAACAATAAAATCATTTAAGTCCTGATTTCCACCGTCGGTTGAACAATACTTGTTAATGAAATCCTGGGCTGCTTTATTGCTGTCGTCATTCTCCAAATCCAGCTTCGGTGCATCTTTTAACCAACATATACCATGAACATGCGGGGAACCTCTTTGCTGAAATTCAATTCTGAGACTCAAAGTTAGGTCATAGGTAAATAAAATAAAATGAATACTTCAGACTTTTTAATACTCGAGATGTTGGAAGATTCTGGCAGTAGCATCATGTTAAGTTCGTCGGATATTACAACATCGGATACCAGCAATAGCGATGATGAAGAAGATTTGCCACTGTTTTTCGTTGGAAAGGACGACAGAAATGCGATTTCTAGGTATCTAGAAAAAGTAGTTCCTTCTTATACTGAAAAAGAATTTATTACCCACTTTCGAGTAAGTCGCGATTTGTATCAATGCATAGTGCAACAATTTGCATTATCGAATGAGTACATCGCAATGGAAGCGGCCAAAACATTTTTTTCCAGAAATTCATGTAGTACTCCTCTTGTGGTTCGCTGGACATGAAGCGTGCTCCTTCAGAGATATAGCAGATAGGTTCAATCTTTCTTTGGGAACAGTATGCCGAATAATAAGTCGCACGCTTGGCTTTTTGAGCAACCTCTCAGATTCAGTTATTCGGTGAACTACAGAGGAAGAAAAAGGTAGAACTACCTTATGGAGGTATAATAAAACTGGTATTCAGGGGATAATAGGTAATGTTAATATTATTTAATCTAACCGAAATAAATTTAATATATTTTATTTAGGTGCTATCGACGGTACCCATATAAGGATTGACCCTCCTAAGCGAGCCAAGGACAATTACATAGATAGAAAAGTATATGTTTGCAAGCTATCTGTAACGAAAGGAAGCAAATTATTGACATCTTCGTTGGCTATCCAGGATCAGTTCATGACAATAGAGTTTTGGAAAATTCCGACATATATCCTGAGCTCTCAAATTTATGTGGAGAATTGTTTATACTAGGGGATTCTGCATACGCTTGTGCAAGGCACCTTATAACACCTTATCGTGACAATGGCCATTTGTCAACCAAGCAAAAGTTTTTTAATAGAAAGCTTAGTTCGGGAAGAGTTGTCATTGAACACTCATTTGGCATTCTAAAGCAAAGGTTTAGGCAACTGTATTATTGCAAGTTGCGAAGTATAGAAAAACTTTGCCATTTTGTACGTGCTTGTGTTGTATTACATAATCTTTGTGGTGTGGATGGATTAATCTTAGACCCAGAAACAAACGACAGCAACGAAGAAAGCTCGAACCATAACAGTACTCCCGATGCAGCAGATCAGCAACAAGGTTCAAGTCTACGAAACCAATTATGCGAGCAGGTTTACGCCGTATACCACCGAATATAAATAAAAAAAATACGTCATTTTAATTTATTCATTTTTATTACTTAAAAATAAAGCCACTAAGCAAACACTACTTCATTATTATTACTTTAAAATAAAGCGTAAAGCTTAAAAAACAACATTTATTACTATATATATCGCACCCTCAGTGCAAAAGAGCGTTAACTCAAAAAATTCCATTTCGAGAAAACGCTTGCGCAAAATACTGACTCTAAACATTTGCCAATAACTTACCATTCGACAGCAATATCCATAATGTCTAAACTGCACTACAAGTATAAATGTATATATTTTGTGTTTTTCATAAACATATTTATTAAATTTGCTTGTTTAAATTGAAATTAAACACCTTTTCATACGCGTGCTGCTTTGCATATTCCACCCCATCGCTTATGCACTTCTCCTTGTACATTCTGTACATTGAACTAATGTTGAGACTTCCATCAATGTACTCTCTTTGAGTCTGTTGTCTCAGATAGTGGGATTCTATCCTCTCGAAACTGCTTATGTGTCTTCTTATACCTTCCTGAAGCTCTGGTGAAAGCTTTGGCTGGTTCCCATGCTTGCCTCTAAGGTCAGGCTGAGTAACATTGTCTATAAACCGACGTCGAGCTGTTTCTATAACCTTAGCGCTTATGTCTAAAGTATTGGAGAAAAAAGTTTTACACACTCGGGTAAGTACACCTTCCCAAAGAAAATTAAACGAGAGGTTGTTTTTTCGCTCAGAGCCTTCCCTTGTGTACCGATATTTGGGTTTTACTTCATCCACACTGTGATTAATAAATTCTCTTTGCCTTGAAACATCCCCCAAGTTCCAGAATTTTTTAAAAATGTCATCTCGTTGTATAGCGGTAAAATTTATCGTACACTTATGAGTGCAATTGCTATTGCATCCCGGTTTTACGGATCGAGCTGGGAAAACGCGCCCTGTAGCTTTACTTTTGTAGCACTCACCCAAATTTCGTTTCAATTTGTTGATTTTTCTTGGCCAATCATCGGTGTTCCGGGCACGCTTTCTTGTAAGATTTGTTGTATTAGCCTAACGAATAGAATATTGTTTCTCTAGTTAAAAAGTTTTGTTAAGATGAAAAGCAACCCACTTCCACATCTTCAATATTTGCCTCATCTCCAATGTCAGCCTCAATCCCAATCGCAGCTTCGATGCCAGCGCCAGCGTTCAGGTCAGTATCAATTTCAGACCTTATCTCAGCCACAGCCACCCCAATTTCACCCTCAACTCCAGCGTTCATTTCAGCCTCAATTTGAGAATTCATCTCAGCCACCATCTCAGCCTCAATGTCAACTTCGTCAAATCCACCCTCACCTCCAGTGTCATGCACATTCTAAATAGATTTTTCATTTATTTAATATGGCAAAAATGGACATTGTTTGATGTTTGCATTCTTTCCTACCTCGATGACATTTCTAACTGAGAAATATTAATCATTTCTCCCACACGATGAACTTCCATTTGTTTCGAATTCTCACTTTCCTATTAAAACATAAATTATTCCAACCAAAAATAATCACACGAGGCAAATATAATTTTACCTTAACACTTTTTTGTATGCCCTGGACAAAATTTAGCAAAGAAGAAGACGTTGTCGCACACTTTAGGAAAATAAATAATACTTTCTTAATTTTCACATTCCCTTGTCCGCTAAATGAATATTCTCTTACCTTTTTTAAAATATTTAAACTCCGTGAATTATCCATTTTTGTTTAGCAAAACAAACACAATTACTCACAATGTGACAGCTTTCCACAAAAATTCTTCTTTGCACCAAAACTCCCGCCAAATTTTGAGTTAGCGCCCTTTTGCATAGGGAAAAATTTTTTTTTTGCTACTTACCGCTCTTTTGCATGGATAAATACAAAGAAAAAATGAGAAATATTTTGGTTTATCGCTGTATTGCACTAAGAATAACGAAATATTTTTGATTTGTATCCGTATTGCATTGGAACCAAGAATTGTTTGAACTGACATTTTTGGAATGTCTCTGTCTTGCATAGAAATTTTTTTTTCAAAATGAGAAAATCAGCGTAGTTTATGGAACTATTTCCAATTATCTCCTTCTTACATTGAAATTACTTAAGCTGTCAAGTTGAAAAAATGTGGACATTTTGTGTTAGCTCTGTTTTGCACTGGAAATTAGGAAAGAGTTTGACATGTCATAAAGTAGAAATTTATTAGAAACCGTCATAATGTTTTGATTTTTTTCTTCATGTAAACGGCAAGCCCTTCAAAAGGAAGATAATTTTAAAAGCCACATTTTCACGTCATCAACTCAAAAGTGTCATTTTTTGACTTATCGCTCTTTTGCACTGAGGGTGCGATATATAGAGCAGAGTATTTACTGAAACTTATTTTCCTGCTGTGCCAAAATGTTTCTCAAAAAGATCATTTCGCCTTTTTATTTCCTCTGTTCTTTCTTTGTATGCCGCTAGTTTCTTCTCCTGGTAGTTTTTTTTTTCTTCATATTCTTTTTCTTTGCGCTTTTCTTTTTTCTAATTTTCTTAAGAACGAAACTCCCTCCATTCGCGGATTTCTTTTGCCACCAGTATTCGTTCCTGTCGGTCTTCTTTGTTCTGCAAACGATTTCTCTTGACTTGTATCCAAAAAATTCTCTCCATCCGACATTATGGTTTCTAAAGGCGAAATTTATTGTCTTGAAGAAATATGTGTATGTACTTTATTATAATTATCTTTACCATTCGTATTTGGTTCAGCTAGTCCTTTTTCCATTAAAACTTCGTCTCGGCTCTTACCTCTTCCAGAAGCACTGCCTAGCTGGTACGTAGTGTAGTAATTACACTACATACCCCCAATACCATACCAATACTATACCCTCTACCAATGCACAGCCTTACCAACCGCCTATCAAACGCTCTCAGTACGATTTGTGCCATTATCACTTAGTTCCCACACAACCGACTTCAGCCAATATGATTTGTGACTCACTCTCATTTCAGTTTTAACTCACACCCATAAAATACCGAAGTGATGACCTAATAAAAATGTCACTCTCTCGGTGGGTAAAAAGAATACGATTCGTTCCTCGCTTATCTCTTGCCTCAGCAGAGAAATACAAATGCGATATAAATCGTAAACAAACTGAAATGAGGAACGAATTCATAAACATAAACAGTGCACTTTGACTTTGACCGATATATTGGGTTCGATAAACGGAAATTGGTAGAGTAAGTGTCCCAAATATGGCCCACCCTTAACTTTTTTGTAAATAAAACAGCCAGTGTTACGTAAATTCACTTTGTTTTTTTTTAATAGATAAAGAAATTATTTCACTATCAGCCTTCATACACATAAAACATAAAAAACAGCTTCACAAAAAATAAATAATTAAAAAACTAAAGAAAGTCTTTTTAACACTTTTAAATAAAGTGCTGCTAATATGGACCACCTTGTGTTAAATATGGACCAGTGTGGTTCATAATTGATACAACTTATTATGCAGAGCAAAATTCACAGATGAAATATTTTTTTTCGTTGCCTGAACAATCTTCATGTGCCCACATGGTATAGGCAACACATTGAACCCATTTTTCTCCTGCCTTGCCTTCAGAAAACAGACTAGAGCAATAAATGCATTTAGCATCTTCTTGATTTGTTCGATCAGGGCTTTTATCAGATAAATCGTCCGGAATAAAATCGTTTTCACTTTCTGATGAAGTAGATCCTTCTGTACGTTGGTTTTTCTTTCTGTGGGGAATTTTGCTTCGCTTCATGCCCCCAAAATGTAAGTTCTTGAGTACCTTAAGAATTATAAATAGATAAAGTTTTAAAACATATCTTAAATTTGTATCTACCTTTTTTCTACTTTGCTGATTTCTTTTCCATGTCCATGTCCTGTCGTTTGCTTCTTCAATTCTCGTTCGTGTTTATTTTTTAATGATTCTTCGAGAGCCTGTTTGTATGGTGATGATGAAATAAGTTCTGCCTTTCCTGGTTTTCTTCCTCCAGTTGATTTTTTTTTAACTCGGATAGGAACAGGAGAAATTTCATGAGGAAATGTATACGAAGATGATCTTATACCAGTAGAAGTAGAAAGTTCTGAGATGTGAGCTTCTGTTTCATACGAGTTTCCCTCTATTTGGTTTGTCTCGGAAACCAAATTTATATTAGGAGAAGAGCAAGGTTCTGAGAAGCGCAGTTGAGGTTCAACTGGATTTGGTTGCAGTATCATAGTCTCATCAGTTGTAATAGTAACTGCATCAAGTGAACGTAGATCGCTTACTTTTGTTAGAGCTTCATCAACTTCCTCTGCTGCAAGGAAATCGTGGTCCTTGAAGATATGCCTATCGAAAGGACAAATTCCAGTGGATGCTAACCCTTTAACTGCTATTTCTCCAGTCTGAGTTTTCAAATATGCTCTTCCAAATAACTCAATTATCTCAAAATGTGTCAAGGCTCTCGTGTTGTTTATGACCCATCGCCTGATTTCCTCTGTCAGATATTTTTTTAACGGTCCCATGAATGTTTTGTCGAGAGGTTGGATTTTATGACTAGAGTGCGGGGGAATGGAAAGAATTCGAACATGATTATTTCTAGCCAATTCTATGAGTTCGATGTTCCTTGTGTGGCTGGCATGTCCGTCCATTATAAGCAATACTGGAGACGACTCAGTAGGTTTGACCGTTGCAAGATAGTGCTTGAACCATCTTGTAAACAAATTGGTTTGAACCCATCCAGAGGGATGATTGGCATGAATTGATCCAGGCGGTGCACCTTTCATAAGAAGAGGATTGTCCCTCTTCCTAGGGAAGATAAACATCGGTGGCACAAACGATCCTCCTGCGCTCATACATAAAATTGACGTTATTAAAGATCCTCTTTCAGCTGAAGTGAGTGCTCCTATCTGCTTTCGGCCTTTCATAGCTAAGACTTTTGGCATTTTAGCTGGGACAACCGAAAGTCCCGTTTCATCGACATTATATATGTTATTTGGAGAAAAGTCCGTACGTTTTCATATCTGTTTCTAGAAGGTCGAAGAAAATAGCGACGTTTTCCTTGGAAAATCCTTTTGCTAGAGCTATAGACGTTCCAGTCGGTTGACGGAATGACAGTGATGGATGGCGTTTAAGGAATAGCCGAAGCCAAACTCTACCTGCAGCTTCTTGTTGCAATGAAAAAGGGTTCGGTATATTGTTTTTAATAGCTAGTTGAAATGCTAATAATCGTATGTCTTTTCTTGTTAGACCGAACAACTTTGCTTCCATCTGTTTTGTTGGAGAAACGAAATACGACCGATTCAAAAGGCAAAACTGGACTGACTCTTTATTCAGTATTCAATTCAGTAACTTAGTACAGCACAATATAAGCTTAGAGTCGTGTTAGATAGGTACACATATTTAAAATATAATTCATTGTAGTTAGTGTAGTATGTGTATAAAAGCTTTAACATAATAATTGTGATATAATGAAATAACTTAATATAGTGTTAGTGTATTCTGGTTATGTACTTTGTTGCTCACGTTCATGTTAATATATAATACATAACACCATCAACAGCGCATATTCCACTAAAGAGTCCTCGAGCTCTAGAGGGAAGATGGGTTTTCTGCCCAACTTAGTAGCCACCAAATCTTCCACTGGTTTTTTGTGTTTGCGCAACCAAACGCCTCAATGTAGTTTTAGGCACCTTAAATTGTTTCGATGCCTTCAGGAACCCCATCCTCTTCTCTTTAATGGCAACTAATGCTGCTTTCATGTCGTCTTTGTTCCACGCCTGCCGTTTTTTTGGCGGCTGTGTAGCTCTCGAAGCCATTAATTCTTTTAAAAAAAATAAAACAATTATGTTATTGTTATGCATAATAGTGTGTTAAATATGGCCCACTGTGCCATAATAGGAACACCTATGGTGGGCCATATTACCAACATTGGGCTTTTTCACTATTTTTTGAATTATCACACACTTCATAAACTATTGAATCATTTTGATTTCAACTTGAGCACTACGCAATGTTATAAAAACATTTAACTGTTTTCACAAAATTTTATACAAAACCGCTTAGCAAAACTTACCCAAAAATTATAATAAAATAATTAAAAATCTGCCACGTGCTTTACTGCACACATCTGTTGAGCCAGACTGAACACGTTTCAATGACCACCAACCGGTTTGAAAATGAATGAAATGAATGCATAGCGGTATGTGTATGCTTTTCCTGTTGTGAAATATTGTGGTGGGCCATATTGGAACTACTATGCTGGAAAAATGCACTTGTACCCGATGCGTTGCCCAATATATTGATCTACATTAAAATAGCTGATATGATCGTGGGAATTGCGTAAGGAAAATGCATGGTGGAAGGGATAATAATCATACAAAATTCATGTATAAAAGGGGTAGAATCGAAAGGAAGAGTCACAGAGTAGCTAAAGGCACAGAGTAGCTAAAGGCACAGAGTAGCTAAAGGCACAGAGTAGCTGAAGTAATAGAATAGAAAGTCCCAGTGTGGCTAAATAAACTAAAACATTCATTTAACTACAATATCTATTTGGTCGCAGCCTTGCCTAGACAGCGGGCAAAAAGATATTAATAAAATAACAAAAATCATTATAAAAATAAATATACTATTGGTTGCAGCCCAGCGTAGACAGCGGGCCAATAGCTAAACTAAAAATTATACTCTTTTAACTAAAACTACTCCGTCCGGTTTTACACTCTTCCATTGAAAGCAAGGAAGCACGGTGTAAAATCGTAATACAACAGTAGGAATGATGGCAGCTCGTTCCACCATTATATCCGTAAGTTCACTGAAATTATTTAAACATTACATTACGTTTACAAAAATGAGTTCATCACATATACTTACTTTTCGTACTCGCAAGTCATTCTATTTCTTCCAGTCTTTTTATTGTGACTAGTTTTGTTTTTGAAACTTCGCTCCAAACTTTCCCATTTTACTTCAATTTGGAAGGGAGTATATGTACAGCCGAGTTCCTTCTTGCGACCGGCAATGTATACCCAGAGCTCCCTTTTAGAGCTAATTTCAAATGTTTTCCCAATTTTGGGATGCGCTTCTTTGTACAATGTTATAAGAAGCATGCAGTCCTTGTCCAACCAGACCGCCTTTGTTTTTTCTGTGGGCGGTGAATTCAATTTGAAATCTTCGTCCACGTTTTCATTTTGAGGGAACTTCTGGTTCCATAATTGGTTGCGAAGTTCTTCGTCTGAAAGAAATCCATGATTTTACATGTTCTAGATAAGACAACTCTCTACTCACTTTTTTCAAGTAAACTTCCGGTTTTGGGTGAGCATTGCACCGTCAGTGTTTGACCCGACGCTGATTTTATTTCGATTTGTACGTTTTCCATTTTAACAAAAATAGCAGATGTTGCGATTCAAAGGCTGCTATAATTTATAAATGTTGAATGTTGAAACGAACTAAAAAATTCTGCTGCCTTTGCCGTATTTCCACTGTCTATACTGAACTGATATCCTTTGCGCTTGTGTTCCTTATTTTATAGCCTGCCTGCTACGTGCCGGTGAGCTAAACGATTATGGCGTCCTTAATGCTGGTAATCAGGTAGATGTACATTTCGGGCTAATCATATCGTAAGGCGCAAGCACATTGCGTGTGTGATCGTCAGTAACAGACTCAGAGAAAAAAATAGTCATTAATGACTATTTTTTGACTATTTTCATAGTCCGAATCGTGACCACTATTTTTATTAGTTAAAAATAGTTTCTTATGATTACTGCGGTTGTAAATTTTTATTTATTTTCAAAAATTTTCAAAATTTCATGATAAACAAACAAATCAGCTGACATCAGTGACATTTGACGTCTTCAATTTGACACTTTGCACGCAGTTGCCCTTCCTCAAAAGGATGTGCAGAAAATTCTGTACTTTTCTGATCTTAACTGAGCTGGACAGCGTCATGGAACACAAAGTCACAGAATGTAAAACATTTTGGGGCAAGATTTTTGCTCATGGAACACAAAATCCTGTACTTTTTTGATCTTTTCTGTACTTTTCTGTGCAGCTCAGGTTCATTAAACACACCTAGTAACTCGTCCTTGAGCTCAACTGTCGACACTGGCATTCTTTGATGCCACAAAATCTGGTCTTGACTGACTTGTACTGAGAAATTTGTTCCCGTCGATGATGGAAGCTGAACTCTGTACCATCTTCCTCAAGCGACGCGGTGAAGATTCGGTGATTCTCCCTATTAAAGATTTAAGCTCTACTTCCTTGAAATCTTACCCTGTTTCCCATTTTTGTCAAGCAACTGACAGAAAACAAATTAGCACAAACAACACATTTTTGGCGGTAGCAATTTTTCCATTTGACAAATTAAATGGAACATCTCCCATGCTTGCAACCTTCAACCTATTATTGTCGGCGACAACTACTTCGTCGTTCTTCGGTTTTGTTACATTTTCGAGATAATCCCGGCACATAGTCATGTGGGCGGAAGCCCCCGAGTCGAGATACCACGCCTGATGGTTGACTTCTTTAACCACTAAAGATGCGAACAACGCATTCGTGTCCTTCGGCTTATGCTGCTGTGACCTTTTGTTCGGGCAGTTTTTAGCAAAATGTCCAAATCGATTGCATTGAAAATGTTTTTTTTTGCCGTAAAATGCCACCGTGTTGTCTGGTGCCTCCTTTACATCATGCAGCAGCTTTGTTTTAATAGAGTCTGCTGTAATAGCTATACCAGCACTCTCGATGCCCATTATCATCGGTTGATAATGTTACGGCAAGCCAGCGAGAAGTAACGTGCCGATCCATTCTTCACTTATTTGTGACGCAGCCCTCCAGCTTGCTTGTGATCAAGGTTCTTAATAAACCAACTTTTCTCGTCAGCCCAGAGTCCTGAAATGCCTTTTCCAAATGTTCCCATACATCTTTGGACGTCTCAGCGTTCTGAACGTGAACAAAGTTTACAGGATCAATGAGCAATATCAGCTTGGACTTCGCCTTTGTGTTTAGCCTTGTATCAGTCGATTTTCCTGTGGCGCAGTCCCACAAGTCCTCATATTCAAGAAGATTCCGGGCAGCAAATTTCCAGGAGTCATAGTTCTCCCTCCCCTCCAGCTTTTCTATGGAAATTGAACTGGCTGCCATGAGTTTGATTTCTAACCTCAAGATATCGCCATGGTACACTGGATATATACAGTAGTGGTGATACCCATACTTACATATGGCTCACTTGTGCGGTGGAGGGCAACAAATAAAAGAACCATAATTGGAAAACTAGCAACGGTGCAGAGAACGGCAAGCATAGCCATCACTGGTGCAATCCGTACCACTCCTACGGCAGCACTGGACGCCTTCCTGCACTTTATCCCGCTAGATTTAAAAATAAAGCAACTTGCTGGCAACAGCGCTTTGCGCCTAAAAAAATTAGGCCAGTTTAAGGACTGTAGTTTTGGGCATTGCACGATCTTAGCTGATGTGCTACCCGGAAATCCTATACGGACTGATGAGATTTGCCCCTTGGTCGACCATGACATCCCCTATGAGGTGTCATACCCGCGAAGGGAGGAGTGGCAAAGAGATGCAGTCATAATAGCAAACGAGGTTGCTATCTACACTGACGGCTCTAATACGGGGGAGAGAACGGGTTCTGGCATTTTTTCTGCTGATCCAGACCTGAGAGAGTCTATACGACTCCCGGACACAAGCAGTATCTTCCAATCGGAAGTTCTGGCTGTTCTAAGGGCGGCAGAGATAGTGCAGATGAGATCATTGTCGGGAAGAGACATTGCCATCTATATTGACAGTCAGGCGACACTTATGGCACTTGAATCTGCTAACATTAACTCTGAGATAGTCAGAAACTGTCGCACAATGCTTAAAGCAGTATGTAGACGGAATCGAGTAAGACTGTGCTGGGTACCGGGACACTGCGGTATAGAGGGAAATGAGCAAGCCGATGAGCTAGCAAGAAAGGGAGGGGAGCTGGAAAACAGCGGAGGTGTAAACATTAAACCACCCCTGGGCGTCTTTAAGGGAAAAATCAATGAAAAGATCTTAAAAATGGCTGACCTCAGATGGCAGAACATAGTGGGACATAGGGTGTCCAGAGCCCTTTGGCCCCATTTGGATAAGAAAAGATCTAAGGAAATTCTAAAATTGAGCAGGGAACAGCTTAGAACAGTAATTGGGATTATGTCAGGGCACTGTCTTCTAAGAAAGCATGCTAGGCGACTTGGTCTGGTGGATATGGACACGTGCAGGTTCTGTGGTGATCTACAAGCCGAGGAAGACATAACACACATATTGTGTGAGTGCGAGGGTATAGCACGGAATCGTAGGAGGATTCTAGGGGAATACTTCTTCGAGGAACTAGGGGAGCTGAGCGGCATAGACCATAGGAAGCTGGTTAAGTTCTGCAGGAGGATTGGGCTCTGTCTACGAAAAGTTTTTTTAGGTTTTTAGGTTTTTTTCCAATTGAAGTTTCTTCAAGTGGTTCCCTAGGGATCGCGATGGGCCCTTCTGGTGCCTAGTGCTGTATGCAAATTGCATACCCCTTTTTAACCTATGACCTATGACCTAACCTCAAGATATTAGATCTATCAAAATCAACTGCATCCGCAAGAAAACTTTAACAAAAAACTTTTTATTCGCGACTTTCCCTATCTCACTTGTGCTTAACTATCTGGGCCCATAACCTAAAGGAATCTGTAGATGGAAAAAGAGCACAAGCAATAAAAAGACCACACTTGAAGGACCAAGAAAGTAAAAAGATATATTTGAATGAATGTCATTTCTTAACATAGAAAAGTGCATACACACTTGTGTACAGTGTTGCCTAGTTAAAGAGCATTGCCAGTATTATAATTCACGTTTTCCTTTACAATAATTTTCTATTGGAACCTTATTTAGTAAAGTCTCCTGGCCTCCAGGATTTAAATTCTCCAGTGCTAACAGGTCTTCCTCAACAATTTCTGCCTCAACTCTATTCTCCCAAAGTTCTTCCACAACTGCGCGATCTGCTTCCGCTGCAATAAAAGGATTTTAATCAGCGTTTTGCATTTCAGTCATCCAGTTTTGTGCCAATGCAACATTTTCCTCTAAGTATAGAGGCACTTTGGCGGGACAAATAGTTTCGCTCATAAAGCTATGAGCGTTTGCTATTCTACGTTTCAAATGTAGTTGAATCACATGAGTTTGATTAAAGGCACGCGGAAGCGCAGAAATATTATCATTAACAGTAAGTGGTTTGTTAACTACTGCACCTTTTAACCCACACTGTCTATCACATCCATGAGACCTAATTTGCATAAAAGGTATTCGTGGAGCTACAAGACGTTGTTCTAAACATGTCAAATCTCTTATACATTCAGGTATTACTGGAAACTTGAGACCATATGTTAGGCAGATATTGGGCTCCTTACCTTTAGAAATTTGGGTCTCTTAATGTGAGCAAAAAGAAATTTTATCAGAATCGGATGGGAATTGAGTTGCTAAGCAAAATACTTTACTTGAGAATTCTGTGGAATTATATAGATCTTTTTAAGGTTTTTATTTGTGTCTTGAACCAAAGTCCCCGCAACAGATACAGACTTGTCTACGTGATTTACTTCTGAACTTTGAGTTCCTCATTTGTCCCATGTATCGAAATTCTGGGTTTTGGCCTGTTGATTCATGCTCCCGTGTGTTTTGTTCCATTTCCCTATATTCTGCATTCTCCCTTCGTGTTTCATGTTCCTGAGTGTTGCGTTCCTTTTCACGTGCCCTGTATGGGGAGCTCTCGCGTCGCATTTTATGTTCCTGAGTGTTGCGTTCCTGTTCACGTGCTCTGTATGGAGAGTTCTCGCGTCGCATTTCATGTTCATGAGTGTTGCGTTCCTCTTCACGTGCCCTGTATTGAGAGTTCTCGCGTCGCATTTCATGTTCCTGAGTGTTGCGTTCCTTTTCACGTGCCCTGTATGGGGAGCTCTCGCGTCGCATTTTATGTTCCTGAGTGTTGCGTTCCTGTTCACGTGTCGTGTATGGGGAGTTTTCGCGTCTCATTTCTTGTTCATGAGTGTTGCGTTCCTGTTCACGTGCCCTGTATTGAGATTTCTCGCGTCGCATTTCATGTTCCTGAGTGTTGCGTTCCTTTTCACGTGCCCTGTATGGGGAGCTCTCGCGTCGCATTTTATGTTCCTGAGTGTTGCGTTCCTGTTCACGTGCTCTGTATGGAGAGTTCTCGCGTCGCATTTCATGTTCATGAGTGTTGCGTTCCTGTTCACGTGCCCTGTATTGAGAGTTCTCGCGTCACATTTCATGTTCCTGAGTGTTGCGTTCCTGTTCACGTGTCGTGTATGGGGAGTTCTCGCGTCTCATTTCATGTTCATGAGTGTTGCGTTCCTGTTCACGTGCCCTGTATTGAGAGTTCTCGCATCGCATTTCATGTTCCTGAGTGTTTCGTTCCTGTTCATGTGTCGTGTATGGGGAGTTCTCGCGTCTCATTTCATGTTCCTGAGTGTTGCGTTCCTGTTCACGTGCCCTGTATGGAGAGTTCACGCGTCGCATTTCATGTTCATGAGTGTTGCGTTCCTGTTCACGCGCCCTTTATGGGGAGTTCTCGCGTCGCATTTCATGTTCCTGAGTGTTGCGTTCCTGTTTACGTGCCCTGTATGGAGAGTTCACGCGTCGCATTTCATGTTCAGGAGTGTTGCGTTCGTGTTCATGCGCCCTTTATGGAGAGTTCTCGCGTCGTATTTCATGTTTCTGAGTGTTGCGTTCCTGTTCACGTGCCCTGAATGGATGGTTCACGCGTCGCATTTCATGTTCCTGAGTGTTACTTTCCTGTTCACGGGCCTTGTTTGAGAGTTCTCGCTTCGCATTTCATGTTCCTGAGTGTTGCGTTCCTGTTCACGTGCCCTGTATGGAAAGTTCTCGCGTCGCATTTCATGTTCATGAGTGTTGCGTTCCTGTTCACGTGCCCTATATTCCGTATTTTGGCGTATCGATATGCGTTGCTCCGTATTTCGTAGGGGAAGTACGTCCAAAATGGCATACAGCCTTTTGATTCAAAGAATATTATTTCTAAGAGATATTGCAATTGTTATGTTTATTATTTCTTTATAAATTTATTGCAAACATTTTACAATGCTGTTTTAATTAAAAAAAAATGCAAACTAAAAAAAATAATTGATTTTCCAAACCCATATAAAAATCCATTTTGTCCATATGACATGGACAAGTCAAGTTTAAATCCTTTTTTGTTCTTTGGCACGTCAGCACAGGATGCATGAGCCCAAAGATTGCACTTTATGCAACGTAACCAAGTTTCACCAGGCTTGGAGTGAGAAAATATGTCGTTGCAATAGATGCACAGACAATTGTCATCGCCGTCGGCAGTAAAGTCTTCATCGTCTATCTCATCATCATTGAAAAGGACCTTGGTGACCTTTCTTTTCCGTTTTTCTGGGGGACTAATGGGTGCATTTTTTGCCTGCAATTCGTCAATATTCGGTGTGGATGTTAATACAAGGTGTGATGGCCGAACATTTTGTTTTCTTTTGCCCTGTCTACTAATATAGGTGCCTTGTGGAGCAGGCGAAATTGCGTCAACTGGGAAAAGTAAAGGCCGCAATGTGGTGGATGCTTGCTCTTCCCGAACAGGGGGTAAAATTGCTTTAGCTGGACAAATTAAAGGCCGTGATGTAGTGGTAGTTTCCTCTTCCTGAGCAGGGGACTGATTTGTCACAGGAACTTCAGTCAGTGGTATATTCGTTGTCTCAGCTGGCTCAAACATGTAGTCAGGAAAGGCATCAGGATTTGCGGGCCAAAGACCTGTAAAATGCCACCGTGTTGTCTGGTGCCTCCTTTACATCATGCAGCAGCTTTGTTTTAATAGAGTCTGCTGTAATAGATATACCAGCACTCTCGATGCCCATTATCATCGGTTGATAATGTTGCGGCAAGCCAGCGAGAAGTAACGTGCCGATCCATTCTTCACTTATTTGTGACGCAGTCCTCCAGCTTGCTTGTGATCAAGGTTCTTAATAAACCAACTTTTCTCGTCAGCCCAGAGTCCTGAAATGCCTTTTCCAAATGTTCCCATACATCTTTGGACGTCTCAGCGTTCTGAACGTGAACAAAGTTTACAGGATCAATGAGCAATATCAGCTTGGACTTCGCCTTTGTGTTTAGCCTTGTATCAGTCGATTTTCCTGTGGCGCAGTCCCACAAGTCCTCATATTCAAGAAGATTCCGGGCAGCAAATTTCCAGGAGTCATAGTTCTCCCTCCCCTCCAGCTTTTCTATGGAAATTGAACTGGCTGCCATGAGTTTGATTTCTAACCTCAAGATATCGCCATGGTACACTGGATATATACAGTAGTGATGATACCCATACTTACATATGGCTCACTTGTGTGGTGGAGGGCAACAAATAAAAGAACCATAATTGGAAAACTAGCAACGGTGCAGAGAACGGCAAGCATAGCCATCACTGGTGCAATCCGTACCACTCCTACGGCAGCACTGGACGCCTTCCTGCACTTTATCCCGCTAGATTTAAAAATAAAGCAACTTGCTGGCAACAGCGCTTTGCGCCTAAAAAATTTAGGCCAGTTTAAGGACTGTAGTTTTGGGCATTGCACGATCTTAGCTGATGTGCTACCCGGAAATCCTATACGGACTGATGAGATTTGCCCCTTGGTCGACCATGACATCCCCTATGAGGTGTCATACCCGCGAAGGGAGGAGTGGCAAAGAGATGCAGTCATAATAGCAAACTAGGTTGCTATCTACACTGACGGCTCTAAGACGGGGGAGAGAACGGGTTCTGGCATTTTTTCTGCTGATCCAGACCTGAGAGAGTCTGTACGACTCCCGGACACAAGCAGTGTCTTCCAATCGGAAGTTCTGGCTGTTCTAAGGGCGGCAGAGATAGTGCAGATGAGATCATTGTCGGGAAGAGACATTGCCATCTATATTGACAGTCAGGCGACACTTATGGCACTTGAATCTGCTAACATTAACTCTGAGATAGTCAGAAACTGTCGCACAATGCTTAAAGCAGTATGTAGACGGAATCGAGTAAGACTGTGCTGGGTACCGGGACACTGCGGTATAGAGGGAAATGAGCAAGCCGATGAGCTAGCAAGAAAGGGAGGGGAGCTGGAAAACAGCGGAGGTGTAAACATTAAACCACCCCTGGGCGTCTTTAAGGGAAAAATCAATGAAAAGATCTTAAAAATGGCTGACCTCAGATGGCAGAACATAGTGGGACATAGGGTGTCCAGAGCCCTTTGGCCCCATTTGGATAAGAAAAGATCTAAGGAAATTCTAAAATTGAGCAGGGAACAGCTTAGAACAGTAATTGGGATTATGTCAGGGCACTGTCTTCTAAGAAAGCATGCTAGGCGACTTGGTCTGGTGGATATGGACACGTGCAGGTTCTGTGGTGATCTACAAGCCGAGGAAGACATAACACACATATTGTGTGAGTGCGAGGGTATAGCACGGAATCGTAGGAGGATTCTAGGGGAATACTTCTTCGAGGAACTAGGGGAGCTGAGCGGCATAGACCATAGGAAGCTGGTTAAGTTCTGCAGGAGGATTGGGCTCTGTCTAGGAAAAGTTTTTTTAGGTTTTTAGGTTTTTTTCCAATTGAAGTTTCTTCAAGTGGTTCCCTAGGGATCGCGATGGGCCCCTCTGGTGCCTAGTGCCGTATGCAAATTGCATACCCCTTTTTAACCTATGACCTATGACCTAACCTCAAGATATTAGATCTATCAAAATCAACTGCATCCGCAAGAAAACTTTAACAAAAAATTTTTTATTCGCGACTTTCCCTATCTCATTTGTGCTTAACTATCTGGGCCCATAACCTAAAGGAATCTGTAGATGGAAAAAGAGCACAAGCAATAAAAAGACCACACTTGAAGGACCAAGAAAGTAAAAAGATATATTTGAATGAATGTCATTTCTTAACATAGAAAAGTGCATACACACTTGTGTACAGTGTTGCCTAGTTAAAGAGCATTGCCAGTATTATAATTCACGTTTTCCTTTACAATAATTTTCTATTGGAACCTTATTTAGTAAAGTCTCCTGGCCTCCAGGATTTAAATTCTCCAGTGCTAACAGGTCTTCCTCAACAATTTCTGCCTCAACTCTATTCTCCCAAAGTTCTTCCACAACTGCGCGATCTGCTTCCGCTGCAATAAAAGGATTTTAATCAGCGTTTTGCATTTCAGTCATCCAGTTTTGTGCCAATGCAACATTTTCCTCTAAGTATAGAGGCACTTTGGCGGGACAAATAGTTTCGCTCATAAAGCTATGAGCGTTTGCTATTCTACGTTTCAAATGTAGTTGAATCACATGAGTTTGATTAAAGGCACGCGGAAGCGCAGAAATATTATCATTAACAGTAAGTGGTTTGTTAACTACTGCACCTTTTAACCCACACTGTCTATCACATCCATGAGACCTAATTTGCATAAAAGGTATTCGTGGAGCTACAAGACGTTGTTCTAAACATGTCAAATCTCTTATACATTCAGGTATTACTGGAAACTTGAGACCATATGTTAGGCAGATATTGGGCTCCTTACCTTTAGAAATTTGGGTCTCTTAATGTGAGCAAAAAGAAATTTTATCAGAATCGGATGGGAATTGAGTTGCTAAGCAAAATACTTTACTTGAGAATTCTGTGGAATTATATAGATCTTTTTAAGGTTTTTATTTGTGTCTTGAACCAAAGTCCCCGCAACAGATACAGACTTGTCTACGTGATTTACTTCTGAACTTTGAGTTCCTCATTTGTCCCATGTATCGAAATTCTGGGTTTTGGCCTGTTGATTCATGCTCCCGTGTGTTTTGTTCCATTTCCCTATATTCTGCATTCTCCCTTCGTGTTTCATGTTCCTGAGTGTTGCGTTCCTTTTCACGTGCCCTGTATGGGGAGCTCTCGCGTCGCATTTTATGTTCCTGAGTGTTGCGTTCCTGTTCACGTGCTCTGTATGGAGAGTTCTCGCGTCGCATTTCATGTTCATGAGTGTTGCGTTCCTCTTCACGTGCCCTGTATTGAGAGTTCTCGCGTCGCATTTCATGTTCCTGAGTGTTGCGTTCCTTTTCACGTGCCCTGTATGGGGAGCTCTCGCGTCGCATTTTATGTTCCTGAGTGTTGCGTTCCTGTTCACGTGTCGTGTATGGGGAGTTTTCGCGTCTCATTTCTTGTTCATGAGTGTTGCGTTCCTGTTCACGTGCCCTGTATTGAGATTTCTCGCGTCGCATTTCATGTTCCTGAGTGTTGCGTTCCTTTTCACGTGCCCTGTATGGGGAGCTCTCGCGTCGCATTTTATGTTCCTGAGTGTTGCGTTCCTGTTCACGTGCTCTGTATGGAGAGTTCTCGCGTCGCATTTCATGTTCATGAGTGTTGCGTTCCTGTTCACGTGCCCTGTATTGAGAGTTCTCGCGTCGCATTTCATGTTCCTGAGTGTTGCGTTCCTGTTCACGTGTCGTGTATGGGGAGTTCTCGCGTCTCATTTCATGTTCATGAGTGTTGCGTTCCTGTTCACGTGCCCTGTATTGAGAGTTCTCGCATCGCATTTCATGTTCCTGAGTGTTTCGTTCCTGTTCATGTGTCGTGTATGGGGAGTTCTCGCGTCTCATTTCATGTTCCTGAGTGTTGCGTTCCTGTTCACGTGCCCTGTATGGAGAGTTCACGCGTCGCATTTCATGTTCATGAGTGTTGCGTTCCTGTTCACGCGCCCTTTATGGGGAGTTCTCGCGTCGCATTTCATGTTCCTGAGTGTTGCGTTCCTGTTTACGTGCCCTGTATGGAGAGTTCACGCGTCGCATTTCATGTTCAGGAGTGTTGCGTTCGTGTTCATGCGCCCTTTATGGAGAGTTCTCGCGTCGTATTTCATGTTTCTGAGTGTTGCGTTCCTGTTCACGTGCCCTGAATGGATGGTTCACGCGTCGCATTTCATGTTCCTGAGTGTTACTTTCCTGTTCACGGGCCTTGTTTGAGAGTTCTCGCTTCGCATTTCATGTTCCTGAGTGTTGCGTTCCTGTTCACGTGCCCTGTATGGAAAGTTCTCGCGTCGCATTTCATGTTCATGAGTGTTGCGTTCCTGTTCACGTGCCCTATATTCCGTATTTTGGCGTATCGATATGCGTTGCTCCGTATTTCGTAGGGGAAGTACGTCCAAAATGGCATACAGCCTTTTGATTCAAAGAATATTATTTCTAAGAGATATTGCAATTGTTATGTTTATTATTTCTTTATAAATTTATTGCAAACATTTTACAATGCTGTTTTAATTAAAAAAAAATGCAAACTAAAAAAAATAATTGATTTTCCAAACCCATATAAAAATCCATTTTGTCCATATGACATGGACAAGTCAAGTTTAAATCCTTTTTTGTTCTTTGGCACGTCAGCACAGGATGCATGAGCCCAAAGATTGCACTTTATGCAACGTAACCAAGTTTCACCAGGCTTGGAGTGAGAAAATATGTCGTTGCAATAGATGCACAGACAATTGTCATCGCCGTCGGCAGTAAAGTCTTCATCGTCTATCTCATCATCATTGAAAAGGACCTTGGTGACCTTTCTTTTCCGTTTTTCTGGGGGACTAATGGGTGCATTTTTTGCCTGCAATTCGTCAATATTCGGTGTGGATGTTAATACAAGGTGTGATGGCCGAACATTTTGTTTTCTTTTGCCCTGTCTACTAATATAGGTGCCTTGTGGAGCAGGCGAAATTGCGTCAACTGGGAAAAGTAAAGGCCGCAATGTGGTGGATGCTTGCTCTTCCCGAACAGGGGGTAAAATTGCTTTAGCTGGACAAATTAAAGGCCGTGATGTGGTGGTAGTTTCCTCTTCCTGAGCAGGGGACTGATTTGTCACAGGAACTTCAGTCAGTGGTATATTCGTTGTCTCAGCTGGCTCAAACATGTAGTCAGGAAAGGCATCAGGATTTGCGGGCCAAAGACCTGTATTTTTAAATCCACGACATGCGTTTTGAACCATTGCTGTTTTCCCGCATGCTTGGTTAAACAAATATCCAATTTGGTATTGTGTAACAACACGACAGGGATGGCATTTTAACCACTTTGACGTTTCTTGGTTAAAATAGGTCTTTAAAGGACCATAGAAGCAAACATCCAGCGGCTGCATTCGATGATCGATGGTCATCGTGTAGATAACGGCGGCGTATGCCCTGATGCTAGGGTGGCGACGGTGTAGAGGTTAGTGTGTTGGCTTGTGACCCTTGCGGTGCAGGTTCAATCCCCATGGGGAACAACAACATACGCCACCCAATCACATGCCTCTACACCAAAAGGAGGATTTCTGCCTGGTAGTACAATGGACCGTTACCGAGTCTGAGTGCTCTGGGATTTGGATTTCCTTTTTTATAAAAAAAAAAAAAAAAAAAAAAATGCCCTGATTCTAGCATCGCAGAAGCCGTGAATTGTGGTTGTCTCACGGCTGTCCATTCCCAGCCGACGTGGGATTTTGACTTGGTTGAGGGCGGAAAGTCCGTCTCGGAATGTGGTCTATGCATCGCACAGCTCGGCCGGGAGAGGAGCATCCCAAGAGATGCCCGCTGACCAGAGCGTCTGGGTAAACACCTTTCCGACTATGGCGACTGGGGCCAGGAGACCAGTCGGATCAAATAAACGTGCCACCTCGCTAAGGACACGTCACTTGGTGGGAGGAGGCGGCTGCGTGTCTAAGTCCAAACGGAAGAACAGCTCGTCCGCTGCTGGATCCCATCGCAGGCCAAGCATCATGGCGGTAGGGGACTCAATGATAAGTTCTCTGGAAAGAGAAGAAGGGGAGATCTCATTAGTGATTAAAGCAATTACCTGCGCACTATTTGAGTTCCATTTGCGCAATTATTATTATTCCTTGATACTGTTTTGGATCTTTTTTTGCGAATTTCAATATATTATCGAATGCATCTTGGATATCAAACATCATTTTGTTTAACGCAGCAACAACAATCATGTCGAAAATGTTCTCACAATCTTTGTAATCTAGATGTTGCGATTTTTCATAGTTGAACAAAGAAAAGTCTAACAGGAATCTTCTTAACTGCGGACTGATGCCGACTTGATAAAAGCAAAAAAAACGTGAGAGGATATGTTATCCAGAACAGATGGTGTATCATAAAAAATGGAATTGAGCTGACGTGTCTAGATTCCCGACGATGTGTTTGAATTTATGATTTAAACTCTATGACCTCTCCCTTTTACATGCCTTGATTACCATTACCAATAAACACTTACGAACATTAGGCTTAGCTAATCCTTTATTTAAAGTTTAGCTCTGAGGTGGTTGCACGATCTCTCGTGTGTTGACCAAAGCTCTTAAACCTTGACAACGGTAGGTAATGCTGGTGCATGAACCAGAATACCTTGTGGCGATGTGGTGATCGTCAACTTCTTTTTCCTTGCTCTGTAATTTCCTTGTTAAGACCCCTTACCGCTGGTGGGGGAAGCCTTAGTGATGAATAATGTTGAACAAATGACTGATATTGAACAAGTGTCTGGTTTATTGATTGATTTGACTTATATACTAACATATTGCTTACTTGGCTAAATGGAAAAGTGCATTGTACTGAATTAAGTTGTGCTGAGTTATTAGAATAACATAAAACAATTAAGTTGTGCTGAGTAGGAAAATAACATAAAACAATTAAGTTGTGCTGAGTAGGAAAATAACATAAAACAATTAAGTTGTGCTGAGTAGGAAAATAACATACATTGCACTGAATTTACAAACAAAACAATTAAAATGTGCTGACTTAGGAGAATAATGGGAAAGGTGAATGATTCTGGCTGGGTACGGGAAATGCAAGAGATAGATATGCTAAATCAGCATAATTACGAGTGGTGTTGGGTTGTGGGTATAGCAAATGGGAAAATTATGTGTGCGGGGTAATGACCACTTGAGGTAGGTCAGTGCTGTGTGTAGACATTCTCCCCGCCTTGAACTATTGTTCAAATGTGAACGGTGAAGGCTTCTTGGTGAGTACGAGGAGCTGGTATTGGTAGTGTAGATATTTTGAAAGGATTGTACTTCCTTTTCATTGGGGGGGGGGGGGGGGGGGGGATTTGCGCCGTCATCTGATTCAATCTCACCATCTTCAACTTCCTGATTTGATTCGAAGGCTGCTGTAACCACTGTCGTTGTCGGATGTTTTTTCGTCACTTCTGATTCTTCAATCTCGATTGGCAAGGGTGCTTATCTATGCACTGCTCTGCGTAGCACACTGGTTGCCGTCTGGATTTCAGCGACTCTTACGACTCCATCTGCGCCTGGAAAGGTCTGTATTATCCTTCCAAGTGGCCATTTCATGACAGGACAATTATCTTCTTTAATGATGACCATGGTTCCCGGAAGCAGATTTTCGCATTTTCGCTGCCATTTGTGGCGCTGCTGTAATTCGTGAAGATATTCCCTCTGCCATCTTTTCCAAAAGTTCTCCTTGATGTTGGCAATTGTCTTCAATTTTGTCGGAAGGCTTGTTTTGAGTGATTCGGCCGTCGGATCGGTTGGATTAGTGAGTGGCTCGCCTATGATAAAATGTCCTGGTGTAAGCGCCATTAAATCATTGGGATCCGTTGACATTGGGGTGATAGGTCGAGAGTTCAAAACTGCCTCAATTTCTATCATAACAGTCTCAAGTTCTTCATACATCAGTGTGACTGGTCCCAAATAACGTTGTAACAGGTGTTTTGCCGATTTCACAGCTGCCTCCCAGAGGCCTCCGAAGTGTGGTGCTCTCGGTGGTATGAAATGAAATTCTATGCCTCTTGCTGCAAACGTGTTTTGAATTTGTTCCTGTGCCCCATCGGTATGTATGTGGCTTGTCAATTCCTGTAATTGATTGTTGGCGCCAACAAAATTGGTTGCGTTGTCACAATATATATGTTGACAGTTGCCTCTTCTTCCAATGAATCTTTTCATGGCGGCGATGAATCCGATGGTTGACAGATCCGTTACTAATTCGAGATGGACTGCCTTCGTGGAGAAACAACAAAATACGGCGATGTAGGTCTTTTGAGGATGTTTTCCTCTCACCTTATAGTGGGTCTTAATTGGTCCGCAAAAATCAACCCCAGCGTTGATGAAAGGGCGCGCAGGTTGCACCCTGTGGGCTGGAAGATTTCCCATTACTTGAGTGAGTAATCTTGGCTTGGCTCTCGTACATCTTACGCATTTCTGGACAACAGATCTAGCAATTGTTTTTCCCTTGATGGGCCAAAATTTCTGCTTCATTGTTGCTAGCAGTGATTGCGGTCCACAATGAAGATTTTCCTTATGGATCGAAGTCATCAGCATCTTGGTATGCGGATGCGAGTAAGGAAGAAGCAATGGATGTTTTGATTCATATGGTAGTGATGAAGCTTCGAGGCGGCCTCCGACTCGCATGGTCCCTTCTTCGTCAATAAATGGAGTTAGGCTGGCGATAGGACTGTCCTTTTGTGTTTCTTTGAATCGCTGAAGGTGGTTGATGTCCTTCTCCAATTCTTCTCTTCGCATGTTTTTGACGATGCAAATTAGTGCCTTATGTAGTTCGGTAGGTTTAAGTGCGCCGGATTTTTTGACGAGATCCATTTTCGTTGCAACCTTCATGTTGTGGACGAATCGTAGTATGTAGGCAGTGACACGTTGTAACCTTCTGAAGTTGTTATGGTGTTCAATGTCGTGAACAAAGGTAGATGTTTGTTTGATTGTGGATAATACATGCATCGTAGTTCTTTTTTCTGTTTCGATTTCGGTTTTTTTGTGATACGGTGGAGGCCATGAGGACTCTCCCCCATGTAGGTAGAGCGGTCCATAAAACCACAAACTGCATGTAGCTAATTTGTCCGCTGGAATTCCACGAGAGAGAATGTCAGCTGGATTTTCTCTGGACCGAACGTGCCGCCACTGCTGCATTGCAGTAAGTCTTTGAATGGACGATATCCTGTTGGCTACAAATGTGTGAAATGATGATGACGATGCGTTAATCCATCCAAGTACTATCTCTGAGTCTGTCCACATATATTTGCTGCATTCCTCTAAGTGCAGATCTTTAGCAACGCGGTTAACGAGCTCTGCTGCTAAAGCTGCGGCACAAAGCTCTAGGCGTGGTATTGTAAGCATTTTTAATGGCGCAACTCGGGATTTGGCACAAAGCAGTCGAACAGTTATGGTCTTGTCTGTGTTGACTGCTCTTAAATATATTGCAGCACTATATGCCCTTTCAGAAGCATCTGCAAACGCATGAATTTGTATGGTTTGGGGAATTCTATGTGAGAAAATGTGTCTGTCAATCTTGACGTCTTGTAGGTGCTTCAAATTGTCTCTGTATCCTCTCCACTCTGACTGAAGCTCTTAAGGAAGAGGGGTGTCCCAATCGAAGCCACTGGTCCAGAGTTTTTGCATAAATATCTTTGCTGAAACGATTACTGGTCCCAAGAATCCAAGTGGATCGAACAACTGTGCGATGTCGGACAGAGCAGTTCGCTTTGTTATCTTATGAATGTCGGTAGATTTGATTTTGACTAAAAATTTATCTGCGTGTGGCGACCATCCTTGCCCGAGCGTCTTGATGTGGGTCGTGTTGTTGATATCGAGATCGAGCTGGAGTGCAACATCATTCTTTGGTATGTTTTTTACTAAGTTCTTGTCGTTTGCACACCATTTTCTTAGGGTGAATCCGGCAGTTCGCAGCAACTCTATTAGTTGCCCTTGCATTTTAATGGCCGTGGCTAAATTGTCCGATCCTGTCATTACGTCATCTACGTAGAAATTGGTCCTTAGAACTTCGGCACCCAGAGGAAACTGTCTTGTGCCATCGAAAGCCAGTTTTTGTAAGCATTTCGTGGCTAAATACGGCGCTGATGTTGTTCCATACGTGACGGTGTTGAGCTGGTACACTTGTAGTTCGTCTGATGGATTGTCTCTCCAAAAAATTAACTGGAACTGTCGATCCCTTTGGTCGACCAGTATCTGTCGATACATTTTTTCAATGTCCGCCGTGAAAACGTATCTGTGTAGACGGAACCGCAGAAGCGTTGTCAGTAGTTCCTCTTGAATGGTCGGTCCGGTCGATAGGAGATCGTTCAGGGAGACGTTTGATGTGGTTTTCGCGGATGCATCGAAGACCACTCGCAACCTTGTAGTTATGCTGTCCGGTTTAAGAACACAATGATGCGGCAGATAGTAGTGTGGTCCGTACAACTTATCGATGTCGAATTTTTCCATGTGACCAAGTTGTTTGTATTCTGTCATGAATTGTGTGTATTGTTCTTTTAGATCACTGTGCCTCGCTAGTTTTCTTTCCAGAGAGGTGAATCTTTGAAGGGCAATTCCCTTTGACGTTCCCAATTCAGTTTCGTCTGCCTTGAAGGGAAGCCGAACCACAAACCGTCCTTCCGGATTTCTGATGGTATTTCTTGCAAAGTGGGTTTCGCATCTGCTTTCTTCTAACGTGTGGCACTACCTTGCTTCCTGAACTTCTTCGATCTTCCAGAACCTCTCAATGTCTTCCTTTAGCTCATCTTCGACGGATGAGATGCCACAAATTGCCGACTGAAGCGATGTGCCTTCCATCTTGCCCCCAACTATCCAACCAAGATGTGTATGCTGTAGTAGAGGCAAGCCTGCTCCGATATTTAGCTGTCCCACTGTCAGTAGTTGATAGTATAGCTCAGCTCCGATCAGTACGTCTATCTGTCCAGGTTCGCCGAATTGTGGATCTGCTAATCTTAGATCTGCTGGAATGTTCCAGGATGCAGTATTGACCCTCCGAGTTGGCTGATTAGGAGTTATCTGTCGTAAGACAAAGGCCTCCAGATTGACGGAGAAGTCGGATGTTCTGGAACTTAATGAAATATTCACTCGGCGATTTGCTCGCTTTCTACCTTCTCCTATTCCAAGAATTCGCATTGTTTCGGTGACTTCTGGAACGTTCAACCTTCTCGATAGCTTCTCGGTAATGAATGAGTCTAGCATTGCACGGCAATTTACAATAGTGCCTTCGCTATCCTCCAGGTTCACTATTACTGTGCTGAGAAAGACGTAGCCTTTATCTGTGGGTGCTACTGCTGTAGCTGATGTGCTCGGGGCTGATGCTGCCGAGGTTGTTGGCTCCTCGCTCTCAATGGTCCTGTGTAAAAGAGTGATATGCCTTCCGGAGCATTTGGTGCAATTTCGAGCTGAACATGCTGATGCCGTGTGCCCTGGATTGAGGCAGTTTATGCAGAACTTGAATCTTCGGACTGCTGATAGGCGACATTCTGGATTGAGTCGCAAAAACTGAGGACATGCATATAGTTGGTGATTGCCGTTACTGCAGCAAACACAGACTGCCTTGCTTGGGTTCCCTGCTGCCACTGATGTAAAAGACCGTGCTGCTAGTTTTCGGCCGTGCTCCTCTGTGCCGCGACCCTTATTTCCGAGTGCCTCTAGGGATTGGAATCGGATCTCCAAGAAGCTTAGAAACTCATTGAGGGAGGGCAGTGCTCTCGGCTGTTTTAATGATTGCTCGTAGAGCACGTGCGTTGCCCGATCTAGTTTTTTTATTAGCAGGTGGACGATGAGCGGGTCCCACGTGCTAATGTCAACTCCAAGGTTCTTGAGACCTTGCAAGCACTCGTTGGTCGTGTCGTGGAGTGCCTTGATACTGCTCGCCGATTCCGTCGCACTAGCGGGCTGCTGAAGCAACCGATTGAAAAATGCCGTCGATAGCATTCTAACGTTGTTGTACCTCTCTTGGAGCATCTGCCAGGCGGAGGTGTAGCTGTCTTCTGTCAACGGTAGATGACGAATGAGCTTTTCTGCCTCATCTGCCAAGTTGGTTTTGAGGTACCACATTTTTTGGCACTTGGGCATTTGTTGCTGGTCGACCATCTGTGTGAAGAGGTCGAAGAATTGCCTCCAGTTCAGATAATCGCCATTGAATTTCGGGAGCGCAATTTTGGGCAAGCTGAATTGAGCTTGACTGTTGCCTTCTGAACTCCTGGGTGATGCGGATTGTTGCGGCCTGTTATAATCTTCGATTTCTGCCGCGCACCTTACTAGCATTCCTTGGACCTTGTCTTCCATGTCAATATATCTGGAAGTGTCCTTGTCAGATGACGGAGAACTGCTCGTCTCCACCTGGATCGCCTCAATTCGTGCCCAATACTTGTTGATGTTGGCACTGCTGAGTTCCCAAAAATGTTTCGATCCCACTGGTGTGGTTTCTACATTATCCAGGGTGCGTTGCAGCATGTCCATCAAACATTGCTGACGCTGTTTCAGCTGTGCTACCTCGATGTCATTGTTTGCTTGGTCGCCTTCGGTTGTCTTGGAATGGAGAGGTGCTGACGTGTGTGGATTGTCATCAGTCTCCATATTGTCGGGCTTGCCCTGCATTTGCAAGCGCTCAATTCTGAATGTAAATAGAGCCTTGTGCTCTTCATATGCCAATCTTACGGCATCAAAATACCCCTTTTTGAAATAGGGGTGATCAAGTTGATGGGGGAATGTGCTCCTGATCTCGCTGTCTGTTGCGTCGAAGCGTTCCCATTGCTCCTCCAGTCTACGGAGGCGTTCCTGGAAGTACTCCAAGGACTTTCGTGAAGGTGAATCCTTCTTGAAATTAGCGATGATTCGCTCAATTTCCGAGCCAGTTACTTGCTGGCGTGCTGCTTGTTGGTCCATGATGCAGGACTCGATGAACTTAGATCGATGATGGATAGCAGAGCAAGAAAAAGATGTTGAACCGTGATCACCAGAATCACGTCGGGGTCACCAAAATGTACGATCTCTCGTGTGTTGACCAAAGCTCTTAAACCTCGACAACGGTAGGTAATGCTGGTGCATGAACCAGAATACCTTGTGGCGATGTGGTGATCGTCAACTTCTTTTTCCTTGCTCTGTAATTTCCTTGTTAAGACCCCTTACCGCTGGTGGGGGGAAGCCTTAGTGATGAATAATGTTGAACAAATGACTGATATTGAACAAGTGTCTGGTTTATTGATTGATTTGACTTATATACTAACATATTGCTTACTTGGCTAAATGGAAAAGTGCATTGTACTGAATTAAGTTGTGCTGAGTTATTAGAATAACATAAAACAATTAAGTTGTGCTGAGTAGGAAAATAACATAAAACAATTAAGTTGTGCTGAGTAGGAAAATAACATAAAACAATTAAGTTGTGCTGAGTAGGAAAATAACATACATTGCACTGAATTTACAAACAAAACAATTAAAATGTGCTGACTTAGGAGAATAATGGGAAAGGTGAATGATTCTGGCTGGGTACGGGAAATGCAAGAGATAGATATGCTAAATCAGCATAATTACGAGTGGTGTTGGGTGTGGGTATAGCAAATGGGAAAATTATGTGTGCGGGGTAATGACCACTTGAGGTAGGTCAGTGCTGTGTGTAGACAGTGGTTTTGACAGAATAAATTGAAAAAAAAACTAACTCCTACCGAGTCGAGCCTTTATGCAAATATATGGGTGTCGTACACTTGTACTGCGACAAAGCCACAATGCGAAAGATGAAATTTATTTAGTTTTACTTCAGCGGGATTGCTTCCTCCCGAGGATAAGAAAAGCCTGACGGACACGACACAACTACAATGAGATTGATGTTTTAGTGGATCCGAGCTCCACAGAAGATGAGATTGTGACTAGCTAGATTTCAACCGAGCGCTAGGCTTTGCTAAACTGATTAATGGTTACACTTTAAATTAGAGCTACACTACGGGGTATGGATGTCTGCTACTGATGAATATTTGTCAGCTGCTATCCTCTCAGAAGCGTGACTCTGTGATTGATCGTCGGATCTCAAATGATGCGCCGTGCCTTCTTCCTGATACAGCCAGAGGGTGAATCGTGGAACGTTTCAGCGTTAATTGGTCTGACTTCGTCCACGTGCACGCCGAATTAGTCGCATCGACTGATGGTCGCTCCTATTTAAACATACACATAATTATTGTCCTAAACTCTTGATGTACGAGTTCTGGTGATTCTTACCTATTTCGTTTGGGTTTTGCGATGGGTTACCCTCTTGGTAACTCTGATTCAAATCGATGAAGGAAAATCGGGCGTGGACGCAGGGCGAAAGTGCCTTGTCCGCTGTTTGGGGGGACGTGTTCACACTTCGTTTCACTTTTTTTGATGCTGTGATCTTGAAATATTAGCGATTGCTTCGCAATTAGTAATGCTGCTCGTGGAGAGCCTTTTTTCCGTGTTTGTAGAGAAGATGGGATGCTTGTCTCAACCGCCAATGTGCCGACCTGACGAGACACAATGGTTCCTCGCGTTAGTGTGGCGAACACAGTAAAATTTACCTTTTTATTCCATTTTTTTACTCACCGTGATTACGTTGTGGCTTAATTTAAAACTGCTGCCGCTCTTTAGGACGATGTGCTGCCTCTTTGATGTTACTATCCTGGTATGTACACCTGTATATCGGTGACTTTTCTGGTTTTAATGGTTTCTTCTTTCTTTGTTCCTTTTATACGAGTATGTCCGACAGGACTGACCACGTCCATCGGCTCCCTCTTCTTCTTTTGTTCTGTCATGGTGGCCGTGAAGATGCCGGAAATAGGATGCGTATTTTCTGTGTTTTTTTTTTCTTGACAGCTGTGCAATGCAATAGGACACGTTCAGACTTGGACTCTGGGACGTGTTTGGTTTTCCTTTCTCATATTCAAAGAGGTGTTGATGTGAATAGTCAGATGGCGTTATACCGGATTTCCATACAATTTGTAGGTAGTTGAATATTGGTATTTTTCCTGTTCTGATATTCGTAACAGACGTTACAGATGACAAAGCAGGACATATTTTGCCGTCGATCATGGTAAGTAAGAAAACTGGTTTGACTAAGATATGAATGCTATCCTGATTTATCTCAACTGGTAGTATGGTGTTAATCTGTTGTTGAATCGAATCTACTTGACGTTTAATCAATTCTGTTGATTCTTTTGCAAAACTCAATTTAATAGGCCTTCAATACCTTGTTGATGATGGGGCTGGGTTTTGCCAAAGTACTTTTTTCGTTTCTTCTTTTAAGAAAAACATCTGGATGGGCACCATTGAGACACAGAAAAGATTTTCATTGAAGTGCTCACCGGATGAAATTTTTTGTTTGTACGCCTTTTGTTGAGCACCATCACAATTATCAGAGATATTTCCTTTAAACCGGTTTTAAAATCATTAACAGAATTTATCACGTTTTTTTGAGCTAAACATATACGCTTAACACTGTGATTAAGTAAGCCTTGTAAAACACATTCAGCAGAGGATTCGCTTACAGTTCTGCTACCGGGATAGCACTTTGTTTTAGCCTCTTTGATTTTGTGGTAAGAGGGTAGTAAATTGGGAACAGTGTTGTTTATTTTCTGGCGTATTATTTCATATTGATGAGTAGATAGCTGTGAGTCTGTTATCATTGCTAACGCTTCATCTGCCGATATTGAAATACAGCCAGAAGCAGTAGTTTCCAGCGCTTTTCTTACAATTGAACCTAATTATTAACGATAAAAAATTACAACGAAATAACTTTACTTAAATTTAAAAGTAAACAAACCTCTTTTTGGAGAACATTTTGACAATTGCTTAACTGCGATAGCAGTATTTCTTTTTCCTGCTCTCCTAAGGTTCAACTCATTGGCCGTTGAAATTTCTTCAGCGCTAAACGAATCTAAATGGTTTTGTGCTTTTCTCTTCTTGCTTCTTTCACAGCATTCATCAAAGCTTTTTCTTGGTCTTCCTACCTTGTTAACACGAGATGAAGAAGGAATTTCATATAAAACTTTTTGTGGGAGCGTTAGCGTTTCACTCAACCACAAACAATTAGTGCTTTCGAAGCGATCTCGATGGCGACCACTTTTGGCCATCTTGTCGTCAAATCTCAAGCATAAGTTTCTTAAGGTTGTCTTTATTGATTTAATTGCATCCTCGGCAAACTTTAAATCATTAAAGCAGCTCATAAAAAAAGAAAAAACAGCATCAAAGCGCTTAATTTTGATCTTTGAAACCCAAACATCATAAATTTGTTTCTTCGTTATTTCGGTAGACATCCTAAAAAATTGAAAATTTAGTATGGGTGTCGCACCTGTGCGCAAAAAGTCAAAACA
Organism: Portevinia maculata; assembly: GCA_949715645.1. NCBI lineage: Eukaryota > Metazoa > Arthropoda > Insecta > Diptera > Syrphidae > Portevinia > Portevinia maculata. The sequence continues at coordinate 78,763,274 of OX454527.1, read as the reverse complement.
CTATTTGGTTACTAACATACATAGCTTTACAACAAATAGGGTCTTCAACTTAAATTAAGCTAAATAAATATACTTTTGCTCTAATGAATGCGCAAAAACGAATAATTTATCAATATTTTTTTATTTCAAGCCCTCCTTAATTTAATTCGAATCACCCAAAATCCAAAAAAAACTTCCTTGCTATAAATCAAGATTATATTAAACCACTTGCAAAAAAAAATTGAAACACTTGCTCTCACACCTCGCCTTCTTATGAATAATTAAACACAACTTGAACTTTGAGATCATTTTTTTTTTTGCACATGCTTTTAGCGGAAAATTTGGTCACAGTCATTAAGTAGGAGAGGTGTGCTGCAACAACAACCGGTTTTTGTTTGCATTTGTTGAAGTCGATTTTCTAATTAAATCCCGCTAAATGAGCGAATTGTCACACTGTGCGCCGGCCCATAAACCACACCAAACCGTAATTTTGTCGGGATGCAATGATGACTAATGGAGTACGTGTGGATTACTGCCTGACAAATACCGCATATTGTGTTTATTGACGAAGCCATTCAGCCAGAAATGAGCATCATCGCTGACGATGATTTTTCTCAACGTAGCGCTCTTAACGTTGAGGCCACTGACTCCGAATTTCGGTAGTAAATTTTAATAATTTCGACTCGTTGTTGGCTCGTGTATCTTTCATATCCTTCATAAGTTTTTCTTGAAAATCTTGCAATTTCATTTAAACATTTTTCCATTCTCTGTGTTGCTTCAAGTAACTTGTCTTGGGTTGCCGTTTGGATTTTGAGAAATATAAGACGTTCAATTTCAGCTTTCGGTACTTTATTTTGCTTACGAATTGACGTGTCTTCTTGAGGTGGCGCGCTATCTTCGTTTTCTTCTTGGTTTTCATCACCAGATATATCCTCTTCATTGGCTGGCGGACCAAAAACTGTACCAGTTGGATCAACCGCACTTCGAAGACCAAGAAGAGCGTCCACTGCCTGGTCTAACGGCGAAAGGTACAGTGGGATGTGGGGCCCACTTCCCGTGCCTTTTATGTCCTTTTTATAGGTTGCAATATTCGCTTTCAATTTCGCCTTGTAGTCCAACCAAACCTACAATACAATATGTTTAAAATCTTTAAAAAACGGTTTTCATTTGCATTGAAATACCTTCTTCCACTCATTGCCTTTTCGATAAGGCGGTCCAAAGTGTTTAATTCAACTCCAAAGGTTTCCCAAATACCCATGTTTTCTCTTTTCGATGCGCCGAATTTTGCAAGGCCCTGTCGCAAGATCCTGGTTACATTCCATCAATTCAACCAGCTTTTTGAATTGATTGGCATTTGTCTTTTTCATACTAAAAATAAATTAATTACGTTATATTTAAAATTTATGCATAAATTGTCAATTACTTACGTTTTTTTCACTTTTTGCGCACTCATATTGTTTTTAACAAAATAAATTGTGCAAAATAAACGAATATTCGCGCGATAGTCACAAAGTTTTATCATTCGCCTTTTTTTGACTTTTAAGGCGAAGGAAATTGTTTTATTCGCGATAAGTAATTCGTTTGGCTTACATTCGCTAGTACCTACTTTGACATTTAAGGCTAAGCATTTTTCTAATTTTGTGAATTATAATACTGATTGGAAACATCGCAACGATAATAGCGGCCTTAGACACCCATCTGTTTTAAAGGTGCGAGTTACAAAGGTAAGAAGTTAGTTACCTACATAATCTATGATTTTTTTTATTGATACCTAAATTGAACACCACTACCTCGTTTATTAATTTGAAGGCAGATTAAGGAAGTCCTCGACTAACTTCTCAATGAAGAGCACTTTACTCTCCATGAAATCGCCCAAGTTCCCCGTAGTTTGTTACACAGTTGTAACGAGTTGCCTTTTTTAAAAGCCCCCACTGTGTGTTCCTCCGTTGTTCGGGTATGTGCCAGGAAATCCGGACAACCGCATACCTCGGGACTGTCCGCTAGGATCGGCTGGTCCCCCGCTTACAGGCGCTTAGGGTACAGCTGACCTCCTGGGAACACATCAATTGGTGTCCGACCACTGGCTGCTAGGCACGGCGACATCCCCCCCCCCCCCCCTTCCCACGCTAGCTCAACGGCGGGTGTGGATACTTGCTGCCAGTTCGGACTGGTGTCACATTATTAACGTGCCTTGTATTGGTTGTCCTATTCCGGAAGGTGTAGCATATGTCCGTAGTACATGTTATTGCACTGCGTCCATACGACGACTGCTAATTTTTTTTGAAGGAAGCCAGATGACATTACCTTTCTATATCAAAAGTGTTATACGTAATACATTCCATTCAATTCACCTCCAATGCTCCCTTTCTAACGTTTCTTCCGGCTGCTCAGGGTGGGGTCGTGGGGAGAGGTGACGATCGAAAGTGAATGAACCATGGGAACAATTTTTTTTTTAAGAGAAAATCGAATAGTTACTTACATACGTCAGAGTAGACACTGGATCTTTCTAACTCTGAACGGGGCTTTCATCACAAGTAAGAGACTTGCATTGACAAGCGGAGTGCACTTGAGAACTCATTACAGGACTTGGCTCGAACGTTTGTGTGTGGCTGGGGGCACGTATAGTACAGGTTCAGCATACTAGGTGTAGGTGTTATCATATGCTGACCTGTATAACCGCAAAGAGAGGATGACGATGATGGGAGATGATGAAGATAACCGAGACAGGGCTAATTAGCAAAACATGTTTGTCTCAATGTTCATTTTATGGCAAACGAAATTTGTTGTGAAAGCTAGTGTTCCCAAAGTAATAAAAAAAATTTCACGCGAACACTGTTTTCATGTACTTTATGTGACGTCACTGTATTTTTATCAGTTAAACACAGGAGTGAGTGGGGATGTACCACAATAAAAACTCTGACGTCATGCCAAACATATGTGCATAAATTGCAAGTAATTAATTGGGAGAATTCAATATTTAAACTACAAACTATTACTGAAATTTATTGGTTAATTCCGTTTATGGATTGGCAAATTCTAGGAGTGAATGGAAGCAATCTGTTTTACTGAATTATTCATATATATGTAGGATTTTCCTCTATCCTATTCACGCACTTCTTTAAATAATAGACTTAACTCGGATCTATTAATAAAACACTCCGTTCATAAATGCAAAACAACTTTATTTCTATTTATTATTTGTACTTATACTTATTGTCTACTGTTGAAAATGACGACCGTTTTCAATGATGCTAGTTTAATGACTCTCTTCAACCGTTAGTTTAATGACTCTCTTCAATGACGTTAGTTTAATGACTCTCTTCAACGACGTTAGTTTAATGACTCTCTACAACGACGTTAGTTTAATGACTGTCTGTGACTGTACGTGAATTCTTATATTTTACTTGGGTAGGGAAAACCAGTTACTCTTTTCTTGTTCGTTCGTCCGTTACATTGTCTGTTGCTGTTGTCAGGGTTATGTGTGTGTATGGCTTTGTGTGTTCAAGGTTAATGTAAGGTATTCTGTCGTTGGATTGGCACAATCCCACATTCGGCCATGCTGATGTTCATTCGCCTCGGATGAAAGAGCTTAATGGCCCCACTTCTTCATAAACTCGGCCACCGTATTTGTACAGCGAGGTCCCTCGGTATCTCCCACCTTTTCAACCTCGTATCTGCCGTTGCTTAGCTTATTGGTGATCTTGTAGGGTCCTAGGAACTTGGGCCTCAGCTTCATGCCGGAACCAAATTGTGTGCGCTTAATGGCGACTAAATCGTTCACATGATATGTTGGCTCTGATACTCTTGCTTTGTTGTATGTCCTCTTATTTTCGCATTGAACTTTCAGAATGTTCTCTCGGGCTTCCTCACGCATCTCATCTCTCTCGTTGGTCAGCTCATCCAAAGCAGACTTCTCTAGTATCTCACGAAGATCTGGATAATCTGGAAGTCGCATTTCCAGTCCGGTCAGTATCCTGAAAGGGGTGAAGTTGGTACTCCTGGAAGGGGTGCTATTAAGAACCTGCTGAACCTTCTCCACATGTCTGAACCAGCTTTGAGGACTTCCAAGGATTGCTTTTCCCAACATCGGAATCACAATCTTGTGGATTCTCTCCACCTGTCCGTTTCCTCTAGGGACTCCCGTGGTTATTAACAGATGCTGTATCCCTTCGTTCTGACAGTATTCCTTGAACGCGTTCGAGGTGAAGGCTGTTCCTCTATCCGAGATGATTCTCTTCGGGTTTCCGAATATTGTAGATTGCCTTTTCAATTTGTCAATTACTTCCTCGGATCCGGTGCTCTTTACTGGATAAAGCCAGGTAAATTTCGCAAATGCATCCACAACTACAAGCAAATGATTATAGTGTTTCTGAGTCTGAGCCATTGGACCCACATGGTCCACGTGATACGTTCCTAGTGGTCTGTCTTCTTTATCAATAGGTACCAGTAATCCTTCCTTCTTTCCTGCCTTCGACTGAGTGATGATGCACTGAATACAGCTCCTGACGACGGTTGTTGCCTTCTTCGTCAAACTAGGAATATAGAACATCTTTTCTACCAAATCCTGAGTCTTCTTTACCGAAAAATGTCCTTGTTGGTGTGCCATGCCAATGATTTCGTTTTCCATTGAGGACGGCACTACTATAAGTTCTTTCACAGGATCCTTATATACTACTCCGCATTTCAGAAAGAAGTCTTCATATGGGTCTTTCTCAAGGATTGTTCTTACAGCTTTGATCCAAGTGTCCGCTAACTGCGCTTCTTTGATACGATGGTTTAGTGACTCACCGAACATCAAGCACGACACTCTGCTTAACGCATCCACATGTTTCATTTTAGACGCTGGACGGTGTTCGATAACGTAGTCGAACTCTTGCAAAAACATAGCCCATCTCGACACTCTTAGTGGGACGTCTTTCTTGGTCATCGTCATCGCAAAAGCATTGCAATCAGTCACTATCCTCAATTTTGTCCCCATGACATAGACTCGCCACTTCTTCAGAGCCTCAATGATGGCCAACACTTCGAGTTCGTATGAGTGGTATTTTTCTTCTACGGGTGAAGTTTTTCGGCTCATAAACTGTATAGGGTGAAAATGTTGGTCTTCCGAGTCTTTTTGCAACAAAATTGCTCCATACCCATACATGCTTGCATCTGTATGAACCTCGGTTGGTGCCTGAGGGTTAAATAATTTAAGCACTGGTGCACTGACTAAAGCCTCTTTCAACTGCTCAAAAGCTAGCAACTGTTCAATATCCATTTTAAACGGAACATTTTTGCGCAGCATATCGGAAAGCGGTTTTGCGATTACTGCGAAGCCTTCGACGAATCTTCTGAAATACGACGTCAATCCAAGAAAGCGTTGAAGCGATTTCCTATCGACGGGTACCGGGAAGCTTCGTATTGCTTTCGTCTTCTCTACAGATGGTTGGATCGTATTGTTCTCCACGATATATCCGAGAAAATCGATCCTCCTTTTCAGGAACTGGCACTTCTCCCAGTTGATGCGCAATCCATATTCAGCTGCAACTTCCAACACGCTCCTTAGTTTCTGCAGTCCTTCATCCTCATCCTTAGAGGGAATGATGATGTCGTTCATGTACACAACTGCCGTTCCATTCTGAATCAACTGCCTCAATATTGATGAAATGTATCGACAAAACGTGGCTGGTGAATTTGATATTCCAAATGGAACGTATCGGAACTCAAATTGACCGCTATGAGTGACAAATGACGTATATTTCTGTGAGTTCGGTTCGATGGGAACGTGAAGAAAACCATTTGCCAGGTCTAGACTAGTGTATACTTTGGCGCCTTGTAATCTTTCGAGCACATCATCCATTAAAGACATTGGGAAGTTGTCACGTACCACCTTCTCGTTTAATTTACGATAGTCGCAACAAAGTCGTTTATTCCCGTTCTTCTTCTGTACTAATACTATTGGTGAAGCGTACTCAGAAGTACTCGATTTGATGATTCCCTCGCGCAACCAATCTGTCACCTGCTTTTCCACGAACTGTTGATCTGCATACGGCATTCTCCTTGGTCTTTGGTATATTGGAACATCATCGGTCAATACCAGCTTCATTTCAATAGGTGATTGCTTGCCTCCTATCGGGGCATAATCGATTATCATCTTCCGTAACTTTTCTTCAGAGCCCTGTTTCAAATGTTTCGAGTCAATACTCGGCTCACTTATAAATTCTCCCTCCTCCGCTGATAAACACATTATCCCAAATTCTCTCTGCAATTCACATGCCTCTGACCCCTCGCTACTGAACTTACTCAGACCCGTATGTTCACCTCTTTCAAGCTTAGCTCCGCTTCTCGGCGCACCTGTACTCTTTGCACGCCCCTGTAGGTCAGCACTGCCTCTTCGTATTCCGCTGCTCATCCTTCGTTCTGGCTTCGAACACTCGGGGTTTCCAGCTTCAGTCCTCTGACTTGACTTCGTCTCTTCAGCAACTGCTTCTTCAGCACTTCGCTTTCTCTTGAACACTGCTCCACTTGCCGCTATTTCCACGTCCACCTCATTGAGAATTTCATTCCCAATTACTGCAGAATATTGCAGGTCCCGTTCTCTGACAACCTGAAATATTAACGGCAATTCTACTCCATCAACCTCTACCTGTGCCTCGAAGCTACCTAGAGTAATAACCTTGTTTTGACCTATACCACACAGATGTTTCTTCACTGAGTTGAGTTCAACGTAGTCAAGCAATGTTAAAGCATCGTAGCGTAAAAGATTAACGTCACTCCCCGTATCGAATAATGCCGAAACGTTGTGCCCCTTGACTACAATGTCCTTAAAGACGTGGTTGGAACTCGTAGCTAAACTTACTCGGACTTCTGGAATTTCAGCTGAGTCATCTGATGAAGCAGTATGTACACGCCTAACTTCCTCCTTTGGTCTACCTTGCCCTACCTGACCTCTATTCCTACATTCTGTTGACCTATGACCTGGTTGTCCGCAGCTAAAACACTTAAACGTACGTGCTCTACAATCTCTCGCAATGTGCGATGGCTCTCCACACCTATCAGGTCGTTCTTGCTTCACTGCTGATCTGCTTGTCGAAGGCTGCTGACTTTCCCCAGCGTATGTTGACTGCTGATCTGCTTGTCGAAGGCTGCTGACTTTCCCCAGCGTATGTTGACTGCTGGTTTGGTCCGCGAACCTTTTCGTAGATCCTCATCTGCTCTTTCAGCTCGCCAAGTGTTTTCGCCTGGTAAAACCCGGCTTTGTTTTGTCTGCTATCTGCGATTCCTTCTGTGAAATATTCAATGAGGCTTTCCTCATTTAACACCGTAGATTTGCTTATTTCGATCAGGCCATACAAATATTCGCGCAGAGATTCCGACGGCTTCTTTTTGCGATTCCTCAGTAGACGATGAACTTCCGCGGATGATAAGGTTATTCCGAACTCTTCGATGAGTGCTTTTTTTAGCGTTTGCCAATTTCTCAGTCCAGGCTGACTTCGGACGAAAAGTTTGGCTGCACCCTTCAACAATTGTTTGCCGTAAATAATTTTTTGCAAACCGTTCCATTGCACCGTAACCGCATTCTCTTCGAACTCCTGCACCCATTGATTAATGTCGGGGTGAGCAGTTCCATTAAATGTCGTTAGAGAATCTTCTATGTCCCGTAGCGTAAACATTCCTCGTCTGGATCCCATGTCTTGTTCCGCATCCGAACCGGTATCGTATTCACTATTTGTTTCCCCTGTTTCGACCTCTCTTGATAACCCCAGATGTTGGAGGAGCCTATCCTGCAATGCTGTTTTCAGTCCCGTACTTGTCAAGTTGAGTTCTGTCAATTTTTCCCTAAGTCCGTCTACCGTTAGAGCTAACACGGAATCCCTATCCATCACAATTTAGTAAAATTCCAACTAATTTTATATTTAATAATTTACTTCAAAAGTAATCAAAAGAATTTTTAATGAAATTATTTTAATCAGAACAATAACTTACTTTACCGAACAGTCACGTAATACCCTTTCTTATTCTATGTATTCTGCTTTTGCTGTTCTTCTCTGGACTCGGTGCAGCTGTCTTCCTCTCTCCGTTGTGTTGTCTGCTTCTGATGGTGAAATATCGCTTCGCACGTTGGAGCATGCAACCACGGTTCGACTTTTCACCGTTTTCACGAATATTGTCTAATATTCAACTAAGATAATTTTTTGCACTGAAACAATATTCACACACTGCAATATTATCTTCACTGTTATTTTGGTGTGTCGACCGCTTTGGGTTGATGCCCTTTAAATGTCTTTTTTTTTCTTTACACTCAGTTTTTTTCTCTTTTCCCCGTACTGAAATAGCACTTTCACTGCTAATTAAATTTGGTGTGTCTACTGTTTTGGGTTAATGCCCGTTATTTAAATTTTTCCACTTTACACCAATAATTATTCTGCACTCAGTTTTTTTCGTTTTGGCTCACTTTATTTCGGTTGAGTCCCCAAATTTGTAGGATTTTCCTCTATCCTATTCACGCACTTCTTTAAATAATAGACTTAACTCGGATCTATTAATAAAACACTCCGTTCATAAATGCAAAACAACTTTATTTCTATTTATTATTTGTACTTATACTTATTGTCCACTGTTGACAATGACGACCGTTTTCAATGATGCTAGTTTAATGACTCTCTTCAACGACGTTAGTTTAATGACTCTCTTCAACGACGTTAGTTTAATGACTCTCTTCAACGACGTTAGTTTAATGACTCTCTTCAACGACGTTAGTTTAATGACTGTCTGTGACTGTACGTGAATTCTTATATTTTGCTTGGGTAGGGCAAACCAGTTACTCTTTTCTTGTTCGTTCGTCCGTTACATTGTCTGTTGGTTATGTGTGTGTATGCCTTTGTGTGTTCAAGGTTAATGTAAGGTATTCTGTCGTTGGATTGGCACAATCCCACATATATAACAAATATAGGTAATGAGTTTAATGTAAAGTTTTATAGTGGTGAATATTATGTTTTAAGATCATTAGTTACCTGTTGTTTCTGCTCAATGATTTTCTTGACATGTCAGGAACATCTGGAGGCTGGTTTGTTGAGATTAATATTATTTTAAAATTTCTAACCACTATTTTACTGAACTTGACACTCTTTAGATCTTAAGTTACAATATTCCAAATTTAAGTTAACAACAAAATTAAGTTACCAGAGAATTAAGTCTCATGGGGAAAATTCTAATAGGTTAAGTAGTAAATGCATGTAGTCAAGGCAATTTAGGCATTTATGTATTGTTTCGGAAATTCACTTTAGTGGCAAGAATATGTAATTTAGGTAATCTAATCAATTTGGTATTATTTATGCAATTCACTTTTGTATTATTTTTATTATGGGGGCAGGTGCTAATTAAAGATGTGCGTCTCCTGGTTGAGCACGTGTAACTGATACAGGAACGAGGCGCCACCTTCTGGACTCGATGGAATGAGGTGTATTTTGCATGGTGCAGTAGACGATGGCTGACTGGAATGGGTTGGCGTGGTTTCGACAGTCATGTGTGCTCTGTGCCTGCGTAAGGGAATTCAGTAATCTTGGCTGATTTCTCCACGTGGTGAACAGATTCGGCTGAATTTTGTTGAATTGGTGTGCTCAACTTCATGGGGCCGTGTAAGCCTGAGCTTTGATTTCGTTGCTGCACGTGGGCTAGAAGCACGATCTCCTCTTAAGCCTCAATAAACCGCATGCCCTAAGTTAAGTCTCGACCAAGAACCCACGAAGCAACCTGGAGAAATGCATGATTATGCAAAGAAGTTATTAGTTCTACCGAACGATTGCCTTTCCTTTTTTATTCCTTACCCCTCTTGGGTTGCTTTACAATCCTTACTCGATTTGCACTTATAAGTACTTTTATATCACTACTTGATAATATGCTTATCAAGTAAAAAAAAATTTATTTAATAGTTGTTCTTAAACTAGATCTTAACTATTTAAACTGTTAGCACTTTTACAAACTTAAAAGCGTATTTAAGCTATTGCGAACACTTTCGTTCGGAGGTTAAAATGCAAAAGAAAGCATATAGCCGGAAATCTTTTCAGCCACTCACAGACTCTTTTCGAAGTTATTAAATTCGAAGATGGCTTCAAAACAGTGACATCTGCACGCGAGCATTGGCCATATTTTGACATGCTATGTTAAGCTGTAAACATAAGGCTGACCGTCGAAAATTACATTGATGTTACAAAGGCTGACAGGTGTCAGTGGTCATCCTTCCCTCCTCATACCAGCGAACCGTTGGTATGTCGCGGCTAACCCCTATAGGGTTTTGGTTGCGGTGTGAAAAACCGCCATCTCCTTCCGGACCTAAGAAGAGAACGCCCCGGTTTGGTCGGTAATGTCTTGCAGCAGCCCGCTGCCCCAGCTGCCTGGAACAGACACGACGGTAACCACGAAGGGTTGGGGAGAAGAAAGGTGGAGTAGATTCTCCCCTGTGCTGGCCCACCCCGCCACGCATAAGCGCGGACACCATGGCCGTCGCGCCGCACTGTTGACGACGGCCCCTACTCCGAAATGGGAGTAAGATTCCCTTAAATTCGGGAAATTATTACCCCCTCATTGCGATCTTCTCGCTCACTCTACCTGGACGGTTCGATCCTTACCCCAGGATGACCTCTAACGTCTCATGATCGGTTTAAAAGCCGATTGAAACTTCGACGAAGAACTCCATAACCGCCAAAAGAAAAAATAACCAAATCTATAATGTATAATGAAGATAACATACTCGTATATTTATAATGGTCTTACTAGCTACACCGACTGTACAAGTGTACGTCGCTTATGAATGTCTAGGACATTTACTTAAAACTAATATTCCTGTAGCTTACTTGCTATACCGACTGTACGTCGCTTATAAATGTCCAAGACATATGCTTACTACTAATATTCACGTTGAACTTAATGGCTATACTTATAGCTATTGACCCTGTAGCGGTCTGACGGAATTCGTCCTTCGGATAAGGTCCAAGCCTATACCCGACTTACCATACAAGAAGACATGTACGGAGTCGCGGATGCATATGATCATACAGCTATGCATAGGTATATACATGTATATATATATTTATATACCGGATTTGGCGTAATCGCACCCAATATCTTTTGGCCGGCGAGGATGCTACTGCGCGGCTGTTGAGAACGGAAGGTTCTTCAAGCTCGTCTACTGTCAGAAAGTGACCTAAAGGCGGACGAGTCTTACAGCAATCAAATAGTCACGACGAATAAAAATAAAAAAATCCGGATAAACATCACTAACGAAGACAAGACATATAGTGCTTAACCGAACGTATCTGGATGTGTTGGAGAACTCGAGTCGAACGAATCCTGAAACTCCACAAATCAATGTGACTGAAGTTTAGCACGAGTGAACCATGCCGCGGTTAACCCTGAACAAAAGGTTCGGGCACGAAAAGGAATAAAAATCGAGAAGGACACTAGCACTACACAGACAGAAATAACGCAAAGTTTCTCAAGCGCGATATACCATTACGCGTCTAGCTCTCTTTTTTCCATCTTATCCACCCTCTTTTATGAACTTTCGTTAATATATTTTAAATTTAAGAACTTGTCATAAATACGTTCTATGTAATAGAAATTGTAAATACCAGATGCAGAAAAGTGAGGGCATGTAATGTGAATGTGAAAATGTATATTAGACCATACTTGGTCTCTTCTTCCTCGATGTGCGCACAGCGATGAATGTACCTGTTACTGTAAATTTAATTAAAGATGCAAAAAATAAAGGTACTCCTACTCCTACCGGTTCGCCCGTATCTTTCTTTTATCCTAGTACTTGAAGCAAAAATTATTGCCCGAGGTCAATGACCCCTAAGTGGGCCGGTGAACGTCGTTAAGACTTACAGCTAGGTTCCAGAAAACTAGTGAAATGAAATCGAAAGTGAAATTGTAAATCGAGTGAATTTGTTTTCCGTGTTCCACATTTCACCCATTTTCTAATATTCGAAACTTTTTCGAAATCACTTCAAGTGAAATTAAAAACAGCTTATCTGTCATTTGAAACACCGCAAAAATATATTTTTTGTAATAAATATGTAGTTTGTTTGTTTTAAATTTCGTCTCGTTTTGGCGATTTATTTAAAAAATGAATGCTGTGGTAATTGCCGTGGTGTTGCACAACATTTGTAGACACTTTAAGCTACAAAATGAAGAGGAAGAAAGTTTAGAGGTAGGGAACGAGGCAAGTGAAATTAAAAAAGACGACGAATTTACAGAAGGAGCTGTAAATTTTAATGAAGCCAGTTATTATATCTTGTTTTAACCTCTTAGTAATAAGGAAAACTCAGGAAATCAATGAACATTAATTATTATATTGTATTAAAGGAAAGAGTACAATCTTAACACACCAAGTGTATATATATCAAACCATTCACAATCGATGTGTGTAAGGTGACAACAAGCTAGATGCCCAGCATTGCCAGATCTACTTCAGTACACAACATTCCTCCCCACCTAGACATCGACCTCAAACTCCTGCAAATGTGCTGGAGCTCGTCGTGCTCGTTTGGGCCTGACTCGGCTCGGTGTTTCCCTTCTAGCATCCTGTCTCTCAGGATACCCAGCCATTGTCGGTGTTCCTGTGATCCGCTCTGCACACTCAGATGTTGGCTCGTCGTCTGTTCCCGGTTCACTATCTTTACCAGCCTCTAAAGTCTCGGCTGGCTCCTCAGCCACGCCTTCCGGAACCTGTGGATTACATAACAAATCGTAATTAGTGTCTCCTAATACTACCCCCGTTCTAGGTTCAGCCGAATGACGTCTTCGAAGTTGATTTATGTGTCGCTTTCCTGTACGCCCGTCTGCAACCTGCACTTTGTACGTTACTGGAGCCACGACTTCCATAATCTTTCCAGGTAACCACTTCTCCCCTCGTCCATAGTTACGCACATACACCAAATCATCTATATTAAACTTTCGTACTTTGTGCTTCTTATCATCGTCCCATTTCACTGGTTTCTTCTCCTCAAGTGCGAAAGGATGTATCTTGTCGAGTAACGAACGCAGCTTTCTCCCCATCATCATTTCAGCTGGAGTCTTCCCGGTTGTTGCATGCACTATTGTATGTTGCCTGAACAGCAACCGTTGAAGCTTAATTTCTATATCACCACCCGTGAGCGTTGCCAACGTCCTCTTCGTGTATTAAACCATACGTTCCGCCTGTCCGTTGCTTGCTGGATGATACGGTGATGACGTTCTGAATTTAACCATGTTGTTTTTGTAGAATTTCTGTATCTCTTCTGACACAAACGCAGTTCCATTGTCTGATATTACTAAATCCGGAATACCATGTATCGCAAACATTCTCCTTAGATTTCGAATGACTTCGGTTGATGACTGATTCTTGACTATGGCTACTTCCAGCCACTTTGACATAGCGTCGACGACTATCAGGAAAATCTTCCCTTTATATGGTCCCGCAAAATCTACATGTATTGTGGACCATGGATTAGTAGGTTTTTCCAACGATTGTAGTGGATCGGGCTATTCCGGTTTGACTGACACATAACACATTTATTCACACATGCTTCAATGTCCTCGTTCAGCTTCGGCCACCAACAGTAGCTCCTTGCACACATCTTCATCGCCACCATGCCTGGATGATTCGCATGCAGTAACTCCATTATCGTATCACGTCCTTCCAGTGGAACCACAACTCTATTTCCCCACAGAATGCAGTTTTTATGTAGGGACAGCTCCTCGCGGCGTGATACATATGGTTGATATTCCTTTTCCAACTTCGAAGTAGGCCATCCGTGCAGTACCCATTGTCTAACCCTTTAAAGTATCGAGTCTCTATCCATCATGCAGCGTAAATCCTCAGCAGATATTGGTTGGTTTGACGATTCCAATAGCAATATGTCTCCTGGCGGATAAGGTTCATCAATTGTCCCTTGTATCTGCAACCGGCTTAACGCATCCGCATTACCATGACAAACTCCTTTTCTGTAGAAAAGCTCGTAGTTATAGCCACCTAGCATCAAACACCAACGTAGCATCCTTGGTGAAATCATCACCGGTATTGGTTTCTTTGATCCCAATAAACCCAATAATGGTTTGTGGTCAGTGTAGATATCAAACTTTCGCCCAGCCAGATATTGGTGGAAATGTTTTACCCCGTTGATTACAGATAATGCTTCTCGATCTATCTGCGCGTAGTTGCGTTCTGCTTGACCCAACGTACGCCCAATGAAATGCCACCGGACGTTCTTCTCCATTTACCAATTGTGCCAACACCGCACCAACTCCATACGGTGACGCATCACAACTTAACCTTAGTGGTTTGGACTCATCGTAGTGCACCAGTAGCCTGTCAGAATGTAGTAGCTTCTTCAACTGGTCAAATGCCTCGGCGTGTTTATCCGTCCACGTCCACTTCATATTGTTGTCCAGTAGTCGGTGCAAAGGTTCAGCTACCGTAGCTATGTTTTTTAGAAAACAACTATAAAAATTTAGCATACCTAGGAATGCTTGTAGTTCATCTTTATTCTTTGGCCTTGGTGCCAGTTGAATAGCTCTGTAGCGTTCATTCGTAGGTTTTATTCGCTCGGACGTAAGCCTGAATCCCAGAAACTCCATGTTTGTGACTCCAAACTTACATTTGCTCTTCCTTACCGTCAGCTTTGCTTTGCTGAGCCTCCTGAGCACCTCATGTAGCCTTTCCTGATGCTGCATTTGGTTGCTTCCCACAACAATAATATCATCCAAATACGCACCTACTCCTTGCATACCAGAAAACATTGAATCCATTACCCGCTGAAATTCCCGAGGAGCTGCCGATATTCCGAAAGGCATGCGATTCATTTTAAATAAGCCCTTGTGCGTATTCAAAGTAAGTATTACCGCAGATTTTTCATTCATCTGAAGCTGTTGATACGCCTGAGATAGATCCAGTTTACTGTATATTTGACCCCGTCCAACTAGCGCCAACATCTCTTTAATTGTAGGTAGCGGGTACGAGTTGTGTTTGATTACTTTATTTACCGTGCTTCGATAATCTCCGCACAGTCTAATACTGCCATCCCTCTTGCGAACGGCCACAACCGGTGTACCCCACTCGCAGTATGAAACTGGCTCTAAGATGCCCTGTTTTACGAGTAGGTCTATTTCCTTTTCAACAGCAGGACGAATTGCGAAAGGTACCTGCCTGTATTTCTGAAACTGTGGTTGAGCACCTTCCACAACCTCGATGTTCACCTTTGGTCCATTATAAACACCTAACTCATCGCTAAATGTCTCCGGATATGCATTGACCAATTGATCAATATTGTCGTACGTAGATATATTCTGAATCCCATCTACGGAAATCCTCAGATCTTTGAACCAATTCCTGCCCAACAAATTCGAACCACTCTCAGCAGCCACAATTGCAGTTAATTTTGTAGAAATATTCTTAAACTGCACCTTAATTTTCGCTTCACCCCGTAACGTTAGCCTATCTGAGTTCCACGTAGTCAAAATCACATTTGATTTCGTCAAGTCGACATTTCCCACATTAATTCTGTCCCAAGTGTCAGAATTAATAATGGTGCATGCCGCTCCAGAGTCAACCTCCATTTGTTCCCGTAGACCATTTAACTTTACCTCCACCATATACTTTGAACTTGTAGACCCTACGTTCTTCACTGAGTTCAATGTATAGAGAGCTTCATTTGACTGTTCAACCAGAATAGCATTCGCTTTACCCCTCTTACCGAGTTCTTTGCGACCACTACCCCCTTCCTCAGCCTGCTTTTTTAGGCACGCCTTAGCAATATGCCCTTTCTTGTCACAGTAGTAGCATTTGGCATTCTTGAATTTGCAGTCCTTGCCTTGATGTATGTGACCGCAATGAAAACATTTTGTGCCAGTCTTATACTTCGTCTTAACTGTCACTGCAAGCAATTCATCTTTCATCGTGGACTTTGTTCGGACCTCAGCAACATTAAGCCACGCTGTTTCTGATGCAATACATAGCTCCAACGCACGCTTTAAAGTCAAACCGACTTCTGCAAACAAACTCCGTTGCACTCTCTCATCGTAGGCACCGCACACAATACGGTCACCTAGCATGTTGTCGAGCTCAGTGAAATTGCAATGTTTACTGAGCTTTCGTAGGTCTTTTAGGAATTCCCCAACGGCCTCATCCTTTCCTTGCACCCGTTTGTTGAAGTGAAATCGTTCCACGATTTCATTTGGTTTCGGTGTGTTGTACTCGGACAATTTCTCCGCCAGCTCCATAAATGTGCAGTCGCGTGGGCCTTTTGGCGTAAGAAGAGATATTAACACCTCATATGCAGTTTCGCCAACCTGCACCAGAAACATTGCCCGTTTCTTCTCCTCCTCCTGGATGCCGTTTGCCTCAAAGAAAAATTGAAAACGTTCAAGGTAACTCGACCATGACGACTTGCCGTCGAAAGGCCCCACCAGCCCAACTATAGCCGACATAGCAGTCCACCCCAATTCACCAGCAGCTGTAGTATCAATCGCAGTAATTGCCGAAAGATTTCCCAACTATTAAACTAGCAGCAGTAGCACTCGTAGTAGTTCCAGAAAGTTTTCCAACGATTGTAACCTAGTAGCAGTAGCACTATGTGTATTTGTAGTAGCAATTGTTATTAACACATTCTATTTAACCTTTTGCCTCGTCGCCAATTTATATTATATCTTGTTTTAACTTCTTAGTAATAAGGAAAACTCAGGAAATCAATGAACATTAATTATTATATTGTATTAAAGGAAAGAGTACAATCTTAACACACCAAGTATATATATATCAAACCATTCACAATCGATGTGTGTAAGGACAACAAGCTAGATGCCCAGCATTGCCAGATCTACTTCAGTACACAACACCAGTCAAATAAGAAACCATATTGCTAATGGTATACCTACTCTTTATTTGAAAAGGTTATACAAAAAAAAAAACAAAAAACTCAGTTCAGTACAAATATTAGATAAATAAAAAAAAGGAACATGAAAATGATCACATAAGTTCTTAAAAATGCAAGTCTTTCACCATTTACTTTTTAGCTCTTATAAATATCGAGCTTCATTTCTTTTAATTCGAATTTCCTTTTTTTATTAGAATTTCTTCTTGATGAAATTTCTACATTTCAATATTGTGCCTCTGTGCTTCTTCATTTTTTGTTTCCAACATACTTTCTAAGTTGTCCACAGATTTTTGAACCTTTCTGTCGATGTCTTTTGCTGCACGAGCGTGTTTATTTGCAGCCACCAAAATACCATCCATTGTTTCACCGATTTTTTCGATTACTTCGTTCTGTTTAAACATAAAATCGCTTAAGTTTTCGTTCACTGAGGGTTGTATTTTTCTTTTTCTACCAGTTGCATTTGTTGGTTCTCTGACTTCTTGCAGTACTTTCTGGGACATGCTGGGCGAATTTTCGTGTTCATCGGTTTCTATTTCGTCTACGCCGTAATCCCTTGTGTCTGGAACGATGATATAAATTCCACATATTTTGGCTATGGTATCCTCCGTAGGCGATATCACGAATTTGTTGAACGGTCCACCTCCGGTTGATATATCTTCTTCTTTATTGTGAGCTAGCTTCTTCCTAATGCAAGCCTTCCAATCTATCCAAACCTAAAAAAAAAGAATTTAAATTTTCAGGAAAAGTAATTGTCATTTGTCTACCTTCTTCCACCCAGTTACGTCCTTCTGGGGTGGACCGTGGCAATTGAGATCGTTTTTTAGCTCGTTCCAAAGAGCATCCGCAACAACACGATCGCCTTTCATGAAACCTCTAGAAAGGTCCATATTTATCGACATAAATTTAATGAATATTGCATCCTGTGAAGTATTCTTATGCTTGTCCCATTTTAAATATGTAATTTTGTTAAAAATATATGGAAAGAATTTTACTCTAATGTTATTATTATTATTATTTACTTACATTTTCAAAGACGTCTGTCGTCTGCTTTCCACTATTTCACACTGATGGAAATGCTCGATTTGAAATCACTTTCAAATCGATAAAATCGAATTGTGGAACCTGCCAATTTCACTTTGTTTCAATTTCGAAAAATTTGAAATCGATATCGATAAAAGTGAAATGTAGAACACCAAAATTTATTTTCGACCGATTTCGATTTCATTTCGAGTGAAAGTGAAATGTGGAACATAGCTGTTAGTGAAACACACTTCGGAGGATCCGAACTCCTACACCGTATGTACTGATGATACTCAGTGCGGTGAAATAGCGCAGCTACTCGCGGTTATATTCACGCCAGTCCACACTCCTGAGATGACCAATCCTTGGACGATAATCCGTGAAGGATACTCGAACAGAAAAACAAACAAACGTGAATAAAGAAATATATCGCCGTGGCGAGACGACTTCTCAAGCATCCGCGTGAGTACGGGGATGCAAAACTATCCTTCGGTTACGCGGACCGATCGTGACTGAATTAATTTACGTTAAGTATGGCTTAGGATAGCCGAATAAGAAGAGCCCAATGCTCGTACGTGAAGGTACTACAATAAATGCAAAAACTACGATATGTATCGAAGGATACTTTAAGAGTATACCTATGTATAATTAAAACTAGAAAATACGTAACAACGACACTGTGGTTAGCATGCAAAAATCTCTACTAATAACACTAAGCTAGGTTGCGGTCGCTTGTGACCGATTGGCTGGGGCGTCGTTGCTGCTGTGTAACGAACCTCGGTTTATCTCGTAGTAGTAGCGACGAAAGCTAGAAAGTAAAGAAGTCGCAAGTAGAAGAAGTCCTACGAGGCGAGAGTGCTGAGTATACCGCTGAACAAGTTGCACCACTATGGGCGCCACCTGTAACTAAGAATAAGTGTCGCTTCGCTTCTACGAGATCCCTTGTGTGTTCCTCCGTTGTTCGGGTATGAGCCAGGATAACCGGACAGTCGCATACCTCGGGGCAGTCCGCTAGGATCGGCAGGTCCCCTGCTTACAGGCGCTTGGGGAACAGCTGACCTCCTGGGAACACAACAAAGGGTGTCCGACCACTGGCTGCTAGGCACGACAACAACTCCCACGCTAGCTCAACGGCGGGTGTGGATTCTTGCTGCCAGCTCGGACTGGTGTCACATTATTAAAGTGCCTTTATTCGTATCTGTTCTTACGGAAGGTTGACAGGTGTCAGTGTCATCCTTCCCTCCTCTTACCAGCGTATAGTTGGTACGTCGCTGCAAAACCCCTATAGGAGTTTGATCGCGGTGTGAACAACCGCCTTCTCCATCCGGACCTATGAAGAGTATGATAAGCGGATACGCTTATAGATAATGCGGAGATATATTTATGTACATTAATACATATTATAAAATAGATCGTGGTGTCGACGGCTAATGGAGACGTGTAGAAAATGCTTAATAAGCATTGCGTGAAGTCAAAATGGCTTTTGCTACACAAACTCAATCTCCATTCACCCAAGGAATTTATGCTTTGTATAAATAAGAGATATTACTCTGCCTTGCAAGACACTTAAAAGCATCATCGATTGTAAACATCCTACGATGAACAATCTCATGGTTATCCCATGATCGATTGTAAACATCCTACGATAAACAATCCTATGGTTTCACGACGCCAACAATAATTGTGCTTACGTAAACAGTCCAGAGACTGATCATGTCGCATACGAGATATGATTTATACGTTGCCAATCTGTTGAATTCGCTATCTATTCTTCACCCTCATACCCTTTCTTGTGTGTAAGTGTGCACTAAGTGACTGTGTGCACGGTGAGGATTCATTCGTGCTGAGAACTTTTGTCAATCCCCATTTAGCAGTCCAACTGATCAGTCGTTTTATTTGAAGAGCATAACAAGTACGCCGCGGTACAAGCAGTACTATCCTGCAGCAGCTCAGTGCTCCCACTAAACTGGAAGAGACAACGACGGTAACCTCGAAGGGTTGGGGAGAAGAAAGGTGAAAAAGTTTCTCCCCTGTGCTGGCCCACCCCGCCACGCTTGTGCGCGGACACCATGGCCGTCGCGCCGCACTATTGGCGACGGCCCCTACTCCGAAAAGGGAGTAAGGTTCCCTTTGCTAAAGGGAAAACTTTACCCCCCCCCCCCCCCCCCCATTACTGCTACTCCCTCACACTCACCTTGATCCTTCATCGACCCTTACCCCAAAAATAACTCAAACCGCCATCTTAGTCTCAGAATAGGAATCAAAACCAATGGCCGACTTCAACTTCCAGGTCCCGGTTCATCGGGATAATTTATTTCCAAAACAAAATAAGTAAGAGAATGAGAAAAAAAAGAAATATAAACAAATCTAAAGAGAGCTTAAATTATGGACAAGCGAATATCCCTACTAGGCCTTCGTTGGCTTATGATCTTAACACTACGTTACTATAGTATAGCATGGCTATACGGTCATGACTTAAACGAAAATATCCTTATACTATAAAACAATTTCAGTTCAGGCCTTGCTCAGAAGGAGCGGTCCCAAAAAAAATAGCAAAACCAAAACAGACGTATGCCCGTAAAGGGGTATAATGCATAGGCTGATGCATATCCTGAAACTATATACACAAATAAACAATCGCGATATCACGCCTCTGGTCCGGAAGGGACTTAAAATTCGTCTCGGCGGAAGGCTTACCAGCTAAACAAATTAATACAAGTAAAACGTATTTCGACTATACCGAAATTAACCCGAACATACACGATAAACGACGCCAAATACACGACACGAATAAAATTTTCAATGCAATCGATGTTATACTGACGGATAATTCTCGGACGCGTTAATCTTTCCTTATTGGTGTTCCCTTTTTTTTCTATATATCTATACCTATACAATATACATATAATTCATATACGATCCGGCGGGTTAAAGGCCGTACTGAGTCAGCTCCTCTAGGCTCTGACCAATACTCGCTGTGTGGACTGCATCCGTACACATCTCAATTGGTGGCATGCTTTACCCCAATTGTCAGACTACTATCATGGCAGGTGCGACGTTATTTAATTTAAATGGTAAATGTAGGCGACTCAGAAACAATATAGTGTAATTGTGTAATTGTACTTACGGTAACTCCTCCTTCGATGTGCGCACAGCGATGAATAAGTGCCTGTACCTGTGCTAATTCAATAATAAAGAAAATGCTAAATTTACCATAAAAAAATCAAACGCATTGTCGACACTAAATCCTACTTAAAACTCTCGTTAAGAGAACGAATCAAAATCAATCCACAGTCCCTTGGTACAGGGACGTAACTAGCACTTCATAAGTATGAGGCTGTGTGTGTGTGTGTGGGTGTGGGTACAAGTCCCACGAACAAATGAACCGAGTGCCCTTGACTCGAGCCGAAGGGTGACAACACTAAATCAACATTTGGACGTAAAGTCCTCGATCGTATCCGTGCAGGAGTGGCGATGTGGTGGGTGGTGATGATTCCTCCGAGGAATCAAATTCACGAAAAGAAAAAAAAGTATCTCGACAGGAGAAATAAATTGTCATGCCACTAGCACTCGCGGACGTGCGGTGGGTATGTTGACCACGTATGACGCCCACTCTTCCCCACTGCTTAAAAGAAAAAACTACCCCTACTAATACTAGCATGCACTATAATACTAATTTTAAATTAAAACACGGTATCCGGATCGCCTAGCGCTGCCTGCTGCTGCTGGGGGGGGGGGGGGGGGGGGGGGGGGGGGGTGCTGTTGCGTGGTGTGATGCAGCGGCCGCTTGTGGCCGAATTAAAGATGGGATCCCTTTGGGATCTACTAGAGGTGCGGTCTATACGACCAGAAGAATCGAGTGGGGTCCTCCGGACCCTATGGGTGCGGTGGCAGCAGTTGCGGTCGCTTGTGACCAATTAGCTGATGAGGAGGTCTCGTCTGGACCGAATTAAATGTTGAGGTCGCTGTGGACCGAGTGAAGGGCGGTCACTGTGGACCAAACCTGTGTGGAAAATTAAAGAACGCGTTAGCTCGGGTTGCACAATTTAGACTGCCGATGAGTATTCTCCGGTTAAACTTACCGAGTCGTTGACTGGTGTCGGTGCTTGTTCTTGAATGATATATCCCCCGAACACGTGACTGGTTGCATGCGGTGCTTCTTGTGTGGTGCTTGCCGAAGCCACGTTCCACACGGCGGCCTGTTGGACTTTGCCTTTTTGTCGAAACTGCCGGTGCACGCTTCCTCTCGCACGCTGCCGTGGGGCCATAGTCCTGGAGCAGAGTGAGTTGTCCACCCCGGGTATTTCTTCGGGTTTTTTTATTCGCCTGCCTCGTTGAATTTAAATTTTTCCACAAAATTGTGGGTTATTCGGCCACGCTTCCTCCTGGTGGCTGGATACACTGGTGTTACACCTCGTATTTAGCGTCGTCCGCTAATCCAGAGGCTGGATGCCAAGATTTTCTTGGATTTAACCCAACGAAAAAGCTATATATAATTTTAGGTATTTTTACCTTTATTAATTCTGGTGAGAGTTCCCCGTCCGTCCGACTCTGAGGTTAGCGTATTCCAAAATGACAGCGAATATGCATTTCCTCTGGAATGTTAGGTGGTTTCCGAATGAGTGCGTCCCAAACCTCTTAGGTGGTCAGATTAGGTGGTTTGCATGCGAAACTTGGTTTTTGCTGTCGGGGTTGATGTCAGCAGAAATCTGCTGTCCCCGTATTTCATTGGGATGAGTTTGCAGGCTAAAATCGTTTTCCTTTGGGGAAGGTGACATGGTTTGTTACAGCTGCTGATAAACGAATGGTGGTGGGGTCTCTTGGACCGGTTAAAGATGAGATGTGGTGGGATCTCTTGGACCTATTAAAGATGGGGTGCGGTCTCTTGGACCGATTAAAGGTGAGGTGAGGTCTCTTAGACCGATGAAAGATGAAGTAATGAGGTCTCATGGACCGAATGACGACGTGATGGGGTCTCTTGGACCGAATAAAGGTGAAGTGAGGTCTCTCGGACCAATTAAAGATGTGTTACGGTCTCTTGGACCGATTAGCTGTGGAAAACCCAGCCTGGTTAGAACGATTTCGTCGTATAAAATTCAGTTGACTTACCCGTGGCTTACGCCGCACTATAATGGGTGCTCTTCGTGGTCGTATGTCCACACTCAGCGCTGGGTGAAGTCGTCCCACACGGCTGGGCGTCGAGCACGCTCTTGTTTCGGCACTGCTGCCGGAGATTTTCCTTCGTCCGGCCGTAGCCGAGTCCTGATGTGTCCTGGGGCGTCTGGATCGCCGAATACCCGGGTATTTCGTCGGGATTCTGGGCGACGCTGACGCTTGGCCAAACTTCCACTTTAATCTGGGCGATGCCTTGGCACTGAATTACGAGTGCCCAAGGTAAATTATAAATTCGGATGCCGAGATTAAATACGGATTTCCGAACCGCTCTCGAAATTACTTTGCCAAATCTTGACCCGAGCGCGTTGGTATTGAAACTTAAAATGGCCGATTAGAAGTTCTTCTTCTAATTTGCCGACTGTCTGTCAATGGCTGCCTTCAGCGCCAGAACTAAAACGATAGTTCACTTTTCCTACACAAGAACTGTTCGATTCGTTTTCCATTGGGGATGGTTTGCATGAACTGCATAATGCCTTCCTTTGGCAAAGGTGGCATGGTTTGTTACACAGTCTCAACGAACTTAAGGCAGTTGGCTGTCGTCCTAATTCAGTTGGATTAAAGTATGTAGTTTGTAACGACCAGATTATTTTGACAACAAGCGGGCTGTCAAATGTCACACTATAACAATGGTGCCCACCAAAGTTACATTTTTAGCGAGAAGGTACCTATTTCACGAGCTCCAATGTAGCGAAAAAGTTGTCGGTAGTTACATTTTGTGCTGATCCTTCATAATTTCGCATCAATCGCTTTACAACATTCTCTCCAACGTTTGTCTGGCGTGCTGCACCTGCCTCCTTTCCAGTGTAGATTTCGCCACGCTAGATAATAGTTTGACGCATCGCAAGCCCACCAAACCTTTATTCCATATTTGGCTGGTTTTGAAGGTATGTACTGCGTAAACTTAGTACGACCTCTTTATAGAAACAGCTGTTCATCCACAGTGATGTCTACCGATGGCTTGTAGTTTTTATATAGCTGTTCGTTCATTAGATTTCAAAGATGACGAATTGGGGCGGCCTTGTCAGTGCACATTGATCAACTCTAGTACGTATGTTATCGAAATGCATAAAGCGCGTGATTGCAGAGTGTAACGTGCACGGTAACAGCGGTCGCGCACTCGACTGCGGAAGCATTGTGGAAGTCCCTTAAACCAACTTACTTCTTCATCTCACCACGTTGGTGCCACCTGTACCCCACTTAAAAAGGCGGTAACACCCGGTCAACCTCGGCCAGCAATTCGCTGTCAGAACAACGCCCTCTATGGTGCACGCTGATCTTAGTAGCCTATATGAGTGACAGCTCCCCGAAATCGTTGGTATAGTAGCCGCTGGGAGGACGATGGTGGAAGCGAAATGTAAGAGTAGGGAACAAGAGAGAAGAGAAACCTCCGCAACCCCAGAGACCGTTCGATCTCCTTGAAAGACTTCAGACCCCTTCCATCCCGAGTCGTCTGTGACTAACAGCGGAGGATATTCGCACACGCGGGAGAATCCGCCTCTTATCCCTCGTCTTGAGTCGCCACCAGGTCTATGCCTGGATAATCCTCGATGCCTCCGGCTTCCGGCTACTTCCTGCCTCTACGTCGCGGGCCCTTGCTACTTGCACCGTACCCTTCCTTGCTCCTCCGATGTTCGAACGAAAGGA
Organism: Portevinia maculata; assembly: GCA_949715645.1. NCBI lineage: Eukaryota > Metazoa > Arthropoda > Insecta > Diptera > Syrphidae > Portevinia > Portevinia maculata. Next base: position 78,738,561 of record OX454527.1, on the reverse strand, counting down.
TTATAAATGACCACGGCAGATATCCTTACCAAGGCTGCCGGACCCGAATCCACTGACCCCCGCTTACAGGCGACTAGGGTCCAGTGAATCTCCTGAAAACAAGGAAGGGGTGTCCGGCCACTCGCTGCCAGGCATGACCTCCACCACGCGCTAGCTCGCCGGCGGGTGTGGGAACTTGCAGCGAGCCCCAGACTGGGGTCACATTTAGTTTTACATGCCTGTCCTCTAATCTACTGATGTACCGTACAATCCTCACCTCTTATAGGTGGCTTGATGGTACGCCACCGCTAACCGAGATAAGAAGCGGAAGTGGTGTGGTAACCACCGAATTCATTTGGCCGGATGAGGGTAGACCCTGGGCAGATCTAATTTGAGAAACAGCATTGGAATTCCAGCTAAGCGGAACTTCCGAACAGGTAATACAACCCTGAAAAACAAGGGAGGGTGGGAAGAAGCGAGATGAAACGATTTCCCCCTGTGCTGGCCCTCCCCGCTGCGCATAGGCGCAGACTCCATGGCCGCCGCGCCGCACTGTTAGCGACGGCCCCAACTCCGAAACGGGAGTAGAGCCCCCTTACGTCAGGTGACTATTACTCCCCTTGCCTTCCCTTGCTCATTTACCTCGGGTAACACTCGACCTCCCTCCTTCCAAGAAAAAAATTAACCTCCATTGTCGGATCAATAGCCGATACTGGAACGTAAAATTTAACTAACTCCGTTTCAAATTTCATCGTGTCTTTATTCCAAACTTATAAAATAAAAGAAACTAAACCTAGTCTATAAAGTTTCTTACGTACTATGCTTAACGCTACGATCGCTGATAAGCAGATGCGACCGGATATAAACGTCCACCAATTGCCATGGTTATGCCACTAGGCATATCGCCCACAAAAATTCAGCGTGGTACCCGGAAAGGTTCGAAATCCGGAGAAATTCCGGCGCTCGGAACGCGGATTACTTAAACTCTAATATTCTTACTTACTAAGTTAGAACGCAGGGTTCTATATTAAAGTACCTTACGTCAGATTGGGTAAAAGTTAAACTGTATGTTTATAAAATTAGTGTATATTTGTTGTAATATTGTAATATTTGTAATATAATGTGTAATTTAAAAGTAGTGCGATTATATCATAATATAGTGACAAAAGTTGAAAGACTTACGTGGATTTCCTCTCGTCGGTGTGCGCACAGCGATGATGAGTCCTTGGTCCTGAATAATTTATATTTGGAATATAATGGCACTACGTTTCTTTCCTTAACACCGCAACCCGATTGAATGTGCATTCACGGTACTATTGGAGGCCGATCGGAGAAGCCGACATATAGGCCGTAGCGCGTCGCCGATGAATACATACTAAGGTGAGATGCAAAGTGTGAATTCGAGCCTGACATCCTTAATAACGTTACCCGAAACAAACCCCGAAGCGGTGAAATAAAGTCGGAAGGCTAATTCCTTCGTCAAGGATATTAGCACGACCTCGATTAAAAGATTGCTTTGTTTTGCGCAATCGACGCCAGTGTAATAACAAGAGCAACAAAAAAAAAAACACTACCCTGATTGGACTGAAGGTCCTCGGAATCCCGACGCGTATCGCGAACTAGACGAACCGCGGAGGTTACTCTACGTGCACTGAGTGCGAAAAATATAAAATCATATCCTTAGGGGATGCTCTCGAGAATTCCGCGAATTAAAGTCAAATACGTACTGTATCTTAGTATAACTATGGTTATATATAATATCTAATTAAAAAAAAATATCTCGGGGCTGATAAGCAGCGCCCGCACTACACCACTTAATTTCACTACACTACTCTGGGCTGCGTCGGTATGTTCGTAGCTGCTGCTGTCGCTGCCGCTGGTGCGCTGGTGCTGAAGTCCCGATGCGGCTGCTGTACCCGAACTGATAAATGTAAAGCTGCTGCTGTACCAGGTCTGGTAATTGTAAAGCTGGGTCGTTATAGATGCCCAAATGACGTTCTACACCAAAAAAAAGGAAAATATACAGGTCAGCGAGTGATAATCCATACGAGGCTTGCTTTAACCTCTTCGTCGCGATCCGACTATGTCTTACCTTCGGGCGCTTTGGGGATGCGCGTAATTGAGCAGGTTTCCCAGTGTGGGTAAGATCGCCGTCGTGGCGGTCGTCAGGCGTGTCACTGGAGAAATTCCCTGTGTGTCGTCGTCGTCGACTCCAGACGGGTGCCGACTGCGTCGAATCCTGCTTCTGGACGAATATTCAGCGGTCAGTTTAGTGTGGGATTAGAGGGCGACGAGCCAAAAGCACTTACCCAGGTGATACTGGTCGTTGATTCGCCTGGTTGGTCGCTCCTCCTTCGCGGTTTCGTGGAGTTTTCCCCAATCCGCTCTGGGCGAGGCGCTTCTTAGCGCGTTTGGGAATCGCCTTCGCTCAATAGCTCCTCGTTTCGTGGACTGCACGCGGCGATCCTTGGGATTTCGCCGTGATAATATGCCAGGCGGTTGCTTAGGCCAGATCCACGTGCGCGATTCCCATCTTCCTTTTCCAATTTTTTTGGAAAATGCTTTCGCACGAGGAAGGACTTCGATTCCCTGGGCCTGTATCCCCTGCGAGTAGTAGTGCTTCGGACGTCCCGAGGACGATGTAAACCGATTGATTCGGGACGTGTCTCAGGATCAGAATTCCTTCGGTTAGAGGCACGCCGAAAACAGTCCGGTCGAGTTGGAGATCAGAAACCAAAAAAAGGAAAGCCAGTCGATTGACATTTCTTTATAATTCGGGCGACGTGGCGATGGTGGCGTTCAGAACCCAAATGTCGACGTTTCACTTTTTTGCCGCGAGAGTGTCCGACTTTTGGGCATGGTTACATTTGGTAACTATTAAGTTCTGTTTCCGGATTCTGGAGCCGTAGGTGGTTGGCTTTCTGCGAAGTGGCAGGGTTCGTTACAAGAGAACATAAAGAGAACATCCAAGTACACTTTTAACTCTTGAACAGTGATTGGTTTCCATACCTTTGGTGGTCTATCCGAATGATTGGAATTGAACGACGCATATACACTTAGAGCTTTTCGATTAGTTTCTGTTACCACGTTTGCCGTAACTGGAGTGAAAACGCCATGAAAGTATCAGCTTCAGCTTTAATCTCGAAACCAGCAATACGCTCATTTTTTTGGCGAATAATGTTATACGCAGGGGTTCGAACACTCGTATTGGCGGGAAGGAGGGACTGTACTCCACTGCTTTATTCCAACCTTACCAGTCATGATTTCGCATGCATCGGGAAACTCTGTAGGCGCATCGTCATCATCGTCGTTTTCAGCAATTTCAAACTAGACCTCAGGTTCGTTTTCAACATCAGAAGCCTCACCAATTTCTTCCAGTTCGCCACTAATGTTACCACTGCCGAATGACATACCTGTTGGTGGCGGTACATAATCCTCTTCAGAACCATCGGTAAAATCACCGTCATCACTTTCCATTTAATTCAAAACCGTTGTCCAATAGTTATCCTGCTCCTGTACACTTAGTACACGCATTTTAGAATGGAAAATATCGGAGTACCCAGGTACTTTGATGTCATATTGGAGAACATGTTAACAAAATATAATTTTAGAAGAAACATATGGCTCGATTTTGGAGATAAGAGGCATATCTGACGCAGAAATGTTTTTTAGGAAGGTACTAAAAATACTCAGATATTGGTTAAGGTATTACGCTCAGAAAGTACCCAGGTACCTTAACACCTACACAAGGCTTAAATGTGCCAGATATAAAGAGGCTTATTCGATAATAATGATCAGTTAAATTAAGGTTAAGTAATTTATAGCCGCATTAATAAATGCAAATTAGGGATGCATTATCTATAATCAACGATTTAAATGAGTTTATAGTTAGTTGACGTATGTTATCATGCACTTAAATAATTCGCCGAAGTAGATGAGTTAAAGAGCATTTAAGTTGAAATAAAGCTAAAAAAGGCTTTTATTAAATCTGGCAAAATATTTTTTCTATCGCAAATTAAAGTAATTAATAACTAAATGTAATTGTTTTGTATTATTGAGCAAGGAAAAAATATAAAAAGTGTAAAAGATTTCGAGATTTCTGTTTTAATTTTAACAAAAAGAACATTGTTGTTGTTTATCGAAGTAGGGTAGTGTAACTTCGATAAACAACGAGAAGTTTATAAGCTAATGCATGGGCATTTATTTTTTATATACATGTAAGAAATTTCAATTCGTGAGTTAACGTTTAATAAATCATTTAGTTAAAATTAGAGGATAACTAAGCTTTTTTCATCTCCATCTTCCTTTAAATCACCGTGGGTTCCTTCAATGATATTACGGCATCGCGTATGTACTTGGTTAAATTTTAGTTCATTTGTTTTTTCTTCCGCTCTCCTGTGAGGAGTCAAAAGTCATGCCCCCAATGGATATCTAGCGTCACCTGTTTGAAACACATATTAAAACGAAAAGCCACGAATTTCTTTCACCGTTTCGGTGTCGTTGTTCCATCCACCACCTGAGTTCACTAACTTTTCAAACGAGTGAATCGTGGCATGCTCCAGGGTGTGTAGCGTTAACAAAACGAATCCTTCATCGTCACAAACCTGGGAAGACAAATTATCCATATGAAGTTTGAATATATTGAAACAAAAAAAGTTACCAGTAACACATTCAAACTATGAAATCCTTTTCGATTGTAATATACATGCTTATTTGTTGGTGGAGCAATAATTCGAGCATGTGTCCCGTCGATGTGCATCGTCGGGTGCATCGACGGGACACATTCTCCTGGAATTCGATGTTTTTCATAGAAGTTAAAACTTATTTTACTCCTTTCCATCGCTGACATCGGCATGCTGATCCAAAGTGGAAACAATTTCTTCTCAAAAATTGTAAGGACATTGGAAAGCACTTCTGAGAATGAAGATTGTGCTAGTCCAATCTCATAATCCTTTCCAACTCCTGTCTGGTAACCACCTTCTGCAAAAAACCACAGGCATGCACTCAACTTAATGGTGGGAGGTGTGGTGAATGGTTTTTTTTTGTTTTTAAAATACTGTCCGAAAGAATGTCCAACAAATATCTGAACATCTCCTTGTTCACCCTGTAGTACTGGTGAAACCTAATAAATAAGAAATATTTATACTAAAATTACAACTATTAACTAACTATTATTACGCAATTTAATTTCTACTTACAGCGTCTGTGGAAACTCTAAGGGATTAGAGTTATCTCTTAAATTACTTCGGATAATTCGTTGTTCATGTTTTTCTTGCCTGCCTTGTTCTTCGGCTAGCAATCTAAATGCTAAGCTGTGCATATTATTGAATTTGTTTATATCACTTCACTAAATCGAACGCGAGTATAATAAAATAAGGATAAATTAATAAAATTAATACAATTTTCTACTAACAAAAATATATTACTAAAATCTCCTCAAATATGAGCTTAAATTATAATAATTGAATTAATTGCGATTGAAAACTCGCGACCTTAGAACAACAAGGTCCTATGTACACAAACGTGCGTTTTGAGAAAAAAAGCTTTTGAATTTTTGAACTCTTTAATTCGCGTGGTGTTTTAAAAAGGTCTTAAAGCTTAAGAAAAATTCGTTGAGTTTACACTCGATTAAGAGGATTTTAGTTTGAAACCCTAATAAATGTAATGGTTTGACTCTAAAATCTGTCTTTAAAAAACGGCGAAGAACCTTGGTGCCTAACCAAACGACGCTATAATTTAGAACAATAAGGTTCTATGCAAAACTTAGAACCTTGTTGAAAAACATTTTTCTTTACAACGAACTTTGGGACCTTAAAATTGAAATCCGATAAAATAATAAGATTTAACTTTCGAATAAAAATATCATGCATTACGAGTTTCAATTACATAATACATTTTTTTTATTATTCAAATGAGGTACATAGAAATTTTATTTATTTTTTTTTGTTAAAATAAAAATTTATTTTAAAGTAGGTAAAATAAATTAAAAAAAAATTAAAAAACAAAATAAATAAAAAATCTAACTTCATTAAAATAAAGTTCTTTGAAAAATTAATTAATTTAGTTGTGAAAATCAGTTGTCCAAAACGATATCATCTATAATTCAAACCGAAAAAATGTTATAATGATTAATAAATTAAAGGAAAAAGATTTCTTATATTACATACCTAGTTTTAATATGACTTTATAATAAACCTTGTCGCTTGCACTCATGTATTTGAACATCGATTGCAAATGTTTTGATTTGTCTTCGGAAATGCAATTTGTTTTTGTAATAGCATCGATTTTAAGCTCAAATTCTGAACCAAATTTCCTTTTTCGAGCTCTTGTTGTTGCTTTACGCCTCACTGACGTGGGCTTCATATTTTCAATTGAATAGTCCACTGAATATAACTTCATACTCTGATTTGGACAGTCTCAACATTTTAAGAGTAGAAAATGGAATTTTTGAATAATCGAAGCAAATTTTTGCATTTTTGGCGAAACCCTTAAAACCATTTGGTTGCATTTGAATAATAACAAAAGGATTTCGAACGTTCACACTTTTCAAGTGGCGTATAAGCCCAATTGGGGAAAAATATTCGTTAACAGAAAGATAATTCTCAATTTGACTGTGCGGTCAAGGGAATACTTCATTGTAATGGTCTTGATATCAGTATGAGTTTTTAAGAAATATTGCATTGCCAAGGTCATTATCGAATTTTTATTCTGCGGAACGCACGAATCACTCCATGTTATAAGCTCTTTAATATCGTGTTCTTTAAAAACTTTTTCTTCTGCCACTTGTATATTCGGATCATAAAGCACAAAAATTGTCTTTGTTGTGGAAAAATGTGCGGTTAGGTTATAAACATTGAGTTTTGTATTAAAAATTGTTCGGAAAAAGCTCTCCTTTACAGGATCCTCAGTTTGGTCCTAATAAAGATTATACATTTTAATTATGTTTAAGTTAGAATCTAAGTAGGGGGAGATGGGGCACATTGATACGTTTTTCATTGGAACTCAAAAAAAAGTCAGCGTATTGACAATAATAACAAAGTAAATTATTGATTGTGTTCAATGTCATTCTAACTGTCTTACTTTAGACGAATGTACTCTTAAATTCACCTACAAAAAAATTAAGGAGCTATTTACTAAAAAAAGAAATTTGTATCAAACTGCCCCACTCACGGGGTACATTGATACATATCAGGGGCACTTTGATTCATAGCCGAAAATCAGTATTTATTGAAAAATTTCAGTTAATAAAATAAGTTTTAAATAGTTTTATAACATATATTAATACAACCAGTATTTAAATGGTTTGTAATTCATGTCAACATATGTTAAAATAAGTTTTAATAAATAATAAACAATAAAATAAATGCTTTCTTAGGCTTTAAATAATTATAAATAAGGTATTTTAAGTACAAAATAAACAGCTTTTAATTGGTTTTATAACATAGGTATTTTAATGTCTTGTAATTTATGTTAAAATAAGTTTTAATAAGTAATAAATAATAAAATAAATTCTTTCTTAGGCATTGAATAAATATAAATTATGTATTTTATGTATAAAATAATTAGTCTTCAGATTGTTATGATAAGTCTTCAAATAACTTGGATTAGTATTTTTAATGCTTTATTATTATTGACAAACATCTACCTACTTACAATGAAATGTTATAAGGAGACAAGTCTATCTTAAAATTAAATAGAGAAGCTGTTCTGCTAGTGCCTTTCCTCACTATCGGATTTGGTAACTTCAGGATAATGTCAGAAATATTAACAGAAGCCTCGTCTTTAATATCTGGAAATACAAAAGTTCCAGTAGGCTTGCGTTTCAAAAAACAGACGTGAAAATCGTTTGCTCGGGCATCTTCGTATCGTAATAAAATTTTCCCAACAAAATGCTTGAAAGGTCGCTTCTTTTCTAAGCTCTTCGTTATAACATAATCCTTCCTGAAGATCACTGGGCACAGGTGGGGCAGTATTAACAGTGTCATCATCAGATAACTTGTAACGTTTGTCTATATACCTCCTCCTAAGATCTCGTAGTAGTGGTAGTAAATCAAAGTTCGTAGTTCGACTGAGTGTACCGCTGAACAGGCTCACCACTACGGGCGCCACCTGTAACGAAAAGCTACCAACTCGGGTGCAGAATACACCTCGCCTCACTTCTGCGAGATCCCTTGTGTGTTCCTCCGATGTACGGGTATGTGCCAGGATATCCGGACAGTCGCATACCTCGAGGCTGCCCGCTAGGATCGGCTGGTCCCCCGCTTACAGGCGCTTAGGGAACAGCTGACCTCCTGGGAACACTACGAAGGGTGTCCGACCACTGGCTGCTAGGCACGACAACAACTCCCACGCTAGCTCAACGGCGGGTGTGGATTCTTGCTGCCAGCTCGGACTGGTGTCACATTATTAACGTGCCCTTGAATATATGTCTGTCTTTGCGGAAGGTTGACAGGTGTCAGTGTCATCCTTCCCTCCTCTTCCCAGCGTACGGTTGGTCTGTCGCTGCTAACCCCCATACAGGAGTTTGACCGCGGTGTGATCGACCGCCTTCTCCATCCGGACCTATGAAGAGTACACCCCCGGTACAAGCAGTACAATCCTGCAGCAACTCCCTGCTCCAGCTGAGCTGGATGAGACGACGACGGTAACCTCGAAGGGTTGGGGAGAAGAAAGATGAAGGGGTTTCTCCCCTGTGCTGGCCCACCCCGCCACGCATGTGCGCGGACGCCATGGCCGTCGCGCCGCACTATTGACGACGGCCCCTACTCCGAAAAGGGAGTACAGTTCCCTTTAATTATGGAAAACCATTACCCCCGTTGTTCGCCTCACTCACTCCTCCTTGCTCCGTTTTCGACCCTTACCCCGAAAAATATTTATACGACCATGCTGAAAATATTTAGTAAAAATTCCCAAAAGAATATTCGATTAACATTTCCGAAGCCCGTTCCATCGGGTGAATTTTATTGAAAATAGCTAATGTCTACTATAAAGTAATCTTAGTCCTATTCTTACATGCTATGCCTCCATCGGCCTTTACTCTTAAATATAAATGCCGTTGTAGGCTTGGCTACAGAGCCTTATCTTACTTAATAATGGATGCGTAAGCATCGGGGCATACCGTCCTGGGTATACAGGCATATCTACAAATACATATATGCATGTATGCGCCAGCCGACTGGTGATTCAAAAACAAAAGAATCTCCAGGGCGAATTTGTCCTACAATCTAACTTAACTAGTACGTACAGTACCAAAATCCGAAGATAAAAACAATAAAACTTGACTAACACTGCTACGAACGTGACACGTTGACCTCGAACTGAAGGTTCAGGATCGATATTTATCCTACATTAGGATACACAAAGACGAATAACATGATTTTACTTTAACTTGTTTTATTTTTATGTTTCCAGCGATTAGGGTATTTTTTTTTTCCCGTTAATTTACGACCCTTCCTTAGTTTGACCCGTTGAGACACGGCTTGGGTCTGCAGAATTTATACGCCGGCATCAGCTTTAGGAGCTAAGATGCTTGCTCGAACTCATCCGAAAGTAATCGGGAATGTTTTTCTTGAGGGTAATCCTTAATTTAAACTAACAGAGGACTAACAGGGCAGGTACGAAGATAATGGACCGAATATGAACCGTGGTCCCAAAATGAAAGTGAAATGGTAGGCAATATAATGTAGGCAAATATAGTAATATAATCAAAGATGAAAAATGAGATCAATGAACTTACGTGGTTAATCCTCCTTCGATGTGCGCACAGCGATGAGACGAACCTATTCCTGTTAAATGCAGTTGGATAATCAAAATGTATATAAATCTACCAGATTGCCGACATGTAATTCCCACAAATATAATTCGAATATATATTTCGAACCTACTTCGTGAAGAAGCGTATCCGCGTGAAATCAATTATCACAGGTGAGAGATAGGACGGGCATCCGCAAAGGATATAAAGAGCGACGCGTCCCGGTGTCGTCACACAAAATGAAAAGAATATTCCCTCGAAAGGGCATTTAGGAATGCATAATTGCACTGGGGAAGCTCTCACCCCCGCGAGACTAAATGAAATTGAGCCGTAAAAGGCGAAGTGGAATCGTTAACCCGAATATATAAATGAATTCAGGCCTGGACGGCGAATAAGAAAAATGTATTTAAATCGACAATTACTTTATGGAAAAAAAAAGGAAATAATGCACTCGCGATGCTGAGCGGCAGCGATTAATCTACCACATACTTAGGCTACACGTGCGCGGCGTGAAATAAGATTAGGAAAAATAATTAGGCCTGCACACTAAAATTGATGCGAAATCGCATTTGAAACACTACGAATACATCACTAAATAAATATAAATATAAGGTGCTGCCTCGCTGCTTGATGATGTGGATGCTGTGTGGTGCGGTGGTGTGCTACAGATGGGGCCGCTTGTGGCCTGGTGGTGGTGTGATCTCTTGGGATCAAATGACGATGCGGTCGCTGGTGACCGATAGCTGCGTTGAGGTGACTAAGACCCTTTTCCTGCTGCTGAGGCCGCTGGTGGCCGATAAATGGAAAGATCTCTCTGGTTCGGAGGTGGTTGCGGTCGCAGGTGACCGACTTAATGCTGCGGCAGCACGTGGCCGGAATGCGTGGCTCCCGTCTGCCAATCCTGGATTTCCTATCTGGAATTATGCTGGATGTATTTTCCCAGCAATGCTGGGACCTGCTTTCACGACCTGATGTCCTATTGAAAGGCCCACTCGTGGGGTGTCGTGTATACTCCTCGTTGTACTGGATGTTGTGCCTCGGCGCTGGGGAAAAATCGTCCCACGCGCTGGGTTTCTGATGTGGTGTAATCTGCTGTGGTGTAGTGCTGGAGTGGAATCCTCCGTCCGATCGGTCGGCTGTTGTTGGGCCGCCGTGGGAGTGGATGCCCCGGGTATTGCGTCGGGGATCCTTGCTCCTCGTGCCAATTTGGCCTTCGAATTCGCTTAGCGCGAATAATTCGGCGTTCCGAATCCCAATTGAGGGAATCTCGCCTCGTTTCCACGATTATATCACAATTAAATTCTTAGGATGCTGAGGATTTCCTCAGATTACTTTTTTTTTTTTTTTTTTTTTTTACAGAAATTAAATTAATTGAAGTAACTTGTATGGTGGCGTTCGAGAAAACACGTTCGGGATGGCTGCTGGTGAAAAGTGAAATCAAGTCTGAGTGCATTTCCTGACACTTGTAGGCATATTTGGGAATGAGTGCGTCCCAGGCCTCTTAGGTGGTTTTTTCGGTGGTTTGCATGTGTACCTCGGTTTTTCTTGCTGACGATGTTGCTGTCAGCGGGAATCTGCTGTGAACGTATTCCATTGGGAATCGTTTTCCTGTGGAAAAGGTGACATGGTTTGTTACAAACTTCATATTAATTTCTTTGGAATCGAATGATTCTTGTAACTGAACTTCACCAGAACAGTTTGAAGAGTCTGATTCCATAGTTATATTCTTATGAGAAGTTTTTTTTTGACTTTTTGATGAGTTTTGGATCTACTAGCCCCAGCAATTTCTGAGCATTTCTTAGATCTGTTGCACGTTTTCGTTGCTCTTTTTTTATATTTGCCTGATGTTTAGAGATCTGTAGTTCATCTAATCTGGTCTTTTCCGGAGTATCTGTGTAAATTCTTGATTTACCTTTTTCTTTTCCTTTTTAAGTGTCGTTTTTTTTTTTGTAATTTTTGGGTAGGGCCTTACAGCTTCAGGGGTTATGCATACTTTTGTTGTTGAAACTTCAGAAGTTACCTGAAAAGCTCTTCATGTGGAAGGCATATTGTAAAACTCAGCGTCATTTGTAGCATTTGACAGCCCGGTAATAGGAGGAGGTGTTACATATTGCTCACTGATTATCATTTCTTCAGGCTCGGCGGGATTAACAGCACTTGAATTCTCTTCAGGTTCGACAACACGATTGGCAGAACATAAATTTTCCTCAGATACATCTTGTGGTGTTTGGCTTCTATAAATCTCACAAGGAGTAAAATCTTCACTTGAGAATGCCAGTTTGTTAAATGGCGCAATTCCGGGCTTAGCAAATGCGCTCGTTATATTTTTTGCAGTGAAGGAATCAAGAAAAGCCAACTTAGAAAGACTTGGAATATCATAAATTGTTAATGCTTTTCCAGTTAATGCGTGCCAGTCATTAAATGCTACCTTAAGCTTTGCCTTAAACGGGCCGAAGACACCAACATCAAGAGGTTGTAGTTTATGGGACGTGTGTGGAGGAAACGATAGGTAAACTATTCCATTGTCACGGGAATAATTGATTGCATCGACAGAAATATGGGACTCATGATTATCGCAAATAAAAAGAATTGGCATTTCTTTTGTACTGTTTGTATGTTTTTGAATATGTTTAAGTACTTCCAAAAATAGTTCAGTATTTATCCATCCAGATCTAGATGACAGACCCAAAGATCCCTCTGAAGCACCATTCAGAAAATGACTTTTGTAATGAACTCTGGGAAATACGTAAACTGGTGGAATGGTATTACCACAAGCAGTTATAATACCCCCAAAAGTCACTAATTCCCCTCTCTCCGCTGAAACAATTTGACCAACTTGTCGCTGTGATTTGTCGGCCAATACTTTTGGAGTATTTAAGACCGTAGTAATTCCGGTTTCATCGAAATTAATTATTCGATTAGGTGAGAAATTAAATCTTAAAAGAACATCTTCTAGATTTTTGTGAAATATGTCCACAGCACCCTTATTGAAAGAAAATGATCGAGCAATACTTGTGCTCTCAGGTTTTCTTAAACTCATGTTAGGGTTTCTTTTACGGTAACAATAAATCCAATCACAACCGGCACTTTTATTATCATCCTAGGATGTTGGGTATTTGGCATTTAGTTTTTTTGCGTATTGGTATGCAAGCTGTCGTACTTGAGTTAATGTTAAACCATGATGCATTTTGCTGAATTTTATTATGTATCCGTTTAAATGCTTCTCTTGTTCCGTGTTGAATACTTGCTTAACGGTATACTTAGATAAAAAACTTACGTCTTCTTCATCTGTCTTCTTATTTTTTTTAATTCTGTGCTGAAGAGTAGCAGGCTTCAAATTATATTTATCTGCTGCTTTTCTAATTGATAATCTGCCTTCCAGCACATCGGATATTGCAGCAGCCACAGCAACTTCATTGATGTTTTTTTTTTCCGTTTTTTGTTTGTATGTTCGCACCATTGTCCTTGTAAGAAATACAAATATTACATTTTACTAGCTTACATATCACACAGAAAAAATTTGTGGGGCACATTGATACGTATCAAACTACCCCGAGGTTGGGTGTATCAATGTGCCCCAACTGTCCTCACACAATATAAATATTAATTGCAATTAAACCAACGTTTAAAAACAACTTTTTAGGTAAATATCACATTATTATTGATATATTCTCACAATCTAACTTAATATGAAAGTGATAACACAAAATATTCTTTACAAAAACTCACTCGAAAGAAACTAAAAAAAATTACTTACGGACTTCGAAAACAGGTTTGTTCTTGTTGGGTGAAATACGATGACTGAACAGAGATGTAAGACAGACATGTGTATGCGTTGATAGACATGTTGCGTTGTGCGCGTGGTTGAGCGGCCTGCTGCGATCAATTTTCAAATAATATCGACTGTATCTATGTGCCCCATGTATCAATGTGCCCCATCTCCCCCTACAAATTTGAAGTTTTGGCTCGAGTGTAATGAGACTCAACTTTTGGGAACGAATTGATATGAGCCTTGACATCTACGACCTTTTTTTCTGGTATCCTTTTATTTGATTTCAAACCACTTTCACTTTTTTTTAGCAATACCAGTAACATTATTTTTAAATTTGAGAGCATTGTACACTGGTTTTTGAGATATTCAAAAGGTTCCAAGCCAAAACGGTTTACAAACCTGCAGCCTATTATTTTCACATAAATCCATAAAATAGCCAAATGAAAAATGTCGACGTGACTGCAGCGATTTACTTTTTTTTCGAATAGTTTCAGTTCTTGTTGTGGATTTAAGAATAAAATTAGTTTTACCTTAGTGATCCAAAGAGTAGAAACCCCTAAACATTTCCTCGCGTTCTTCTTTGGATACAAGGTTTTGACAATGAAATCTAAACTTTGACAAACAGTCTTTTGTGTTTTTAATTTGTTTTTGTAACGGTTTTTCCCCTACCACTCACATAAGTCTCTCCTCCTTCACGATTTGTTTTCCGAATATTTCTTTTCCAATTTTTATGGTTTCTCGATTTTTTTTTAGTATTTCCGATGCTATTAATTTCAGACTCTACCAACAGGGCATTGCTCAAATCTAAGGTAGTTGCCGAGTCTTGACCCACATTTTTGTCGGCTGTGAAGTCTTATTATTACCGAAGGGCCCAACTCGATGACATCACCAACGCATAAAGTAGTAATAATTTCTTCAAAATTCATTTTAGGTGGGAGTTTTTCTGTTAAAAGAAAACTAATATTGTACCTAATAAACTAAAAAAGTAGGAGATTAACTTACCAAAATTTAAATATAACTCGTTAAAAAACACTTATTTAATCTTCAAATTGAATCTAGTAAATTAAGCACTTCTTTCTTAAAAACACGTGTTAAAACCTCTCCACTTGAAATCAAACTACGTATTTTGTCATTTTGATTGCCAACAATTCAAATTTACATAAAATAAATCTCAAAACCTACTCGATTCTACTTAAAAATAATAAATAATTCTGAGCATTAAGGTTCTAACTGCACTTAAAAATGCACCAAAGTTCTATATTCATTTTTTTGTTTTTTGAATTTGGTAAACAGCTTCTAAGTGGCAGTTAGAAGCTTTATGACTAAATCTTAAATGGAAATATTGCAGAAAGAACTCCGTAGCCCTGGATATCTCAAATGCGGAGATAGGGCAAAATAAAGAAAATAAAACCAAACAAATTTACACAGATTTGGTTATAATTATTTTTTTTTCAAAATTGTCACTTATTGTTGTTGTTCTAAGGTCGCGTACTGTCAACGCCTTCGCCGAAGGAGATTCACGATACGAGGAATAGAGCGGCGTATTGTCTAAATACTTGGCTTCATTTTAAAGAAAATGTTGTATGGGAGCTAAAATTTGCCCTTGAAGATTAAGTTTGATTATATGGAATGTTCATAATTTGAAAACTCTACACTTCCAATTGAATAAATTATCTAGTGGAATACTTTTTATGATTTATTTATATAAATTTAAATATATGATTACAAAATAGTAACAGGCCCCTATTGCGAGTGGCGATTACTGATAGATGAACGACATTTATCTATTGTCAATCGTCGATTGTAGATTTTGGTATTGTGAATGGTAATTGTGATTGACATTTGTCGATTGGCAATCGCTTGTTGTCGTTTAAATTTTTCTGATCGACTGTCTGTGAAAAAAAAAAAACAAAAATATTGTTTGCAAACATGTAAGTTGGTTAAATACAATTATAGTGAGTTAAAATTATCCTTCCCGCAGGATACAAAAAAACCGAACGCCAACTACTAGTTGGCCCAACTTGTTCGTATGTTAAAGTGAAACAATCGTTACCACGTTATAATAATATGTTTAATCCAAAGTTCTTTTGTTACTCCACTCTGTTACAATACCAAATTAAAACTAAACTTATTCTCTAATAGTATGCAGCAGGTAGCCGCATATCTGATGACCAATCCGCTGAGTCGCCCAAATCCATGCAGCGCGTGTATCCGGTGTTCAGTTGTTGCACTCGATCGTTTTGTTATGCTAACCTGCATACCGTGGGAAAGTGCTGATGCAACTGAAACTGCTCGTCTGGGTTCAGGTATGCGCGTGTCGGATCGTGTTAACTCCTCCCTCCTTGAAAATCTACGTCCCGTAGATCCAATAACTATGGCTGGTCAACGACCGGGTGTTGGTTGCCAACCGGAAGCGGTCCTTGTAGGTGAAAGTCTAGTCTTGGAATCTTTGACCCAGCATTGAAACTTCGTAATGCCCACCAGGCGAGGATTAGAATCAGGACGAATAAACTCGAGTCTGTAATTAAAGAAATGTTCGTTTTATGGGTTAAATTACCTAGCCGTTCGATATTTTTGACGCTCAGGCTATGCACATATCCCAGATCAATCGTATGTCCTTTGGTGGTGATATTTGACATCGCCGTAGGGAGAGCTTGAAGGTGGCTCAATATAAAGCTTGTAAACGTCCTGTCTTTGAGCTGGATTGTTTCGTTACTCAACTGGATGATGTAGGTACCTGATAAAGACCTTGAAATATTATTAGAGACTAAGGTGCCATTAAAGTTCGTCAGGTAGATCGTGTCATCTTTAACGAGTTCGATGACCTCGTTGTTGTTTGAATGAAAGGTACATCCTGCCTCTCCACCTTTTAGGAGCCTAGATACGCAATCGTCTTCTGGGATTCTTCTTAGTGCCTCTTCTCTGCACACCGTCGAGTTACCTATGGATAAGCACTTGCCAACTAAGCCGTACGTTTCCTTATGGTTAATAAGCATCCTGTCAAATTCCAAGTTGACTTGTTTCCCCTCAATAATCGATGACCTAGTCAGCAACATATAGTAGTCTTCGTTTCTCACCTTGGGAATTGAGAGAACGTATAACAGGATTGAATTATTGGTGTAGATCGATGGTGTTCCGTGCTCTATGGCTTCGACTTCGTTCTCGTAAGGTAGAGTTTCGAGTTCGCTAATTATTCTACTTATTTCTTCTCCATCTAGAATGTTCGTATTGACCATTCCATTTTTTGCCATTTGGCAAGCTCGTACAATTTCGTTTATTTCTTCCTTCAGGATCAAAACCTCGTTTAATAAGCCCTGTTCGTAATGTCCTTCGATTTTGTCTCTAATTCCCATGTTGACCCGATCAATCACCTGGTTAATTTTCTGGGTGAAGTTATCCATGCTTCTGAATAGTTCATCGTTAATTTTATATTGGTGGTTGTTTCTCTCTATTATATTTTCCTGACTTCGAAGAATGTTGTTCCAGTCAGTTGCATCTGTAATTAGGTTGAGCACGTTCTCGAATTTTTCCAGATCAATGACCTGAACGAGCTTGAAATACCCGTCGATTATCCACGCCTTTCCATCCTTTATGGAAACTATCGGTGACTTGTAGTCGTAGATTTGAAAACTCTGGACGGTCATCATCAGCAAACAAATCTTAATAATTCTATGGATACAAAGGTTAATTTATTACTATAATTTAAAGATATCGAACAGTATGCAATGTTTTCCCATCATACGTGTGTATGAATACAATTTAATTTGTCTTAAGCCTATTTTATAAGAATGAATAGATGGTATCTAATGTCTACGTTTATGTTTTTTTCTCATCATACATGTGTAGGGTATATCCTCATACTTTGTGTATGGTATTGGTTTTTTTTTCCTTTTTAATCTTTACTGGGGTGGAAGTTACAATGATAAAATTAAAAATGTATGTTAAGACTCTTCCCTTCCCCCCTTTTTTTTTTTTTGATTTTTATTTCACATTTTTTATGTGACTTTTGTGGACTTTCCGTCCGGTGGAAGTGACAACGGACACTTTGTTGTTCCTTGCCACAATTTCCTTGCGATATAAAGGTTTATTTTTACCACTTAAATCACTAATTTATTTCTAGCAGTTATTACTATTTTTTCGTTTAGGTTATTCTTTTTTCCAGACTCACATTTGGGAAATCATTCTTGTTTGTTTTAAATATTAATTTTTCTTTTCCCGTCACAGATATTATGTATTTTTCTCGTCGCGGCCTAAAAAGAAGAATAATTGAATTAATCTAAGGAACCGACTTCGGAAGGATCGTGTTATTCCCGTTTAGTCGCAAACGTTTATGATTGCAAGCGACCTACTAATGGCACGATTAACTTCACAATCCCATCCTTTTATCGTCTAGTGATCTTCGTCATGTTGCCATGGGTATGACAAATGTTAAAGTATTTCAGATTACAGTAGTTACTGTGTTCCCATGGGTACAGCAATTTGCACTCGATAGAGCGTAGTAATCTATAGTCCTGTATGAAAGGACACTACTATCACACAAATTAAGGATGAGAATTTAGAATTAATGGTCACGATTGGTGATTTGTATTCGAAAATGTGCAGGGCCTGCACGGGAACCAAGAAGGCTAGACTGCAATATAATTTTTATTAATTTCTTATTTTAACTAGAGGTTTTTACCTTTGAATAGGTTTTTTATTCGTTTCCCTTTCCCTTCTTCTTTTTTATTTGTTTTTTTTTTTTTTTTTTTACTTTTGTTAATACTTTTAAGATGAGTTTTGTGATTTCTCTTGCCACTAGTTGTCATTATAGTAACACGATTGTCCTTTGCGACAATTTCTTTTCGGTATAGTGGTTTATTTTTTCCCTTAGTACCTTTCACGGCCGCATACACTACCTCACCCTCGCAGTACTTCCTAGGCGTATTCCTTCTCCTATTTAACCTAACATTCCTAGATTCGATATTTCTTCTGATGATCCCCCTCAGGTCTTTGTTGATTTTGGACCGAATGTTTAAAAGATTTTGGTAGTTCACCCTCTGGGATCTGTTGAAGAAGACGTCGGTAGGTTTTCGTTTAGTCACAGAACGTATGGAGTTATTGTAGCGATCTACAGCTATGTCGATAAGCTCTTTAACCTTAAGGTCCGGGTTTTCAACCCTGAGACACCTGTAGATCTCTAATATTGTGGAATGGACACTTCCTATTTGCCCATTCACCTCGCTTCGGTAGGAGGGGGTCAGATAGAGCTTGACACCTAGGGTTTTAATAAAGTTCAACACTATCGGGCTAAGGAACCCTCTTTCATTATCCGTGACCAGGATTTGGGGCACCGTGAAGTAGTGTAAGATTTTGATCAACTTTGATCTAATGTAGATAGATGATTTTTCCTTAATATGAAAGAACTTTGAAAATTTGGAGAATTTGTCGATAACAGTCAGGAATTTCTTATTTTGAATTTCCATGATATCCATTTGGAGAATCTCACATGGATATTTGGGGAAGGGTGTCGATTGGAGTTCAGGGGTCAGGGGGTGTCGGTCGTATTTGTTTAAGAAGTTTCGGTACTGGTGTCGGATAAATGGTTTACTTCTGCCTATAGTCGTGAAAGAGCATCAGCCACAAAGTTTGATTTACCGGGAGTGTAAATCAACTCGTAGTTGTACTCTTCAATTCTTGCTTTCCAACGCTTAAGCTTAGCGTTGTGGTTCCTATTGCTCAAGGCAAATGTTAAAGGCCGGTGAAGATTTTGATTTTTCTGGCTCCATACAGATAATTTCGCAAATTATCGAGAGCCCAGACTATGGCGAGCATCTCCTCTTCATTAACCGCGTAATTCTTTGTTCTTACCAGGAACGGCCTACATATAATTTGTTTGATTTCAACATAAACGATCCGTAAACGGTTTTACGAAGCCCGAAAGCGCAAAAACGAAAACGTCACAGACTGGTATGAACGAGTCTGTCAATTGGCTATTAACTGTAGGTTTGATGCGCGAAATGAACAAAATGTGTTGGATAAATTTGTGACTTCGTTTGATGGAGTGGTTTTTAGTCGATTCTGCGAAGAAAGTACGGATTTAACATTGTCCAGAGCATTGGAAATCGCTCAACATTATGAGTCAATAGAGACAGCACCCCGAACAAAGGCCTCACCAGTGAGAAAAAGGAAAACGCCAGATAGCAAAAAACCTCCAGTTAGAATCCGAAAAAATGCAGATTCCAAAAAACCGCCCGTTAAGAAGGCAAAAACCATTGTTACCAAAAAACAGCCTACACCCAGTAATCGAAAGCTTAAAGTTAATACATCCGTGACCCATGTGTCTATAAATTTATAAAAAAATAATTCTTTTTTCCTCGTGTAGGTTTCTACACAATAATTGTGCTTCATTTTTAATAACAATAAAATAAATCAAGCCTGGAAGAATGAAGAATGTAAATTTTAGTTCACAACCCAGATCACGAAAGAACTTCCCACTTGTTTTACCGTTGATGCGAATCTTCCCGCCGGGACTATTCACAAAAAATGCATGCTGGACAGGGTCAGGACACGGAACTAGATTTGGCCTAATAAAATTCTTGTTAGCTCCGGTGTCCACTAAAAAATTCAAAATGACCCCATCCCGCGTAACATACTCTAAGTATGGTACGCTGGAAACGAGGCACCTTGCATACAATTTTCCGGCGATGGTTCCTCGTAGGGTACGGTAGCGGCTTCCACTTCTTCCTGCGTGACCGAATTCCTAAGCTCGTCCATTCTTAAAGCTATTGAGAGTGTGGGTAAGGGTGTGTTTGCGAGTGCGAGTAAATAAGGGTTTTCTTTTCCTAAATATAATAAATAGACCAACACCTAGTGGCAGAGTTTAAATTGTAGTTGATACAGAATTTAAGGAATTTCCTAATTCGTTTAGATTTGTTAAATATGGATTTGCGTATATTTTCTCAAATCCCTTTATTTCTTTAAAGTGTGGATTTTTCCCTCTTTAGATAAATTTGAATGTTTCTTATTTTAGATGCCTGCTAAGCGCTCTCTGTTTTAAGATTTTGGGGTAGTCATTGTCCTCACGGAAGGCTTGTATGCGTCCGTTTTAGTCGTTAATGCATGTTCCTGCAGCGACCTACTAGGGTACAAGGGACTTCACACGGATAATTAAATTTAATTTTCAGCGAACCGGCCCCTTTTTTCAAGAGATTTCGCCCCTAGGCATAAATGTTATAAATATAAATTTCAAGTTAAGTAGGTAAGATACTCGTAAGTACATGAGTAACTGCACAAGCAGTGTATAATTTTTAAATTATCATTTATCGTTTCTTAGACTAAAGCTTACTAAAATCCTGTAGCTGTCAGTGACTTCTTCATCCTTGTATGTCTCCAATTTGCTCCTTCTTTGTATTCTGCCATTAGGTATTTCTTCCTTCACTGTAGGCAGTTGCAATTCACCTCGGGAAATTTATTGCGTTGTCGCTTGATCTTTACGCAGAGTTCAACTTGTCGTTTCTTAATGCTTCTTGCGCTTTTACTTCGCACATATTTTCACTTATTGTTTCTTGATGTTCATAGCATTTTGCTTTGCACAGATTTACACTTATTGTACTTTTATTTCACTTTAGTTTTTAATGCTTAATTGCATTTCTATAGGACACTGACTCTGTCTTATTATCCCTTCTAAGTCATGTCCCTGCTCGGGCGCCAGTTAAAATTATCCTTCCCGCAGGATACAAAAAAACCGAACGCCAACTACTAGTTGGCCCAACTTGTTCGTATGTTAAAGTGAAACAATCGTTACCACGTTATAATAATATGTTTAATCCAAAGTTCTTTTGTTACTCCACTCTGTTACAATACCAAATTAAAACTAAGCAGCAGGTAGCCGCATATCTGATGACCAATCCGCTGAGTCGCCCAAATCCATGCAGCGCGTGTATCCGGTGTTCAGTTGTTGCACTCGATCGTTTTGTTATGCTAACCTGCATACCGTGGGAAAGTGCTGATGCAACTGAAACTGCTCGTCTGGGTTCAGGTATGCGCGTGTCGGATCGTGTTAACTTAGTGCATATTCTTCTTCATAACACGAATACCTAGACAGTCGGTCAGAAAAATTTAAACGACAACAAGCGATTGCCAATCGACAAATGTCAATCACAATTACCATTCACAATACCAAAATCTACAATCGACGATTGACAATAGATAAATGTCGTTCATCTATCAGTAATCGCCACTCGCAATAGGGGCCACAAATTTGAAAAATGTATGCGTACTCTGCGGTGATGTTTCAAGACCAGGTTAGGTTAGGTTAGGTTGACGTGGCTGTCAGCTAAGGCCGACACACTTAGACCAAGATTAGGTCCATTGTGGTACCACACAGATCTGGGGATTCCCTCACTGCTCGTTGAACCAATGGGAGCTTCTTATGAAGCGCGAAAGACTTCTGACGCCAGTGTTGGCTAAGTCGTTTGTGTCGTTAAACAAGAAGTCCCCTAGATGGAGATTTCTTTTGTGGGAGAGTGCAGGGCATGTGCAGAGAAGGTGAAGTACAGTCTCCTCCTCCTCCTCGTCCATGCAGCTTCTGCAGAAGTCGTTTGAGTGCACGCCAAGTCTGGAGGCGTGCCTGCCTATTAAGCAGTGTCCTGTGATAACGCCTATGGTCGAGCTAATATGCAGTCGGTTTAATGAGATTAGACTCTTAGAGCGTCGCAGATCCAGCTTTGGCCAGATTCGCTTAGTCGCTAGACAAGTATTGCTACATGTCCACCTAAGGTTTGTTCTCTCGATTGCTGATAGCTTGAGCAAGAGTTTGCATGTAGCGATTGGTATTCCTAAAGAACCTTTATCAGGTAAAAGAGGTAAAGTGGTTCCTTTTTTGGCGAGATCGTCTGCCTTACAGTTACCTGGAATGTCTCTATGTCCTGGCACCCAACAGAGGTGAATGTTGAACTGCTCTGCCATCTCCGAGAGAGATGAGCGGCAATCTTGGGCTACGATGGAATTTGAAGAGACTGACTCCAGGGACTTAATCGCTGCCTGACTATCCGAGAAGATACGGATATCCTTTGAGGATATCACATTCCTCTTTAGCCACGACAGGGCTTCTTTTATCGCTAAAATTTCCGCCTGGAACACGCTACAGTAATCTGGAAGACGGAAAGAGAGGCTAAGATTTAGCTTTTTTGAGAAAACGCCCCCACCTACCCCATCGCTGGTTTTAGATCCGTCGGTGTAGAAGTGGATCGATTTATCTTCTGCAAATGCATCATCATCCCAGAATGATCTGGAAGGAATGGTGATTTGGAAGTTTTTTCCGAACTGCAGATGGGGTATGGTGTAGTCTATGTTTCTGGGTAGAGACTTAAAGGAGTCCAAAATGATGGAGTGGCCAATCTTCTTGTTGGTCCACTGTGAGGTAGCTTTTAAGCGGACAGCGGAACAAGCCGCTGTTTGCATGCTGAAAATGTCAAGGGGTATCAGGTGCAACAGAATGTCCAGTGCAGCGGAGGGGGTAGTACGGAGTGCTCCGCTAATGCACAGACGCGCTGATCGCTGGACTTTGCCCAGTTTGTCGCGGTTTATAGCTTTATCCAGGGCAGTCCACCAGACGACCACCCCGTAAGTAAGAATTGGTCTAACCACCGCTGTATATAGCCAATGCGTAATACGGGGTTGTATACCCCACTTATTGCCAATGGCTTTTTTGCAAGAGAAAAGTGCTACTGTAGCTTTCTTGACTCTTTCTAGTATATTGGGTTTCCAACTTAACTTCCTATCGAAGATTAGACCCAAAAATTTTGCTTCCTCAGAGAAGGTTAAGCTTGTACCGCTAATAGAGGGAGGGTCAATATGTGGGATTTTATATTTCCTGGAAAAGAGGACTAACTCGGTTTTGTGGGGGTTAACGCACAGTCCACACCGATTAGCCCATCTCGTTAGCTTGTTAAGAGCGTTTTGCAGGAGTTCCCTAATGGTATTGAGGTGTTTTCCTGAGACGGCTATAGCAACGTCATCCGCATAGGCAATCACCCTGCAGCCCTCCCCTTCCAGGTTTATCAGTAGTTTATTCACCACCAAATTCCAGAGAAGGGGAGAAAGAACACCGCCTTGTGGCGTGCCTCTACTGACAGACCTCCTAGCAGATGCAACGGCCAGTTTTGAATTAATAATCCGACTTTCAAGCAGTAGATTAATTGTTAAGGGTTGTGGAATAAAAAGAAAACAATATTAATTTAAACGATTTATTAATTAATTATAATAAACGAGGAAAAAACTCAACCGCATGATTGCAACAAGAAAAAGGAATACAAAGAGATAGATAGGTTGAATGTATATATCTATAGGTACTGTCCAAAGAACATTACGTTGACTGTAGATGGGATGACGATAAGATGCTATCTCCAACACTCCTCCTCAAATTAGCGTCATTAGGCATCGATATTTCGCCGAAGTCCAAGTCTTGACCGAAGCTTCACAAATTGGGCTTTGGGTAAAGGTTTCGTGAAAATGTCAGCTACTTGTTCCTTTGAGCTCACATACTGAACTGTTATCTGTCGTTTCTCGTACAGATCGCGAACGAAATTATATTTAACGTCAACGTGTTTCAGCCGTTTGTGTTGCCATCTTGAAAGCAGATGAATGCACGACTGGTTATCTTCGAACATTTTCGGTGGAGTCTCGCTGGTTACTCCAAATTCAGCTAAAAGATTTTTTAACCACAAGAGATCAGCTGCTGCCGTGGCCAAAGCGATGTATTCAGCTTCTGTCGATGATAAAGCAACTGCTGTTTGCCTCTTAGTTGTCCATGTTACTGTGTTGCCAAACACGTTCATAAAAAAACCAGAAGTTGACTTTCTGTCTAGTCCACTTCCAAAGTCTGCATCCACATAACACGACAGATATTGGCTATTTCCTTTCTTATAGCATAGGCTGAAGTCCATAGTTCCTTTAATGTAGCGCAATACTCGTTTCAATCCTTTCCAGCGTGCTTCTGTTTGTTCATGTTGGTATCTGCTAAAATAATTTACAGCAAAATTCAAGTCCGGTCTTGTGGTAAGCATAGCGTACATCAAGCATCCAACTAGTTCTCTATAAGGTTTTGTATCATCCAGATGTGTCTTTTCATTTTCAGGAATTGGTGTCGTATCCATTGGAGTGATGGCGGAGTTACAATCATCCATTTTAAAACGTTTTAGCATTCTCTCTAGATAAGACCTCTGACTCATGTGAAGTTCTCCATTTACTCTATTAATGCTGATACCGAGAAATGATTTCAGTTCACCCAAGTCCGTCATTTGAAATCTGTTACTCAGCGCGTTTTTGGTGTTATTGATTTTTGTGATGCTGTTTCCTGCAAGTAGTATATCATCAACATACAATAGAAGAAATATACAAACGTTTCCATATTTCCAGCTGTAGAGGCATTTGTCCACTTCAGATTGAGTGAACCCTAATACCTTTACATAGTTGTCGAATGTTTTGTTCCAGGCTCTTGGAGCTTGCTTTAATCCATAAAGTGCTCTATTAAGTTTACAGACGGAATTGCTCATACTATTAAAACCCTCTGGTACTTTCATATACAGCTCCTCCTCAATTTCGCCATGAAGAAATGCGTTCTTTACATCCATATGATGTGTAACAAGATTTTTTTCTACGGCAATTGAAAAAAGAGTCCTTAGAGTAGTAAGTCTTGCTACAGGGGCATACGTTTCCTCATGGTTGGTTGGTTGGTTTAAGTGGCTGTAATTCCCGTCATCTGACGAGGGAAAACACAAGTAGCGCAATGAGCGCCGTTTTGATACCACAACTAACGGAACCTAAAATTTAAAGGGCGAGATGGATATTATTAAGGGGGCTCAAAACCATCCTGTGGAGTTGAGGAATTTGATGATGTTGTTGAAGTGGATGGTATGAATGGCCGAGAGGTCATTGTAAAACGGATGACCTAGTGCGCTGCGTCTGGTTTTGGCTAAAGCCGGACACTCACAGAGAAGATGGAACACTGTTTCACTCTTTTCTGTGTCAGAGCAGCTGCGGCAGTGGGTGTTGTGAGGGATGCCAAGCTTGGCTGCGTGAGTGCCTAAAGGCCAATGGCCCGTACTGATTGCCGTTAGTCTGGCGACATCAACACGCGTTCTGGCTAAGAGGTTGTTTGTTCTGGCATCATCGTAGGTTGGCCAAATCTTTCTTGAAATGACACAGTCCGAACGATTCGTCCATCTAGTCTCGGCCCCTGAGATGAAGTGCAGGAGGATTTCTCTCTTTACATATCCCAGCGGAGGGAAGACTTCCTCCGCATGTGATACGCACAGAGCAGAGCCACGTCTGGCGAGTTCATCGGCTCTCTCATTTCCATCAATGTTCCTATGGCCGGGAACCCAGACGAGAGAGATATCTTGCCGATGACAAGCCTTATTCAGCGTATCCCTGCATTCCACCACAAGCTTGGACGTAGACTTAGTTGAACTAACAGCATTAATCGCGGCCTGACTGTCGACGAAGATGCCTATTTTTTTTCTGTGTGTCAATATGTTGAGAAGCAGTCTACACGCCTCCTTAATTGCAAATACTTCTGCTTGAAAGACGCTGGCTGCGTTGGGAAGGCGGAGGGTTTTAGAAATATCTAGCTCTGTAGAGAAAATGCCAGCTCCTACTCCACAGTTCATCTTGGAACCATCTCTGAAGATAGGTATGTCGAATTCATTTACGACCGCATTTTCTTTCCATTCTGATCTAGAGGGGAATCTCACAGAGAAGCTTTTATGGAAGTTGAGTTTGGGTGTAATGTAGTCTGTACCTATTAGACCTATGCCTTCGGGAAATGAAAGAAGGATGCTGGTATGGCCATATGGCCTTTCCGACCAACATTTAGATTCCTTCAATCTAACAGCACTACACGCTGCAATGTTTTTGATATACAGATCCACTGGCAGAAAGTTGAGAATCACATTGAGCGCCTCGGTCGGGCTTGATCGAAGGGCTCCAGTGATTCCAATTCCAGCTGTTCTTTGGATTCTGCTTAATTTAGTGACGTTGTAGGCTTTACTTAAAGCGGGCCACCATACCAGGGATCCGTAGGTGAGGATGGGACGTACCACCGCTGTGTACATCCAACGAACCATCTTTGGTTGAAGCCCCCACTTCTTGCCGAAAGTTTTGCTACAGGCGTAGAAAGCAACGCTTGCCTTCCGCACTCGGTGTTCGATGTTGGACTTCCAGTTGAGTTTGGGGTCAAGCGTGACTCCAAGGTATTTTGCGCTGGTGGATAAAGGAAGATTTTGGTTATTTAAGCGGGGAAGTGAGAAGGTTGGTATTTTGGTTTTGGTGGTGAAAAGCATCAGTTCAGTTTTGCTTGGGTTAACGCTTAGGCCACAACTTGTAGCCCACCCGCTAATCTTACCCAGTGCTCTTTCCATGATTTCACTTATCACGGTCGGAAACATTCCTGATACTAGAACAACCACGTCATCCGCATACGCAACGACTTTGATACCCTCCCTGTCGAGACTTAACAGGATTTTGTTGAGAACTATAATCCATAAGAGAGGTGAGATCACCCCACCTTGAGGTGTTCCTCTACTTACTGATTTGGTTAGAAGGGTATTGCCTAGTTTTGCTTGAATGATCCTCGTTTTGAGCATGGAAATGATCCAAGAAGTGACAAAGTCCTCCACGCCTAGTTCTAGGAGAGATTCCTGGATCGATTCAGTGTGGACGTTGTTAAACGCGCCCTCTATATCTAAGAAGGTGGCTAAGGTGTATTGGTGATGGAAGAGTGACCTTTCGACTGTACGCACTACTTCATGAAGAGCGGTCTCCGTCGACCTGCCCTTGAGGTATGCGTGCTGTGAGTTGCATAAGGGAGATCTTTCAAGGCCTGTTCTTATGTGAAGGTCAATTACGCGTTCTAGAGTTTTGAGTATGAAAGAGGTTAGGCTAATAGGACGGAAGTCCTTCGCGGATCCGTGACCTCTTTTACCAACTTTCGGTATGAAAACTACTCGGACATACTTCCACGACTGAGGTATGTGATTTAGTAGGATACTGCTTCTGTAAATTTCAACTAGTAGGGGCACAACTATCTCGTCATGTTTTTGAAGCATGATGGGGAGAATGCCATCCTGCCCTGGTGATTTATACGGAGCAAAGCTGTGAATGGCCCAGAGAATCTTTTCCTTGGTTATAATGCGCTCAATCTCCTCCTGTTGAGAGGGGAGCTCTCCCCTCATTTGGGGCGGAAGTGCGCAGTAGTCAGTGCAACCAGGAAAGTGTGTGTTAAGTAGAAGCTCCAAGGATTCGTCAGTGGATTCCGTCCAGGTTCCGTCCGTTCTCTTGATAAAAGATGGACTGGAGTGTCCTTTGGATAGAATCTTACTGAGTCTTGCAGATTCCTTAAGAGAATCGATGGATTGGCAGTATTCCGACCATGCTTGTGTCTTAGCTGATCTGATAGATTTTTTATAGAACTTTAGGCAATCCTTGTAGGGTTGCCAAAACTTATGCCTATAGCAGATGTTGAAAATGTCCCTAGTCAGCCTTCTGAGGATGGTTAGGTCGTCATTCCACCACGGCGGTAAGGTTTTTTTGCTATATTTAACGGGACATGATGCCTTAAAAGCTGTGTTCATAGCTTTGCCTAGTGCAAACGCAATTGAGTCCAGTTCTGCACCTGATTCAATTTTCAGGTGTGGTAGATTAGGGAGTTTAGAATTCAATATTTGACCGAATTTCTTCCAGTCAATTCTTTTTGGATTTCTGTACGGAGTAGGAGTATCTATCTTGATACTCAGATTGAAGAGTATCCACTCGTGGTCCGAGAAGGACTTTAGGTTGGAGACTCTCCAATTCTCAACCCTGAAGATGTCATTGTTTGTTTTGAGTGTAATGTCTAACACTTCTTCCCAGCCGTTATGAGTTTCCGTACTTGGAAATATAAAGGTAGGGGTGTTACCTATATTACATACACATAGATCTGTAGTTAAAAGAAAATCAAATAAAGACTCACCTCGTTCATTTATTTCTTTGCTGCCCCAAAGATTATGTCGAGCGTTAGCGTCACAGCCTATGAGCAGACTGCCTTGTCTCGCTTGTATCTCTGCTGTGAGTTGCTGCACTTCTTCTGGCGGGGATGGTTTATCGTGCGCCATATAAGCGGATGATATGAATGTGGTTTGGCCCTGGGTGAGTTCAAGCTTAACGACGGTTAGATCACCCGAGCTGAAGTTGGGACATAAGAAAGCGTTAATGTATTTTTTAGCTAAAATGCATGTTCTTGGCTTACCGACGTCTTTTTTGTAAAAAAGGTTGTAGTTGCTGTCTGAGAGGCCCAGTATGGTAGTCTTCCTGACCCAGGGCTCTTGAATGATGCCGATGTCAATGTCTTCCTCTCTGAGGAAGACTAGAAGATTCTCCGATGCACATTTCGAGTGCTGGAGATTCGACTGGATGACTTTCAACATGTTAAGATTGGGTGTTGGAAGCGATCGCCAGTTCCTCCACCACCATATTGGCAGCGGCGACATCGTCTATGTCATCCTCGGGTACTGTCGATCGGAAGATCTTGAGTTTGGCGAGCCGTATGCCAAAACTCAGCTTGTAATCAGCTGCTTCTAGTGCCCCTAGGCACTCCTCGTTGATTAGCAGCAGGTAGGATAAGCTGTTTTTCTTGGGTTCTTCTGCCTTTATGACAGCCCAATCGTCCATAGGAATGGTCGGATTTTGAAGCTTGAGGCACTTAAGCAGACTCTCAGAGTCTATCTTCATAACCGGTAGCCAAATACGGGCCCTAGGTCTCGTGGGGATATCCTTGGCAGGGATGAGCTTAAGCTTTAAGCCCTCCCAAGCTTCGGCGATCTTGTCGATGCATGAGCCAAGAAAATCTTTAGAGTACTGGTCCACGCATTTAATCACCCGATATCCTCGTACCATTTCCGCGCAGTCGAAACTGGGTAATTGGTTGTCAACTCCGGAGAGCACGTGTTCCACAACCATCCCTGATAGTTTGGCTTCGATGCTACACCAACGGTCCGACACTGTTTTGCCGTTTTTT
Source organism: Portevinia maculata (assembly GCA_949715645.1). NCBI lineage: Eukaryota > Metazoa > Arthropoda > Insecta > Diptera > Syrphidae > Portevinia > Portevinia maculata. The sequence goes on along the minus strand of OX454527.1, from coordinate 78,709,026 downwards.
GACAACTCGTCTATAATGGCGACCTGAAGATGGTCCCTCACCACCTCGGTGAAGGTTCTGGTAGCCTGTGAAGTGGATGGCCCCTGGAAGTTATTTAATCTAGGGGCGATCTTGGATCTTTTAGAGGTGTGAGAGGTCTCATCTTGGGACCTGTTTCTCTTCACACTCTCTTTCTTTTGTCGATTTTGCCTAGGGTTATTTTGGTAGTTGACGTACTCGTCCACCACCTTTTGGTACTTTATTTTGTCCTCTATATCCCTCTCTAGAGTCGCGCCAGTCTCTTCATTCTTCGCAATCTTTGCAAGAATGTAGACAGCCCTGTTGTAACGTGACTTCAAGAGAGAGCCAGAGGACTTCTTGGGTTTGGGTGCACTATGGCTGGTGCTCCCAGTTGTGGGTTTTTCAGTTATATTGAGTGGCTTTTGGATACTATGGCTGGTATCCTCGGCCATAACTGTAGAGTTGGAAGTGGTAGGTTGATCGCCTGAAGGAATACTATGGCTGGTGCTCCTTAGGCTTGAGGGGTCAACTACTGTCTCCTGGCTGGAGGCTAATAGCTCCTCCTCGGAAGAGGTCCCTAAGAGGGATTCTTCCTTTTTTGTTTTTTTTTTGTATTTTTTTTTATTATTTTTTTTATATTTTCTGTTTCTGTTTCTTTTATGTTTTGGTTTTTGTTCATTTTGTTAAGGGTCCCACGAGTACGTCCGGAAAAGAGAGTCCATCCCGGCAGAGCCGACTTACCGAGATAAGGCACTTAATACAACCGACCTTGCCTGGGCGTCGGAGGGAGCTCGTGCGCGACTGGTTTTACCCCCAGCCTTTCATCCTTGGGTACGGTTTGCTATATGCTCACTCCACCACTGGAATTAGGTTGGATTTAAAGGTTTACTCCTACCTCACACTAATGGATCACGACAAACGATTGAGACGATTATCGTAAATCCTTGGCTGATACTAACCGTTTGACCGGTTAGCCATTTTCAGGCGGGCGCCCACGTGAAGGACTAAAGTGTGAGGATTTTGCCCAGCCCACGTTTCCTCATAGTCATACCCTTTCCTTTGCGCACAGCCCTTAATTACAAGTCGGGCCTTGTACCTATCAATATGTCCATTTTTGTCGCGTTTTATCTTGAAAATCCATTTACTGTTTAACAGTCGTTTGCCTTTAGGCAGATCAGTTAGTACCCAGGTGTCATTTTTTAATAATGCGTCCATTTCCTCATGGACTGCTTGCATCCATTTGTCTTTATCATCTCGCGAATCGATTTCTTCAATGTTGTCCGGCACGTCTTCCACAAACGCTTCTGCATTTAGCGCTAAAACAGCATAATCTTCGAGATAACGTGGTTTTACGATATTTCGCGAGCTTCGTCTAGATGTTGCGGCGTCGCAGTCGTCAGCCTGCTGTGGTGTCATAAACAGATCGCAATTCTGTTGGTGTTCACCGTCACTGTCGCCTTCTTCTTCGGATTTCTTCAGATCATGCTGTTCCGATAAATTGTCCTCCTCCTCTTCGCGATGAGTCCACTGTTCGCTGCTAAGGCCATCAAAAGTAAATTTAGTTTCGTCGAAAACTACATCTCTTCCAAAAAGTATTTTTTGATCTTCTAAGCTCCAAAGCTTGAAGCCATTTGGGCAGTATCCAACAAAATAGCACTTGAGTGACCTCGAGTCGAACTTGCCATGAAGAATTTGTTTCGGAAGTTTCAAATAAGCGATGCACCCAAATATTTTTAGTTTTCCAACATCGGGAGTTTCATTAAACCATATTGAAGCAGGTACTTTTCCATTCAGTGCTGATGTTGGACTTCGATTAACTAGATACACAGCTGTTTGGACCGCTTCGGGCCAAAACGTTTTCCCTAGCTTAGAATTCAGCAACATGCATCTCGCCTTTTCCAAAATGGTGCGATTCATCCTTTCTGCAACACCGTTTTGCTCGGGAGTATACCTTATTGTAAACTCGAACTGGATTCCTTTTCCTTCAAAGAACTGTTTTGTTTCCTTAGAGATGTATTCTCTACCGTTGTCGCATCTGAATCGACTCAGTTTCAGATTAAAATGAGCTGTTGCCATGGCTTCAAAACACTTGAAATATTTCAGAACTTCTGATTTTTCCTCCAAAATGTAACTCGCTGTGAAGTGCGTATAGTCATCGATGAACGTAAGTACATACCTTTTCGCATCATGAGATGTTGGAGTAATAGGACCGATGATATCACTATGTACTAACTGCAAGGGACGTACAGCTCGATTGCGTCGTTGATTGTGAGGTTTTCGAATCTGCTTGCCCTCAATACAAACTTGACATAAATTTTTGGATGAGTCCGAAAAATCAATTTTCATGCCGATCGACTGATTTTGCAGCTTCTTGATGTCTTCATAGTTCAGATGTCCTAACCTCTTGTGCCACAAATCGTATCCTTCTAGCTTTGCACTTAAGTTCACCAATACCGGTTTGCTGAAAACCAACTCGTATAGCTCTATAGAATTTCTGTACGCAACCGCTACTGTTTGATTACCTTTGGTTATAGTTCCACAGCCATTCTCAAATGTGACACGAAATCCATTCGTCTCTAGTTTTCGAACCGAAAGTAGATTGTGTTCCAGATCTGCCACGGAAAGAACTTCCTTCACCGTAAGTGAATTGACTTTTCCATCAACTTGTATCTGGAATTGAATTTCGCCAACAGTGTTTGCTTGTAGAAAAGCTCCGGACTTTGCCACTTTGATTTTGATTGGCACATCAAGTTTCCTTGTGTTATACAGATGAATGCTGCTGTTGATCAAGTGCTCTGTTGCGCCAGAGTCCAGAAACCATCTTACACCAGTGTCAGCGTTAGCTTCAGATGTTGTAGAAAAACAAAAACCATCTGAATTTGATGAATTGGATGGGCTTGTTACTGCATTTGCACTTTGAGTTTGCTTGTTCTTCATATCATGTGTTCTCTTTCTGCAATCGGCTTGCTTGTGTCCAACTTTTCCACACCAGTTGCATTTGTACGGGAACCTGTGATTTATTTTGTTTGCTATCCTGTGTCCTGGTTGCGAAGCAAATGCTGTTGAAGATGGTAGTTCATGTCCAGCGTTATTTCTTCTTTTCGTGTCTGTCCGCTTTGTCTCTTCGTCCTGAAGCCTATTTTTAACAAATGCAAGGCTCAGGCTTTCACTCGACAAGGTTTCAATAGCGGTGACCACACTGTCGAACTCGGATGGCATTGTCAACAAAAGATGATAGACAACATCCAACTCTTCCAATGATGCTCCTGTGGAACGCAGGTTACGTACAGTTTTATCAAACTTCAGAAAGTGATTTGCGAGTGTATCGGTTTTTGCGTCGAACTTCATGCACAGAAGTGACTTTCTTATAAGTAACTGACTCGCAATACCTTTCCTCTCAAATGTTTGGCACAGGGTCGTCCACAAATCAAAAGCAGTTTGCTTATCTTTGGCATACTCTAGATGACTATCTGCAATACGCTGTATGATTTGAGACTTACACTTTCTGTCGCGTTGACCATGAACAGCTTTCAGACTTTCCTTTGATTGTACAGCTACAGCTTCGTCAGATGGAAGGATTTTTACCATTTCTGTGTGCTTTTCTTCGGTGTATTGCACTAAGTCCATTTCATTTAAAAGTGTTTCCATCCTGAACTTCCAGTTGTTGAAATTGGTTCCATCAAATAAAGGAATTCGATATTTCTCCACATTTTCTGCCATTTTGATTTTTTTTTTTCTTTCCTTTTTTACGACCAGACTAAAAATACTTTGCTTTCTTTATTTCTTCGTGTTTCCTGGGCCCATAACCTGTTAAGGGTTGTGGAATAAAAAGAAAACAATATTAATTTAAACGATTTATTAATTAATTATAATAAACGAGGAAAAAACTCAACCGCATGATTGCAACAAGAAAAAGGAATACAAAGAGATAGATAGGTTGAATGTATATATCTATAGGTACTGTCCAAAGAACATTACGTTGACTGTAGATGGGATGACGATAAGATGCTATCTCCAACATTAATCAATTCACCAAGCGAGCTATCCACCTTCAGTTCTGTCAGTGCATTTGCGATTGCAGATGTGTTAACGTTGTTAAAGGCGCCTTCTATGTCAAGGAAAGCCACCATGGTATACTCTTTGTGATGAAGAGAGTATTCGATAGTGCGTACTAAGGAGTGAAGAGCGGTTTCCACCGACTTTCCCTTACAGTATGCATTTTTTTTTTTTTTTTTTTTTTTTTTTTTTTTTTTTTTTTTTTTTAGAAAAAGGAAATCCAAATCCCAGAGCACTCAGACTCGGTAACGTTCCATTGTACTACCAGGCAGAAATCCTCCTTTTGGTGTAGAGGGCATATGATTGGGTGGCGTATGTTGTTGTTCCCCATGGGGATTGAATCTGCACAGTATGCATGCTGAGCCGCAGACAATAATTGCGGATTTATGTTCGTGCGAAGATGGATATCAATCAATCGCTCCAGCGTTTTGAGGAGGAATGAAGATAGACTAATGGGTCTGAGGTCCTTTGGACTGACGTGGGAATATTTGCCAGCCTTGGGTATGAAAACCACTTTAACTTCTCTCCAAGCCCGGGGGATATGAACCAGGTCTAGACAGCTTTTCAGGATCATCTCCAGCACAGGCAGGATGATATCCGCTGACATTTGTAGTTCGGCAGGTATTATGCCGTCTGGTCCTGCAGACTTGAAGGGTTTGAAGCTATGTAGCGCCCAAGTTAGCTTTTCCCTAGTAATCAGACCGTGAGAGTAAGTTACCTGTGCAAATGACCTGCGAGGGCGTAAATTGCCGGTAATATTAGAGCTGCCTGGGAAATGAGTGTCAAGTAGCAGATTGAGCGATTCCTCGCTAGATGTCGTCCAAGAGCCGTCTGCCTTCTTAAGGCAGCTAGGCATAATTGAATTAGAAGAGAGGATTTTTCTTAGCCTTGATGCCTCAGATGATTCTTCTATTTTGCCACAGAAGAGTCTCCATGAGGATCTTTTGGCTTTCCTTAGTTCTTTTTTGTATAGTATGAGGGATTCCTTATAGGAGTCCCAATCGGTTATTGCTTTTGAGCTTTTAGCAAGATTGAAGAGTCTTCTGCACTCCTTTCTGAGTGGTCCTAGCTCAGGGGTCCACCAGTGAGGCTTCTTCTTACCCCTGGGTTGTACGAGCGGGCAGGATTCCGCCATTGCTTCGTTAAGGGCCAGGGTGAGTTCATCGACTTTATTGTCGAGCTCATTGGAGTCGCAGGGTGGACTTAAGTGTACAGATTTAATCCGATTATGTAATGTGTCTCTGTATAAGGGCCAATTGGTTTTCCGAGGATTTCGGAAAATGGGTTGACATGGAGGCTCAACGCTTAGGTTGAAAAGAAGATAGCGGTGATCCGAAAAAGAGTGATCAGCCGAAACCTTCCAGCCCGTAATCATGTCGTTGATGGTATCGGAGACAAGAGTGATGTCAAGGACTTCTTGTCGGTTTTTGGTAATGAAGGTGGGTTCATTACCTGAGTTACAAACAATGAGGTTAGTACGTAAGAGATATTCAAAAAGTGACTCACCTCTGTTATTGATGTCTGTGCTGCCCCATACGGTGTGATGAGCGTTGGCATCACACCCCAATATGAGGTCAGCTTTCTGCCTCCTTGCTTCTTCGATCAACCTCTCTAGGTTATCACCAGGGAGAGGACCCACTTGATCGTGGGCGAGATACGCTGATACTAGCCAGAATGATCTACTAGCGGTCTCTATTCTTGCCACAGTTGTATCTCGATCGCTGAAATTAGGGAGTAAATAAGCATTAATATTACTTTTCACTAGTATGCACGATCTAGGTTTACCTTTATCGGTCACATACAGTGAGTAGTATCCAGGAGTCCTGAGTCCTCGAACCAGGTTGTTGACAATCCAAGGTTCTTGTATCAGGACGATGTCTTCTGCGCCTTTGGTAAGACGAAGAATAAGTGCGGCCGAGGCCTTTATGGAGTGTTGGAGGTTAATCTGAACTAACTGCAGCATTTTCGCTACAATCTGGCAGAGATGCCTCCACCACGGTGTTATTCAGGCCTTCCAATTCCGAGGACGAGTTGAGAAGCTCGTCTTCACTCAGAAGAGCCTTATCCTGATCTTGATCATCAGTCTCCATATCTGACAAAGCGTCGGTTATGGATGGTGATTCGTTGGTTAGCGAGGGTTCATCGTCCTCTAAAGAGGGGAAGGAGATTGAAGCCCCAGGATCTGAGACTACAATCGTAGAGTCAGAGGGAGGAGGAGGAGGAGGGGGAAGTTTACCCGCATCCATTTCATCCTTTTTATAGACCCGCATTTTGACGTCGTCCCATGCGAATCTTATGATGTAGTCGTTCTTGGCCAGAGGAGCCAGCGTTTCTTGGTTGAGTACAACCACGACACATCTGTAATCGCCCTTCAGCTCTTCCAGTTTGGCAACCTTCCAGTTGTGGGTCGGAAGTGAAGGGTTGCTGAATTTCAGGACTTCCAGGATGTCCTCAGGGGTGGATGGATCCGCAGTGATCCAAATACGAGATCTTGGTCGGCAGGGGATGTCCTCCCTTTCAACAACCTCGAGCTTTGCATCGGGCCACACCTCTCCAAGCCTACTTATTGCAAGCTTGTAGAGATCGGCCGATCTTTGATCATCACACGCGACCAATTTGATGTGACCTTGATGCCACCCTCCTTCATGTGTAAGCGGAGGAGGTCCGGGATGGTTTTTTATGAAGGAGAAGAAAGAGCGCGAAAGCGCTCTCTTGACCATATCCCACTTCTCATGGGTTATAGACCCGTCGATGTCATTGCGGTCGATGACTGCGACCACAATTTTGTCTTTCAAGATGTCACTGAAAGATCTGTGAGGTGTGACAGTGGGAGAGATGCCGGTGTTATGCACTCTCTGCCTCTTGGGAACCGAGCTGGTTCCTTCCACTGACCTCTGACGTTTGATCGACGGGTCGCAGGCCTTAAGGATCTGCTGAGCCCAGTCCAGTTTGGCGATTTGTGCTGGCGTCCTATCCTTCTCCGCGATGGTGCCACACATACGCTGGATTCGGATGGCGTTACGTCGGTGTTTGTATGACGCCGTGGACGGATTGTGATGATGATGCACAGTCCCACCACCATCAGGTTTCTTAGGGGCAGCTCTTATGCCGACCGTGGAGGGACCATGATGCACAGTCCCACCACCATCAGGTTTTTTGGGGGCAGCGCTTTTGCCAACCGTGGGGGGACCATGATGCACAGTCCCACCACCAACAGGTTTTTTGGGGGCAACGCTATTGCCGACCGTAGAAGGACCATGAGTTGCCACAGTCCGTTCTACAGACAGCGTATTAGCAATGAGCGAAGTTGTTGACTTGGTGGGGCCGGCAGAGGGGGGACCATGATTCACAGTCCTCTCTCTGTCGGAAAAGGATTTTTTTAGCTCGCAACCACTAGTGGAGGGACCATGAATGTCCACAGTTCCAACACTATCTGGTGCCATAAGAGCTAAGCCGGTAGACAGCTTGGTCGCCGTACTACCGTCCGGTTTGAAAAGGGAACCGGCCATAAAATTTTTTGTTTTTGTTTGTTTATGTTTTTTTGAATTCATATTGAGATCCCACGAGTCGCGGAGAAAAAAGGTCCATCTGCACAGAGATCCGCATTGTGCAGATAAGGCTGGTTAATCCGGAGGTCGCCAGGTATCCGGATACTCCGTACACGACTGAGCTATTTGATAGACTGGGCCCTCAGCCAGGTTGACTCTCGGCACGGGTCGTATGACACCTTACGTCCAGCCCAGGGGATAAGGAGGGGGAGAGGGAAAAGAACGGGCTGTCCTGTAGAGGCCGCAAAGTAGTACATGTACCACACTTACGTCTCAAGAAAGAGAAGGGGGAGATAGGGGACCTAGAGTCCTGGTCAGTACTTGGTAAACGCTCGTCAACAGCCTGTCTGTCATGGGTGGCCCTTAGACAGCATAGCCCGTTGAACCTACGCCTCAAGCCTTCGCACCGGCACCATCGAATGCAATGATGGTACGCACGTCAAGGTGACTGACCCACGCGAAGGTTCAAGACCAGCACTAGGTACAATTATTGAAAAAAATTGTATGCCTTTAGAATAAAAATAACGAAATAATTGTTATTCCATTACAATATGAACATTTTGAATTCTCTTCTCCCTTGTTTATAAAACTTACATTGCTTGAAATCCTATTTTTGTTAAGAATACCATTTCTCTATCATTCTCTCAACATGTTCTTTAGATTTATTTTTATTTTCTGATATGTTTGAATTAATTTCAATAGCGGTATGGGACTTTTGAATTTGATATAAAATTTGAATTTCAGATAGAATTAAAATTGTGGAAATATGGATAATATTGTTTGGGTGGGAATGGAGATTGAATGGGATATGGGTATTGATAATGGGTTTCTTGCAGGAAAATAATGTTTGATTTTATGTCTTTTATGGGCAGCTGTTGTTCGTGTAAGTTGTTAAAGTAGCGAGTAGCAAGGGTTTTTTTTTTATTTTAAAACTCAATTTATCTTACTTTTCTTTATTTTATTTCGACGATTTTAATGGATCTTTTTTCTTTTTATTATTTTCCAATTCCACTTACAAAACCACTCCTATGCCCAACCAAAACGTCAAACCAAAAAACCCTCGCTCATTTCCGTGTGTTCGCCACCCGAAGGCATTTCTTGTCATCTTCCAGTGTTCCTCACTAGATGGCTTTTTTAAGTGTCGTTTACATTTGCATTGGACGTGTTGGAATTAGTTTACTACATTATAAAGGAGTAAACTAACTGTTTGTTCCTATTGTCGGGCTCAGTGGTTAGTGTGTCGGACTTCTAATCGAAAGGTCCCCGGTTCAAATCCCGCCGTGACCAATAAACATTTAGAGTTTTTTTCAACAGCCCCACCTCTTGCGAACGTCTGACAAACATCCAAGAGTATCAATTGTCATTTGAAGCTTCTCAAATTTGCCGTTCGGATTCGGCTTGAAATTGTAGGTCCTTTCCACTTCGTACAAGAAAGTGGTTGGAGAAGCTAGGTTTTAGGCCCTATATGGGCCGTTAATGCATAATATTTATTTTATAGGGTGGAGTTTGTTTGCAGCCTTTTATTAAGATGCATGTGGGTGTAGGTGTTTTTTTGTTGTGTTGTTGGGCTCAGATTGCAGCTACATGTCGAGCGTGCTAAATCTGTTGTCCGAAAGCAGTGGCCAGTGGCCATTCTTTAACTGTTAACGCACTTGAAAGGATTTTTGTTGCAGCATCGGGTAAAATCAAAATGGTTTTGGGTATGGGATGATGAGAAAGTAGCGGTCAAACGCACTGACGTGAGCGAATATAAAAGGAACGAGCTGACTAATGAAGTAACGCATGAATGACAGACGGTGACTGCGTTAAAATTAAATTAATCTCTTTTGAACTATGCAAATTTATTGCCATTACATAAACGTTCTATACCTTTTTCGACATTAAAAAATTTAATAAATGTGGTCTTGTTTAGCAAATAAAATCAAGGGCCATCTTATTGCAACAATTAAAAAAAAAGCGGGGCCAAGTGCGAGTCGGACTCGCCCATGAAGGGTTCCGTAGCAGCAAGTAACATCATATAAAAGTTCTTGTAATTCGTTGTAACTTTGAACGGTTTACGCATAAGGTTTATGTTTATGAAATTAAATGTTTATTTTTTTTATATTTGAGTTGATTGAATGAAAGGTAAATTGTGGTTTACGATTTCTGACGTATTAAAAAAAAAACTACTTACTAGATCTCGTTCAAACTAATTTTCGGTGGAAGTTTGCATGCCAATGTACATCATATATTTTTTTTAGTTTTATCACTCTCTTACAGGGGGGGACACACATTTTATCACTTGGAAGTGTCTCTCGCGCAAACTATTCAGTTTAGAAAATAATGATATTATAAACCTCAATATCATTTTTGAAGACCTATCCATAGATACCCCACACGTATGGGTTTGATGAAAAAAAAATTAGTTTCAGTTCTAAGTATGGGGAACCCCCAAAATTTATTGTTTTTTTTCTATTTTTGTGTGAAAATCTTAATGCGGTTCACAGAATACATCTACTTACCAAGTTTCAACAGTATAGTTTTATAGTTTCGGAAAAAAGTGGCTGTGACATACGGACGGACAGACAGACATGACGAATACATTAGGGTTCCGTTTTTTGCCATTTGGCTACGGAACCCTAAAAAATAGCCCATGGCTGCCGAAATACTTACTTTTTGAAGAATGTAAGAACCCTTTTTCCAAATCTAATAGACAGATGCTTCAAACATGGTACTTTCTGTTTCATGTTCGAGTACAGGCTAACAGCGGAGCCCCATTTAAGTCGTAAGTTGAAGGTAATAATGTGTTGAATCTTAATCTCTTAATCAAATTTGTTTGCCCATTATTTTTTAGAGGTGTTGTTGTTTGTAAATGATACATTAGGATTTTTTATATTCATTATTATTAAGAAACTCTGCACATTAACCCTAGATTACTAATCAATGTCAGTAGGTTGTTATAACCAATCTTCGTCGATTCGACTACGAAATATAAAAATCCCACTTTTGTTTAGCTTAAAAGAAAAACGGTTTATTTAAATTTGATATTTTAATTTTTCTGAAACAAAAGATTATGTAAGAACAAAATAACCAAAAAAAAATCTAAGTAAATTGTTTGTACATTAGTGGCACACTTCAGATGTGTACTCGCAACAAACGCCTTCCCCCACTTGGCACATAAACACTTGCTGATCCTTCTCTTTAAGCATGGACAAAAGGCACAAATCTTTCTCTTTCTTTTTTCTTTCTTTTCTGAACTGCTTCCTGATTGATTTGAAGCATTCGGCTTCAATATATTATCCATGACATCTCTAAGAGAACTTAAGCAAAAAGTCGCGTTATTACTAACCTTCGTCGATTCGATTACGGAAAGTGGCTGTATCCATATAATGGCAGCATACACATTCGCTTTGAATGTGTCACCTTTTTGAGAAATAAACACTAAATGAGCAATGAACCGGCGTAGTCGATTCGACGAAGGTTAGTAACCTGATACACAATACACTTATTTTTCTTCAAAAGGCATGGGATGTCATAAAAGTTACATATAAAGTGCTGAGTAATTAACAAATAATTAAAACAAAATGGATGTGTATAAACACAATCAAAAATAAAGTTTAAAGCAAGTTAAATAAAAAAAAAAACATTAAAATCGAAATTATTTCAAATATTCATATTTGTTTTTAAGACTTTTAAAACTAAGTTAACACCCAATTTGATAGGATTTATTTTAAGTAATTTATATTTTATTAAGTTAAATTATTCTACCAGAACAATGTACCACATAAAAGTTATCAAAGCTATTTAAAAATAAAGACACAAAATAAAGTTAATAAAACACCATTATAGTCTTTTTATTTGGTTAGATTCTTTCTGATGTACATAAGTGAGTCCCAGGCAATAAATAGCAACAGTTAGGTGAGTATCATTTAAGTCACATTTATTTGGTTCAAAACAAGCTAAAATTTCTTAAAAACAAATTTATGAGAACGGTAAATGCTAAATTGAAAACGGTAAGGTTTAAATTAACCTCACGCAATAGCCCGTTGGGGACATTAGAGGTGCGTTGGGTCGGTAGAAAGAAGGGGCGAGAGCATCGCAATTTATGTTTTCCTTTGCATATTTAGCATCCTTAATGTTACACGGCACGAGTATTATTCTAATTACTTTGTTGAGACAAAGTATAATTATTACAATTTGTACATGTTTCTGTTTCATTTTATAAGGACAAATATGCTGTAAGTATGGCCTGCTTACTCTGATTTAAAGTTGTGTGTTTGCCACATGTTACACGTTAAGCGACTGCTCTTGCCTCGGACCGATATATTGCTGTTACTTTTGGTTTTTTGTCACACCTCTAACTAATTAACGAGTGAAGCAGAGAAGCAATGGGTACACACTACTCATGCCGTCTCGCTTCTTCAATAACGCAGCAGAAATTTAAATTTATGCGATGTGCAATTTTGTATCATGAATTATTACAATACTTGGCGCGTTTTATTCGTTAGTGTATACCCAGCTCAGCAAAATTTTACATCTTAAACAGCACACATAGGGAACTGTTGCATACCCTATTTCTGTCCCTCAAAGTGTGCGTGATAAAAATCTATTTGTGGGAGAGTTGTTAAGAAGCATCTGTATACATACTATGTTATTCAACATTTAAAGAATTTTATTGAAAAAAAAACCGCTTAAAAGTGGGCACGGCAGAAAACTTTATAAAGGGCGTTCAAATTTGACATGCCATTTTAAATTTAAGTTTTTTCAGATATGAAGTAAATAAAGGGTTTTTCATTAAGGGCGCTCGGACTTTTTTTTTTAATAAAACAAAAACTAATTAAGATATCCAAAAAAAATTCTTATGCGTTAAGTACATTTAGTGGCAATTATGTATGAAATTCAATTTCCTTCGCATGACCACCACGGGCACGTTTTCAAAAGTACAATCGTTGAATCCAATTTTCCACGACTTTTTCACATAAATTGACCGGAATCGCAGCAATTTCACGTTCAATATTTGCTCTTAGCTCTTGTAACGTCGCCGGTTTATGGGCGTAGACTAATAACCTCACATAGTCCCAAAGAAAATAGTCTAAAGGCGTTAAATCGCACGATCGAGGAGGCCAATCGACTGGTCCATTTCTTGAAATAACACGTTCACCGAATTTGCTTTTCAATAAATCGATTGTGACGTGTGCTGTGCTAGTGGCACAGTCTTGTTGAAACCACATATCGTCCAGGTCTATTCCGTCCAATTCGTGCCAAAAATTATCAGTTAGCATGGTGCGATAGCGATTTCCATTCACAGTAACGTGGCGATTTGCATCATCAACGAAAACTTGCAAACGTTGTTCAAGTGTGTACTTCTCCATGATGATTTGCCAACTAAATACGAGTATAAATGTCAAAAAAACATGAAAAATATTGCGTGGTTACCGTTCCTATCGAAAACAAGTCCGAGCGTCCCTATTTAAAAACCCGATACATTCCCGTTAGCTAAAATGGATCGGTACACTATTGAGCAACGTGTATTTATTATTGAAACTTATTTTAAATATAGTGAGTTTTGCAGAAGTTGAAAAAATGTATTCCAAAATATGGAGAAAATGCTGCGTCAAACCGTGCTATTAAACTTATCGTTCGGTTTAAGATCAGAGAAGTAAAGCCTATCATCGTAGTGGTCGTTAGAGTGGAAATATTGCAGCTATTAGCAGAAGTGCTTGCTGAAGAGCCAAGGACGCCAATTCGTCGTCGTTCACAGCAATTATACCTCAAACCAACAACTTTGTTTACAATTTTGCACAATGATCTGCATGTAAAGGCTTACAAAATACATACAGTTAACAGGTTAGGGTAAGATAGTTTGAGTGTAGTTTTAAGATAGCTTAGATAAATTTTAGGGCTTAGCTTTTAATTTTAGGTAAGGTTAGCTTTAACTTGGTTAGATTAGTTCGGGTGGTCCTTTCCTTCTCTCTCTTGGGTATCGGGGTATGTCCTTGGACATTTTTTCGTTTCCTTTATTTTCATTATCCTTTCATTTTTTCGTCCGTCCGTGATCGTAGATTAGCTTTCTTTCCTTTTTTTCTTCTCTTTTTACAACTTTTTAGCATGAAAAAAACGTTTGTTGAGCGTGGTATATGGTGAGGGGGCAAGAACTACCCCCGTCCGACAAGCTGAGCCGAGCGACCGCAAGCATGCCGCGTCCTCCTCACCTGTATCGAAGTTGTCCCTGTGGCTCGACCCTGGTTCCCAACATAACAATAAGGCTAAACTCATCAATGGCATTTTCCCGGGTCGTATGAGAATAAATGCATAACAGCTCAGACGCATTCAATTTGCATTCACAGGTTTCTTGTGATTGACCCATTGAGGTAATTTGTTCGGAAAAACAAGTAAAAGAAATACTTTCATCGAAATAAAAAACGCAATAGCCAATATTAAAATTCTTAAATATATATATTCCGCACCAACAAATACACAATCAAAAAATAAAGGACAGCTTTACACTTTTGCAAGGACAAAACAATCACAAAAGAAATACCGCTTCATCTGCAACTCCATGGGAAGTAGCTCTTGTCAACTTTTACTGGAATGGAAATTCGCTCGTTTTGGATGTAAACCTGCAAATAAAGGTCTTAAATGTTATCCGTTTCAAATTGACACATCTTGTTAAAAGTTACCCAAATATCAATTTGTTCGTTGGGCAGAACCCCTGGCTTCCTCTGCTGGTTGAGCACTTCGATCTCCACCACTTCCCCTGGGTTGACGTAACCCTCGGCCGGCTTGAATCGAAACAAGTGCTTGTAGTTGCAAGATATCTCAAAGAACTTTCGCTGCCTAAAGTCGTTCTTCACTTTGAATCGCATGCGTGGTTCAAAATGCAGGACATTTGGTTGTACAGACCACGACTCGGAAGAGCTTACCTCGTGCGCTTCCTCCTCATCGACGGGGTCCAACATTTGCGATGGAGACGTGGAGCAGAATGTACGAAAAACAACTGTCTCGTCGGCGTCGGGAAAGACCAACGAAGAATCGGCGGTCTCATCCAGGATGGAATGGTTCAGAGTGAGCGCTATCTCATGGATGCGAAGCGAAGATATCAGATCAAGAGCCACCTCGGATTTCTCCTTCAGCGTATCCAGGTCGTTGACAATTTTTTCGTCGGGGAAGGAGGCCCACACTCGGTCTAATGATTTGGAGCTGAACTTTGACTTGTCCTCCTCGTTCATGGTACGAATTAGTTTCCGGATTCTCTGACGCGAGGGTTCGTCGCCACACACAATACGCATGTTGGCTAGGGTCAGTACATTGCTGATCTTTTTGATAATCTTTTTAATGTCATCGCGGCGTGGCCTAAACGCCACCCGAACATTGACGATAGTCTCGGGAGGGATGAGCACTTTATTTGGCGTCACTTCGATGCGATCGCACAGGCGTGGCATGTCCAGACCAACCGAATCGATGATGATGACAGCAAAACCATGCAGCGGACCCTTGTTGTAGATCTTGAAGGTCTTTTCAATGGGGCCGGATAGTTCCTTGAGCTCGCCCATGGTCAAGAACGGAGCACCAATGGGCCCCTTGAGGATATTTTGTGGGATGAGACTGGCAGTACCGCCATAGCCGTAGAGCGGCACATCCAGATATGTCTGGCTAGAGAGGCTATTTGGAGCACTAAACGACAAAACACCGACAGCTGCTCCAATGACAGTTGGGCAGAAATTCAGACTGACCGATCGGCACTCCTGCGATTGAAGTGTAATGAGATTTCCTTGAGTGTTAATGATTTGAAAGCCTGGCCCCGAAACGTGCACTTTCACAACGAGTCTCTTGGCAGAAGTATTCTTGACTTGCATCGCTTTGATGACATTTGTGCGAAGGCGAATACTGCCCCAGGAGAGTTGCAGACAGGTCACCTTGAGCGGTATTACTTTACCATCGCGGTGGCTAAATTCACTAGAGTTGGAGCAGCGGGATGAACTGCGCCCTTTAAGCGAGCCAGTGGAGGCTGTTTTTGCCACCAATCCGTAGCTAGGCAGTGAGAACTTGCCACAGTCTGGAGACGATTGTGAGCTGCCCACAAGGAATCGTCGGTCCGAGTTTGTTGTACTGTCCAGCTGAGGCGAGTGCCCATCAGTCCATGTGGGCGAGGAGACATGTGATGACAGGCGTGGCGATGAAATAGGCGAATCTAAGTAAGCCGGAGAAGGGCTCCGCCCGTTTGTTTGCCGCAGAAGTGCTGAAGGCAACTTGGACAGGTTCGGCGAAGACATACCTTCCTGATCGATGCGCGTGGATGAAAGAGATTTGTGTTGCGACTTCTCCAGTGAACGCTGTTCTCGTGGCAAAGTTTTTTCTTTTCTTTCACGAGAGGATGATCGGCTTCGCGCCGGCTTATGGTTATGGTCTGCGTTGGATATCCCCAATCTAACAATCGCCGATGACGGACTAATGTCACGCGTAGTCTTGTGACGACGAACTTTGCGCGTCGAGTCTCTTTCTAGCAATGATGGATGCTCGTCCACGTCGCCAAAATCAGCTTCGTCTAAGAGAAGGAAATAAATTCATAAATATGTATGTAACAGGCAAACGCTTGTGTCAGTCAACTTACCCGTAACAGTTATTACTGGGTTGGGAATCTCAAGGGGGATCAATGGTGATCGCGGTCCCATGCTGCTTCGATCCAACTTCCTCATTTCGCTGCAATTCAGCAGGGAATCGCTAAAACTCAAGGTGTTGGAGTATTTCATGGTTCTCATCAAGTCCGGGTCGTAGTTTTCCTTGTTCTCCAATACCGTTTCCGGAATTGCGTTCACTGCCGATTGGTTGTTGTCAGCTGCCACCCTTTTAATAGCACCACCGAGGGAAACACCCCTGATGCCCGACTCTTCTTTCTCCTGCTCACGGTACGGATTCATGCAACTCTTTGTCTTTTTAGCCAGCAGTAGGCGATTCACAACCGATCCATACGAATCTTCTGTCTGAATGTCAACTGGAATAGACACAAACTGTCATGTAATTGGCTTCAGTTGCCCAAATTACTTACCCAACGCCCTTTCAATGGCAGACACGCTCAGCAAATACGAGTTGTCGCTGGCATTGCCCGAATCCTTGCTTTCGTGCTTCTTCTCCATCGAAGTCGTGTTTGCGATGACAGCGTGTGTGCTATACGTGTTGTCTTCCACCTTCGGAGTTACGGAAATGTTCCCCGAATCCGACTCCAAAACTGTAGAATCAACCAGCGCAACAGGAGGACGGCCCTTAATCGGGCTCTTGGTGTGAACTATATTCCAAATGTTTTCGGACTGTTTGCCAAAATAGGTGCCCATGGAGAAATCAGGATCGGTGACGCCATTGGACATCATTGACGTTAGCAATGTATCGCTATGAGCTCTACTGCCATTGTGAAGACTCTTGTTCTTGGCATGCGAATCACTTAGCACTGTTTCGGGAATGGCGGCAAACTCCTGCGCCCATTGAAGCTCGTCATTCATCAGCTTCGAGTGCATCAGTTCGGCGGGAGCGAAGTTTTCAGAACTGAAACAACTTTCATCGGCTCGCATCGCATTAGAAAATGAATACCCAACCGAATCTATAACCCTTGAGTTGAGAGACTCCGCTGTGGTTTTGGACATATCTGCGGTGCGCGGCAGACTCATGCCATTACTACCGCCACCATAACTCTCGCGCAGTGAATCACAAAGACTGCGTACATCGGCGGAGCGGCTGCTGGCGAGAATCTCTTCTACAGACAGCATTCGATTGTGATTGACTTTTTCTTTGCGCAAGTCACGGGGAAATCCTGTCGATCGGGCTGTCATCTCGGAAGGTTCAAAGGATATTTTATTCGATGGATTCTCTGTTGCTGAACTGGGGATATCGGTGGATTCCAAATAAATTGTTTTCTCGCACTCAAGTTCGGTTATGTTGATGGTCTTCTGGCAACGATATGGCACGTAGTCCGTGCGATCGAAAACTGCAATTGAAATAGAGAACATTAAGAAGATCGATCAAAACGAAACAAGAACAGGTTGGAGGGATACAGTTCCAAACCTAAAGGGCCAACCATAACGAACTTATGGTAGCTTAAGCTACTGCCAAAACCGAACGATAAGATACCAGAAGCATCGTCAAAACGAAAAGTGCCCATAATTGCTTCTGGCAACAAACAGCTGTTATAGCGCTAGTCAATTCACTTGGCCATTCTTCTGCTCAGGTCTCTTCGAATTTCTCTGCGCATCTCTTTAAATTTGACAGACACAAAAAAATACGAAAATTGCTGAAAAAAAATATGTACATGCGAGCGTTATTTCCAACATCGCAGCTTCGATGTAACGGAGGGTTTTGTTTTTTGTTACCATCGAAACAAAACAGTGGGATACACCATACACACACAACTGTGAAAGTGAACGGAACTGAATGCAATGGCATAAGACTAGTCATTCTTCTGCATTTCGTTTCCAATTTAATTTCGAGATAAAAACAACGCCCAGGTACTTGATCTCGGTCCATGGGTCCCATTTAATATCTTATAGCTCCTAATGGCGGGCAGTAGCGCAGAGGTTCAAATCCCGCCGGGGCCAAGTACCATCTAAAAGTTGTTTCCACTGCCTAACCTATTGCGAAGGTCTGACAAACATCCAAAAGCAGAGTAGAAGCTATGTTTTAGGACCTGTATGGGCCATTAATGCCTTATATTTTATTTTATTTTAGCTCCCATTGGAGAGAATACATTCGGTATGTTGTTGGGTTAAACAAAAGGCCGTTGCTATCACTCAATATTGACAGTTCTGATATCTCGGATACCATAAATAACGCCAACGATGGGTACTCTATTGTTATTAGTAATGAAACTACGTCATCGTCAGCGGCTATCTAAATGCGATTACTGACAAGGAATTTGAGAATTTTGGTTATCGAGATGTTTCATAAAAGAGGAGAAAGGATTCTCCTTTGCAGCATTCCTCGCTTAACACCATATCCCCAAGACTGGTTAAGGACAATGCTCAACACCTCAAGTGGAGAGGAATGGTTTCCATAATCAGAATTTTGAAAGCACTTTCTTTAGAAAAGCAGCCAACGCGCATTTTTTTTTAATTGTTATAGTGATCTTGTAGTGATCTTGTGTGGCGCTATGTCCACACATCTACCCTTATCAAATGAGTTATGTACTCTTAAAGAGAATCAGTCGCATCGAGATTGTTCCTTAAATAAATGTCCTTTATGATCGATTCCTCCCTTAATCGAAGCGTTAAACGGAGAAAAAAACAAAAACTATGTATCCTAGCATGGGTCCTAAAAATGCTTGTCCAATCTCTTTCCCATGCAGTGTCGGGCTAAGAATATCACTGCAGCTCCAGCCCAGTAAGTGGGATCTCTAATGATCACCAGTTCTTTGTCCAGAAGTGAAAGGGAACATTAGGATCAATTCGAAGCTTCTTACACGGGTAACCCACAGGGGGTTTAACTAGCATTATCTGGAAAGGTCGGTCTCAACCTGCCGAGTGCCCAGTGTTGTAACTGTGGATACACATCAATTGTGCTGATTTCACCTCCTCGTGGTAACCACCAGCTACTTGAGTCAATTCGGCTCTGACTTATCTTTCAAAATTATAGGCACCTGCATAGGAACACTTAATGATTAGCAATAAAAGAAATTGGAAAGAGATGAGTTTTCAGAAGGAGGACGTACGGCAGGCAAAATCACGACATTGGGCCAATGGTGTCGTCAACAAGAAACAGGTTATAAGAACATGACCTGAAAACATAAACGGACTAGGAATAAATTGAATGAAGCCTCGTTTGATATAAGGTTAAAATTTCCGCGATACAGGAAAAACAATGAAAAGGATTAGTTTTGCAAAAATGACAACATTGCGACATTTATTGCAGCTGTCACAAAATAATGCGGACTTGCCGCGATTAAAAGCCATTGATTTTGGGCCAGTAATTGATAGCTTGGCTGTAATATTATCCAAATCACAGTTTACATCAGTCTAATATGTTCAAGGAAGAATCTCTCTGGAATAGCATTTCAAGTTCTTGTACGGCTTTCAATTAATTGACTTTGAATCAACCCTAAAAACCTAGCTTCTCCAACCACTCGTTTGTGCAAAGTTGAAGGAACCTACAAGTTTAAGCCAAATCCGAACGGTTAGTTTGAGAAGCTTCTCTTTACTAGACTGCTTCGATATTAGACTGCTTCGTTGTTACTGGACCCTTATTGTTGAAAATTGTAAATGACTCATTCGGACAAGGCATTTTCCCTGATAAAACCATGCCATTGTCCATGAATGGCACTTGCATCGTTGAAGCCGAACAGTTCCATTCTCGGTATGTGTGTTAATGACAACTTTCGTTGGAATGACCACATATTCGATGTCGCCAAGAACGCTGCGAAATTCCTAGGCTTCCTTAAGCACTGCAAGAAAGATTTCACTCCCTCTGATCTGGCTACTATTTATAAGGCGTTTATCCGCCCAAAACTTGAGTTCAATGCGCATATCTGGTCTGCTGCACCAATTACTTATGTGGAGCTACTTGACAGGGTCCAAAAACGCGCGATAAAACTCATTGGTGACTGTAACATGGCGACATCGCGTGACTCTCTTAGCCATCGTCGCAATGTCTCTGCCTCTCGTTATTTTATCGTTATTTCCACCATAAGTGCTCAAACGAAATAGCCAGTTGCATTAAACCCCAGAGCATTTCAACCAAAATACCCGCAGTGCAAGGAATGCGCATCAGTTTACCCTTAAGCCTGTATTCAGACGTACAGTTAAATACGAGTATTTATTTCGCATTTAAAACATTTAAAAGAATAATTTTTATTATATAGGAATGCAACAAGAGCAAAAAATCTGGTCTAATGATGATACGAAATTGCTTGTATCCTTTCGGCTTTGTGTTCCATCTACGCATCCAAGAACGTTTTTTGAAACGGATTATTTCTTATGCTTGCGAATTTGTCCATTAATTGTTGAATCATTGGTTGAATCAGGCCATTTTATATGTCTCTTTCTTAACTGAACAGCAATTTGGTTACAGTAGACGTTCGATTTAGTGAACTAATTAAAACCAGGCCTGGTCACTATATCGAGGTTGTTCACTTTTTCGAGAGGGAAGTTAAAAAGCTTTTCCAAAGTAGAATTTGATTCAAAAACACACACTTTGTCTCACACAAGATTTTTGATTTTGAAACTATGGAACCATTCTTGCTAATTTGGAGTTCCTCTTTTTTTTCTTTTTTTTAATTAGAGCGCGATAAAGGGATTTCTTTTTTTCTGTAATTGATACAGTATTCTTATAATGTAATCAGACCGCAGGCATTTTGTTTGTTGCTGCAAGCAGCTCCCAGCAAATGTTCATTGCCTGTTTTTAGGTGCTACTTGCTGCATGAAAGAATAGATGGATAGGATAGGAACGAAGTTCGGTGAAGTCGTGGCATCATCAATAATTTCCGGACATGGAAGAGAAATAAATTTCTTATTGAGCTCGTTGCAGTCAATACCAATATCACGTATGTTTTTCCAGAGTTTATGTCCAGCCTTAGAAGGATCCAGTCGGGGGGCGAAGTAACGTTTCTTTGCCTCACGTATCTCACTCGTAACTTTATTTCTCAATCTTGTGAAAATATTGAAAAGTACCTATATTTAATTGAAAGCGCTTCCAACACTTATTGGCCTGGTCACGTTCGCATATAAGATTTCTAATATCACTGCTGAACCATGGGATGCTTTTCCTTGTGACTGTTTTTGTAATTATTGGAACATGTAAATCAAACAAGTCTTTTACGTTGTTTTGAATGAAAACCGCTTGGTCATCCACACCAGGCATTTCATAATTTCAAATGATTCTTCCAACTGATTTACATTTATATGTTTAAAATAGCGAAAACTTATAGTTCTACTTAGAATTAAGGGCTCACATTGGAACGTCAGCTGAACATTATGCATAGCTATTATGCAGATATTTTGAACGGTGCATGGTAGAAACCACAGTCAATATGCAGAAGGCGCATTGGAACTTGTTAAATCCTGAGGAAAAATATCTGTTCACCATATGGAGATTTCTATTGTTCACTGTTTATAGTAGTCTGTATGCAATTTTGTGTGTTCACTATACTGGATAGAGATTTACTATATCGAGCGCCTGCTGTATTTCAATAAAATATTCGAAAGCTGCTCCTTTAGCAACATTAAACAAATGACTGTTTTTCCTAAACGACCAGTTATTGGCAAGCTTCCAAATAGTTAGGTATAGAAGTGCTAGCCTAAACCAGTTTTAGGTCGACCAAAATTTTTTTTTTCCAAAATGAATTTAATTCATTTTCCACAACCTAATACAATTCATTTTTAAACTTAAAAATTAAATATGGAATTAACTGAAAAGGTGCCTTAAATGTTGACCTGGACATAAGGAAATGATGTCGAAAAACATCATCTGGAAATTCATGAATTGTTTTGTAAAATTCAATTCTTAAGAGAACAAATATATTTTCCTTTTTTTCGGACTTTTCCTTCTGCCAGTTTTTTTTTTAGATGATTTCCAAGTTTATGCCATCCAAGAGATGAGTCTTAATATCATTTTTTTATCAGCCATGTTGAGCGATGGTGTATCTTAAACTTATTAAAAATATTTTATATACAAGTTGTCATTGACAAAATGGTTTTTAATTCTGTCATTTATGACTTTGTTTATCTATGCAATTATGAACTCACTTTTGTCAATGCATGATGACCGCATTCATGCAGTTACGTTTGCGTTCATAAATGTATTCAATCTTTGTATATAAACTTTATAGTATTATCACTTCGTGAATTCGACGATACGCCACCAAACGACGTAAGTTCGTCATTAAAAAAAGCTACATCTATACTAGCATATTGTAGAACCTTTTCTACACCTTTGTTGTCGTCCATTGTCTTCCATTCTCGTGACTGGGAATATGAGGATGGTGTGGCTGATGCTTGATGTAGCATGACGTTCTCATCGGGTATATTTATCGTTTTTTATTTGTTGGCTCTGATGAAAGTATCAGCAGAATATTTTTATTTGGTTTTGCGCAAACAGCTAATTTTTTTGTTCTTCTTCATGTTCGTGACTAGGTATATGAGAAGGAAGATGACACAGGTAGCGTTTGCGGTTGACGGTAGGGTGGAAAGGTGAAGGAATTATTATCGGGTAGACTTATGCCATATTATTTGTTTGCTCTGATGGAAGTTTGGGGTAGGTTATGTTTTCTGGTATTTAATACAATGGGTAATTGGTATACATGTGTATGATCGTTGAAGGAGAGTCGCATTCTGCGGTGAGGATTCTCAAATGATTTTTTTTAATTTTATATTTACAAGTGAAAATGGATATTCATATTTAATGGCAGGGGCGATGGTGGATAAAGAAAGGTGGGAGAATTGTCGTCGAGTAGATTCATGGTATATTATTTGTTGGCTTCGATGGAAGTTTAGGGTAGGTTATGGCATATTGCAATTAGACCATCCCAGTCACCTGTAACTTGTACGGGTATTTATGAACAACTGAAATTGGTTTATTTATAAATTGGTTCATCAAATAAAAGCGGCATTCATTCATAATCGGTATTAAAAATCATATAAGGTACATACCTATGTCGTTTGAATTAAGTTACACAATGGAATCTCCGAATACCTATAAGCAGAATTTTTTCATTTGGTTTTGCACAGACAGCTAAGTTATGTTAATCAGTTTGGAGAGCTAAAACAAACTGCTAGGAGTGTCAGCAGAAAAGCCTTACTTCGACGTTGGGAATGGAAGGATTTTCAAGCTGTACGATTATCCGCATCTCTTCAAGAGCGTGCGGAATATATTGTTAAAGCACAATATCATAATTTCGGGAGAAATTATAGATTGGAACATACTTGGTAAGCTGTATGAACTCAAAAGGAAAAAGGTATTCTTCAAGCTAACATAGTCATGTTTGCCCAAATGGTTTTGAAAAACTATCGGTAAAACTCTCAACACAAATATTTAGCGCTAATGTAGCTGCTTGAATTTTGTGTGCATTGAATGCAAACTGCTACAAAACAGATGAGGAAAAGAAGGTTGCCGAATCAACAGCAACTTTCATACATAAAATTAATGACTTGTTCGACAACCTGAATAGCGATAGACTGAGTTCCAGGAATCCAAGTCGACAACCAATTTCAGATTCGACCGACACACTTAAGTCGATACGAAATGCACGCCAGTGGATAACAACGTGGGAATATATTGGAAGAATGCAAAAACCTCCTTGCTTTTCCGGCTTGGAGCAGACTTATTTTTGTGAGTCTATCCCAGGAAAATATCACCTGCAAAATGTTCGCTGCAAAAAAATCTCCCCTGATCCCATGATAGTACCTGGGTGGATCGCTTAGCTGGTAAAAGGTCTTAAAACTCTGATATTAATGTTGTTTTTTAGTGATTCAACGATTAGAAAAAATAATATCAGTGCAAGAAATGGGGTGGCTGACCACTAGCGCCTGATATAAAGCAAATTTCAATTTCAGGAAGACCGAGTACCAAAGTTATGGATTTGGCCGGTGATTGAACGCACGACCTTCCAATCACTAAGCGAATACACTACTACTGCACCGTTGCCACCCGTCGCCCATAATAATGAAAGTTAGAGGTACGCACCCATTGACTTCAATAATCGAAAAGCAGATGGGCCGAACAAGATACCCTCTGAGTTCTGGAAAAAGATGGGAGACATCGGGTCTAAATGGCTCATGATTCTCATCTCTAAACTGATGAGTGGCGATCCAATGCCTAACCCGTGGAGGGAGAGTTTTCTTCTTATTTTGTACAAAGGAAAAGCCGATATGCGAGTCTGATAACTACCGTTCAATCAAGCTGATGTCACACACCATGAAGATCGTTGAGCGGGTATTAAATAGCCGAATGCGGAAAACATTACGGCTATCTGAAGACCAGTGGTGGTATGCTGTTGGTTGTTTTTGAAACGGCCTGTAATAGACAACCAAGGGATCTGTTATGGGTGGCGCTTAGACAAAGAGGAGTTCCAGAAATCTACGTACACATGATCATGGACATGTATGAGAGTAAGATGTCCCTTTGGCGTCACCGAGGAGTTCACAATCAAAGTAGGTGTACACCAGGGAAGTGTCGATAATGATGTTGTGCTTGATTATCTAATTGATGGAAAAGTGACGGACTCCAATGTGCAACAGTTATTCTTTGCTAAAGATAAATTAGCGAGGTTCAAAGGTCCCTGCAATGAGCAACGAGGGCCAGTTCCAAACAAAACTTCATAACAGCGAAATATCGGCAAAATAACAAAACAAAGGGTAATAGAAAAACAATGAGATTAATAAACAAAAATTAAATTAAATAGATTGATTATTTCTTTTAATGTCTATGTTTTCCTTTTTGATGGCATTCTAGAAATTTATTTTTAAAAAAAATTAAATATTATAAACAGAAGGCGAGGCTACAGTCCAATTCTTCAATTTGGTAAGATTAAAAGAAGGTACCTAAGGTGCTAAGATCGAATTTCCAAACTCACTTTAGAAATGAAAGACTATGTTCATACTAGAGATGTAACGAATATCCGGTTAGTATCCGTTATCCGGCCACTTTTTTTCTATCCGGCCGGATTGCCGGATAGAGAGTAAGTATATTCGGCGAATACCGGATAGGTAAAATAAATTGGGGATCTTTTGCTCAGCGGTTCCATTTAACTTTATTTGCTAAAGGAAAGTTTAATAAGTATGTACCTACCGTAATATTTATTCATTATTAATAACTAACGTAATAAACAAGGAATACAAAAATGTAAAGAACACAAAAATTTCGAACTAGTAATGTATGCCAAATGTATGTTCTACTGATTCTCCGTAGCACTCTCCACATTCAACACTCGAGAACACAAATAACGGAACCAAACAAGTTACAACTTGTACACGTGTCGTGTTTGAACTAGAAAGCATTGCTATGAATGTATTCTGCTCTCGACAATATATTCGGCCGCTGGATATTCGGCTATCCGGCCAAAGTATATGCCGAATATCCGGTATCCGGTATTTTGCCAAATCACTATCCCGTACATCTCTAGTTCATACCGTACTGAAGCCATTTGTAAATGCTTTTACTAAACTGCTGGCTTTTACTCCAAGGAACTGCTAGTTCTTATTCATACGAACCATTGGCCTAAGCATTTTAAAATAAATAAGTAATAAATAATGAATAAAATAAATATAAATCGTATAGGTTGGAACCTATTGACCCATAACTGGTTGTGCAGCATGGCGCAATACTGACGCAAAGTAACATAATTATTTCTTAATTAATTAGATTGAATATTTCTAAATCAATTAAAAAGAAATGATACAAATCGGAACATTTTTCGACAAGATATAGCCAAAATAGTGACAGTCTTAAAAGCGATAAACTCATAATTTATTATTTGAGGTAAAGGACTGAAATCAGATTTTATTAAATTGTTCATTTCAAAACTATTCGTCCCTTCATCATCCCCCTCTCATCGCTTCAATCGCTACCCGTTTTGTTGCCATTTTCGTGGAGGTCGACGTCTTCAAATTCGTGTTGATATTACTATAGAGTCTATATACAAAGATTCAATGAACATTTGTTGCATGGTTTGGGCAACATTATTTGCAATTATGAACTCACAATATAGTTACTCCCATACCCAAAGTGCAAAATAGTACTAACTGCGATAAATTTAGGTCTATGAACATGTTACCTGTCTTAGAAAAAATAATGAAAAAGTGGCTCATGAGCAATTATATAAATATGTATTGGATAATAAAATCCTTAAATAATCTCCGTTTTTATAGACTTTCAAAGAGCCTTTGAAACTATAGATAGATTGATACTTCTAATTAAATTAAACAAATACGGTATTAAAAATAAAGAATAATTATTACTATTATTTATTAACAAAATAATTACTTAATTACTATGCTTATATTAATTTGAAGAGCACTAGCTGCAGAGGCTAACGGCTCCGATATGGATAAAATGTTATACAATAATACTAGATAATTTTATAAACTCGCGAATTATAGAAATGTTTTGAATAGTTGGAGTTTTTAGGATTGCGATCACAGAGTTGTTTTTAAAAATATCGTTTATGATGGAAGTTGGCAGTGAACATTGTCCTAGGCCCAGAATGTGTTTTATGTCGATGCTGGAGTTGCATGTTGTGCACTGAGGAGGGTTCTCTTTTCTGAGACGATGTTGGTGCGAGGCGAAGGTGTGACCTAGTCGGAGTCTTAAAAGTGTGTTATGTCAGTTTTTGTTGTAGACGTGGGGTATATTGGCTGGATGGGATCTGGATTAATGCTGGTGTACACCATTACGTATGTTTTCCAACGGTCTTATTTTTTTTTCTTTAAGATTATATTCTGCATGGTGTTAGTGAGGTCTTTTTTGGTGAAGGAATCAAAAAGATAAAGTGGCGATTTGTGGGCAATGGCAGCTGCTTTATCGGCCGCGTTTCGCTACCTTGTATTCCTGTGTGACCGAGGGACCCCCTCGGTGGTCCAAACGTATTTACGTATATTTGTTTACAACTCGGGTTTATTGTCATAGTTTTCAGTTAGAGAGTGAGGTAAATAATATTTTTTTTTTGTATAAGAGTATGGGTTATAGAAGATATTGGAGATGAGATGGTTATATTTACGTCATCTGAAGCAACGGTTTCAGCATTGGGGACTTTCGTTACTTCAGGTTCTGTGCTGTTTCTTATAGAAGAATTGAGTGAGGAAGTTGAGTTTATGTTTACTTTGTTTGTATTAACATTTGATGTTGGGAGTGTGTCCGTGTTGGGTGTTTTGTGTTTTAAAGTATTTGAGAGTTCCTTCTCAGAGGGATAAGCATGTGTATGTGTAGATGTTTTTGCATGCATATTTAATGAGTTTGAAGAAGAGGTCGAGGTTTGAGTGTTAGAGGGGAGTAGTGGTGCTTTTCGATTTTTGGTTATTGGAAGAAGAGTGATTTTCGGCACTACCTATCGGAAGAGTTGTTACAAAGCTTTGCTTTTTCTGAGTAAGATGTATTCACGTGTGTTTGGGCAGGGTTTTTAATATTGTACAAGCGTTTAGCTTCAGACATGCTGCACTTATTTCTAAGTTTTGATGGTTAGGATTTCTTTATTTTTTTTTGTATTTGGGGCAATTTAACGATGAAGATGGGTGGGGGTTAGAAGTTGGGGGGCTGTTGGCACACATTACACGTGTGCAAATTACGGGGGCGTTGTCATGTGGTGGAAGATTGCATGTTCCGAAAGTTTCTTCTCTGATACATCCGAGAATTTTACATTTACGGCAGCGCATTGTATTAGGAATATATTCCTTGACTTTTTCTTTGTAAAAACCGATTTCCACCGAAGTTGGTTGGTAGAGACCGAAAGTGAAGAGCATCATTCCGGTCGGTCGTTGTTTCCCATCAATATTTTTTGTAAATTTGTACACTTCTGTGACACCTTGAGCGGACATTTCAGTTATAATTTCAGTTTCGGAAATATTAATGAGAAATGGCGCAAAAAACAATGCCTTAACACGAGTTGAGACGGTCATGGTATTTCACTGTCACTGGGCATTGATTGGCAAGATTGGAAACCGCTAAGAATTTATCAGCAACCATTTTATTTTTTGCAAGAATTACCATCGCGAAGCTGAGTAATGCTATCATATTCTTTGCTGATCGTGGCTATTACTTTCTTCAGCACAAAAATACTTACACTTGTGAGGGGTTTGTTTTCATATTTAGAGGAAATCAAGACGAACTTTTTTGAATTAGAATTAATAGGAAGTTGGGGGTATTCGTCGAGATTAATTATTTGTTTAAAACGTTTATTGGGAGGGGAGTTTATAGGCGGAGAGTGCAGATGTGTATCCGGAGAAAACCCCTTAAAGCGATTCCCGTTCATTTTAGCCCGTCGGGGTTGGGCTTTTTGGGGAGGGAATCAAAACTATTTGCGTAAGTGAAAGCTACACTTGGGAGAGAGAAAGAGAGGGGAAGAGAGTAAACGCAAAGCAAAATAACCGGTTTGTAGATGATAATGCACTAAGAATTGAGAGAAACCGCTATCTAGAAGACAATGTCTACGCAACGAAAGTCAGACGGAGACTGAAGAGAATAATTAAAAGTAAAGAACTAAACTGGTTTCAAACATACTTAAATAATAGAACCCAACGAACCAAAATTAATGAATGCCTATCTACTAGTGATAGTATTTCCTTCGGTGTGCCAAAAAGAACAATACTAGGGCCACTTCTATTTCTTATATACACAAAGGATATAAGTAATATTATTGAATACTGCACAATTTCACTGTTTCCTGATGATGCATTCTTATTTGTTTTCGGGTAAGATCTAGAAGTGATAACTAAAAACTTAAATGATGGCATGATCGATGTATGTGAATGGTTAGAATATAAACAAACAATTAATGTCAATAAAACAAAAAGTATGGTAAGACGCCGATTATTCAACAAATATACGGAAAAATAACAATCAAATCGAACAAGTGCAATATATAAAGAATCTGGGAGTTATCATTGATAGAGATCTCAATTTCAATAACCACCTGTAATCAAATATCAAAAAAAGTCGGATTCTTAAAACGAATACAAAAAATAATATCAACAACTTGTGCAATTAATATATACAACACGATTATAAAACCACACTTTGAATTCTGTTCAACAATCTTGTACATGGGCAACTTAACGGAAATCATCAGACTTCAAAAACTACAAAATAAAGCGATGAGTATATTCATGAAATGCAGTTTTTACACACCGATCAATGTTATGCTCTCATGACTAACTGGCTTAACATCAAAGGATAACTTACAACGCAGCAATTTCTGTGTTGAAAATTAAAAGTAAAATAGCTCCTGATTATCTTCCTCTTAACTTAAACCTAACTCATGACTTTATTTTGTTTTGAATGAATAACCTTACATTCCTTGCCACGTTAAGTGGACGGCTGGAGTTACAGCGCTGTTTCACGGTTAGCCACAACCGATTATCAGACTCCTTCTGTGGTGCTGGTCTGTCTTTTTCCTTCATTTTATCCCGAAATTCCATTTCTTCCACTGGGATTCGAACCTAGAACAGCGTCTTCTCAGGCAAGCACTCATGCACTGTGCCATTGAAGCCACGAGTTTATCTAGTTTTTATTTCAATTTTCTTGGACAAACTTTGCTCCTGTAAGTATATTATGTTATTCATTCTGGTTTTTCTTTCTAAGTTTTCTCTAATTCTATTCCATTTCGACAAGCATAGTTGGACTGAAATGGGTGATAGAGAGGGTGAAAGACTTTTTGACATTGTTTTTGTCGAGAATCTTACGATTAATGGTTTTTCAAGTGATACCACACAATTTTTCCTGGTTTTAATTTTCTGATGATCGGTTGTGGCTAACCGTGAAACAGCGCTGTAACTCCAGCCGTCCACTTAACGTGGCAAGGAATGTAAGGTTATTCATTCAAAACAAAATAAAGGAATTGACGGAAAACAAAAATTAAAACCAGGAAAAATTGTGTGGTATCACTTAAAAAACCATTAATCCTAACTCATGACGTTTAACCTCATAACCGATTACAACCAATACCGGAATACCCCAGGGCTCAGTACTGGGTCCAATATTATTCTCATTATTTATTAATGACCTACCCGATGTCATTCGAAATTGCCAAATACATTTGTATGCTGATGATGTGGTACTTTATATTTTTCGTACAATTGGTTTGATGGAGGACTGTATAGCAAGATTAAATGAGGATCTAAATCTTATTCTCACTTGGGCTAGTGCCAACGGTATGAAACTTAATCCTGCTAAATCTGTTGCCATGTTATGCTCTAGAGATGAAAACAACCAAGTAAATTTTCCCCCAGTTGTTATTGGTAATGAAACCATTGATTATGTGAAGGATGTTAAGTACTTGGGATATAGAATAAAGAGTGACCTTAGCTGCTGTGGGGCAATTTCAGCCACGATTAGACATATTTACTATGGACTTCGAACCTTGAGATCTTCCTCGAACTTATTGTCAACAAATATGAAAATATACCTCGTTAAGTCATTAATTATGCCGTACTTCATTTTCAACTGTTCAGTATACCCAATTCTGGATTGTGAATGCAAGCGCAAACTAAATGTTGCTCTAAATGATTGTATTCGGTTTATATACGGTATTCCGAGGTATTCCAGTGTTTCACATCTACAACATACTCTCTTTGGTATTAAGCTGGATGAGTACTTGAGGTTCAGGTTACTTCTGAAGCTGCATGATGTCATCAACAATAGATGTCCTAATTATCTTAGTGAATTCCTACATTTTGCACGCTCACAAAGGGGTTTGAAATTAATATTACCGCGTCACTCACGCAACATAGCAGAACGCTCATTTTATGTGTCTGCGATTTGTTTGTGGAATTTACTTCCTAATGAATTGCAAAGAATTTCTGCACCATCAGCCTTTAAGAGGAAACTATTTTTGCACTTTTCTAATTAAAACTTTTTTTTTTCTCTTTTTGTATAGGTATGATTCTAATATTATAATAATATATTCTTTAATAATTCCATTATTTGTTTATTTTTTATCAGGAAAATTATGTAAATTAAATTCTAGATACTATAAAAGATTCAAATCTTAATGTATCATTGTAAATAAAATATTTCTTGAAATAAATGAAAATGAAAAAAACTTAAGAGCTAATATATTTTAGATTACTTTATTATATACAGCCTTATTGCGAAGATCAATCGACAATTGATAATTGACTATTTTCAATGTGTGCTATTGCTATATTCATTTGGTATTTTTGTCAATCGAATTTTTTTAATTGACTGCGATTGACAAAATCCTTTAGAATCGTTCGTTCACAATAGCACACATTGAAAATAGTCAATTATCAACTGTCGATCGATCTTCGCAATAAGGCTCATAGATAGCAGAACACAAAACATGATCCTGTAGAAGGGCATTAAACTATTTAATAAAAAATGAGTCAAATTTTACATTTTTAAAAGATTATTAATTTCTTTTATTAGATCTAACGTGCAATTATAAAATTCAATGTAAACACTTACTTATTAACTTTAACTTTAGTCTATAGTAGTAGTAGTAGCAAATAGTAAAACTATACCAAGGCTGAAAACACACCGGATAAAGCAAAATGTGTTTTTTTGTTTCGTGAAATAAGAGAACATTGTTTCTTATGAGACTACATGTATGTGGGAGCCTAGCGGGGAAGGCATGGGGATGCAGCCCAAACATCCTGCGATGGATGTACATAACATTGTGAGACCAATGATCACATACGGAGCGGTAGCATGGGCGAACCGAACCAGTCTAGCCACAACAAGAGAGACACTCAGCAAAGTACAAAGACTGGCGTGCCTGTGCATTACCGGAGCAATGCGTAGCTGCCCAACCGCAGCCATGGAGGTGTTATTGGAATTGACCCCTCTACACATCATGGTGATGAACGTGGCAGACAAAACAAACCTAAGGATGGCAAAGGACGGAATTGGAAGAGGGAAATGCATCGGTTCGAAAGAACACGGTGACTTACTCAAAAAACTCCCACTTCTTGCCATACCCAGGGACGATAGCATCAGGAAATTCAACTTCGAGAAGAATTTCAAGATAAAGCTCAGCAATAAGGAGAACTGGAGCAATGAATCCACAACTTATGGACTGAGCAACCACACAACAAAGTGGTGCACGGACGGCTCGAGGACCGAGGAGGGAACTGGTGCAGGAGTGTTTGGGCCAGGAACTGAACACTACAAATCCATGGGCAAATGTACCAGCATCTTCCAGGCAGAAATAAGTGCCATAGACAGGTGCGTTCGAATCAACAACGAGAAAAACTATAGGAATTGCAACATAGCAATAATATCTGACAGCCAAGCAACCATAAAGACTGTTGACGCTTACGTCATCAAGTTAAAGCTCATGTGGGAATGCCTACACGGACTGAACAGACTAGGCAAGAACAACAGAATTTCCATCTGCTGGGTACCTGGTCATGTTGGCATTACAGGCAGCGGACTCTCTGAGAAGAAAAGGGGCAGAGGAACTCTTCATAGGACCTGAACCGTTCTGCGGGATAAGATAACATACTCTACGCGATGAGTTCAGGAGACTGGAGGAAGAAACAAGGGCCAACACCTTTCTCAACCTACAAGGTCTGAGGCAAGCAAAGAAAGTCTTAGGAAACTATAACCAAAAGAGATTCAAAGCTTGTATCGTCCTTAACAAAAACAACCTAAGAATCCTAACAGGCCTCCTCACGGGGCACTGCAGACTCAAGGACCACCTGAGGAAGATGTGTATAACTGAGGACGGGCTCTGCAGATTCTGCAGTGAAACCGCCGAAACTCCAGACCACATCCTGGAATCCTGTGGGGCACTGGCCCACAAAAGGATGAGATATTTGGGCAGGCACCAAATAACAGACAAGGACATACAAACACAGCTCATTCTCAGATTCATCAAAGAAAATGGACTGGACGCTGTGCTCTAAGGAGTGTGACCAGCCAAGGACAAATCAGAGTAATACCTCGATACGCTTCACAAAAGAAGTATCTGGAGAGGACTCTGAAAGAGTGCATGAACCTCTCCGAGGCACAAGCAGGGGACACAATAGGCCAATAGGTCGCAGTGTACTATACGTATACCCCAACTAAATATTATTATTATTATGAGACTACACACACCAAAGAAAACAAAACACACGTTTTTGTTTTGAAGTGTTTGAGTGAAATTATTAATTTTTCTGAATAAGTTCTTAACGCTGCTATTAATATTATTATCACAACCTCAGCATTACGTTTTAGAATATATGGATGCACCCACCACTTTCTGTTATTTGCGTCCTTTTCCTCAATTGCTTCAAAAATTGTATGTAAGATTGGCACAACTTCATCGTTTGAGTCCGGCCACATGTTGAACAACACTAAAAGCAAGTCGCAAACTCCATTTCGTTTTATTTCAACGCACACCAAACGAAACAAGAAAACAAACCGTTTGTTTTGTTACATTCTGTTTCGCTTGGTGTGTGTTCAAATAAAAAATGGTTTTTGACTATCGAATCAAAAACGTTTTGTTTGATCCAGTGTGTTTTCAGCGTAAATAAACGAATGCATAGATTCAATTGATACTCTTGGATGTTTGTCAGACGTTCGCAAGAGGTGAGGCAGTGGAAAAAAAATCTAGATGTTAATTGCTCCCGGCGGGATTTGAACCGGAAACCTTTCGATTAGTAGTCCGACACACTAACCACTAAACCCGATCGAACAGCCAAGTACCATATGGCAATCGACGCGAGTCACGAATTAATTGATCCTAAATGTAAAAACAATAAAGAGCATAGACGTTGACACTGACCATTTCCTTGTTGCAGGAAAAAATAGTTCACATTGGACTCCTTGGCACGACTGGAGTAGGAAGTCTACAGATAACGCTTGAGCCAGACACACCGCCGTAAACGCCAACTATATTCGGAACCGGTATCGCAACATCATCAGAGGCAGCCAAGATCACCGTAAGATGTCCATTGTAGAAAGAGCCCGTGGTATGATGATGAATGCGTTCACAGAAAAATGCTAACTAATTGCAATTATCTGCTAATACTGCAGCGCAAAACATGGGCAGAGAGGAAAGAGTATCGTTCCAGGCGAAGGGAGGAGTATGACTTACGTTCAAAGACGAGGGCGTTCGTAGTCTCTCAGCTCAAGGAAATCAAAGAGTCTCGTGACCATAACACCATGTAGAGGTATTGTAAGAAAGCCAATCAGCTGACGCTGGCTTTACAGCAGGAACGCAAGCTCTTCGAAACAACCAAAGCTCAAGAAATTGTAGATGCATTTAAGCAGCATTTTTAGCAACTGTTAAATGTGTATACGGTAGAGAGAGAAAGATATGCCAAGAGAACCATCGCACAGCCAATGAATTCCATCATGCAGAATAGAAGAGGTTGGCTAAACAATAAAACCAAAATCTAAGACCAAGTTGACGGCTCCGCCGGTCTATCAGGGGGCATCTTCAACTACGGATGTGATGTTGTCGTGGCGCATGCACCAAATCCTTAACCAAGTTGAGGTAAGAGAATGCAAGTAGGTCGCTCCGATGTCTTACAGGAACTATCGAGGCATACCAGTGTTTAATGTCTTATAAAATCGCAGGTAACAAAGGGCCTTACCAATAACGAATTAAATGTAGAGTTTAAATTAGTTGTCTAGTTCATTCAAATCTCCTTTTGTATAGGAGTGAAAGGGAATGTGTTCTTGAACGAATGTTACCTAAAACAGCGCAGGGAAGAATGAATTAACACCCACCAACGCGGAAGTTTTAATTTTAATAATTGCTCATGGGCACAATGTTTGCAAATGTTTGACAATTTATCACACTACAACTCACCAGGAGTCCGATTAATGCTCAATTCGTTCTCTTTATTGGCTATACTGGTAGACAACGATGGACGCTTAAAATGCGCTGCCTTCTGCAGAGTTTCCATGGCCTTGGCGCGTTCTTGTTGTAACCGTTCGTTGATTTTATCTCTGCTGACTGATGAATTCCTTGAAGTTTCACCAAACACTAAACAAAAAGTTAAATTTAACAATTTTACCAAAGAAATAAATAAATCACAAAAACAACCTCGTAGTTGGTCCATGCCCAGAACGCCAAGTGTGTCGTCCTTCTCCGCGTTTAGTGTTAAGCTAAAAATAATATTTTAAAGTGTAATCATTTGTGTTGCGATGGAATATAAAAAAAAACCGACCAACCTGAATGCATCTTTATAATCCATTTCCTTGTCTTTATTTATTCGGGAATCGATCGAATATCCAATAGGATTGTAGTTTGTGGAAAATTTAACATTAAATAAACACTTTTATGACAAGAAGATTATCGGCAGGTTTAGCTAAGCAAATGAGATGCCTTATAATGTTTTTCCGAGAAATAAAAACTTGTTTTAAAACGAAGAGCAATACTTAGGGAGCAAATTACGATTTAAGGCAACTGTTAGGAAATTTCTTTGAATTGAATTCATTTTGCGGGAATGCAAGCAGCTAGTTTAGGGCAAGAACCGGTAGAACAGTTTCGATATTTGAAAGTGTTTGGAAATTTTTCCAAGATAGAGAACATCGAAGCTGACGTTACATTTTACAAAAATGTAGGATGGTTTAAATTTTTTACAAATTATCTACTACAGTCGAGACTCGATTAACCGCGACATTCTGTTAACCGGCATTTTTTATGCAGATTTATTTTCAATTAATTTCCCATTAGTAACTCTACTAACCGACATATAATTTGTAAGTTACGCAGTGCTTTGTTTAAATATTTTGCGGAGAGTTACTCGGTCAAAGGTTTAGAGAAACGAAAAACCCTTAAGCAAGCAGAAAATCGAAAAGTCGACAGAGCAACATACAAATGGTTTCGCCAGCAACGGTTTAGGGAGTTCCGGTATCACAAACGAGGGCGGGTCAATAAGTCCGTGACTTTTGGAATAAAACACAGATTTTTTGATAAAAAAAATAATTTATTTTTAACGTAGTCTCCCTTGAGCTCTATACACTTTGTCCAACGCTTCTCCAATTTTTTTATCCCTTCCAAAAAAAATGATTTGTCAAGGTCCTCAAAATAGGCCTTTGTTTGCGAGATGACTTCATCATTGGAGTCAAATCTTTTTCCACCAAGCCATTTCTTCAGGTTTGGGAACAAGAAGTAGTCGCTCGGAGCCAAATCTGGAAAATAGGGTGGATGAGGGAGCAATTCATAGCCCAATTCATGGATTTTTGCCATGGCGACTGCACATGTGTGCACCTTTGCATTGTCTTGGTGGAAAAGAACTTTTTTATTGGCCAAATGAGGTCGGTTTTTTTTCAAATCGTCATTGAATCGGTCCAATAAGTTGGCATAATATTCCCCATTGAGCAAGGGATCAAGGAGCAAGGAATCGAAAGAACGGCTTACGGTTTTACTATGCTCCAATGCTGCAGGGACACATAAATGCAGATTGATGGTGATAGGTAAGAGTAATCGTCCAAGAGCCTTAAAAAATGTTGTCAGTAATTTATGAAGCCAACAAGAGGGCTTGGGTTACTCAACAACTGTTTCTAGAATGGTTTAACAAACACTTTGTAAAAAAGTAAAAAAGCACTTGCAAAGAAACAATCTTCCTAAAACTTCTAAAGTTTCGTTGCTTATGGATAACTACCCAGCCCACTCAGATGTGGATAATTTTAAGGCTCCTAATGTCATAGTGAGGTCCCTTCCGCCAAATTGCACATCCCTGATTCAGCCAATGGATCAGGGTGTAATATAATAAATAATGATTTTCTCAAATCACTTAACATCAAGACTGCTTTATGGGCTATCTCTAAGTCCTGTAATTTTGTTACGAGTGATGTTCTGAAAATTCATCGCATTAACGAAGATTTGATAAAGGAAAATAAAAGGATAAAGTCACTTAGACAGACAAAGATGCAAGAATATTTTTAATTGACATTTCGCGTATCTGTTCGATGTTCCTCTCAAATGTTTGAATTCCTTTTTTAGTAGTTCTTCGTCATAACGCTGTATGTATGTATGTAGTTTCTTTCATCGTCAAATTGATTTATTTAAAATGAATTGTTGTCTTTATCGATGAATTTAATAATTGTTTTTGTTTTAATAAGGTAAAGAAATAACGTGTCATCAAATTTAGAGTTTTTTTTTTTAAATTTAGAGAAAAATCTATTAACCGGGATTTTCGATTATCCGTTATGGGCTCGGTCCCAGCCATTCCGGTTAATCGAGTCTCGGCTGTAATTGATTTCTATAATAATATAATTTATGTGAGTATTTAATGGCGTTAATACAAAATACATTTGCAATTATAATTGGGTTAAAATATAATGAAATCTATTTATCATTTATTTCTTAGTCCTCATTTTTCTGGCTCGTATTATAAGCCGACTGTTTAGCTGCAACTGCAACTGTTATTATGTGTCTAGTGGTTATTTCCACTGTACATCTTTTGGTGCGTACACTAGACACTTCATTATTCAATATGGGGACAACTAAATCTTCGAGTTCACATCTTGAGCCATGACTCATTGAAATTAAAGTTTCAAAGTGGATGCAAATGAGAAAAATAGTTCAGGTGGCGATTTTTGTAGCGAGCGGTATAAAGTGAAAACGATACAGACGTTAATTGAAGGGAGAGTTCTTCTTTAATTTGTGCCCGTCATGATAGTTGCACGGCTGCCCAACGCAATATGAAGAAAAAATGACAGATCGGAAACGTCGAGAGGAGAAACACACAGGAAAACGTCAAAAAGCATACCGAAATTAGCAAACTATTTTGGTGTATCTCCTCCCACGATCGCCTCAACCAAATTACCCTATTCGCCCACAAAAGTACCCTGTACTTAGGCACAGGCATGTTGAAGAGTCTTCGGTATACATTGGGCCTTTCATACGTAAGCAAATTGTTGTTCATACGACACTTCTTCCTCAATTTGTGGGGGTAAGAGAGGTTTTTTGAGAAAACCTTGCGGCGAAAAAATAAAAAAAATTTAAAAAATTAGGTGCGTAACTTTAACGTTCTCTTAATTGTTCATCTTTGACTGAAAATCAAATCTTGGGCAGGTTCTCAGTAGATACACATCACGCGGTAGAATGCGGAGGATTTTTACACACAATACACACAAAATGTCAGAATTATGGAAACAAAATTATACCCAGACGAAAAAGGATATTATAAGACTTTTTCGTGTACAAGCAATTATGTGTTGTCAAGGATTTATAAACCATCCGCTTATCATTGTATTCCAGAGCGTCAAAGGGCTTAAATCAAAAAATATATAGTTTCAACTATTTCTAGTTTATTATATATTTGTGGAAAATATAACTTTATGTGTGTAAATAATATTGACCTCTTTCAAATTTGGCGTCTCACCCAGATGTGGTGGTTGGGATCATTAGTCCATTACCACAACAAATCAAATCGACACGTAGTTTTTCCTGGATATTAACCGAGTATACAAAATGTCAGTACACAAAAGGGAGTGAGAATTTTTTTACCCATTTCAATGCATCCCCAGTTCGAAGACGCACAATTGAAACGGTATTTGTTTTAAGCAAAAGGTCTGTTTATTGTTAAATCAAAACTTAGGTATATTAAACTATTTCTAGTTGATTATTTATTTGTGGAAAATATGATGATGGTGAATATGACTGGCCCTCAAGACGCAGAAAACCACTAGCCCTTCCCTTGGCAAGATTAACAATGTAAAAAACCGATTTTCAATTCTGTCTCTAAAAAATCATGCTATACGGTAATATTGTAAAGGTGATGCCATTGCTGCAAGCCCGCGCAATCCGACTCTGGACTGGACACATTCCTTGATCGCTAGGGGTAAAAGAACAATTGAAAGAACGTTTTATTTCGATTGAAACAATCGACTGAAACAAATGCGTCTAAAATGAGTTTTAGATTTTTTTGGGTACGCGTAGCGGCTTACTTTTTAGTTGTAATGAGATGCTTCTCAAATTTGCCGTTCGGAGTCTGTGTAGGCACCTATCACTTTCCACACGCAATGGTTGTAGAAGCGGGAAAGGGAAAACTCGATTTAACGTGTATGCAGTAGTCTTGGGTTCTGTACGATCAGAAAAGGAAGTGGTTCGGAACCGAGTACACTTCCATACAGATGCCCAACAAATGGAAAGACACATTGAATAAATCACGCAATCCGAGATCAACGCAACACAACCGAACATTCACGTTGAAATTGGTTTACGAGAACATTTGGGAAAAATCCACTAAAGAGACATCTGCGAGCTGCAGCTGCTGGTCGATGCACGAAAGAAAATTAAAGAAATTAAAAAAAGCAATAACCGATGTAACAATCCCCATAGAAAGTTATCGAAACCAGCACAATTTCAATTAGGTACACAACAAATGTGTGTGGCTCAAAAGAAAAATAACAGCACCCTAACCTGTCAAACAGCACTCAATCGAAAAAAAACCGAATTCCTGTTTGACATTTCGCCACCATAACCTCAAATCAGAGCTTTCAAATTGCATACGACGAATACCCGAAATTCTCATAATTCTCGTGTGTCTACAACTGAGTGTGTGTAACACAAGTCTAATATATCGCTACCGCTAAGCATTTTTACTCGCTGCAGTTTGTCCAGTGCATCAGATTCCATTGTGAATTCCTCAAGCGCTTATAACTCAAACGTGTTGAAGCAACGTGAAAAATGGTCAAAGCTA
Organism: Portevinia maculata; assembly: GCA_949715645.1. NCBI lineage: Eukaryota > Metazoa > Arthropoda > Insecta > Diptera > Syrphidae > Portevinia > Portevinia maculata. Next base: position 78,669,152 of record OX454527.1, on the reverse strand, counting down.
AAAAGGGCAAGAAAGAGGTAGTCTCTGGCGACGACATGTAAGTAGAATACCGTCGGCGACGGTGCCAATCTGTTGAGTTGTCACTTTGGTGGCAGCTTTAACCGCCAGACGAGACTGAATGGCTTTGGTTTCTGTAATTTCAGGGAGAACGATATCCAAGTCAAGCAGCAGACTGTGATTGAGGACGACGATGCTGCTGGCAGCGATGATGCTGCGGTCAATGCAAAGAATAAGAAAAACAAAAAGGAAAACAACAACAAGAAAAAACCTGGCAAGTCGGCTAAATCGACTGTCTCTGACGATGAGGACGACAACGAAGACGTTGCCGCCGTCACTCAGTCTGTGAAGAAGCTGCTTGTGACCAAGAAAAAGGCTAAGAAAGCGACCGCGGATTCTGACGATGCTGGAGGTGAAGGCTCAGACAATGACAAGCCGACGAAGCAGAAGAAAAAGAACAAGGCGAAGAAATCTGGATTCGATTTGCTAATGGCTGAAGACGACGACGATGATGAGCCGCAGGTAGCTGCTGAACCGGAATCCGAGCCAGAGGAGGAAGTGAAATCAAAGAAGAGCGAAGGTGGCAAAGCTGGTGGCAAGAAGAGCAAGAAGAACAAACGCAAAAACGACGACGATTTGGAGGATTTGGATAAGGTTTTGGCCGAGATGCAATTGGAGTACGCCGAAGAAAAGCCACCCAAAGAGTCGGTTGTTGCTTCGGCGGATGATAATGCCGAAGAGGTCTCACGAAAGAAAAATAAAAATGGAAAGGGTGGCAAGGCGGCAGAGGAGGAGACGGCAAATGATGTTGATGGAGACGAGGACGGCGAGGGTACAGTCAAGTCAGCCGCTCAGAAGAAAAAGGAGAAGAAGGAGCGTCAGAAGCGCGAGGCAGCTCTGGCCAAACAGCGAGAAGGTGAAACAAAGGCCAAGGGCGGCAAAGTGCAAGTTGAAGCTGATCCTGAGGTTGAGGCTGAAACAGAGGAACCAAAAATGGTAAAGGAAAACTTAGCAGAACCGGAAACGGAAAATGTCCAGCTCGAGGCCGAGGAGGAAGGTGCAGAGTCCACCAAGGACGACAAGAAGAAAAAGGGCAAAAAAGACAAAAAAGAAAAGAAGGAGAAAGTCGAAGAGGAGAAAAAGGGCAAGAGTGGCATAAGCAAGTCCGTAGTAGCCGCCATGCAGGAGCGCCTTAAGAAAATCAAAGAGGAGGAGGAGCGCTTGCAGCGGGAGGAAGAAGAAAATATTCGTCTTCTGGAGGAACGTGAAAACCAGCGTTTAGAAGCCCTCCGCCTGGAGCAAGAGAGGAAGGAGAAAAAGAAGCAAAAGGAAGCCGAGCGCAAGGCACGTCTGAAGTCAGAGGGCAAGCTGCTGACCAAGAAGCAGAAGGAAGACCGTGCCAGGGCACAGGCAATGCTGGATGCATTAAAGGCTCAGGGATTGGAAATCCCCGATCCCACTGAGAAGCGTCCACGTCCCGGAACCCGCTACCGCCCCGGCAAGAAGAAGGGCCCAACCAACAAGCAAGACGAAGGCAAGTCTGAGGACGGACAGTCGCAAAACGAAAGCTCCAAAGATAACACTCCCCAGCCGGAGGATGGTAAAAATGCCGAGGAATTCGTAAAAGAGTCCTGGGACGCCAGCGCCAGTGAGGGCGAGGACGAAGACTCACAGGAGAAATCCTCCGAAGCAGCACAGCCCGAGGCACAGCCCGCGGAAAAAGACAAAGCAAATGAAACTCCGAAGGCGTCAGAGGACACCGATTCGGACGGTGAAGACGACGACTCGGAGGAGGACGACGAATCGTCAGAGGAGAGTGTAGTCGAGGAGAAAAGAAATGATCCAGAAGCGAAGCGTGAACGCGTCATCGCCCGCATCGACAAGCGCCGAACGGAAGCCGAGAAGCGACGCACCACAGATGAACTACGTGCCGCTGTCGTCTGCGTGCTCGGCCACGTAGATACCGGAAAGACCAAGATCCTGGACAAGCTGCGCCGCACCCACGTGCAAGATGCCGAAGCGGGTGGAATCACCCAACAGATCGGCGCCACAAACGTGCCAATCGATGCCATTAAGGATCAGGCCAAGATCGTGAAGGGTTCAAGCGACTTTGAACACAGACTACCCGGCCTGCTGATCATCGACACGCCCGGCCACGAGTCGTTTAGTAACCTGCGCAACCGGGGCTCCTCGCTCTGCGACATTTCCATCCTAGTGGTGGACATTATGCATGGTCTGGAGCCGCAAACGCTAGAGTCCATCAATCTGCTGAAACAAAAGAAGTGCCCCTTCATAGTGGCTCTGAACAAAATCGATCGTCTGTACGACTGGCAGGTGATGCCGCGCAAGGATGTCCGCGACGTGATCAAGGGGCAGCAGGCAAACACCCAGGTAGAGTTCCAGCAACGCACCAAGGAGGTGATCCTCCAATTCGCTGAGCAGGGCCTTAACGCTGCCCTATTCTACGAAAATCCTGATCCACGCACGTACGTCTCCTTGGTACCAACGAGCGCTATCACTGGCGAAGGAATGGGCAACCTGCTTTTCCTCATTGTTGAGTTCTGCCAGAGCATGCTGGCCAAACGGCTGATGTACAGCGAGGAGTTGCAGGCAACCGTGCTCGAAGTGAAGGCCATTCCTGGTCTGGGCACAACCATCGATGCGATCCTAATGAACGGCAAATTAAGGGAAGGCGACACGATGATCCTTGCTGGCACAGACGGGCCGATAGTGACCCAGATCAGGTCCTTGTTAATGCCACAGCCAATGAAGGAGTTGCGGGTAAAGAATGCCTACGTCGAATACAAAGAGATTAAGGCCGCGCAGGGAGTTAAGATCGCTGCCAAGGACTTGGAAAAGGCGATCGCTGGAATTAATTTGCTAATTGCTCACAAGCCGGATGAGGTGGAGATTTGCCGGTAAGTATTCAGTTGGAGAAGACAAATTTTGAGGGATAATACTTTTTTTCTTTAGAGATGAAGTTGCCCGGGAGCTGAAACACGCCCTCAGCCACATCAAATTGAGCACTCCGGGCGTGTTTGTGCAGGCATCAACACTGGGTTCGTTGGAGGCGCTGTTGGAGTTCCTGAAGACCTCAAAAATTCCGGTGAGTCGTTGTTTAAGTTAATAATCTCAGGACCAACATGGTATTGGTTGTTCGAGTATGCCTTAGACATTCTTTACACATCAGCGAGTAGCCATGGAGATATTCCGTCGTGTCTCAATTAGAACCCCCTTCAGTTCCAGACAATATCTCTCTTCTCCCGTTGGGTTAATTGTTGCGTCATTGCAAAGCCTTTAGCCAACTTCAGTGATTGCGGGCAATGAAAGGTTTTAAAATCCCTGAACATTCTTCGCAAGATGACCGTGGAACCGGCAGGACTTGCGGAGAATTGAAACCTTAATGGCCACGGGTTTTTGATCTACGTCGTGTCCGTTGTAGATTCATACCTCTTTTGTCTGGTATTGTGCGTTGGTTCTTGGTGTTTTACCAACTATTCTTTTTCTTTAACGACGAGGGATTATAACGCTCGCCTGTACATTTTTAAGGCTTTATTCGTCTGAAATAATGTGGCCCTTGTATTACGTATGTCAAGATGTTGGTGGCATCTTTGGGCGAAAAGTAAGCTTTATTTCAAAAGTCTTGCTGTTGTTAAATCGACAGACGAGGTACATAAAGCGTTTTGTTTTGCCTGTGTATTTCTGTCCTTATCATTTATTTTAACCACTTCTTCGAACACCAGAGAAGATTGCTCTGTTGTTTCAACGAGGACAATATCGTGGTTTTGTTATGGTATGAAAATCGTCTAAGATCATCCGCCACAGACAAGGAGGCTATTAGTGGACATATTATGCCTCTCTAGACAAGGGGAAACAATACGGAGGTTCCAATAACTTGCTTGCCAAACAAATTCAAATTCCTTCTCGGCCAAGATTTTACTAATGTTGGAGCACGTTTACTGCACACGACCTTACAATAAGTCGAGGGTACTCATTATGCCTATGCTCTCTGTTGAGTGTTGAATGTTTTCCCACCGTTGTCCGTTTGGTTTACCGTAGGGCGGCGACAAGTCGCTCCCATCATAACCAATCCGTGTTCTACAAAGGCGATTGATTGTTTGCTTATTTCTCAAGCTTTGTGAACTGCATTCACATCTTGGTACAGCTTCGGCTCATGGATACTTGGTCGCGTTATCTTTAACTTCAACAACCACCGATTTCGTCTATTTTTCAATGGTCCTGAAAGCTTCTACCACCCCACGCTGGGAACGCCTGATGAAATCGATATTGTCCGCGTACCCTAGTAGCTGGACAGGTCTGTTGAAGATAAGTCCTTCTATGTTGACACAGGCTCTAAGCACTTTCTACTCACCAACAACATTGAAGACGTCGGTGCAGGTTTGAAATAGTTCGACAGCGTCAATCGCAACAGCTGGATCAAATTTGCTGAAACACTAAATTTGGGCATCATATTGTAGAACTCTCAACGATGAATAGTTTTATATGCGGCTCTAAATTCGATAAAAAATTGTGGGTCTCAACTTTAAATTCGTTTGTCTTTTACTTGACTTTAACTCAGTGAAAATTTGTTCTATTGTTAATCTACCAGGCCGGAGGGAACACTGATACATGCCAATTGGTGTGTTAAAGAGCGCAGGCGCTTTCAGTATAATCTGGCTAGTCCAGGTGTGCTAAGACGCCCAACGCAGCTTCTCGCTAAAAAGCCAAACTCTGATTTTAGCCGCAACAAGAAGATGTTCAGAATCGACATTTGCACCTTCTCGAATTCGACTATAGCGTTGAGGTCCTCGTGAACAACCCTGACATCGTTCTTCAGACAGGCTCCGTCAAGGAGGTCATAAAATTTACAGAAGTCTTATAAGTTCTCAGCCTCGTCGATGAACATATAATACTTATATTGTGGAATGTAGCTTTGATGCGGATCACGGCCAGGCGATTACTTACTTACTTACTTAACGGACTGCCGACCCGTGAAGAGTCTCTGCCTGAGACACAGCAGCCTTCCATCCTCTACGATCCTGGGCACGCTGCTTCCAGTTGTCCAGACCAAGCGCTCTGGCATCCGCGATGGCTTGGTCTTTGAAACGGAGGTTCGGTCTTCCTTGCCTCCTCGAACCTGGGGCCTGGGATTCGAAGAACCTCTTAGCTGGAGCATTATCCATTCGCTCGATGTGGCCGAGCCAATGTAGTCGACGTATTTTGGCTCTTTTTGGACTACATCCACATCTTCGTCCAGCTCATAGAGTTCGCGTGTATCTTCTCCTCCATTCGCCCTCCTCGCACACAGAACCACAAATCCGCCGAAGAATTTTTCTTTCGAAGGAGCCCAGTATCAGCTCTCCCTTCCTGCTTATCGTCCAGCACTCGGCGCCATAAAGCAGAACTGGCACGATAAGGGTTTTGTAAAGCATACATTTCGTCCTCCGAGTTAGGAGTTTTGAACCCAGTTGTTTTGCCAAACGGAAGTAGCAGCGGTTTCCTAGAGTTATTCTTCGCCGGATCTCCACTAAGGTGTCATTCGTGGAGTTCATGTTTACTCCGAGGTAGATGAACTTCTTAACTACCTCGAAATTGTTGCTATCAATAGTGCAGGCGATTACTTATCGGCTTAAATAAAGGGTGCTCAAATTTGAGGTATCATTCTAAATTTTAAATGAAAGACATACATTTTGTGAAATCTGTATTTATTTTTATTGGAAATTAGTGTACATTGGTTCCGGTTAATAATGAAAAAGAATGTCGTCCAAGTGACCTACTCTGCTAACTCGGCAGACTGTCAACCATTTACAACATTTTGAATCACTTTTTCGCATAATGATGGTTCAATAAGTGATATTTGCTCGATGATGTTGTCTTTGAGGTGTTGAACAGTTTGAGGAATATCGGCATGAACTTTACTCTTCAAGAATAAAGTTCTTGGTGGCCAATTCACATCTGACATGACCGCCAATTTCAAAATGAGCCTCATCGGTGAAGATAATTAGCTTGAAAAAAAATGTTGGTTTTGTTGTTGCTTCTCTATGCGTGTTCAATTGGCTTTAATTCTTGTGTTATCTGTGTTTTGTAAGCCTTTACAGGCAGATCTTTGTGCATAATGTTAAACAACATGTTGGTTTGAGGTTTAATTGCTGTGAACGACGACGAATTGACGTCTTTGGCTCTTCAGCAACACTTCTGCTAACAGCTGAAATATTTCCACTCAAACGACCACTACAATGATAGGCTTTACTTCTCTGATCTTGAACCGAACCAGTTTCTTCAAATTTATGAACGATAAGTTTAATAGCACGGTTTGACGGAGCATTTTCTCTACCGTATTTTGAACGAAATTTTCTTTCAACTTCTGCAAAACTTTCACCATATTCAAAATAAGTTTTAATACTAAAAACACGTTGCTCAATAGTGTACCGATCCATATTAGCTAACGGGAATGTATTTGCTTCTTACATAGGGTGGCGCTACAGTCCGGGGTGGACCTGGGCCTCAACCAACAAGCGTCTCCAGCCAGCACGATCTTTGGCCAGCTGTCTCCAGTTTCGCACGCTTATTTGGTTAAGGTCCCCTTCCATTTGCGTGCGCCACCTGAGTCACGGTGTTAATCTGCTGCGCCGTCCCTCGGGTGTAGATTCGTGATCTTCCGGGCCAGAGCATTCACGTCCAATCGCTCTACATAACCCAGCCACCTCAGTCGTTGGACCTTTACTCTTCTGGCTAAGTCGATGTCGCTGTACAGCCCGTACAGTTCGTCGTTGTATCTCCTCCTCCATTCACCGTCTATGCAGACCGTACCAAAAATTACCCGAAGAATTTTCCTCTCAAAACAACCAAGAGTAACCTCATCCGCTTTTGCTACAGTCCATGCCTCTGCACCATAGAGAGGGAATGGGATTATTAAGGTCTTATAAAAGGTCCCTTTAGTTGTTCCAGAGAGGGCTTTGCTACTTAATTGCATTCTTAGCCCAAAGAAACAGCGATTGGCAAGAGTTATTCTTCGTTTAATATCAGCGCTGGTGTCATTGCCAGAGTTCATTGCGGAGCCTAGGTAGACAAAGTCCTGAACCACCTCAAAGTTATATCTGTCTATAGTGACATTCTGTCCGAGACGTCGGTGTTGGTGTCCTTTCTTTATGACAGCATATACTTTGTCTTGCGCTCATTGATCGCCAAACCCATCTTCGCCGCCTCCGTCTCAATACTCACGAACGCGACAGTGACATCCCGCTGCGTTCTGCCGATTACGTCGATGTCGTCGGCGTAGGCGAGTAGATGGACGGACTTTTGAAAGATAGTGCCTCGTGTTAGCATTTGAGTTTTGCACTATTCTTTCAAGAATGATGTTGAATAAATCCTTTTTTGACATCGAAGGTCTCGGGGAGTTCTTTACCGACCTTGATCGAGCAGCGTGCATTCTCCATTTTCATCCTGCACAAACGGACGAGTTTGGCAGGGATGTCAAAACTAGACATTGCTCTGTATAGCTCGTCTCTATAAATGCTATCATAGGGGTCCTTAAAATTGATGAAAAGGTGGTGGGTATCGATTTGGACTTCCTGGATTTTCTCCAAGATCTACCGCAGTGTGAATATTTGGTCGATGGTAGACTTTCCTGGCCTGAAGCCACACTGATAGGGACCAATCAGGTTGTTGACGAAAGGCTTCAGGCGTTCACACAGCACGGCAGATAAAATCTTGTGGGCGATATTAAGAAGACTAATACCTCTGTCGTTGGCGCAGTTCAGAGGGTCTCCTTTCTTGAGGATCGGCCAAACAATGCTGAGGTTCCATTCATCGGTCATACTTTCCGCTGACCATATTTTACAGATGAGTTGGTGCATGCTCCTAAACAAGTCATCGCCTGCCGCTTTGAATAGCTCGGCGGTTAGGCCATCTACTCCAGCGGCTTTGTTGGACTTAAACTTAGATATGGCTATCTTCACTTCGTCCAGGTCGGGTGAACGGAATTGTTGGTCTTCATCGTCCCGGTTGAATGGTGCATTCTGCCTGACAGCGGGATTTAGTTCGTCATCGCCGTTAAACAGTCTGCAGAAGTAGTTCTTCCATATCCTCATGTATTTACTTCACACCTGAAAAAAACTTCGGTGTAATCTCATAGCTGTAAAGAAAGTGGTGGCCAATTAAAAATGATACGTCAAATTTGAACACTCTTTACAATAACTTTTGTAGTAAGCCATTTTTCCACGACGAATCCGCACCCTAATATCACACACTCTCATGTCCGTTGAGGTTCCCATCTGGTTACTTTTCAAGGGGATTCATTTTCATATGCTTCTGTGTATCCTCTTCACTAACACTTTTGAAATTGTTTGACACAACCACTTAACCTGAAGGGATAGGCGCTTACTTTGACACCCGGCTCGATATTTGGGTTCCATTAACCAACTTCATGGATGGGAGAGCTGGCGTTGATAAATGCTTCATCCGTAACTATATCTTTTTCAACACCCTGTCTAGTCTAGACAAATCTTTACTGAAGTTAGCTCAATTTATGGCAAAGTAGCTCATGTAAAGTATCTGTCATCCAGACAGCATCCCAATATTAACCTGGCTTGAACAAAATGCTTGGGGATGGCTATCACGAAAAGTTTACGAAGCATAGGAGTTTAAAATAAATAAAGACTTAGTTAGAGAACAATAGTTTTCAATTGGTTCAATTACCAAGTTAATAGCACTGCACTTATTGTATTTCTCAATATGCAAACCACTTTGGCGGTAACGGCACATAAGGGGCCTTATCCTAGCTTTACCAAATATTCGTGTGAGCGAAGTTATATATTCTGCACGAACAGAAGGGACCTATAGTTGTACGCCGATTCCGATCCTCAAAATTGAGAGTTTTCTTGTGACAATTCAATGTTTTCCAGACTTTCGCAAGAGTCGGGGCAGTGGAAAGAATTTTCGGTATAGCTGAGCCCTGACGGTCGCTGTGGATAGGTTTCTTGTGTCCAAATCATCTGTGTTTGTTAAAGCACAAAGTCAGGTCGTTGTGCGGCTGGTAAGCAAATGAGTCTATCTGCTTTGTTGGCTCGGCTCAAGCATAAGCGGTGCAAATGGTTTTAACGTTTTTAGTCACAATCTCTGCTTCTAGAGCAGGCACGTCAAAGATCCGAGCTGAGTTGCTGTATTTATTCGTCGAATTAAGAAAGATATTAGTATCACAGAAGTATTACTGCAGAACATACCTTTGAAGAGTACCACCACAGCTCAAATCTACTCAGCAATTGAGCAATTGAAACCAAGTTGTGAGTTGGGTTGGAGTAAATTCTACATTACCACGGAATGTGCACCATTAATGCCCAGTAAAAGTGCTGATGTTGTGACGAAAATACGTGAACGATCAAAATTCCTTGGAATTCATTGTACATCAAAAAGCCTTGGCCTCTAAAGTGCTGAAAATGGATCATGTGTAAAACAGCTGATTTTATAAGAAGAAGATGATTAAATCATCGCCAATTTTCACAGTTTTTAAAAGAGCTTGATGTAAAGTATTAAGATATTCCCTACTTTGCAGAAGTATGGTGGATTAGTCGTGGATCAATGCTTATGCGATTTTTTCGAATTGCGTAAACATATTGGTGCGTTTATGGCTCAAAAGGGAAAACCGATGAAACAAAATTATGAATGGTGGCTTGACTTTGCATTATTAGTAGATATGACGAATAAATTAATTGAACGTTGAACTCAAGGAAAAAATGTAATAGTTATGCAACTGTACTCAAGTGTTCGAAATAAAATTAAAGTGGTGGGAGTCGCAGCTGCAAGAACAAAAACGTGACCACCAAATATTGGGGAATTCGTGAGATCGGCATATATTCCTAATCGTTCGCTTGATCTTATTGCCAAATTTAATAGTCGTTTTTATAATTTCTGCGAGCTCAATACGTACGAGCTCTTTTTAATGATCTAATAACGTTCGATGTAAGTAAGTCACCGAGGGCGGCGACGGTGTAGAGGTTAGTGTGTTGGCTTGTGACCCGTGCGGTGCAGGTTCAATCCCCATGGGGAACAACAACATACGCCACCCAATGACATGCCTCTACACCAAACGAAGGATTTCTGCCTGGTAGTACAATGGACCGTTACCGAGTCTGAGTGCTCTGGGATTTGGATTTCCTTTTTTTTTAAAAAAAAAAAAAAAAAGTAAGTCACCGCAAATGGAACTTATAGATTTGTAGTGTCCCAACTTAAGGAACCATTCTGCCCGCATTTTAAGCATGTTTGCTTTATATGTGTGGCAATAGATGTTTTCCACGATGAAGATTAATAAACGTTAATACCGTTCAAGACTTAAAGATCTACATCTTCAGTGCATTTTGAAAATGAATACAACATAGTTGACATCAAACATCAAGGGAGGGGCAAAAATGTCAAATTTCTGGATTTGCAATCTCAAAATAATATTTCAACTCAACGGGTGATATTCGATCCCATTTGACTTTTGATTTAATTTTTTATTGATTATTAAATGTTAACTTACGAGTACATACTAGACAAACTTTTTTTTATAATTTGCACGTGCAAAAGAGATTTTAAGCACCCTTATAATGTACAACCCTACAAATTTTCCCACCGTCCCACCTCTTGCGAACAAACATCCAAGAGTATCAATTGTCAATTGTCAATTCCACTTCGCACACACTAATGCCCTGTATTGGCCTATATGTTATAATATACATAACTACACAGCACCAGCATTAAGGAAAAGAGAAAGAGGGAATGACGAGAAACCGATGCACGTTGGTTTTGAATGTTTGTAAATCATACTGTGTAGGAAAAACAGAGCGTGACAGAGCATTCAGCATTCGTGTTAGGAACGATTTTTTGTATTTCACAGTATGTCTGAAAGTAGGCTTAAAAGTGAACTCATGCGCATTCCCGGCATGACGGGTATTGCGGTTGAAATGTTCTAGAGGTGGAATGCAGATGGCTATTTCATTAGAACACTTAATGGAAATATTCATAAAACAATGATAGCCAGGAGTCATTATGACGATGAGTCAAGCGATTTCGTGATATCTCGATCGCCAATGAGTTATTCTGTCAAGCTGCCCCAAATGTGGGATTGAGCACTAGCTTAGATATGAGCGTTGTTGGGGGGCGAATAAACGCCTTATAAATTGTAGCCAGATCAGAAGAGGTGAAATATTGCATCGCTTAAGGAAGCCTAGACATATGTGGTCATTCCAACGAAGATTGTCATTTACACACATATCGAGAATGGCGGGCTGTTCAGGTTTTGCTTCAATGACAGAAGACAGCATTGTTGGTTGTCTATATGGTGTATTGGTTGTACCCCATTGAACTAAGCTGTCAAGATTGGAATTTAATGTGCTTAACATTTGTCTTTTTGACGGGGGTTCCTAGGATCTCTTCTTTGAACTCTGAAATACCAACACACTGTAAGCGGAACCTAATATGCACCTGTCGATGGCGCACTGGCACGTTATACTGCTTTAAGCATTGAAAGGAGGAATGGGCAGTTGATTTCTAGCTTTTCGTACCCACTTGCTCCTTTGTTTTCTTATTCTCTCAAAACACTTAAAGTACTCTGTAGTTAAATTCTTCCATTAGCGATTAGTGCGTTTTACATCCATTCTTCTTATAAATTAATGTCTTAGGTAACTATACATCAGTAATTCCAATTTTCCAGTAGTAATAAATGGAAATTAAAAAAAAAAAAACGTTAATCTCTTCTTATCATCTGTCAAACTGTTGATTGATCCTTTTTTGTGAAAAGTGTTTAAAGAATTTTTGAAAAAAGATTTTATTAACACTGTCACCAAAAAGAGAGAAAAGAGTGAATTTTTTTACGGCCGTTTTGCCCTAACATAGGTGTGATGCTCAGAGGAGTTATTCAGATATATATTTATTCCTAAAAAAAGAAAACAAATAATGCCAATTTTGAGAGAATTGAAAAAGGAATCAAGTCACATATATATCGTCACGTAGGCCAGCCCGTTTGGGAGAGGACGTAGAATCTTTTTTTATCCGTCGGTCCCTGCCAAACGGTTTGGCTTACAGCGATGATATATATATGCATGTATTCTAGTTTCAATTCATTAATCGTTTTCTGGAATATCGAAGAAATACAAATTTGAAAGCCGTCGGCAACGCCCGAAGATTATGTTTAGCAAAAAAAGAAAATATGTGTATATTCTACGTCCTCTGCGAAACGGTTTGGCCAACAGCGATGATGTATATATACACTCCTCGCCGCTTGAATAGGACTAAGGCCCGATTACACGGTCATTTTTTCGAGTCGAAATTCATGCCGTGTCATTTTTCTATGCAAATGATAAATGACACAGCATTTAATATGATATCTGTGCTTTCATTTGGTGTTGGGTGCATGTGTCCGGCTGCTATTTCGGTACAAATTACTATGAGTGAAATGGAATACGAACCGTTGCCGTCAAGTGCCGACAATATGGACTATTCTGTCAACTATCGTGTGAGTTTGAATAGCGAAAGTACAACAAAGTCGAGCAAATTAGGCAAAACGCAGAAAACAGGAGTAAATAGGGATAGGTTTTCTTAGGTTAGGTTAAGGTGGCTGTTAGCTGATAGCCAACATACTAGATAGAGATTTCTTTTATGGGAGAGTGCAGGACATGTACCAGAGGAGATGAGGTGTAGTCTCCTCCTTCTCCTCCTCGTCCCTGCAGCTTCTACAGAAGTCATTTAAATAGACGCCAAGCCTTGATGCGTGCTTCCATATTAGAGAGTGTCCTGTAATAACACATATAGCAGAGCCAATGTGCAGTCGCAGATCCAGCTTTGGCCACATATGCTATGTCGTAGCAATGTATTACTATCTATTCACCTAGGTTAGGTTAGGTATGAGGCAGCGGTGTTGATGCTGCCCATAGGGGGTCCACGTGTGTTGGTTGTGGTGCCTTCCTTGTCTCGTCGGTGATGTCAATCCGGTTTTTGCTGAGAACCTGAAAAGATTGGAAAGAGGGATTTCGGATAGTTCCGTTAGGCTGTGGAAAAAATAGTTTCCTAAAGTTCTCTTTCTTAATTGACTGAGGCTTGGGCAGTGGCACAGAAAGTGGAGAGTGTCCTCGTGTGCCTCCTCATCGCCACAGCCTCTACAAGGGTCGTCGTCAGTGAGACGCATTTTCAGTCTGTGGCTCCCCAGAAGGTTGTGTCCAGTGAGGATTCCCACCAACATCGAAACAGATTTCCTGTTTTTTCGAAGGAGCTTGTGGGTTCTGGCTTTATCATAGTCAGGCCACATTTTTTTGGATGTTTCGCAGGTAGGAAGGGCGATCTCCAGGATTTTCTGCCCCACCCGTGCTTTGAGGTCACACAATGGCGATTTGACAGACTGGTCCGCCTGTTCATGACTCATGGTAGAACCCTTTCTTGCCAACTCATCAGCAATTTCATTACCCTGAATGCTCCTATGACCAGGGACCCAGCAGAGTTTTACATTATGTAGACCGCCAAGAACCCTCAGCTCGTCGCGGCACCGTTTTACAAGCTTAGATTTTATCTCGACAGCAGAGATTGCTTTAATTGCAGCTTGGCTATCAATGAAAATTGTAATATCATCACGTGATATCACCGCCATTGAGGCTAATTTGGCTGCCTCTGCCACTGCCAATATCTCCGCCTGGAAGACGCTGCTGTGATCAGGGAGTCGAAATGTGCTTTTTAGCTTTAGTGTTTCTGAACACACTCCAGCTCCAACGCCTACGGCCATTTTCGAGCCATCTGTGTAAATGGATATGGATTCGGCTACATGTTCGTTTCTCTCACATTCCTCTATACTGGGAAGAATGCAGGAGAATGGTCTATGGAAGTCAAGGTGCGGCAGCATGTAATCAGTAGATACATTTGAGCCCAAGTATTTACTCAGAATCTGTGCGTGCCCCGTTAAGTTCGCTTTCCAACAGTTCAGCTGGTTGATCCGAAGGGCGCTTCGCGTCGCCGATTCTTGCATGTATAGGTCCAAAGGAAGCAGGTTGAGGATGATTTCCAGCCCCGCCGTTTTGGTGGTTCTCATTGCACTGGTTGTGCCTACACACGCCATCCTTTGTACCTTTGTCATGTGAATGTTAGGTGAACATGAAAAACATCTGTTCACCTAAGGTTTGTACTCTCGACTGCGGATAGTTTAAACATAAGTTTACAAGTAGCGATAGGTTTACCTAGAAAACCTTTATCAGGTAGAAGAGGTAATGCGATTCCTTTTTTGGCGAGTTCATCTGACCTACAATTCACTGGGATGTCTCTATGCCCCGGCACCCAACAGAGGTGAATATTCAACTGCTCTGCCGTCTCCTCAAGAGATGAACGGCAGTCTAGGGCTACGATGGAGTTTGATGAGAATTAGTTCAGCGACTTTATCGCGGCTTGACTGTCCGAGAATATACGGATGTAAATGGGAAAGGTTAATAGAGGGAGTATCAATATGAGGGATTTTATATTTTTTTATATATAGGACAAGTTCGGTTTTATGAGGGTTTACCCCCAGCCCACAGCTTCTTGCCCATCTTGTCAGCTTGTTCAGAGCGTTTTGAATGAGTTCCTTTAAAGTGTTGAGGTATTTCCCTGAAACGGCAATAGCAACGTCATCCGCATAGGCAATCACCATACAGCCCTCCCCCTCCAGGCATATCAGTAGTTTATTCACCACCAAGTTCCACAGAAGGGGGAAAGGACACCGGCTTGTGGCGTTCCTCTATTGACAGACCACCTAGCGAATGTATCGCCCAGTTTTGAGTTACAGAACACGAAAACGCGATGACAGCTTTTAAGTCTTTTTAATGATTTAAGTCTTTTGACTGATTTTAAGTCGTTCGACTGCTTTAAGTCTTCTAATATTGGATACTTGCAAGTCCCTATTTTATATATGTATGTATATGAATATATGTTATTTTACTAAGAGGTCCTTGCAACAACAATAAAGGTCCTTCAAACCTGGAAAAAGGATATTTTTCCAAAATGTTATTAGAAACTGCACGGTATAAATGTATAAAACGTTATTTTACTGAGAGGTCCTTGCAACAAAAAAAGGTCCTTCAAACCTGGAAAAAGGGTATTTTTCCAATATATTATTAGAAACTGCACGGTATAATTGTGTTGAACGTTATTACCAGTCGTGCTTCCGCTGAAACGCTGTCTCGCATATTTGTGTTCTGTTTTTCGATGTGTGGCTTCACCAACCTCAACAAATAATCGAATTGATTGGCTGACATACGAAGGACATTGTGATATAGTTCAGGTTCTTCTTCGCGCTATCGAGCAGTAACCCAGCACAAAATCCACTCTTCTCGCGATGGTTCAACCACTTCTTTTGCCGAATACTCCGCTTTCGTCGCGTTGGCTCGTAATCAAGGTCATCCTCACTGCTTTCCAGCACACACGCTGCCAAATACGCCGTCTCCGCAATTTCCACCATCACCACAAAAGTTCTTTTCGACATTTTTAATTTAGATGAGAGAAAAACACTAAATGACAGAAGCTATAATTTTCTCATTGCTCATTACGAAATCGAAATAATAGGAAAGGTGTCATTTTTTTAACGAGGCAAGTCATTATCGTGTAATCGTCATTTTTTTGCTCTTCATTTAATGGCATCCCAACGGAAAATTTTCAATGACTCGCAGTGTGGTCATTTGATTTTGGGACAAAAATTACGATACTAGTCATTTCCGTGTGATCGCCATTTTTTCGCAAATGAATAATGACGAACCGTAGCTTAAATGTCTCTCTAATGCGACATTTTCTATCCTTTATTGCTGCCAAACCAAGGATGCTAGAGACTTAGTTTTTTTTTTGTAAATTAAAGTTAATTTAATTGCTGTAATTTGATCAAAAGGAAGATTCAATGCTAAAGCTTTAAGTTTTAACAAAACATAATCAACCAAAAACCGGCAAAATGCGGGGTCGAAAATGTGCGCCACTTGAATAGGACACTTTAATAAAAAAAAACATTTTCCGATTATTTTTATTACAAAAATAACTTAAATTTAAGATAACTGGAGTATTTTACAATAAAAAAAAAATTTAATAGTGTGTTGAGCCACCTTTCTGTTCCAAAACTTCACACATCTAGTTTGGAAGGGATGTGGACAAAAAATCGTGTTTTCTTGTGACAGGCAGAATGCAAATGTCGAACTATTTAACCGACCGTTATTTGCGCTGTTGGGTAATTCATCCACCAAATTCATTAAGTTAGTTAGAACATTAGCTAGTGGTTACTTTTATTCGGTTATTGTGAAACGTACGCAAGTAGCTTAACTGTGACTTTACTTTTACATTGTGAGACAGACCCCAAGCCTCCTCCAAATTTGTTCGTGTTTAGTTTGACCCAAAATATGCAGAGAAATAATTTTTTACAGCATTGTATACCTTCCTAGAAATATGCAGTAATATTAGTCCTATGCATCTTTTAAAGTATGCAATGCTTTTCTTTCGTTTCTGCTTTTTATATTTGTTGCAACTTGAAGAACGCAATCATTTAAAAGATAATAGTTACATGGATCCTCCGACATGTTCATCATTCGTCTAGATTTAGTGCCAGCCAACTGAAGTTTGTAGTCTCCCCTGATAGACAAAAGGGAATAATTATTAACAGTAGTGCAAATTACTTAAAGGATGCGCTATTACTAAACGATGCACAATTTAATGCTTGTTAATAAGCTTTGCATGCATCAGAACTGCAACTATTAATGTCTTGCATAGAATCACCACCCTCAATTCGTTGTTCGTTTGATCTCAATGGCCCGGTTCACACATGAGGTAGATGTTCAGCTTAACTTCTATTCTTGTTTGTGTTCTTCGTTTTTAACAAAGAAGAGAGGCGATTGAATATGAAACATCAAAGTGATACAAGGGAGGAAACGGCTTGTAATGAAGCATTTGATGGTAAAAATTCGATGCGTTCAATTGAAAATAGATAATGCGAGAGTTGTTAAATGTTTGATTGCGCATCTTGTTATTTCATGGCTGCTTCAAGGGAAAATGCAAATAATTTGGGTGAAAGAATGGCGCTAAGATAGAGACAAGTAAAAATTGGTTTAATTTTAGTAATGATGAGTTACTTCTACAAGATAAGGATGCATACAGACGTTATTTGGGAATGAACTAGGATTGTTTTCTCACTATCCCGACCTACATCCAACCTGCGACCTTAAAACACCACACAGTTATGTGAATGCCAATACCACCAGATTTATCTTAGTTTTGCGTTGTTAAGCTGGACTACAAGATTTGTGTATGTCAAGATCTCGAAGCGCTCGTGCCACTGTACGAGAGCGAAAGTGGATTAGTCCCATGGAGTATTCTACGCGCTTGAGCACTGGGTGACATTAAGCACAATTTGGAAGCGTTCAGCTAGCTGCAAAGTCAACAGCAAGCAGATTTGCTTTATCCAAAGACCTGACAGCTGGAATATCATCGAAAATATTATCTCGTGCCTATTCTGCCATGATGCATGTGCGCTGTATATAAGAAATTCTCTGCATTATCATGTGATGTGTATCTTCAGACTAACTGCACAATTAGATTTTTATGACATATGAAACGAATCGAAGAGAAACACAAAAGAGACGTCAGATTCAGCGTTACCACTTCATAGAAAATCATCGAAGCAGAATTGAGACAAAAATTGAAGCAGTTTGAAAAAAAGTGAAGCAGATTAAAAATTACAGTTTTTGTTTTGTTTTCAATGTAATGTTTATTTATAATGTATATTTTATATTTATCTATATATATAAAAATCAATCCATATTTGAGTTTGTTGCCGGTGTTTGGCCAAACGCGTTAACCGATGCCAATGAAAATTTTTTCCATGAAAGGTGACGTCTGTACAAAGGATGTTTTCTATGTGCGATGTCTGTATCTGCATCGGTGTGTGAATTATGGGCATTTGAGTGAGTACACATGCATATGTGCGTATGCGTGTAAATTTCGATGCAGATACAGAGACCGCACATGTAAAAAACCATCGTACAGACGTCACCTATTTTGTTATCCGAACGCGCATATGAAAGAGGGAGACCACACGAACGTTACAAGCCTATTGCGGTGTTTGTGCGCACTTTCATTCTTGAGATATCGTTTGTTCAAAGTTTTATTCAAATACCTAACTCTTATTGAATTTGTTTGAATTTTTTTTTCGTGAATTGGACATCGGAAAGTTGCTTTTGATACATTGCACATTGATAACAATCGGTGTGAAAGTGAATGAAAAGTGATTCTATCGAAGTTTTTTACTTTCGCTTTTTTGTTTGATTCGCACAAGTAAGCTGACATAGGCGCCTGCCAGACAACAAGCACCTACCCTAAGCGGAACAACGAAGGTGTGTGAGCGGCCTAAGCCATGCGGAGAAAAACGTGCAGTCCCTTTCACCGGTTGAGCTCAAATCAGGCAATCTTCGGTATTGGCCTGAGAGTGTTTCTGTGAAGTTTGGCCAAAATCGGTCTTCTTTTTTTAGGCGCAGCAACATACGCCAACATATATAGACAATAATAAGGAAGTCTACTCGAACATATTGGCCAATAGAATTCTCGGGCACGGGCAAAGCCGGGCGGGTGCAGCTAGTAAACGTATAAAATATTTGTTACAGGTTGATTCAGGGCTTCTTTTATGTTTTGAATATGCAACCGCGTCTTAGCATGACGGTTTAAATTAGTTATGTTATTTGATAGTGAATCATGACAAGCCTTACAGTAAGCTCTGCCTTCTATTTGGCTTAGCCAATCTAGTTTTACCTCCCACTCCGGTTTGTATTTTTGATCGTAATTTTTTTTCCAAACGACTTAATGTATTTTCCTTTGAGTCAACTTAGACTTCGGAACGGAAGTCAGAAGATTCAGATTCACTGCTTGACTCAGAGAAACAATCGGAGTAAGTTAAATAGTTATTTTCATCACTGTCATGAAGAAAAAATGCATTTATCACTTTGCTAGCCATAGAACATTTTAGAGAATAATGAAGTTAATTACCTTTCCGAAATAACTACATCTTGCTGTAGTTCTTGGATTTCTAAAATTTTCACCAAATCATTCCTGGGAGTTTTAACCGCATTTGTTTGTGCAGCAGCACCAGGGCTTTAAAAAAAATTATATATGTACAGTTGTACGTATGTATAAAAAAAATTCTTTCGGCATACCTATCTTTGTTTACTACATCAAAATATCTTTTCATCGAAAATACTTTTACTTTGACTTCATTTGTATTTTTAAATAAGATTTAAGTTGCACCATAATAATTTTTGTAGCCAAATAAAAAGCACAGTTTCACTTGTAGTGTAGACATATCAAATTGTAAACAAAAGAGACGACAAACGAGAACGACAAACCGTTAAGAAATTTTAACTGGTTTATGCACTATATGAGTGATGAGAGTGAATGAAAACATTATTGAACTCAAGGAAGAGTGAAAGGGTTAACAATATTATTTAAATGACATTTTTCTTGCAGCGAAGTTTGATCTGGTTCACAATAATTTTCAGATGATTGATCTGGGCCTACAAGCAAGAGTGTAAAAAGTTTTTTTTTTTTTATAAATGTAGTAGATTTAGAGAGTTTTCAAAATAATTGAAGTAAGAGTTTTAAAAATGGAGCAGATATGAAGAATAAAGCAAAAGTGCGAAGTAGGAAGCAGATTTTGAAAATTTTAGAAAAAGCGAAGTAGATCTACTCCAATTGAAGCAAAGGGGTATCGCTGGTCAGATTTAGATTTTTTTAACCTCCACGTCGTCATTAAGAAACCCCTATCATTTTCACAAGAAGAAGAAGAAGAAGTTTCGTATGAACACAATTTCACTCACGTATGAAGCCTGCCAAACCAATGTGCGGATCTTAATTCTTGACAGACTCTATTTTGGATAACACCTCGGATAGCATCTTGCCTCTGCTTGACATAATTCTGATAACCTGCATGGAGCTGGTCTACATGCCGCTGTTATGGAGAGAAGTTAAAGTAGTTTTTATACGCAAAGCCGGTAAATACTTCATATAAATTCAAAGGATCTCAAGCACATAAGCTTATCATCATTCCTTCTAAAAACGTTAGAAAGGCTGATTGATATCCATCTGCGCACTAACATTAATAACATGCATATTGCAAGGCAAATCTGTTGAAACAGCCTTACATACGTTAGTACGTTCAATTGAATATTCCCTTCACCATAAAGAATATACAATGGTTGCATTCCTGGACATTACATGCGCTTTTAACAACGTTAAAGCTTCAGAGATCGCCTTATGGTATTGCTCCCCATGTCGAAAATTGTCACTGTCTACCCTTGCTTTCAAAATGTCAGTAGTCAAGGCTGACATGCTGAAATTATCTAAGGGGTTTAAAGACTTATGCGACATTTTTAATACCACCGTCCTCAACGTATCAACATTCTCTGATCTTCATGTTTCGGCAGACGCCTCAACGTCTACTGACCTTGAGTTGCCGATTACTGAAGTAAAGCAGTGTACCCAACGGGCCATGGATACATTGACTTCATTTGACACAACAGGTTCCCCAACTGTTGAAGCTACCCCTGAGCCCATTGTTAATTTAGCATCGCCCTCATCTAATCTACCCGCAGGCAAACGAAAACGCGATATAACTTCCTCTGTGTTGAATCCAAAGGCAAAGCGGTTCAACCTTAGGAGTCAGCGAAAAAACTCTAACGAGGCGCCCACTCTTAATGTTAGCCCCACATACATAAATCATTCCTTAGGTACAGAATCTGGAACTATTGAATCGATTCCCAGGCCGAAATCTATTTTCATTTCTCGACTAAAACCAAACACTTCTTCAGACGATGTCTTGAACCATTTGGTCTCGAGAAACTTGATCCCAAAAGATGACTCAATCAAATGCACCAAAATCAGCAAGGCTGAAGGGTTTGTTGCGTCTTTCAAAATTGTCGCCCCTTCAGTATATTTCGAAAAGCTGTGCAATAGCACTGCATGGCCTGAAAATACGTTAGTTAAAGAATTTACACCCCGTTCGACAAAAAGTCGCAGGAAAGATTGTCCGTCCAAGTTAAAAAACCAAGTAGGCTGTCCCTCTACTATCAAAATGTAAGGGGACTCCGCACAAAAACCGCTGAATTATATATAAACTCGCAAGCCCTCTCTCATGATATCTTCTCCTTGACGGAAACATGGCTAAATGCCGGAATTCTAGACACGGAACTCTTCAATCATGAGTTCTCCGTATTCAGAAACGACCGTCATAACAATGACCTGAAAGCGCTTGGAGGAGGTGTTCTGATCGCTGTTCGTTCCAACCTTGAGTCACGCAAGATTGACTTTCCATTTCAACTTAATGTCGAAGTTATCTGTGTAAAAATTACACTTAAGAACAAACATTTATATGTTGTTAATGCGTACATTCCATCGTCTCGTCTATGTTCTTTGTATTCGGAACTCTCTATGGCACTAGACCATATTTTTGACATATCTTGTTGTGACAGCACTGTCTTACTTATAGGCGACTTCAATCTGCCACATATTGGATGGGTACCTTCTGAGGATGATTCTCATTTCATTCCATCCTTTGACTCTGCCCAACAAGAGCTCGCTTTACTTGACAACATTTTGTCTTTTGCCTTACAGCAAACAAGCTGTATTCAAAATTTCAGAAATCGAACTCTCGATCTTGTTTTCTCTTCTGACTCTGTTAGTACTGTGGTTCTGGAATCCCATCTCAGTATAACTAACATAGATGACAATCATCCACCCTTGGATGTATTTATTGAACTGGGCGCACATCTGTACGAAAACAGTAATTCGTATGACCGTTCGCAATCTTTTGACTTTCGGAAAGCAAATTTTCAAAGGCTTTCTGATGAAATTAACAGCTTTAATTTTAACCTTACTGCCTTATCTAATATTGAAGATGCAGTAGGTTCTTTTTATTCTTTGATGGATAACTGCATGAAAAAAGTGATTCCTGTGAAATCCTCTAGGAATCTGAAAACATCCCATCCCTGGTACACTAAAGAGCTAAAATCGATACGAAACAGACGTAATAGGGCTTGGAAGAACTATTTAAAAAGTCTCTGCCATTCAGATCTTGAACTCTATTTCACATTATTCGAATTCAAATCTTTATCCTGCAACTTATATATTGACTATGTAAGTAAAATGGAATGCTCTTTAAAATCGAACCCCAAACTTTTTTGGGGTTTTGTCAATTCTAAGAAAAAAACCGATGGTTATCCATCGAAGCTTACTTACAATAGTTCTACAACTGCTGATTCAGTAGATGCAAGCAATATGTTTGCAGATCATTTCAGTAAATCATTTAGGGGGACCCCTCTTCACATTGATGATCAATATTTTAGTTATCTAACTAGCTGTTCCCAAATAAGTTTTAGTAGTATCTCATTCGATTTGGAAACAATTTTAAAATGTATTTCTTCTCTCAAGAATGATTATTCATCAGGTCCTGATGGCATTGCACCGATCGTTCTTAAAAAATGTAGTCATGCAATTGCTCCATATCTTAAGTATCTGTTTGAATTGTCCATCAGTACTGGTAAATTCCCTAATCTATGGAAAAGTGCTTTTATCACACCTGTATTTAAAAAAGGCGAACGTGGTGATATCACTAATTATAGGCCTATTTCAAAGCTTTCGTGTATCCCTAAGCTTTTTGAACAAATTGTTTGCGAAAAGTTAATATTTCTTTGTCGCAATTTAATTTATAATGAACAGCATGGATTTGTAAGAAACAGATCCACTGTCACTAATCTGTTAAGTTTCTTGCATGATTGTTCTAATACCTTAGAGAATAAGGACGAAATGGATTGCATATACACTGACTTCTCTAAAGCTTTCGACCAGCTGTCCCATGAAATAATCGAGTTTAAGCTCAGGGCTTTTGGCTTCCCACCAAGTTTCATAAAATGGGTTAATTCATACCTTAGATCAAGGGTTTATCAAGTGAAATTTAGAGGATCGCTATCCGTATCTTTCACAGCGCAGTCTGGAGTTCCCCAAGGAAGTCACCTCGGACCAATATTATTTATACTTGCCATTAATGATGTTAAGGCATGTATAAATCACAGTAATATCCTGATATACGCTGATGATATGAAAATATATAAATCTATCACTAGTCAGCAAGACAGAATATTTCTTCAATCTGACATTAATAGCTTCGCCAATTGGTGTGATAAAAACGGTTTATCCTTGAACCCAACTAAATGTCAACATATGACATTCTCTAGAAAGAATATCCCTTCCACCTTTCAATACTCTCTGTCTCAACATATTCTTTGTAGTGTTGATAATTTTAAGGATCTTGGGGTTTATTTCGACCCCAAACTGGATTTTGCTAAGCATATTAATTCTATTATTAATAAATCTAATTCTATGTTGGGCTTCGTAAAACGGTGGGCCAAAGAATTTAATGACCCTTATGTTTCTATGTCATTGTACAATTGTTTTGTCCGTCCGATTCTAGAGTATGCCTCTCAAGTTTGGACACCGTTCTACAACATTCATTCAAATCGAATAGAGGCCATTCAACGTAAATTTATTCGATTTGCACTTAGAGGACTTCCATGGGATGATCCATTTAACCTTCCTCCCTACAGTCAACGTATCAAGCTTCTTCAAATGTTACCCCTTTCTCAACGAAGGCTTAATAGCGATATCATTTTTTTACAGCAGCTTATATCCGGTCAAATAGATGCACCTGACTTGCTGTCGTCTATTGGCTTTAATTTTCGTGGTGGTGCCCATAATTTACGCAGTGTTGAATTATTGTTCAGCCCCCATCATAGAACGAATTATGGAAGGCATGAGCCTATTAGTCGCATGAGTAGAATCTATAATCTAAATGATCATGTGATTGACTTGCATGTTAGTAAAATTAAGCTAAAAAATATTTTGCGCAATAATGCTTTAATGTCTTAATTGTTTGCATTATTTTGTGTCTGTGTTAGTACTCGTATTTTATAGGTACATAATTATTGTATTTTTAATTGTTTTGTCCTTACTAACACCTGCACTAAATGATGAGCCAGTGAGAGCACTTTTAGTGCCGGCAATTTCTGCTCGTGATAGTTGCTTGCTTTAAGCACTCCACGACACTGAGCTGATAGTAAAAAAAAAAAAAAAAAAAAAAACGTCAATACATCCGCGATCGCAAATGCTTTGTCAACTTCGAAAGTAGACGACTCACTTGGTGAGCTCATTAATCTACTACTCACACGCCGGATTATAAAGACAAAACTGGGCGTGACATCTGCCAGAAGATCTTTCAGTAGAGGAACCCTTCCTATCTTCCTTCTCTGGAACTTAGTGGTGAACGAGCTGCTGATGTGCCTGGAAAGGGAAGGCTGCAGGGTGATTGCCTATGCAGACGACGTTGCAATTGCCGCCTCAGCGAAGCACCTAAACACCATGAAAGAACTTCTCCAAAACGCTCTGAGCAAGCTAACGACATGGGCAGATCGTTGTGGGTTAGGTGTTAGCCTCCACAAAACCGAACTTGTTCTATTTACTAGGAAATATAAAATTCCACACATTGACCCTCCCTGAATCTCAGGCACAAGCTTAGTCTTCTGCTGATGAAGCTAGATACTTGGGTCTCATTTTAGATGGGGCCTTCGACCCCGCATTACCAACTGGCTATACATGTCGGTAATAAGACCTATACTTATGTACCGGGTGGTTGTTTGGTGGACTCCATAACGATCAGCGTGTCTCTATATGAGTGGTGCATTGCGCACTACTCCCTCTGCTGCAATAGACATTCTGTTTTACCTGACACCCATTGACATCTTTAGAAAGCAAGCGGCTGCTGGTGCGACTTAAAACAACGTTCCAGTGGTCCAAGAATGAAATCGGCCACTTCTCTATTCTAAAAAAATTTCGAATCCTCCCTAGTAACATAGACTACACCACCACTCAGCTCCGTTTTTGACAAAAACTTGAAAGTCAACAGTCAAGCCCCCCCCCCTGTCGAAGATGAATTGATCCACTTTTACACCGATGGATCCAAAACCGACGAGGGGGTTGGTGTAGGTGTGTTCTCTGACAGGTAAAACCTCAGCCTCTCTTTTCGTCTCCCTAATCATTGCAGCGTGTTCCAGGCGGAAATCATGGCGATCAAAGAAGTCCTATCGTGGCTGAAGAGGAACGTGATATCCGCTATGGACATCCGAATCTTCTCAGATAGCCAAGCTTCGGTCAACTCTCTGGATTCTGTCTCCACTAACTCCATCGTAGTCCTAGACCGCCGATCATCTCTAGTGGAGATGGCGGAGCAATTTAACATTCACCTATGCTGGGTGCCGGGACACAGATATATCGCAGGGAATTGTAGGGCTGATCAACTTGCCAGAAAACGAACCATACTGCCCCTTCTACCTGATTAAGGTACCTTAGGCATTCCAATTGCTACATGCAAACTCATGTTTATGAGGGAGGCCATTGAGAGAACTAACCTTAGGTGGACAAGTGGCAAGCCAGTGCAACAAGGCTTGGCGCCTATACAAATGACTTCTGCAGAAGCCGCTTGTACGAGGAAGAGGAGGAACCTATTCTCCACCTTCTCTGCACACGCCCTGCTCTCTCTCAAAGACGAAAACTCCATTTGGGATCTTTCTTTTACAATGATCTCAACGATCTCATAAACGTCCACATTAACCCCCAGTTTCACAGTAGAAGTTTAAACTCCACTTTTGGTTTAAACTTCAGTTCAGTAATTTATTCGGTTTCACAGTTTCGTTTAAACCTTAAACTGAGTTCAATATGCAGTTTAAGTTAAACGACTGTATTCTGCCGTTTAAACCGTTTAAATTTGAAAACACTTTATTAGGGGGATCAAATGGTGAAATATTTCGAAACCGAAAAGGGTATTTTTCCTTAAACGTGCAGATCATGTGTGATCCAAAGCTCAAAATAATGAACATAGTTGCAAGGTGGCCTGGATCAGATTCAGACTTTCAAAAGACGTGGGGCAGTGAAAATCCTTAAGACTTACGACTGCGACATATGTGTGTCGTCCATTAGCTCAATGCCTAACTGATTTTTCAATTGCATATCGTTGTTCTGTGTCTACACCGCTATACACTTCAACCACTTTCCCCGCGGGCCTCCGTTAGGTATTACTTCGCGGGCTGTTCAAAAATTCCTGCTGTGTTTTCTGTGATTTAATTCTCCGTAGCTTACTTTGGACATTTGCTGCCAGCCTCCAAGTGACTACCCAAATGTCTTTTGATTGCAAAATTTGATGTCAAAACGAGAATAAAAAGGTATGAGCCCCGCTGCACTCACGGTATAGTTGATGTGTAAATATGTAGGCTCGTCAGTGTTGCATGTGGAAATATCACAGAGGTTGTGGTTTTGATAAACAAGAGATTTGGGTATTGTATTGAAATAAAACCATGATAATATATTTAATGTCAACGACAAAATTTATTTAATGTTTGACCGAACAAATAATTGGTTTGTGAAAGCTGAAGTAGGAGACGTACACCGTCGACTCAAGTGTGTCGATGTACCGGGAAAATATAGCATCGATTGTCGTTTAAGTGACATTCTTAAATCGGTCATCGGTTACCGAAGTACAAATCGATATTTTTCCTCTTACCTTCAACTGATTTAGAACAAACTACAAGCTATACAACCTCAATTATTCAAAACAAATCTACTTCCACACAACTTTCCGGTGTTTTGAAATTGAACATACATAATTAATAAAAAAAACACATTAAAAACATAGGGGCGGGCTACAGTCCGCTTGGGCGAACTGTTGGATACCCTATTCTTATTCCTATATCTCATAAGTGGGCGTGACAAAAATTTAAAGGATTTTAACGAAAAAACTAAGCTTTTGTAAATAAAAACGCTCCCTAGCTCAAACTTTGGTTTTTCAATAAAATTGTTTTATTTAATTGTGGGCGTGTCAGTAGGCGGATTTAAAAAAAATTTAAGTATGAGCATAAAGGGCACCTAGAGAGTATATACAATAAATTTCAGCTCCCTAGCTCAAACTATGGACTTTCAAAAATAAAAAAAAAATAATTGTGGGCGTGTCAGTAGGCGGATTTTGAAAATATTTACACATGAGCATAAAGGGCCCCTAGAGAGTATATATTAAAAATTTCAGCTCCCTAGCTCAAATTTTGGTTTTTCAAAAAAAATATTTTATTTAATTGTGGGCGTGTCAGTGGGCGGATTTTGAAAATTTTATGTCCCAAGCAGTTTTATGGGCCAAAGATCATATATAAAAAATTTCAGCTTTCTAGCTCAAAATTCAATTTTTCCCAAAATTTGTTTTATTTAATTGTGGGCGTGTCAGTGGGCGGATTTTGAAAATTTTATGTCCCAATCAGTTTTATGGGCCATAGATCATATATAAAAAATTTCAGCTCTCTAGCTCAAAATTCGATTTTTTCCAAAATTTTGTTTTTTTTGAGTTTGTGGGCGTGTCTGTGGGCGGATTTCAAAAATTCTTAAACTTGATTATTTCGGGACCCTAGAGAGTATATGGTTAAAATTTCAGCTCTCTAGGTCCAGTTTAAAGGCCTATTTTTTGCCGACGGACGGACGGACGGACGGACGGACGGACGGACGGACGGACATGGCTAGATCGACATTACTATCGATGCTGATCATAAATATAGTAACTTTTAGGGGTCTACGGGCAATATTAAGCTATGTTACAAACTATGCGTCAAAATTAATATACCCCTAGAATA
Organism: Portevinia maculata; assembly: GCA_949715645.1. Lineage (NCBI taxonomy): Eukaryota > Metazoa > Arthropoda > Insecta > Diptera > Syrphidae > Portevinia > Portevinia maculata. The sequence continues at coordinate 78,641,433 of OX454527.1, read as the reverse complement.
GGGTATAAAAACAACGACACGCGGTTGTTCTCAAACGGTCAACCATCTACGTACTAGCCGCGCCAAACGTCGTTTAATTGCGGTGATAATTGAACATACATAATTAATAAAAAAAAAACGACACGCGGTTGTTCTCAAACGGTCACCCATCTACGTACTAACCGCGCCAAACGTCGTTTAATTGCGGTGATCTGTCGAGCAGCGATTAACTCACGTGGTAATGAAAATTAACGGGAAAATCTGACGATGACGAAATCTGACGATGACGGTGACGGGAAAATCTGACGATGATGGTGACGCTAGATATTTCCAACTAACCCCTACCGAGAAAAAATATATTTACACACCAACGAGAGCAAAAATGTTTACACATTAAAAATACATAACTTCACATTATTTAATAAGAACGAAAAATGCTGCAGCTTCAATTCATTAACTCAAGTTAAACGAAGTTCAACTTAACTGAAGTTCAGATTTCACTGTCAAACCGGACGAGTTAAACCAAAAATTTTAACTCAGTTTAAGGTTCAGTTGAACCCAAGTTTAAACCTTCACTGTGAAACTGGCCATAAAAGTCTTTCAAGCCTTATCAAAAGCTCCAATTGGTTCAACGAGTAGGAAGAATATAAATCCGTGTGGTATCACAATTGAGCTTTTTATTGGTTTAAGTGTGTCGGCTTCTGCCGACTGCCACTGTAACCTAACCTAACCTATTTAGGATAACTTCTTCATTTAGGGTTTTTTTTATGGATTTTGTCAAAGAACTTTCGGTTTTGGTGCTTTTGAGAACGAATTATTATGTGGGGTGTTGCCATTTGGTTTTAATTTAATTGTATTTGTATTGTACAGCTGCACAAGTGCAGTTTTTTTTACCATCTGTTTAGGTATATGACATTGCGTCGTTGTTATACGAGGGCGGGTCAATAAGTCCGTGACTTTTTGAATTTCTGACCTCTTTACTGAAACGGCAACACTGCTCCTGTCAACAGGCATCTGTCAGTTGACTCCTGTCAAAATTTAAACTTGCTGCGTCAGTTAGTTTGTGTTTGACAGCTATTTTTATCAGACTACTCACTAATTTGAGGAGAAAATGGAAAAAAGTGAATTTCGTGTGCTTAGTAAGCATTATTTCTTGCGAAAAAAAACCATTACCGAGACCAAGGCTAACCTTGAAAAATACTATGGGGACTCTGCACCATCGATTTCAATGGTAAAAAAGTGGTTTACTGAATTTCGTTGTGGCCGTACAAGCACTGAAGATGCCGAACGTCCTGGACGCCCAGTTGAGGTCTCTACACCCGAAACAATCGAAAAAATTCACGATATGGTGTTGGCCGACCGAAGATTGAAAGTGCGAGAGATTGTGGAAGCCGTAGGGATCTCGAATGGCTCAGTGGTTTCAATTTTGAATGATCACTTGGGCATGAGAAAGCTTTCCGCAAGATGGGTGCCGCGTTTGCTCACAGTCGACCACAAACGCAATCGTGTAACAACTTCACACGAAGGTTTGGCGTTGTTTAATCGCAATATGGAGGAGTTTTTGCGCCGTTTTGTAACCGTGGACGAAACATGGATCCATCACAACACACCAGAGACCAAACAACAGTCAAAACAGTGGGTTTCTAAGGGTGAATCGGCGCCAAAGAAGGCCAAGGTGGGTTTGTCAGCCAATAAAGTTATGGCGACTGTTTTTTGGGATGCACGCGGGATAATCCACATTGACTTCCTTCAAAAGGGAAGAACAATCAATGGGGAATATTATGCCAACTTATTGGACCGATTCAATGACGATTTAAAAAAAAACCGACCTCATTTGGCCAAGAAAAAAGTTCTTTTCCACCAAGACAATGCAAGGGTGCACACATGTGCAGTTGCCATGGCAAAAAACCATGAATTGGGCTATGAATTGCTCCCTCATCCACCCTATTCTCCAGATTTGGCTCCGAGCGACTACTTCTTGTTCCCAAACCTGAAGAAATGGCTTGGTGGAAAAAGATTTGACTCCAATGATGAAGTCATCTCGCAAATAAAGGCCTATTTTGAGGACCTCGACAAATCATTTTTTTTGGAAGGGATAAAAAAATTGGAGAAGCGTTGGACAAAGTTTATAGAGCTCAAGGGAGACTACGTTGAAAAATAAAATTATTTTTTTATCAAAAAATCTGTGTTTTATTCCAAAAGTCACGGACTTATTGACCCGCCCTCGTATATAATTAACTTCCCAGTGGTCTTGAAATGGGGCCGATTTTGTGAATCGCGGATTTTGACATATCTCCACGTTTCAAGGTTACCAGAATCCAAATTCAACGTTTTTAGAGAGATGTCTGTCCGTGTGTATATACGTATGTGCGTATGTACGACGTACGTATGTGCGTTCGGAATTTTCTTTCGCCACTATTATCTGGAGAACCAGAGATGATATTGACATGGAACCGGGTTTATTCGAAGCGTAATTACGTAACTCAGAACTGATTAAGTTTTCAGCGGATTCGGTCCAGCCGTTTTTTGTTAATAAATAAATAGCTAACAAAATAAAGGCAAACTAGCTGAATTTTGAAATTGATGATTTGTACTATTTTTAACTTCCCAGTGGAAGTTCTTGTAATGGGGCCGATGTTGTGAATCGCGGATTTTTACATATCTCCACGTTTCAAGGTCACCAGAATCTAAATCCAACGTTTTTATAAAGATGTCTCTGTGTGTGTATGTAGGTATGTGCGTATGTTCGTATTTGCGATCGGAATTATCTTTCGCCGCGATTATCTCGAGAACCAAAGATGATATTAACATGGGACCGGGTTTATTCGAAGCGTAATTACGTAACTCAGAACTGATTAAGTTTCCAGCGAAATCGGCCCAGCCGTTTTTTGTTAGTAAATAAATAACTAAAATAATTTGCCTTTATTTGTACTATTTATTGTCATTTGTTATTGAGCAAATCATTATTACATTGTGCTCCGTTATTTCGTATACATGTAAATTTACAGGTCTCCGTGTTCATAACAATGGTTGCATTAATATATGTATGTATATAACACTTTACTGTTATTAACAACATTTAATTTCCATGAACAATATTAAAGAGCATTTTTTAATATTACCTAAATAATTCTTAACCATGAGCCTTATTGCGAAGATCAGTCGACAGTTGTTGATAATTGACTATTTTCAATGTGTGCTATTGTGAACAAACATTCTAAAGGATTTTATCAATCGCAGTCAATTAAAAAAATGCGATTGACGAAAATACCAAATGAATCGTTCGTTCACAATAGCACACATTGAAAATAATCAATTATCAATTGTCGATTGATCTTCGCAATAAGGCTCCTTATCTTATGGTTAATAACATTTCAAAATTTTTCACTAATTGCATAAATCATATTGATCCCACTGGGAAGTTCAAGTTAGTCGTGTGGACCTTGCGGGTCGCACCCAGACCACTTTTTTTGTATTCTAATCGCCTGATTGTGTTTATAAGGCGGAAACAATGGTTGTTATCTAAATCGCTGATAGTGCATCTAAGCAATTGGTTTACTTTATTGTTTATATGAATAAAGAGAAACATGGCTACAAAGTCTTCAAAGGATCTAAGTGTAGAAAAAAAAACAACAAATTGTTGATGCAACTGCAAAATTCTATGGCAGTTTTCAAAGTAAATCGGAAGCCGTAGGAAATGCAGCTAATATTTTTTTATGTTACGGAACGAACTGTGTACAGGCTTTTAAGGGAAAAAGCAATCAAAGGCCACAATTCACCACCAAAGAAGAAAAATAAATCCGGTACCAAGAGCAAGGTCGATGATTTTGACAAATGTGCCATTAGGCGGATAGTCCATCAGTTTTTTATGGATAATGACCTTCCAACACTAGACAAGATTTTATTGGAAGTATAAAAAAAATGCAAATATAACAAAAATAAGCAGATCATTGCGGGTGGCAATGGTGCAGTAGTAGTGTATTCGCTTACGGAATGGAAGGTCGTGTGTTCGAATCCCGGCCAAGTCCATTACTGTATACCGAATACATGAAATCGTAATCTCCCTAAGTAACTTAGACACCACCCGTGGAGAAAAACCCTACAACTGCACCCAAACACTTCTTTCCTATCTCTCTATTCTTTCTAATACCAAGTAGCTTACACTGTGTTCTTAGCATTATAAGGGTACTGTAACAACAGAAAAAAAATCCTTTTAGCGTAAGCAAATTATATAAAAAAAAAAAAAAAAAAAAAAATGATCAACTTTGCATACAATATTAATCTCGGCCTTAAACGTCAAACGTCAGCGAAAGAATCTGTTGTTGGAAAGAAGTGACAGGAAAGAAAAGAAAAAATTGTCTTTTACTGATGAGACCTGGCTCAACGAGGAAGTTCTACAGGTTTCGTCGATGGAGGACTTTTATGCTTCATTTCGGGAAAAACCGGAGACTACAACGAGGACATGAACGCTAATATGTACGAGAAATGGTTTAAAGATATTTTAATACGCCTGGAACCCAACTTCGTCATAGTTTTGGACAATGCTTCCTATCATTCCAGAAAGCACCATCCACTTCCACGAGAAAAGATGAAATAAACATAGGGGCGGGCTACAGTCCGCTTGGGCGAACTGTTGGATACCCTATTCTTATTCCTATCCCTCATAAGTGGGCTTGACAAAAGTGTAAGTATGGTTGAATTGTTATGAACGCTCTACATATTCTGTTATATAACATTTAAAAGATTTTATCAAACAAAAACGAAGCTTTTGTAAAAAAAACCTTCCCTAGCTCAAAATTTGGTTTTTCAATAAAATTATTTTATTTAATTGTGGGCGTGTCAATAGGCGGATTTAAAAAAAATTAACACATGAGCATAGAGGACACCTAGAGAGTATATATTATAAATTTCAGCTCCCTAGCTCAAACTTTGGATTTTCAAAAAAAGTTTTTTTTTTGTAAATTGTGGGCGTGTCAGTAGGCGGATTTTGAAAATATTTACACATGAGCATAAAGGGCCCCCTAGAGAGTATATTTTAAAAAATTCAGCTCCCTAGCTCAAACTTTGGATTTTCAAAAAAAAATTTTTAAATTGTAGGCGTGTCAGTAGGCGGATTTTGAAAATATTTACATGAGCTTAAAGGGCGGCTAGAGAGTATATATTATAAACTTCAGCTCCCTAGCTCAAATTTTGGTTTTTCAATAAAATTGTTTTATTTTTTTGTGGGCGTGTCAGTGGGCGGATTTTGAAAATTTTATATCCCGAGCAGTTTTAGGAGTCATAGATCATATAAAAAAAATTTCAGTTTTCTAGCTCAAAATTCGATTTTTTTCAAAATTTTGTTTTTTTGAATTTGTGGGCGTGTCGGTTGGCGGATTTCAAAAATTCGTAAACTTGATTATTATTTCAACTCTCTAGGCCCAGTTTAAAGGCCTAATTTTTGCCGACGGACGGACGGACATGGCTAGATCGACATTACTATCGATGCTGATCATAAATATAGTAACTTTTAGGGGTCTACGGGCAATATTAAGGTATGTTACACACTATGCGTCAAAATTAATATACCCTTAGAATAGGGTATAAAAAAGTGGTTGAGGTCTAATGCGATAGGTTTCGAGGATGATATGGTTAAAGCAGAGTTGCTTGAAATCGTTAAACGTTACAAAGCCAAGTATGAAACATACGTCGTGGATGAAATGGCTCAAAATGCGGGACATAAAGTGCTTCGCTTGCCGCCTTATCACTGTGACCTTAATCCAATATAATTGGTTTGGGCTCAAGTGAAAGGGGTTGTAGCAAGCCAAAACAAGTCATTTAAAATGACTGAAATAAGAGACTTACTAAAGACTTAATTACTCATCGGATTAGTTGAGTTTAAAGATTAGTGATATTAGAAATTAGTATTTTATGTTTTACAATATTTATAATGAATAAATTGGATTACAGTGATATATTTTTCGCTTGGATCCGGATTACAGCCAGGCGATCATTTTCGGCTTGAAATCAATGACTTTTGTTTTAAGCCAATTGCCCTCTACGAATCCGCATTATAACATGTGCGTGCATCCTTTTGTGACGTTTTTGCATACCCGATCATATCCATCGTCTCTGTATCGCGATAATATCTGCCGTATACCGCGCGAGGACAGATTCAAGTTTTTGAGCAGTACCAGGTTTGTACACGTACGTACGTTCGTTCCAGGTACATACTCTCAGTCCAGAGTCCTTTGATGTTTCGGGTCGTGATCCTAAAATAGGGGTGTCCAAATCCGAGGCTGGTGTCTCTCTCATAACTAACTTGTAATTTACGTGCTAGTGAAGTTACCCCGACGGCACAACCCCCAACCTGGAGGGCCAGTTTCAGCATACATTCTGCAAGAAATGTCAGTACTCTGCTTCGGAACTATGAGCGCTGCCGTTGACCTATTAAGGGGTCATCTGCCACCTTTTGTCTTTTTCAACACCCTGACTCAGTCTTGAAAATCCTCAATGACCTCAGATAAAAATATGGCGAAGTAGCTCATGCAAGGTATCTGTCATCTTGACTGTCGACTACACCGTTGATTCAATCTAGTGAATTCATCCATACGTCCTCTTTCTGAGGGGCTGATGTTAGACTTCTAAGCTCGACCAGACAGTCAATTCCGACAGAGCATTATAGTGTTGCATCATGCCCCCCCCCCCATACACATTGTACTGTTTATACAATATTTTCTAAGATTACATTAAGTCGATCCTGTTTCGATTCGAATTGAATCCGCATTCAATCTCTCAAAGTCTAGTTAATACATGAACCCACAATTAATAGCGCTGAATGCTGCTATTTTCTTAATTACTTCTCAATGGAATTTATTGACAGATTGAGGTTAAAAACGAATACTTTAAACATTTTATTTTCGAATTTTTACGCGTGTCTTAAGCTATAATTTGTGCAAACGTTGTTCTTACGCCTTCTTCTACCTACAAAAAAATTGCATTATTTAGAACTGCGAGAACCTTTTTGGAAAATCAGTTCCTAAGTTTAGCAAGTCAAGCCCGGGTGAGCGAGACCAGTAGCCGGTGGTTACCACGGGGAGTTAAAGTAAGCACGATGGATGTGTATGAGATAGTTGCAACTAACTGGGCACCGACATGTTGATGCCAATCAAAGTCTACCCTATTGATACACACCCCACCACCCATTTGAATTAACCCAATTCCATTGGTTGATAAATCATAGAATAATCAAATGTGACAAGTTCCTTTTCCAAGATCGTAAACAGACTATGGTTGGCTTCTGGATGCCAAGAATAAATTATCCCAACTCCTGAATTGGCCTGAATCTTATCCGAGTTTATACCTGATCTTAAGAATAACTTCTTCAATTTCAAAATTCTAATCCGATTGCAGAGTTTAACGGAAAAAAACTGACTTAATTATATCCATCTGTTAAAAAACAGCTGATCGGTTATTGTCCCCAATAAAATTTTACCAACAAAAAAGGAAGATTAAATGGAAAACATGAACAAATGCTGCATTAGGACATGAGTACAATCTGCTGTGACATTAAACAGAATGACATCCGGAAAGGATTAGGGCAACGCAAAAAAAAAACCAAATCTGCTTCCGTTTGGTCTTTGCACACATGAGCGCACTAGCCACCACGAATAACAAAAAGAAAAAGGAGAGAGAACCATCTGAATACCTCTGTGAATGTGAATTGTTTCCGGATTAAGTTTGAATAATGGGTGAATGGGAATTTAGCGTGCATTTGGACATTAATCACTCCACAGCATTCTGAAATTTGGGTCGTGGAAAAGATTAAATTTGGAACCAACCGATTGACCAGAGGTTTTTTTTTATACTATGCAAACTTGTTTCGGAATTAAATGATCCAATCAGAGACCAAAGAGATTGCGGCAGTCATTAGGTTATATTTTCGAGTTGTTAAAGCAGATCAGCCTCTACTTAACCACACTTGGGTTCTTGTTGAACCATTTTGTAAGACATTATTGGGCATGAGCCGCAGTTAACTATGGCCACGTGTCATCCTGATGTCCTCAGAAACGATTAAGTAGTCAGAAATCAGAATGTTCTTAAATATCTAGGAAGAAGTAGCTACCAAGTGTTGTTGTTCAGTCGGCAGTGAGTGCAGTGACTTGTGCAGTAACAGAGAAAGTGAGGTGAGGAATCAACGTCAATCCAGCAAAACTGAACTGGTTCCACTCACTACTTACTAGGAAAATTTAAGTTCACTATTGAGCGTGGAAAATTGAGAAACTTAAATTTTTAAGCCAAGTTTAATAAAATAAAATAAAATAAAATAAATATTGGGCATTAACGGCCCATACAGGGCTTAACATCTATTTTCTTGTGCGAAGTGGAAGGGACCTACAATTTTAAGCCGAATCCGAACGGCAAATTCGTGGACCCGTTCGCAAGAGGTGGGGAAGTGGAAAACTTTTAGGTTTTACTTGCCCCAGTGGGATTTGAATCTGAGACCTTTAGATTCGCACCAAATACCTGCCACCTGATACGTGCAAAAGCAGGACATCGCTTTCTCCACAGGCTTCGCAGTTGGTGGTATCGCTTAGGCCTATCACCTTAAGGTGCTTGGTAAAAACGTAGTGTCCCGTAAGAACGCCAGTGGTCTGTCTGCAGTGTTTTCTGTTGAGAGACAACAAGAATGTCACGAATTTCCCACAGACGTCGGAGATAATTTGCTTCGTCTGTCTGCACCCTGGAGAGTCATGCCATCGGCGATTGTGTTCATCTGAAACTCAACCGTCAATGGAAGCCCTGACCGAGGACGCAGGCATCAGACATATCGCTGGTTCAGGTCCTGAGAAGTCCTCCTCTGAGCCCTGTCTAGCAAGTTCATCGGAGATCTCATTGATCCCGTTATGAACCGGGACCCAGACAAGTCTAAGTGAATTCAGCCTTCCGACCGAATTCAGAGAGATCTTGCATTGACGAACTATTTTGGAGGTGGTTAAGGGGTTGAGCAAGGCCTTAAGCGCAGCCTGTCTGTCGCTACAGATGCAGATACTTCGCCCCCTCCACCAGTTCCTCGTAACATAGTCCATGGCCATTAGGATAGCATAAGTCTCTGTTTGGAAGACTGACGCATATTTGCCTAACGGAAAAAAGACTAACGTTTTCGCTGATCGGTTTTGGAGCCATCCGTGAAGATTCGACTGCAGTTTCAGAGCCAGTCCTGAACACGAGGAAAGTTGACTTCATAGTTGCGCCTCCGCCGAAGTTCCGGTGTCATTGCATCGGACGGTATATCCATAAGACAGGAGTCGAAGGACAACCGTCGCTCAAGTTCATTAAAACTCCAATGCGAGTTATACCAAAAGCCACCTCTTCTTAAACGTGAGATAGATTTTATTGTGCAACCTATCATTTAAACATCAAGGGGCGGGAGGTTCAATATTGCATCTAGGCTGGATCCAGGTGTGCTGGGGAATGCCCCCCGTACAGAAAGCAGCAGTAACGTATTTACGTGAAAGCTTATTCCACCAAACAACCGATGCGTATGCTATAAATGGTCTTATCATAGCCATATAAGGCCCATGATAAGCCCCATGTCTTGCCGAAAATGGCTTTGCACAGCCAGAAAACAGACAGCGCCTTGGAAGTCCTCAGCTGAACATGCCTGGACCAGAGAAGTTTGCTATCCAGGATGACTCCCAGATACTTTGCTTCATTCGAGAGTTGGATTGTGACGCCTTTTAGCACTGGCTGAGTCAACCTGATCAGCTTCCTCCTTCTCGTAAAGAGAACAACCGCAGTTTTAAGAGGATTGACCCAGAGCCCAATCCTAGTTCATTCGTCGACCGAATGCCACCGTGCGGGTAGTCTCTGTTTACCCCTGCCATAACACAACGGCCACAATCCGCATCCGCAACCAACGTTCTATTCATTAGCATTGCTTTAATCCACATCACCAATGATTCGTCTACGCCGTGTAGTCTGGCAGAGCTGCACATGCTGTCAAAAGTCGCATTGTCAAAAGCACCCTCAATATCGATAAAAATGCCCATCAATTCTACCAAATAGATTTTGAAGCGCAGTCCCGCAGGATTTTCCGCGGTGATAGGCATGTTGCAACTAAGATAGTGGGTGCAATCGCAAAGCAGTTTTGAGCACGTGAAGTTCGACCAGCCTTTCCATGCTTTTCAGCAAGAAGGAAGTCAGACTGATTGGTCTGAAGCTCTTGTCGAGTGAGTAGTCACTTCTGCCAATTTTTGGTATAAATGCCACTCTAACTGTACGCCAGGGTGTTGGTATGTATGCCAGTGATAGGACAGCGGTGAAGATTCTCTTGATTGATTGATTTATATTTATTTAGCTAGTTTATCGCTTTTTTTTAACATTATTTTTAAATTAAATTACAAGTTAAATAGAAACTACCATTCAAAAAATATTTTTTATATACTCTTTTACTAGTGACTTAAATTTATATAGATTATTTTCATACTTAATGTTATTGGGTAGATCATTGAACATTTTTAATCCTTTGTAAAATAACATATTTTTAGTTTTGTTGTTTCTATGAAAATGTAAATTGAAATTACTGTTAGTTCTAAGGCCGTACGGCTGGATATCTGCTCTAATTGAAAATTTATTTTTTAGATATTTAGGCAATAGATTATTTTTAATTTTAAAAATATAAACAAGGACTAACATTACATTTCTTTGGTTAACACTTAGCCATTTTAAAGTTTCTAGCATGTAGTTAATATGTGTATATCTATCACATTTTAAAATGCACCTCATTGCCTTATTCTGTAACTTTTGTAATTTGTCTTTGACACCTTCATTACATAACATTAAAATGGTTGGACAATATTCAAAATATGACCGTATTATAACATTGTATATTTGTATGGCTGTTAATACAGAAACATTTTTTCTGATTCTTCTTAAAAATCCTAATTTGTTTGCAATTTTGCTTATTACGTAGTCGAAGTGGGACTTAAAGCTAAGTTTGTTGTCAATTTTTGCTCCTAAATATTTTATTTCCTCAACTACTTCAAAGTTTTCAAACTGTTCAGTGTTAGTAATAAAGTTTAAAAACATAACTTTGGTTTTCTTTTCGTTTAATTTTAATTTGTTCATCTCAAGAAATGCTTTAATATTTCTAACGTCTTCAGCTAATTTTAGTTTACATATATCAACATCTAAGTCCTCAACAAATAACAATCCATCGTCAGCAAATAATATAAGGTCACCATTTTTTACGCATTTTTGCATGTCATTTATGTATAGTAGGAACAGTAAAGGTCCTAGAATAGTCCCTTGTGGCACTCCCAGGTCAACGTCTATTGGCTCCGATACTTCATTGTTAAATTTTACTGGTTCGTCCAGTAAGATATGAGCTGAACCATTTATATTCCACGTCCCGTACGCCATAGGTCTCCAACTTCTGCAGTAAGATACTTCAATCAACCGTTTCAAAAGCTCTTTGAAGATCTAGGAACACTGCAGCGATGTTGTGTTTGTCATGCATTGTTTCTTTCCATTTGGCAATTACGAGATTTAATGCAGATTCACATGAGTGTTTTTTTCTGAAGCCAGATTGGTTTTCAGCAAAAATATTATTTTCTTCAAGAAAATTTTCAAATTGAATGTGTACCACTTTTTCTATTATTTTTTCAAATATTGAAAGCATATTAATTGGTCTATAGTCTTCACATTTAATGGAGTTTTTAATTTTTTGCACCGGGACAATTAAAGAAGTTTTCCATGTATTCGGAAATTCACCGCTACTAAGGGAGAAGTTAACTATTTTTAAAAGTATAGGGCCTACTAGCGTGAAGCAGTCTTTATACCCTATTCTAGGGGTATATTAATTTTGACGCATAGTTTGTAACATACCTTAATATTGCCCGTAGACCCCTAAAAGTTACTATATTTATGATCAGCATCGATAGTAATGTCGATCTAGCCATGTCCGTCCGTCCGTCCGTCCGTCCGTCCGTCCGTCGGCAAAAATAAGGCCTTTAAACTGGACCTAGAGAGCTGAAATTTTAACCATATACTCTCTAGGGTCCCGAAATAATCAAGTTTACGAATTTTTGAAATCCGCCCACAGACACGCCCACAAACTCAAAAAAACAAAATTTTGGAAAAAATCGAATTTTGAGCTAGGAAGCTGAAATTTTTTATATATGATCTATGACCCCTAAAACTGCTCGGGATATAAAATTTTCAAAATCCGCCCACTGCGACGCCCACAAAAAAATAAAACAATTTTATTGAAAAACCAAAATTTGAGCTAGGGAGCTGAAATTTTTAATATATACTCTGTAGGGGCGCTTTAAGCTCATGTATAAATATTTTCAAAATCCGCCCACTGACACGCCCACAAATAAATAAAACAATTTTTTTGAAAATCCAAAGTTTGAGCTAGGGAGCTGAAATTTATAATATATGCTCTCTATGGGCCCTTTATGCTCATGTGTAAATATTTTCAAAATCCGCCCACTGGCACGCCCACAATTATTATTATTTTTTTTTTTGAAAATTCAAAGTGAGCTAGGGAGCTGAAATTTATAATATATACTCTCTAGGGGCCCTGTATGCTCATGTGTTAATTTTTTTTAAATCCGCCTACCGACACGCCCACAATTAAATGAAACAATTTTATTGAAACACCCAAGTTTGAGCTAGGGAGCGTTTTTTTTGATAAAATCCTTTAAATGTTGTATAACAAAATATGTAGAGCGCTCTTAACAATTCAACCATACTTAGACTTTTGTCACGCCCACTTATGAGGGATAGGAATAAGAATAGGGTATCCAACAGTTCGCCTTAGCGGACTGTAGCCCTTCCCTATGTTTTATAATGTTTTTATTAACATAGTTAAAATCACTTGTATTAGGGAGCAGATTTATCACTTTCCATAGTTCACTTAAATTGTTTAAAAGCTTAAATTTAAAATTAACATGTATCCGGTCACATTCATTCACAAAAGGGATTATAGGTATTGCACTGTTTATATCTTTGCGGTTATTTATAAAAAAGGTATTAAACTGATTAGCTATATATTTGTCATTTACGATAACCTTTTGATTAAATTCAACCTTCTTGTTTTCGTACTGTCTTCCCTCAGGACAAGGGATTTTAACACTTTCCACATTGATTTCTGATTATCTGCACTGTCAATTTTGTTTTTAATATAATCAGATTTTGCTTTATTTAATGCACCCTTGTACTCATTTCTAATTGCACTGTAGCTATGCCAATCTTCATGTCGACCTGAGTATAAAGCTTTGAAATAACTGTTTATTTTACTTTGTTTCAGATGTCTTAGAGATAGGTTAAACCAATTGTTTCTAGTGTCAACTAGAGCTGTGTCAATCGTGATTGATTCGATCTTTTTGACCCGATCACAATAAAGTATTGGTGATTGCAATCACAATGCCCGAAGTCAATCGTTCATGGAGTCAATACTTTTGTTCTGTTCTGACTAATTCATTTCTTAATTACTGATTTCTTATCTACTGAACCAATAAATGTGTTAATATATCAAAATATTTTTATTTATTTCGGCTTATTTCGTTTTACCAACACATATATGTTCTACAAAAATATCGCTTCTGTGCAATAACCTCCATTTCCTAATTATTCAAAGGCGTTTTGGTATTTTTGAGTGTATTCACTCTTAAAATCCATTCGAATGTATCTGTCTCTATCGAAACTAAATTGAACGAATGATGATTGGGGTTTTTGATTGTATTGAAATTGAATGGAGCAATACAATACTCCCATGTCCCATCTGTCATTGATTGATTGAATGATTGATTGAAATGACCGAATCATTTTTTCAACCAATACTTGAACGATTCGATCATTAAATTTGAACGATTGACACAGCTCTAGTGTCAACATTTATTACTTTACGTTTTACAAGCTGATCTAGTGAATGTCTCTTCGAATTTATTATGGATTTGATCTTTATTTAATAAATAATTTAACCCAACTATTGCACTATTTTCTAAAATTTCTAAAAATCGGTATTTATTGTTTTTAAATAATTTAATATCACAGCTATAATTATCACAGATCGTTCTTAGATTCGTTTTTATCACCAGAGTTTCATGATCACTAATTTTTAAATTATTATCGACATAAGCCTCGCAGCTATTTATATTCGTTATAACATAGTCAATAATAGTTTTTGTATCTTTTGTTATTCTTGTGTAGTCATTAACAATTTGTTTGCAGATATTCTCAGACAGCGTTTGTTTAATTTCATTTTTATAAATACTATTATTTAACCAATTTATGTTAAAGTCACCCGCTATTAAAACATTCTTCTTACCCTTTAATTCATCCATTAATTGATTAAAAATATCACAGAAATGTCGTATAGACGAACTAGGCGATCGATATATTGCTACCATTATTATTTTTTGTCCTTCGATAGCAATTTCAACTGCTAGAAACCACATTTCCAAATTAATGCGTATGTCTTTTAACCTTACCCAATTCAGATTTTCCCTTATGTATATAACAACACCTCCTGTTCTGTTTGATAAGCTATCACATCTAAATGGTTCGCAATATTTTTCTAATTTAATTTCATTGTCTGTTATACCACTCACTAAGTGTGTTTCACTCAATATAATAATTTCATAATCACCATTATTAACACATTGTTCCAGCTCATTAAAGTTATTCATTAATCCTTGAATATTTAAATAAAGACATTTAACTTTTTTTGATTGCTAGTACGCAATTCTTTCCCGTTCCTGATCTAGCCTTCTTTCGTATACAGGGCAACTACTGCTTCGTGTATCATGGTCAACATTAAGATCTAAATTAAGACGCTCTTTTGCTTTTACACAATTGGTGCATTTGAGTTTGTCACTTGTACACTCTTCACCTTTATGATCACCACTACACTTCGGGCACTGAATATTATTTGTGCAGACCTTAGCATCGTGGTTAAAACCCCAACAATTGAAACATCTTTTAACATTTAATTTATTGAACACAGAACATTTATTCCATCCTATGTTGAAATGACACTCAGTTGTTTCCATCAATACTTTAAACAAATCTTTATGAACTTCAATTATTGCATTATATTTATTTTTGTTCTTGGGATTTTTATAACACTTAACCACTTTCATATCACCATTTAAATTATTTTGGTTTTTAATAACATCAATTAAATTTTCTTCCTGGATTTTGATATCAATGCCATTAACCACAATTTTCGGATTTGCCAGTGTAGGTATTTTAATTTTATATTTTTCACCGCACTTTTCCTTAATTTTCTTTTCAATTTTTCCCACTGATTCTTCATTTCCGCATTTAATAACAATAGCTCCATTTTTCCTATTGGAAACGCTATTAATTTTAACCGACAAACTCGCTGGGTCTATGTTCCCTTTTATTTCTTTATTGGTAACGCCGCTGTCTTGTTTACGTATAGGTTCCACAATTAGAGGGGCGATATTTTTTACAGCAATTTCAGCATATGTTTTTTGTTTATTTACTTTTGGCACTACACTCACTATGTTTCTTTCTTTTCCACTCTCGCTTATTTGCTTAATACAGCTCATAAGAGATCTTATTTCTTGTTCTTGATTCCTCCTCTTCTCTTCATAGTCGGTAGCAACGGGTTTGTACCTTGTTGCAGCATGGCTGGGTATATTCCGTCCGTGCCAGGTGACTTGAAGCCGTCAAAAAACGCAAAAGCGTATTTAATGGCCTCGTCCGTTACCACAGCCAGCAATATACCAGCTACGCCGAGTTGTTCATCTTGGCTCACTCAGAGTCTCGGTAGTTAGGCCGGTTGCGAACCAATTGTTATCTGGTTACCCGAAAAGTGAGACTCCAGCAGATAACTAAGAGTCTCCGCCTTCGTCTCAGTGAAGGTGCCATAAAGTTTTCTAAGTGACTCCAGTTTGGCTGGTTTGCCCTTTTTCAGAACTTTACTAGTTTCACCCATTATTTCAATCTTTTTGTAGAAATTCCTATAAGAAACACTTTTCCAGAGATTCCAGTCTTCCTCCAAATCAGTCTTGAGTGACCTATTTAGAAGTTTTCTAGCTTCTCTTCGGATTCTCCGCAGTTCCGAGTTCCACCAGCAACCGGCGTTCTGCCAGGGGTTTTGTTTACTGGACACGTCAGTTCAAAACAGCTAGTAATGGCACTATTCAGGTTTTGAACAGCTTCCTCTACCTCGTCCTGAGATTGGTTGGAGTTTTGAGAGTTTTCCCTAATTCCTCCCTGAAGCGTATCCAGTTAGTTTGTCTCGGATTTCTTCTCTCCTGCAAAGTTATGGCTTCGCATTCGGTTTGGAATTCGATATATCTATGGTCTGAGAGGCACACCTCTGAAGAGACCCTACGGTTGGTAATCGACTTAAAGTATCTATTTGATAAAGTTAAATCAATCACCTCCTGTCTTCTTGACGTCACAAAAGTTGGCTGTGAACCAACATTGTTGATGGTAAGATCAGACGATAGAATGAAATCCAGGAGATGGTTTCCTCGCATGTTGCATTTGCTGCTGCCACAAACAATGTTCTGAGCATTGGCATTGCAACATATAACTAGGCCCTTTTTCCTGGTGTCGCAATAGTCTATGAGTTCTGCAATTCCCTTGGTGGTGGAGGCACCGCCGAATCATAGGGGAGATAAGCTGACGCCACGACGAAGGTCTTCCAATCTCCAGTGTTGCTTCCACTCCTCTTCGTTTTAGGTAAGCATGTTGGGCCATGGAAATCTCACGGTTATCTAGTTTTTCCCAAAGTTTATTTTAAAGGTTATCAGTAAAAGATGATCGACTTATAGGTCAGGAGTTTAGTTGGTTGTTCGCCCACGTACTTGGGCTCAATAAGTGTTTTTCTTAGGTACTTCTGTTACGTTACATTGTTCCACTTAACTTCAGTTGAACGTCGCCTATTTAAGCGAAGTTATTTCTTTAAGATCCATTGATTGATCAAAGTTGACTTCTGGCTCTCGGTAACCTAAGCTCTTCCCGTGTTTCTTTTTGTTGTTGTTTGGTGTCCTTCATAAGCTACAGCAATTTCTGCTGCAAAATTTGATGGTTTTTCACAAGTTCGAAAGAGGAAGCAAACTGAAGTCAATCGAACATTACAACCTTCGAAAAGCTGAAAGACGACAGCAACTTGCTTCTAACATAACTTTAACTTCTCAACCGATTCGTCGGACTAAAATCAAAGCCATTTATGACAAACTCATTGCTGTTATCCTGTCTTCACTTACAATTAAATGTAGAGCAAAACAAACTTTTAAAAATTGTTTTTCAAAATCAGAACAATAAATATTGTGTAAACACATCAAATACAATTTGTCGGAGTAAAATTCAAATAACAATTCTCGGCCCTGTAACGGGCAAAAAAAGATGTATATTTTCTAAACCCATAAATACGCGAAAATTCGAGTGCCAGAAATACATAGGCCAACTCCACAAAACACACGAACGCAGAACAAGTGCTTGTTTGTTTATAGCTCTCACTCTCCACTCATCATTAAACATTAATCAGAGGAAACGAAAACGCGATTTGAAAAATATCGCATGTAAACGAATCGCTTGTATGCGTTTGAATATATTTTTTAACTTCGCATGGCATAGAGACCCACCTCAGTCTTGCTGGTGTGCCACGATTTACAACAAACAAAAAGAAATAACAAACTGGGAAAACACTTTGGAAAACAAATTTCAAAAATAAAATCTACGGTAGACTCCTTCGATCATTGATCTTCGCTGACATTGGGCGTCTGAAGAGGCAGGGTGTGATAGCATTACACTGGCTGGATCACACCGATTCAAAAGTTGGCAGCAGAAACGACAACAATCATGACTCAGAGTATTTACACAATTATTTTCGTCTTTTATAAATGTTTTACATTGTATTCACTTGAAGAGATCGAGATCTAAGGGAATATTGATTCCAGTTCAGAAAACATTTTAAACATGAAAAGCTTCTTTCAAGGGCCAAATAGGAACAACAACAGTTTGAGCAAAATAAGAAAACTAACAATGCTTTTTGTTATTGAGGGCAGCGTATTGAGACTTTGTTAGTTGATTAAACTTTTTACGTCAAAATACTTCGAAACGCCACTTTTCACGTACAATAGACGATTCGCACCTTGCGTCTTTAAGGCCTGGGGTGGGATTCTGTAAAAAAAAACGAAACGAAAAACGCTTTCGCACTGCAAGAAACGAAGGAAATCACGCGAAAGCGAAAGTTTGCTTCATGTACCTCCTTTCGTTGTCTACTTCTCAACTTCTCTTTCATCAAAATTAAACTTAAGCACAAGCTACGTAATAAATGTTGCAAACACCCACTAAATCTTGTTTTGAAAAGACGTTATAGTATTATGTGCAACAAAATTAATATCGAAATTAAGGGCTACCGTGATAGTTACTATCAAAGCAGAATAAGAAATTCACAAGGAAATCTTAAAAAAGAATGGGAGGTTGTAAATAGCATTATTAATCGCAACACTATTAACCATAATAAATCAATTGTTGTAAAAAATGAGAATGTTGAAATCACCGATCCCATAGCAGTTGTTAACGAGTTTAATAACTACTTTGCTTCAGTGGGACAAATACCTTTTCCATCAGACCTTCCAAACGTCTGCAGTTGTTGCTCTGCTTCTGGCCTTCGGGATCAAACGCCTGTAAGGAACAGCTTCTTCTTTGAACCCATTACAGGGTTTGAGCTGTTAAAAAAAATAAACAGTCTCAAAAATTCATATTCTTGTGGGAACGATGGTATTTCTAACATTGTAATGAAACAAATTGCCCTAAATGTCGTTGATATCCTGGCTCATATTTTCAATTTGAGTATCTTTTCTGGAAATTTTCCAGATTTGTTAAAATGTGCCAATATAATTCCAATTTATAAAAAGGGCAACAGACAAGAGATAAACAACTACAGACCCATTTCCTTACTCCCTACAATATCGAAGGTATTCGAGAAAACCATTAAAAGCAGAGTTCTGAAATATCTTAATGATATAAATTTCTTCAGCGAAAGGCAGTTTGGGTTTAGAGAAAGCCTCTCTACGGAAGATGCTCTCCTAGACTTCTGTGCAGTTGTTTACAAAGAACTTGATGTTAAAAAATGTTGCGCCGGACTCTTTGTCGATATTACAAAAGCCTTCGACATGGTTAACCACAACATTCTCTTGGAAAAATTGCATTGCGCGGGGCTTCGCGGTTTTAGCTTAGATTGGTTTGCGTTTTATTTAAAAAACAGAACACAAAAGGTCAAAATCGGGAATAATTTAAGTAGTTCAAAGACAATAAATGTAGGTGTACCCCAAGGATCCGTTCTTGGCCCTATTTTGTTCCTAATATATGTCAACTCTATTTTTGCTATCCCATTTATTGGGAATGTAAAAGCTTTCGCCGACGATTTTGCATTTGCATATGGATCAACCAACCTCCTAAATCTAGTTGCTGACATAAATCACGACGTTCACTTGCTAAGACTCTGGTTCACCAAACACAAGTTAGTAGTAAGCAATAAGACTTAATTGATGTTTTTCAGTTTAAAAGCGAAAGATTCCCCAGACTTTGACATCATATTTCATGCATCGACCTGTTGTAGACATAGCTTGCTAAATTGTGTATGTGATGCCCAAAATTCCAATGTCCTATATGACGAAAATATTAGCTGTAACTCGAATTGCTTCAAAATAGAATTAGTTGAGCAATATAAATATCTAGGTGTTATTATTGATAGAAATTTGTGTTGGAACCAACACATCTCAAGCTTGAAAAAGTATCTACAATCTTCTCTACGCATCTTTTATCGTCTTAGAAATTACTGCTCTTCACGGACCATGAAAACAATATACTCTGGGATTTTTCACTCCAGACTCCAGTACGGAATAAGCGCATGGGGAGGTACATATCTTAATAAACTTCAACAGCTGACTGTCCTACAAAAGTCCACGATAAGAAAAGTATGCAAATCAGCCCGCCTAACCCACACCATAGAATTATTTACAAGAATGAATATTCTGCCGGTAAGACATTTATACTTCTTTAAAGTCCTTAAAATATTCCTCATAAGAGGTGGCTATATGCAGAGCCCTATATCTGGCACTCATAATCTACGAAGAAATAATGGTACCGCCTTACACACACTTACCGCCTTTTCACACATCAAGGTTTAGGAACTTTTTCTCAATTGTTTCCTACAAGCTATTTAATAGTCTACCCGAGGATATACGAATTATTAGAACTACATCTGTATTTCTTAAAAAAGTAAAATCGTGGCTTCTTGCGATTAATCGCAATGAAATCGAAATTTTGTTACGCTTCATTATTTGAGTTCTTTCTTGCTTAACTTTTTAACTTCTAATTTTATGAATTTATGTTAGCTCCTATTAATATATGTATTTCTATTTCTTTGTAAACAAGTGAATTTTTCTATAAAATGTAATGTATATAAATACTTAAAAATGCCTGTCCACCCCACAGTGTTAATTTTGAAGTGGCATTTATCTCTATTTGTTTTTATAAACTAAATAAAAAATGTCATTAACTATTCTCCAAATTAAGTTATAAATGAATTGTTACATAAACTAGATTTTCGAATTGAGAATACAGAATTTAAAAAAGAAAAAAAAGAAAAAAAGAAAGCGTGTGCCATCAAAACGAAAGTTTCAGAATCTATAATCAACTTTCAGAACATATATTATGTAGCCGCAGTGGCTCAATGGCTTCTGCGTTGGACTACTTACCGATGGGACTCGCTAAAAATTTTTCACTATCGTCGTTATTATCGTCATGTTAAATTATTCGTAAAAATTGACAAAATAACACTTAAAACATAGGGGCGGGCTACAGTCCGCTTGGGCGAACTGTTGGATACCCTATTCTTATTCCTATCGCTCAGAGGGTATCTATATATTATAAATTTCAGCTCCCTAGCTCAAACTTTGATTTTTCAAAAAAATAAAAATAAAAATTTAAATTGTGGGCGTGTCAGTGGGCGGATTTTGAAAATATTTACACATGAGCATAAAGGGCCCCCTAGAGAGTATATATTATAAATTTCAGCTCCCTAGCTCAAATTTTGGTTTTTCAATAAAATTGTTTTATTTATTTGTGGGCGTGTCAGTGGGCGGATTTTGAAAATTTTATATCCCGAGCAGTTTTAGGAGTCATAGATCATATATACAAAATTTCAGCTTTCTAGCTCAAAATTCCATTTTTTCCAAAATTTTGTTTTTTGAGTTTGTGGGCGGATTTGAAAAATTCGTAAACTTGCTTATTTCGGGACCCTAGAGAGAATATGGTTAAAATTTCAGCTCTCTAGGCCCAGTTTAAAGGCCTAATTTTTGCCGACGGACGGACGGACGGACGGGCATGGCTAGATCGACATTACTATCGATGCTGATCAAAAATATAGTAACTTTTAGGGGTCTACGGGCAATATTAAGGTATGTTACAAATATGCGTCAAAATTAATACATATACCCTTAGAATAGGGTATAAAAAGAAGATAAACGTCAAGGAAATAGCTTTCGCTTGTTTGGTTTCGCGTAGGCGAAAAATTCTTTCGTTTCTCAAGTTACAGGAATCGAAATAAACAGTTACAGGAATCATCACAAACATTTTTTTATTCTCAAAATTATATATGAAGCAAAACTTTCATTCACACGAAAACTTCCGTCTTTACTTTGTAAGAAAAACACATTTAGTTTTATATTTTCTTTATTGGCGTGGTGGACCAACCACTCACGCTGAGTTAACGTTTCCAACTTCAAACTAACTAAGATCCTATTACATAATGAAAGCTTTTACGTATATAAGTCTGATCGTATGACAATATAACAGTTTTCGCTTTACAAAATCCCAGCCCTCTTTAATTCGACTCTTAAATGATTTAAGTTTCACATAAATAGCTAACTGCTTAATCCTTATGAGTAGTATCAGCCAACGAGCCTAATTTTAATTATGGTCGGGGCATAAGCAATTACTTACTTACTTAACGGGCACCCGACCCGTGAAGAGTATCTACCTGAGACACTGCAGCCTTTCTCCGTGATCCCGGGCACTTCCAGTTGTCCAGACCAAGCGCTCTGGCATCCGCGATGGCTTGGAGGTTCCGTCTTCCTTGTCTTCTCGAACCTGGGGCCTGGGATTCGAAGAACCTCTTAGCTGGAGCATTATTGTCCATTCGCTCGATGTGGCCGAGCCAATGTAGTCGACGTATTTTGGCTCTTTTTGGACTACATCCACATCTTGGTCCAGCTCATAGAGTTCGCGGTTGTATCTTCTCCTCCATTCGCCCTCCTCGCACACAGAACCACAAATCCGCCGAAGAATTTTTCTTTCGAAGGAGCCCAGTATCAGCTCTCCCTTCCTGCTTATCGTCCAGCACTCGGCGCCATAAAGCAGAACTGGCAGGATAAGGGTTTTGTAAAGCATACATTTCGTCCTCCGAGTTAGGAGTTTTGAACCCAGTTGTTTTGCCAAACCGAAGTAGCAGCTGTTTCCTAGGGAAATTCATCGCCGGATTTCCATTCGTGGAATTCATGTTTACTCCAAGGTAGATGAACTCCTTAACTACATCGAAATTGTTGCAATCAATAGTGACGTTTTGTCCTAGGCCGAGGACAGATGTTTGTTTGTTTGTTGATAGCATGCATTTAGTCTTGACCTCATTTACTACAAGGCCAACAGATTTCGCCTGGTCTTCAATCGCCGTGAAAGCTTCTATCACGGAGCGCTGTGATCGGCCGATGATGTCAATATCGTCCTCATAACCTAGCAGCTGAACGGACCTGTTGAAGATAGTGCCTTCCGTGTTGACACCTGCCCTGCGCACTATCTGCTCCAGTACGAGATTGAAGAAATCGCATGATAGCGCGTCCCCTTGCCGAAATCCGGTGCATGTTTGAAATAGTTCGGAGGAGTTACTTCCAAACTGCACGTTGCAAAACGGTTTAAGACGTTCACACAGTACGTTGGAAAGGATCTTATATGCGACATTAATCAGGGATATGCCTCGATAGTTCTTGCAAGACATAGGATCGCCTTTTTTGTAGATGGGGCATATGGAGCTGATAGTCCAGTCATCGGGCATGTTTTCTTCCACCCATACTTGGCTGTTGATTTGGTGCATGAGCCCTACCACAACTTCACCACCGTATTTGAAGAGCTCCGCTGGTAAACCATCAGAGCCTGCGGCTTTTCTATACTGGTTGGTGGAACTGGTTCTTCATTGACTGGACGTGGGTTCTCTTCTTGAACTATGACTCTCTCTACATGGTGCCCATTAAGCAGCTGCTGGAAATGCTGCTTAAACACATCTACTATTCCCTGCGCTTCGGGGACTAGGTTTCCTTCGTTGTCTCGAAGAGCCTGCGTTCCGGTTTTGCAGCCAGCAGCCAGTTGCTTGGCTTTCTTACAGAACCTCCGCATGTTGCTACGATCGCGAGACTCTTCGATCTTCTTGAGCTGGGATACTGCGCATGTCCTCTTCTTTCTACGCAGGATCTTTTTCTCCTCCCTTCTCCTGGCTCGATGCTCTTTCCTCACTGCCCTTGTTTTACGCTGCAGCATTTTCTTGTGTGCGTCTCCTGCCACCTTTTTCCAGTAAAAGGCTTAAAACTAATTAAAATCGAAGACTTATAACAAATGCTTAAGTTTAAAGATGAGAATGGTGAAGCAATACTTAGTGCTAAGAAGTGCAAAGCAGTAGCATACGCAGACGACTTATCCTCTGCACCAACAAAAGGATTATACCGCAATTTAATCGACGAACAACAATTGATGGAACTCCACGAAAAACATCGGAATACGCGAAGTATCTTGGCGTGATTGAAAAACCGACGAGCTAGCAAGAAAAGGGTCATCCCTTGATTTAAGACAGGCTGGCACTGCAGTAAAAACTTTAAACAGATGATTGGGGGTAAAACACTGGTGGCAGCTAAAGAAAGATGGAGTTCCCTCGACTCCTGTGTTATAACCAGGAAAATGTGGCCACTATATACCAAACAAAAGAACGAGAGAATCCTTCAAATGAACAACAAATCTTTGTCCTTTCTGGTGTGTGTTATAACCGGACACAGTAATGCTGGGCTACCATGCAAGGAAATTGAGGCTCAACACAGATGACCTCTGCAGAGGATGCGAGGACGTGGAAGTGAACGAGAATACCTCTCATCAACGAACGACATTCCTCTGTCACTGCCCTGCACTCTGCCGTATTAAAAATAACGGCCTGAGAAGACATTTCTTCTAGGAGTTAGAAGAACTCTCTGGCAAGTCTGTAAACGACTTGCACATGCCAATAAATGCATCGGGATGGATTGGAAGCCCGCTAGGTTTTGCATAGGTTTTTTTTATTGGTTCCTAAGTATGGGGTATCACAAAGGGTCTATATTGAGCTAAGTGGGACGGGCGCAGGATTCTCTTGCCCCGTCAACCCAGTTACCTAACCTAACCTAGTGTTAAGGAGAGTAATGAGGTTGACTTCGAACGCGGTAATTGTAATATTGAGTTTCCGCAGGATGTGGGAGATTGGCTAGTTAGAGCCATAGGACGTGCGGTGTTTCGGTAGACGGAAGAGACGAGGGTTTCGTTAATGACGAGATATAGTGTGAAAAAATACCGAGTTGTAAAGAGACACGCAATCGACGAAGCTTGAGAGGAGTCGATCAATGGAAAGAATGTCTGCAACGTCCCTGCGTTTCTCAAGCCTATTCAGGTGAAAACGTTTGAGGCGGCATTGAGAGGGAGACAATATAAAGGGTTCGTTCCACGGAGAAAACCGCGATGTATGCTCTCTGGAGATATGAATTTGCTGAATGGGAGACCACACTTGGCTACCGTACTCGAGGAGGGGAACAACAAAAGTGATGTGTTGAGATTTGGTCACGTATGGGTTGAAAGAATTGTTTGGACCGCCGTTTAACGAACCCAAGTAATGAGTTGTCTTTAACAATTATAATTGTAAAAAATAATAAATAATTATTTGTTCAATATGCGAACTTAAGTTAAGCTCTCTGTCGCTCAAGATAGCAAGTTCGCGAAACAATAAAACGGGCGAAATATTTTGACCCTTTCGAAGGTAAATTCGAGGAGGAGACTCACTTTACGTTATAAGGTGATGGAATGACATTTGGCGATATTGAGCTCTAAACAGTTTTTACGGCACCAGTTGGAAAAAGTATCTTGATCTCAATTTGTACGGCCATCAGGTTCCTTATCGTGAAACCTGGAATGAGAGGTCCAGGTTGGCATATGCAGCACGCTTATTCTAGTTGTCATTTCGTGCGTATTTAGGGTTTGGTTTTGGCTTTCATTTATGGTGCCGTTTGCACTGTACACCTTTTCGACTGCGCTTGACTTCGCAGTTTTGTCTGCAGTTTCCAGCGCTGGCGCTGCTAACTTCGCGGCAGCCCTGGTACTAGCCCCAGTTGGTTCAGTTCCGGTACTAACGCCAGCTATCTTAGCTGTTTTACTCAACTCTTGCTGGTTAGCTGCGTTTGGACCCTGTTTAGCTGTGTTATGAGCACTTTTGAGTAGGTATGAGTTTCGCCTGTCAGAAGCGGAATGAGACCAACCCCTTAAGCTCCACAAGTCTTTTCATGGTGCTTTCGTTTTTTGCAAAGACCATGTGAGCGATGTCCTTCTCATCCGGTCTCTGCAGAACTCTTCACGTTTTAGTATTGTGCGTCTAGTATAGCCAGGATCCTTTCGTTAGCTACACTGGTTCTCTGCGGGAGGAACCCGCTGATAACATGTGGTTTCGGAAAGTTTTCCTCCCCCCACATGCATCACCAGTAACCCACATTACTCTCCCTTAGCTTGGCGAACAATTCTTTCTCCCGGTCTGCAGTGGCAGCGTCCGCACATACGATCATAAGCCAACCGACCCCGTCACGAATTTCTATCGTGATGTCCATAATCCTTTCTTGTATCTGAACCATTTGTTCGTTAGGGAGAGGTACAATCCCCGGTCTTACGAAGCCCATTGTATTGCTAACAGTGTGACCTCGTTCCGCCTTAAATTGAAGCGGGGTGTTATCCTGGGACCGCTTACGCTTCACCTATTAACTCTTTTTGGCCATCATTGCTTTTGCACAAATTCGGGCCTGCTCAATGGTGCACCCCTTTTTCTGCGCACGCTTAAATCTGCGCTGCTCTAATGGCGTGAATCTTTCGTACTCAGACTCAATCCGCGCCACATTGCCAGACATCAGTTTTATCGGGATGTCATTGCCATTTCAGAGTCGATGTTTACTGACTCTGCCCCATTGGCAGATGTCATGTCGGCGTGATCAGCATCGATAGTAATGTTGATCTAACCATGTTCGTCCATTTTTGTCGGCAAAAATTAGGCCTTTGAACTGGACCTAGAGAGCTAAAATTTTAACCATATACCCTCTAGGGGCCCGAAATAATCAAGTTAAAGAATTTGTGAAATCCGCCACGACAGACACGCTAACTAACTCAAAAAAATTGAATTTTTAGCTAGAAAGCTGACATTTTGTATATATGATCTTTGACTCCTAAAACTGCTCGGGAGATAAAATTTTTAAAACCCGCCCACTGACACCCACAATTAAATAAAACAATTTTATTGGAAAACCAAAGTTTGAGCTAAGGAGTGTTTTTTTTACAAAAGCTTGTTTTTTTCCTTTAAATGTTATATAACAAACTATTTAGAGCGTTCTTAACAAACCAACCATACTTAGACTTTTGTCACGCCCTCTTATGAGGCATAGGTATAAGAATAGGGTATCCAACAGTTCGCCCAAGCGGACTGTAGCCCGTCCCTATGTTTTAATTTAATTTCAAATCTTACAGCTCTTGGAAATTACCTCTTTCCAATGGTATATGCGTTGTTCCAATAACAACCTCCGTTGAAATGACCACATATTCGATTTCGCCATAAACGCCCAAAACATATTTGGAAAACGAATCTAGCGCAATTCAATGATGTTGGTTGGTTGGTTAGGTGGTTGGAACCGGCACTCGATGAAGATGCACTCAGACCAGAGGTAGGTCCATTGTGCTGGCGATGTGTTAGGTGGGTGGGTCACCCTCTTACTCAGGGAACCATTTGCTCCTCTGAATGAAGGAGCTAATCTTTGCTGTGCAGGCGTTGTTGAGATCGTTTAGATCATTTAAAAGGTATTCACCTAGTGTAGCCTTCCTAATGTTGGCGAGTGCAGGACACGTGCAAAGGAAGTGACTGATAGTCTCCTCTTCCTCCTTGTCCCTACAGCTTCTGTAGAAGTCATTGTAGGGAATGCCCAGCCTTTGAGCATGTCTTCCTATAGCACAGTGGCCGGTGAGGGCGTTTACTAATTTGGAGAGGGTTCCTCTCTTATGCCTCAGAAGTCCGATGGGCCTGGGTTTATTTAATGTCGGCCAGAATAGCCTTGCGGTGTTGCACTGGTGACCCGGCACCCAGCAAAGGCTGAGGCTATACTGACCGGCTATCTCGTTAAAAGATGCGCGGCAATCTTTCACTGCCTTGGATCTCGTAGTGCTGGATGCAAGGGATTTGATGGCCGCCTGACTGTCGATATACATCGACATACAATATCTGATTTCGATATCGTATTAACCAACAGCCAGTCGGCGACTTGGCTGACGGCGGTGACTTCGGTCTGAAAAACGCTGCAGTGTTCTGGAAGGTTAAAGGAGAGGTGAATGTCCCGGTCTTCAGAGAAGATTCCGGCACCGACTGTTTTAAGCATTCCTCCGTTGTGGACCCATCCCTAAAAATTGACAGCGATTGGTGGTGTAGGACGTGACGTTGTGTCCACTCGGTTCTGTCTGGGATTAGAGGTTGAAATTGTATTCAGTGGTCATGTGGTGGGTAACCTTAGGAAGATGTCGATACATCGATAGTATTTTGGCATGTCCAGTGTGTTGCTCTTTCCATTGTTTGGAGCTTCTCAGTCTTATTGCTAAGCTGGCAGCCAAGTCTTTGCTGACGATGTCAGTCGGGAGAAGGTGGAGCATGGCTTCAAGCGCCGCAGTGGGATAGGCTCTCAGTGCACCGGTTTCAATGAAGTTAATTTATAAAAATTGGTTCATCAGACTAGAAAACAACTCAGCCCTTTGAGAAAACCTTCTCCTTTTCTACCAATACCTCCAACATGAAATAGAACTATAAAGGCAATGATTCTAGCTCACTTTATTCCACTATCATACGTGTCATCTGCCCTCTTTCACATAACTCATGTTGCAGAGGCAATGGCAAAGACACAGCGCAGGCCAATTAAGCCACCATACAATAGTTCGTAAACTATCTCCGACTCACTGATAATTCCCAATCAAATAGTGCGCGCTAACTAATTAAAATTCATTAAGAACAATCTAAAATCAATATTCTTATCGCAGGAAGGCATATTGCTTGTATAAACGGACTGTGTAACCAATTTCCAGTTCCTGTTTACTTATTTGACTTCCATTTACAATTAGCTTGTCCGCGTGAGCTACACCCATATAGGTGTTCGTAAATCGTCGTATTGCATTCGCAAATACAAGACCAGAAGAAAAAAAATAGAATAAAAATTGTATTTACGTATCTGTAGATAGAAAAGAAGCAAATAATGCGTTACTACTTAATATTAACTAAAGCCGGTCGATCAATTATTATTAGGTCATCACACGGCACTCACTCAATGTTGTTCCATTCATTCATTTGTTTATCGTTGTAGATAAGCGCTATTCGCGACTGTAGAACAAAACAAACAACAACGTTATTTCCTCTAAATTACTATTTATTTTACAAACTAGACAACGCAGATACATTTTATGAATGAAATCCATTTGTGACGGATTCTATAGTCGACGATCTGGCCGAAGCGTTGGCAAGGCCTGATCGTGACATCATACCAGAGTAAGGTGTGATAGAACCATAAATGGGTAGACTAACTTGATTTTGCCATATGGCTATTAAAATCAATCATAATTCGATTGCTTTCTATCTCCACATTCATTCCGAGGGGTAGTCTAGCTAAATTTGAAGATGCCATTAGTATTTATCGCAAGCGGATGACTGTTGCCATAAATAATAATATTTGAATCTATAGGCTACGACACTAGCGACATGCAAATACTATTCACAATAAAGCATTTGCATATTTTGTACTAAATTTGCTTTCCAAAAGTGATAGAGGAAATTAAAAGTATAAAAAAGAATTTCTTACGTTCGAATGTTCTGAGGATGTGATATGAATTTTCAACGGAATCTCAATGTTGAAATGAAATGAAATGAAATGAAAGATCTGTTTTAAGCATGCAGCTATTGTATTGGACCAGGGCCCTATTGCACCAACCACTTTGCACTTTGCAACTTTTCACTTTAACTTTCACCAAACGCCAATTTGCAAAGAGGAAAGAGAAACAAACTATGGACATTTTTCATCAAACCGATTCTTTTTCTGACTATTCCAACTATCTCGGTGTTTACCTTCAAATCACCCAACTTTATAACTCCCTCTGTCAACAGCATCTTAATAGTGCTCAAACCAAGTTGACCTGAAGTCATTATTCCAATTCGTTAACTATAAAAAAAATCTGACGGTTTCCCCCCATCTCTTTCGTATGAAAATATATCATCTACTGATCCGCTTACCATTGCCAATTTTTTTCTACTTTCTTTAAGCAGTCTTTCGCTGACAACTCCTTCGTACCGGATCCCACCTACTTCGAATATCTACTAAACTTCTCCATTGGTCCTTCTTTATATCAAGGTTATGATCATACAGTAATAGAAAAAAAGTTGCTAAAACTTAATGATGAAGACTCACCCGGCCCAGATGGTCTTCCAGCCATATTTCTTAAAAACTGTTCCTCAAATCATTCCCTCCCCGTCTCTTAACTCTTTCGGCTATCGCTTTCTCTAGGAGAATTTCCTAAGATATGGAAGTCCTCCTTCATAGCACAAATACACAAAAAGGGATTAAACAGCGTGGTGACAAACTCCCGCCAAATAGCCAAACTTTCACATATACCCAAACTTTTTGAAAGTATCTTATATGAAGCCTTAAGCTTTCACTGAAAGTCTTTTATATCCCCTAACCAGCACGGCTTTTTAAATCAACGACCACTAATCTTGTCGAATTCATATCCTCTACACTCTCAGGAATAGAAAGTGGTAAAGAAGTCGGATGTTGTTGCAACAGATTTCAGTAAGGCTTTTGACAAGATTTCCATAAATTAATAGTTTTCAAATTGTCTGCCCTTCGCTTTGAACCCATTTTGCTAAAATGGATAGATTCATACCTGGAAAACCGTTTTTGCAGTATTCGCTTCAGGTCCGTTCTTTCGGCACCTTTCTTAGCCAGCTCTGGTGTACCACAAGGCAGTCATCTAGGTCCCCTTTTATTTATTCTAACAATTAACGATATTGAAAGGATCATTCAACACTCAGCACTCTCTCTCTATGCTGAAGACACCAACTTTTTCAAAACCATTTCTTCACAACATGACTCCAGCCTCCTTCAAATAGATCTAAATAGTTTTTCCAACTGGCGCCTTAAGAACTGCCTAGAACTTTATGTATCCAAATGTCAGTCTATAAACTTCTCACGCTAGAGCAACAAGTCTCCTCCCTGAATTTACCAACTCCACGATCAACCTATATCTCGTGCTCAATCCATTCGCGACCTTGGCATATTATACGACAGGGAACTAGGCTTCCGTTCTCATATTGATAAGATAATTACATAAGCACACTCATCACTTGGATTCGTCAAAAGATGGTCAAACGAATTCTGCGACCCATAAGGACCAGATCAATGTACATTACTTTTGTTCGGCCCTTCATAGAGTACGCTAGCCAAGCATGATGTCCCTTTCGACGAGTTTATGTATCCAGAATCGAAAGCATTCAACGTAATTTTCTTCGATTTGCTCTTCGTGGTCTCTTACCTCCTTATCGCGACCGTCTTAAACATATTAACATATTAACCTAAATACCCTTGAGGAACGCAGGGATGCAGCAGACATCGATTGCACGTCTCTTTACAACTCTATCTGCCTTAACCCTATTCCTCGTAGTCTACGTTCCCCACGACTTTTCTATCTTCCAACCCACCGTACCTCGTATGGTTCCAACGAACCCATCTCACGTATGCTACTGATGGTTAACTCAAACCTTAATGTTTTTGACTTCAACCGCAGCACCCCCTCCCTAAAAATCGATCTCCTTATGCATCCTTAGATTTACCTTTTATTTATAAGCTCTAATTCATTAAGCCGAATAAATGGGATTTTTGCACCCACCAAAATTAAAAAAAAAAAAATTCTAGGCAAATTCTAGCCCCCTCCTTTTTTATTTTAATCTCTGCACCTCTTGCGTCAAATCAGCCCTCCTCCACCTCCCATCCTCGACCACCTAATCAGCTTTAATTTTTAAGTCCTAACTATAAGTCTTAGTTTTTTGTTTAGTTTTAAGACATGTAGCTTGTATTTATTAAGCCGAATAAATGGGGGCGTACGCCCCCACCAAAATTAAAATTAAAAACATAGGGACGGGCTACAGTCCGCTTGGGCGAACTGTTGGATACCCTATTCTTGTTGCTATCCCTCATAAGTGGGCGTGACAAAAGTCTAAGTATGGTTGAATTGTTAAGAACGCTCTACATATTTTGTTATTTAACATTTAAAGGATTTTATCAGAAAAAACGAAGCTTTTGTAAAAAAATCGCTCCCTAGCTCAAACTTTGGATTTTCAATAAATTTGTTTTATTTAATTGTGGGTGTGTCAGTAGGCGGATTTAAAAAAAATTAACACATGAGCATAAAGAGCCCCTAGATGGTATATATTATAAATTTCAGCTCCCTAGCTCAAACTTTGAATTTTCAAAAAAAAAAAAAATTTAAATGTGGGCGTGTCAGTAGGCGGATTTTGAAAATATTAACACATGAGCATAAATGGCCCCAGGAGAGTATATATTATAAATTTCAGCTCCCTAGCTCAAATTTTGGTTTTTCAATAAAATTGTTTTAATTAATTGTGGGCGTGTCAGTGGGCGGATTTTGAAAATTTTTATATCCCTAGCAGTTTTAGGAGTCATAGATCATGTATAAAAAATTTCAGCTTTCTAGCTCAAAATTCGATTTTTTCCAAAAATTTTGTTTTTTTTTTTTGAATTTGTGGGCGTGTCTGTGGGCGGATTTCAAAAATTCGTAAACTTGATTATTTCGGGACCCTAGAGAGTATATGGTTAAACTATCAGCTCTCTAGGCCCAGTTTAAAGGCCTAATTTTTGCCGACAGACGGACGGACGGACGTGGCTAGATCGACATTACTATCGATGCTGATCATAAATATAGTAACTTTTAGGGGTCTACGGGCAATATTAAGGTATGTAACAAACTATGCGTCAAAATTAATATACCCTTAGAATAGGGTATAAACAGAATTAAGAAAAAGTGGAATCATAGAATTACTGATATTAATACTTAGCTCAGAATCTACAAAAACCAAATCTAGAACATTATTAAACTCATTGGCAAAATGATTTATCTGTCTAAGATCTAACTGGGCAAGCGTATCAACAACTTCACGCTCATAATCTAAGTTTACGTTAAGAGGAAAAAGTATGGACTCTTCGTAATCAAAAGACCAAATTAAATTAGGCAAGTTAAAGTCTCCAAGTAGGATGACATGCTGATGATCATCTAAATTATTTAAAATTAAAGAACAATTATGGATATGCGCTTTATATAATAAACTAGCTGCACTCGGCCGGCTTTGCCCGTGCCCGAGAATTCTATTGGCCAATATGTTCGAGTAGACTTCCTTATTATTGTCTATAGCGGGTATCTGGTGTACCTATGTTGCTGCCCCTAAAAAAAGGAGACCGATTTTGGCCAAACTTCACAGAAACACTCTCAGGCCAATACCGAAGATTACCTGATTTGAGCTCAACCTGTTCCGCTTAGGGTAGGTGCTTTTTGTCTGGCAGGCGCCTATGTCAGCTTACTTGTGCGAATCAAACAACAAAGCGAAAGTAAAAAACTTCGATAGAATCACTTTGCATTCACTTTCACACCGATTGTTATCAATGTGGGAAAAGCAACTTTCCGATGTCCGATTCACAAAAAAAATGCAAAAAAATTCAATAAGAGTTATTTGAATAAAACATTGAACACACGATATCTAAAGAATGAAAGTGCGCACAAACACCACAATAGGCTTGAAACGTTGGTCTGGTCTCTCTCTTTCATATGCGCGTTCAGATAACAAAATAGGTGACGTCTGTACGATGGTTTTTTTATATGTGCGGTCTCTGTATCTCCGTCGGAATTTACACGCATATGCACATATACATGTGTACTCACTCAACTGCCCATAATTCACACACCGATGCAGATACAGATATCGCACATACCAAACATCCTTTGTACAGACGTCACCTTTCATGGAAAAAAATTTCATTGAAATCGGTTAACGCGTTTGGCCAAGCGCCGGCAACAAACTGAAATATGGATTGATTTTTATATATATAGATAGATAAGAACTCCTTGGTGGTATATAACTTACAATAAGAATAATTTCTTTACCCGGAATACATTTGATCTTAACTGCTACTTGGTCCACATCAAGAGCTATTGGAGGTATAACTACTTCGTCACTGCGCAATGATTTCCGCACGGAAACTTACTCCTCCGCCCCTTTCATAGTTGGTAAGAACGGGACAACGGTTTTTGCGGTAAACTTCGTAGAGGCCCTTGTTGAACATTTCTTCATTATGATGGTCACCAGTGAGCCAGGTCTCAGTAAAAACAATTACATCATATTGACAAGATGAGGAGAATAGTAAGACATCACGCAATTTAGTACGAAGACCACCAGTATTTTGGTAATAAAGGTTGAAGGTTGAGGGAGTTACGTCAGTGGTTCTCAGTTTTTTGGAAAGTTTTTTGGTTGAGCTTTCTTGATGTTACGCCTGCTCACAAATTCCTTCACAAGCATATCCTTCGGCCAAAAACTTGGATTCACCAGTAAATTTCCAGTTGGTTGAGGCGATAACAGCTTAAAAGATGAGGACACCCGGCCTGGCAGGTTATCCGCTGTCAGGCAGTGGCATTTTATGTTCCTGGTATCGATGCCTTTGCTAGCAATATAATCAATAATATCGCTACTTTTGGTACCATATTCCAGCCGTGACAAAAATACCACAAAAGGCGGTGCTACTACTTTAAGAGAGCAATTCATACCAGGAACTTTATCCAAAAGCTGGCGAGATTTTTGCGCTTCCTTACTGGTAGAAGGGTTATCCTTTCGAAATAAATCATTTCCACAGACAGCCACTTCCCTATCAAGGATTTCACAGCTTCCTGACGGAGAAGAAGTACTACACGATTTTGCTGGCGCATTTGACCGAAGAGCCCTGAAGGAACCTGAAGTAGAGGAACACCTTGATGAGCGTCAGTTTGATCCCTCGTCGACAATTCGATTGGTTTCACTCTGAGGACTCGGACTCTGACCGTTAGGATGGATTTGAAGTTGAAGAACTGGTTGAACTATCGGTGTCATTCTCCTTTTTGGCTGAACAGGTTGATTCTCTGTAATTGGGTCAACAGTGAGATTGCTGCTCACCTTCCGAAGAATACCATTATTGGATTCCTTGGCACCATCCGTTGGTAGGGGTTGAGGACTTAACCAATTTAAGATAAGGTCGTCTGATTGAGGCAACTGTTGCAGTAAATCCTTCTCAATATTTATAAAACTCTGCCGCATCCTTTGTGCATTCGCAGAATCAAAATCAAAAATTTGCTCCAACTCGGAGAATAAAGTTGCAATATTTTTAAAATGTTTTTGCAGTTTTACAATTTTCCAGTGGAGGATGTCAGGTGCGATGTTTCGATGTTTCTCACAATAACAACATAGACCGGGGGTATTAATGATTTTGTCCCCATTCTTCCCTTTCAGGCCTATACATTTTGCATGAGCAGTGTCAAGGCAGATTCCGCATGAAACACTGATATCATTCGTGCTTGTCTTACAAATGTAACAACCAGTCTTGGTTTTAGGGTCAACACTTCTATTTCGGCTGAAAGTCAATTAAATTATACCATCGGCAGAATCTACGGTGGATTGCGTAAGCTTAGGCTATTCTCTGATATAACTCCAACTAATACAAAATGGAGGCTTGTTAAAACACTACTGCACTCGATAGCAAATAAACCGGGCCACTCGCTACATTCAAACACTGATTCGATTTTCTTTTAAAGTATAAAACATACAACTAAAAAAGTAGTACCAACAGAAAATGCGTTATATGTTGAATAAAATGAATGGAAACTCATTGAGATTTTTCAATTAATTCAGTGTTTATTTAAGGTTATACAAAAAAGAGTCGTTTTCCAGTTGTGGTAATTAATGTAATCATAAAATGAAAAAAAAAAAAAAAATGTAATCCAATAACAAATTAAAAAAAAAGTTGGTCAATATCTGGTATTGGCTCCTCTTGCTTGGATAACTGGCAGCATCATTGCCATTCATCGACCCCACGAGCCTGACGATGAAATCTTGAGGAATAGTATTCCACTTCTATTTAAGTGCGATTCGCAGCTCTGGATGCCTTGTTGGAGCAGGTATCCGAGCTCGAACCCGACGTTTTAGTTCATAACATAAATGTTCTAGCGGATTCAAGTCCGGGCTTCGAGCTAGCCAGTCCATCGCACGAATGCCGACGTCCAGTAGATACTGGGTCACCACATATGCATCATGAGGCCGTGCGTTATCTTGCATTAACAGCATATCCTGCCCGATATATCCTGCGAAAGGTAACAAATGGTCTGCGAGGATTTCAGAAATGTAGCGATGAGAAGTCAATCCACGTGTACAGCCCATTGGTTCGATGAAAACTAAAGCTGTATGTGCGGTTAAGGAGATGCCTTGGAGTCAGGTTCTGTTTAAAAAGTCTCCTTCTGACGGTATCTGAACTTATAAACACTTGTTCGTCCCGCAGACTTTGACTTGAACTGCATTTAGGCGGCGATTACGCAGAACAGTAAGTTTAATAAACCGATCGTCTGCTGCTGATATATCCCTAGGTCTGCCCGTACCTGGACGTCGATCGAATGCCCCAGTTTCTAGGTATCTTCTGTAAACTCGTTGCACCGAAGATCTGCTAATTTGAAGTTTTCGAGCGACCTCACGTTGCGCAACGCCTGCTTGACGTAGTGCTACAGCTTGAGCTCCTTACTAAGGTGTCGTATCCATTATTAACAACGTAAAAAAAACGCAAAAATACACGCGGCTGCGCAAACACTGGACTAAATCTAAAAAAAAATATAACAGACACTGACTAACCTCATTGTAGAAAAAAGAACGATAATCGCGAAATCTAGACAAAACAAAGCAAATCGTCCCTTGCTTGATAACAATGTCAGTTAACGGTACTTAATTTTTTGATATTTTATTATTTCGTTAATCATATACACTTTGCTATCGCACAATTTACATTATTTGTACAGAGATATGATTTACAAATGTATATCTTTCTACTGAAAAAGTATTTATATAATTTTAAGTGGTGCTTTAAATTTACAAAATAGATCCTGAGGAAACAACGAAAAAAAACCTCAATTTGAAAGAACAAAGAAAAGAAAAAGAAAAAAAGAGAAAAAAAAAAAAAAAATAAATAAATAAATAACTAACTAAATGGATAATTATAAGTGATATTGTATTAACAAAAAAAAACTAACAGATAACAGATATATAAAATAATAATAATACGAGGGCGGGTCAATAAGTCCGTGACTTTTTGAATTTCTGACCTCTTTACTGAAACGGCAACACTGCTCCTGTCAACAGGCATCTGTCAGTTGACTCCTGTCAAAATTTAAACTTGCTGCGTCAGTTAGTTTGTGTTTGACAGCTATTTTTATCAGACTACTCACTAATTTGAGGAGAAAATGGAAAAAAGTGAATTTCGTGTGCTTATTAAGCATTATTTCTTGCGAAAAAAAACCATTACCGAGACCAAGGCTAAGCTTGAAAAATACTATGGGGACTCTGCACCATCGATTTCAATGGTAAAAAAGTGGTTTACTGAATTTCGTTGTGGCCGTACAAGCACTGAAGATGCCGAACGTCCTGGACGCCCAGTTGAGGTCTCTGCCGCGTTTGCTCACAGTCGACCACAAACGCAATCGTGTAACAACTTCACAGGAAGGTTTGGCGTTGTTTAATCGCAATATGGAGGAGTTTTTGCGCCGTTTTGTAACCGTGGACGAAACATGGATCCATCACAACACACCAGAGACCAAACAACAGTCAAAACAGTGGGTTTCTAAGGGTGAATCGGCGCCAAAGAAGGCCAAGGTGGGTTTGTCAGCCAATAAAGTTATGGCGACTATTTTTTGGGATGCACGCGGGATAATCCACATTGACTACCTTCAAAAGGGAAGAACAATCAATGGGGAATATTATGCCAACTTATTGGACCGATTCAATGACGATTTGAAAAAAAACCGACCTCATTTGGCCAAGAAAAAAGTTCTTTTCCACCAAGACAATGCAAGGGTGCACACATGTGCAGTTGCCATGGCAAAAAACCATAAATTGGGCTATGAATTGCTCCCTCATCCACCCTATTCTCCAGATTTGGCTCCAAGCGACTACTTCTTGTTCCCAAACCTGAAGAAATGGCTTGGTGGAAAAAGATTTGACTCCAATGATGAAGTCATCTCGCAAATAAAGGCCTATTTTGAGGACCTCGACAAATCATTTTTTTTGGAAGGGATAAAAAAATTGGAGAAGCGTTAGACAAAGTTTATAGAGCGCAAGGGAGACTACGTTGAAAAATAAAAAAAAAAATTTATCAAAAAATCTGTGTTTTATTCCAAAAGTCACGGACTTATTGACCCGCCCTCGTAATTCGAGAAGTAAATAAAATAACAGTAACTAAGTTAACATATGGGTATATTTGTTCAT
This sequence comes from Portevinia maculata, assembly GCA_949715645.1. Classification (NCBI taxonomy): domain Eukaryota; kingdom Metazoa; phylum Arthropoda; class Insecta; order Diptera; family Syrphidae; genus Portevinia; species Portevinia maculata. Next base: position 78,603,524 of record OX454527.1, on the reverse strand, counting down.
AAATTATTTTAACATTGCTATCATTAACTAAGCTATTCTATATTTAATTGATTTATTAGAGGGTTATTAGAGATGTCGCATCTAGTCCTAAAGGAGCCATTGAGCTTTACTATTCTATTAGAGATAAACTCAACATTTGTTTTAATATGCAGATCTAAAGTATGTAAAATGATGCCAGGGCAAATTAAGCATCATTTTTAATAGTTTGTTTTGAGATGTTTGTAATTTTTTTTATGTGGCATTCAGCACATTTACCCCACACCTGGCAGCCATACAAGAGAATTGATTGAAAGATTGTTTTGTAAATGATAATCTTATTTTCGATTGAAAGTAGTGAATTTCTGTTTATAAATGAATATAACATTTTGATTGCAATATTTGTTTTTTTAAGCGTACTCATATTATGTTCTTTAAAAGTCAGTTTTGTGTCAAGATGTATTCCCAGATATTTAACAGAAGGCTCCCATCTAATAGGATTTCCGTTGATAATTAGCTGATTAGCCGGAATGAAGCAAGGTTTTCTTTTTCGTGTAAAAAAGATTGCTTGGATCTTTTCGGCGTTAAGCTTAATTCTCCATTTTGCGTAGTATTCTTGCAATATTTTAGTCGCATTTTTTAAATTCGTCTCAATATTGAGACCGAATTCATGCGAGGAAAGTATTGCCGTGTCATCAGCATATATGGCTGCTTCACATTCCGGAAGAGTCGGGAAATCGGACGTATATAAGTTATATAAAACGGGTCCAAGGACCGAGCCTTCGGGTACGCCTGCATGAAAATATATGATGTCGGACACACTACTGTTAACATGTACTTTGAAACAACAATTCGACACAAAACTTTGGACAATTTTACAGAGAAATGGAGGAAAGTTTAGATTTATCATTTTATACGTAAGCCCATTATGCCACACTGAATCAAAAGCTTTTTCGATGTCTAGTAGAATCATGCCTGTTGATCTACCTATTGCACGGTTAGTTTTTATTATATTACATATCCTAAGAACTTGATGTGAGGTCCCGTGATTTCGCCTAAATCCGAACTGTTCGTTTGGATATGTTTGATTTTCTTCAATGATTTGAACATTTTTTTCTTTTACAAATTTTTCGTAGATTTTGCTTAAAGCACTTAGTAAACTTATTGGTCTGTAGCTTTCGGTTTTATCGGGAGTTTTCCCTGCTTTTGGAATGGGATAACCTTCGCTACTTTCCATTTATCAGGAAAATATTGCATTTTTAAGCATGCGTTGATGATATAGGTAAGAAATGTTATCCCTTCTTTAGGCAATTTTTTAAGATAAATATTTTTAATTTGATCGATTCCGCCTGTTTTATTAATAACTAAATTGTTTACGAAATATTCTGTGTCTGATTCCGTTATAAATTCATTTAGCGGAGTTTCGTAGATAGCTAAATTAAATGCTTGAAGAGCATATTCAACGATGGAGTTTGTATTTGCATCTCTTAAATTTTGAGCGACAACGTGATTTTGCGCGAAATTTAGAGCTAACGCCGTCGCCTTTTCCGTATCAGTGAAGAAGGTTTCTGTACCACTTCTAATGCAAGGTAACTCCTTGGATTTATTTTTAACAATTTTCATTATATTCCAGAAGGGCTTGGCGGCTTTATCAAGTGTGCTAAGCTTGTTATTCCACTCCTTATTTCGATTATCTTGAATTTGTTTATTTATTATTTTATTCAATTGAGCTACTTGAATGCGAGAAGCAGGTTGCCGGAATCTTTGCCAGTTTCTTCTGTGGATATTCCTAATTCTGATTAGTTCCAACGTTTGAGCTGGGACTTTACGGCAATAGATTTTTTTCGCAACTTTTGGTTTACTATTATTAGCCGCACTAAGGACATGCTCTGTAAACTGCTGAACAATGGAGTCAACATCCTGTTTGGCTGCAAGTGTTTCAAGGGTCATAGGAATGGTTTGAAGCTGTCTTCTTACCTCCATACGGAAACGAGCCCAGTTTGCGTTTTTTAGGTCATAAACATATTGCACTTTTTCCAAACCCGACCAACGAATTTGAGAAATAACCGGATTATGGTCAGAGCTAAGCTCATTTAATGCAAATTGTTGAGATATTAGCCCAGGATCATTTGTAATAAATAGATCTAAAACGGAAGGATTTCCACGGGAACTAGCTGGAACATAAGTAGGGCTAGAAGGAAACAATATAGACATAGGCAACATAAGAGATAGAACGGACAAAATATTTCCCCATGAGTTTGCTCTAATACAACCCCAGTTTCTGTGTCTGCAGTTTAGATCACCCCCCATTAAAAATGCACCATTTATACTAAACAGTTTTCGCAAGTCACTTTTCAGTGCATAAAATTATCTATTTAAAATCACCATTGTATCTATTCGAAAAACTGCAATTCACACAGTCGTCAAGAGTATTCAATGTAATAATACAGCCTTGTAATTACACTAACTCATCGCGCCTGTTTTTTGCTCACGCCATTCGGCTATGGAACTCTTTACCCGAGGTCATAAAACGTTCTCAACAGCAGTAGATTGTCTTTTTCCTATTTTTCTTCTCTTTATCTTTCTGTTTTTAACTATTACTTCATCTATTCCACTATTCTTTATATTTATTTATTTTTCTATTATCTTTATTTTTTATCTTTATTTTATATTAAATATACATGTAATTTCATTAACTGTTTTATTATATAATTTTTATAGTAAGGGAACTCTAAATGTTAATTTTGTTAGTACTCTTTAAAGACAAAGTCTTACATGTACTTAATAATTTGTAAATAAATTAAATTGAAAATTGAAAATAGGTAGGACAGAAACCCGTTTTTCATCAGGTGTTAAGCCTCCTGTAATTTTTCCGGGAAAATATACACAATAAATCTTGATTTTTCTTTCGTTACGCAAAGTTACTTCAATTCCTATATTTTCTACATATCGAGTTTGCACGCAAGATAAAAGCTCATGCTGTATTGATCTCCTTATCAGAATTGCAACACCCCCACCTCTTCTATCTTTTCTATCTACTCGATAACATTTATATTCCGACGTTGAGATTCGAATTTCAGATTTTAACCATGTGACCATTGCAATGTCAATTTTCTTATTCTGTTAAAAATGCAAAAATTCTACATGTTTGTTAGGAATGCCTCTGGCATTTCATGTTATAATATTAATATTACTACCATTTAAATTACTAAACATTGTTATATAAAAACGTAGTCGCTAATTGTGCGATAGCATTAAATTGATCTAGTTTGGATTTACAAGTACCTAGCTTGATAATCATCTCCATTACGAGTGCATTTAATTCTTCTATTGAGAACAACTCACCACTAGCGCCGGTGCATCCCGTGGAATCATTGTTGTTGCCTATTAGAGGCGGTATCGCAGCTGATAATGAAGTGGGTACTCCCATGCTTTTGGGCGAGTGGTTTAACGGTACTTAAGAATAAATTTAAAATCATTTTAATTGACATGAAAAGCACTTTCTGTAGGCACCACTTTTTTAGTTGTATGTGTCATACTTTTAAAGAAAATCGAATCAGAGCTTGAACGTAGCGGGTGGCCCGGTTTATTTGCTGTCGAGTGTAGTTCCTCTACGGGAATTTAATTTTTTTTTTTTTTATTTAATTTATTCTCCAATTCAATAAATATACATACATAGGACACATTAATCCTTAATATTTACAGAGCTTAAAAACTGAAATAAACTAGATTTCACAAATAGGTATGTTCGTATATAAATATTGCTTATAAATATTTCAGTTATACAAAAAGATTAATATTTTGTGAATATATAAATATTAAGTGTTTTTCATTAGGTATTTTTACTATTATTTATTGAAGAATATTATAGATACACTCTTTAGTTCAAAGAACTAGTGCCGAATGTATCTTATCAAAAAATGTATTATTACATGTACTATAAAATGGTGGTAGTGGGGTGATTATGGTTATTGAAAAAACAAAATCTATATAATATTTATCAACATTTTTCAATTCAATTCGTAGCGTAAAACGTTCAGTAAGTTATTTATTTCAATTAAATTAAAATTAAAAAGCCATTTTTTAATCTCTCGACTGAAAAAAAGAAAATTACTAATGGTTCTTAATGCAAGTGGTAATTTATTATAAAGTCTTGGAGCTACAGAAGTAAAAAAATTCAAAAAATGCGTTGTATTATGCGGTGGAATAACAGCCAAATAGCGTTCGTAACTACGAAGTCCATGTGCGGTAGGATTACGATGAGGCAAGTAACCACTTCTTAAAAAAAATATTCTCAGAACTTTATAGAAGTAAAGGTGCTTGAGCGGAAGTATCTTTGAGTTAAAAAAGAGCGAAAACCTATTCTCCATACGTCCCTTTCTCCAAATAATTCGAATTATATGTTTCTGGACAACAATCAGAGGTTGAATTTTATTACCGTGAGTACCGCCCTAGCAAACTAAACCATATTGTAACTTAGATTGTACCATGCCATAATAAACTGTTTCTAATAGTTTACGTGAACAAAAAAGTATTAGATGATACATTATGCAAGAAGTTTTTATCAAGTATTTTCTAAGTAAAGCGGTATGCTCACACCAATTCAGTCCGCTATCAAACACAAGTCCTAAATACTTAAAAACCGTAGTTCTTTCGATAATAAAACATTTGGGGGGGCAGCTTACATTAGAGTTATACGTATTAGAACAGCTTCTCTTGCAGCAAGTGTCAGCACTAAGTAGCATGTGTTGGCAATTATTGCTATGGTAGGTTACATTAGGAAATTCAACCACGTTATTCGAAAGATTAAAAAACATAATTTTAGTCTTATCACTTATGACTAGTTTATGCATACTGAACCAATGTCTGAGCTGTTCTAAGTCGTAGCAGATATTAGCAATTAGGTCTAGAACAGAATAATTAAAATATGAACAAGCAATGTCATCCGCAAACCCTGTCTGAATTCCTTTCAAGTTTAGACTGAAGATAGAATTAATATATACCAAGAAAAGAATGGGGCCAAGTACTGAACCTTGTGGTACTCCAATACGGATATCTAAGCTTTCACTGAATTTATCTACAAGTTTAATCACTTGTTTGCGGTTGTTGAGATATGAGAAGAACCAGCGAAGCATGAAACCTCTGAAGCCAGCTTTATTTAATTTCATTAGTAACAAGTCATGGTCCACTGTATCAAACGCTTTAGTTATATCAATATAAAGCGCAGCGGTATATTTTCTTTTATTTAGACTATCATAATTGAAGTTACAAAACTGTAAAAGGGCATCCTCAGTCGATTTACCTGCTCTAAAACCGTACTGGTTTGAACTAAAAAAGTGTCTTTTTTCTAAGAAAGCTAAAACCCTGGTTTTAACTACTTTCTCAAAAATTTTTGAGAACACAGGAAGAAGGGATATAGGCCTGTAATTGTTCAAATTTTTGCTATCACCTTTTTTCAAAACAGGTATAACCTCAGCAATTTTTAAGGAATCAGGAAATATACCGCAATAAATACTTTTATTAAAAATATGAGCTAAAACATCAGCAATATTATATGAATCTTTTTTAATGAAATTGTTAGACCAACTATCTCTTGTCGCCGAGTTAGAACTGCTCAGCAGCTTTATTGTTTTAAACAATTCAAAAGAAGAGATTGGTTCGAAGAAGAAACTACATACTTCACTCCTTTCACTGCTGAAACAATAATCCACACAAGGATTGGAAGTATTGTCGTACCCCGCTTCTGAAAGTGTTTTGGCGGCAACATTAGTAAAATATTCGTTAAAAGCATTTGCCATCTCTCCAGAATTTTGGATAACTCTATCTTTATAAATTATATTAGATGGTAGACTTAGAGGAACTCGTTTATTAAGTAGTTCATTCACAATTGCCCATTCTTTTTTTAAGTTGTCTTTGGCTAGTTGAAATTTATTGATGTAAAAGTTTTCCTTAAAGACCGGTACATCAGCAGCAACTTCTTTACACATTTTAATATAAAAATTACGAAGGTGAACGTTATTAGGATGTTTTTTACATTTTATTCGAAGTTTATTCTTTTTTTGTATTTTCAAAAGCAAGGTTTTTGACATCCATGGTTTAAGTCTCTTTAGTTTACTACATTTGTTTGATACAGTAATACATGCAGAGACATGAGACATTTATTGTAAACCCGATTCTCATTCACAACATAAGCTTCTTGTAGCATTTAATGGCATGATAAGATAGATTTATGGACTTCGAAGACATGAACACATATCACATTTTCATAAATTGGTACTTGGATGCCCTTTTCAACAATTCCTTGATGCGAGGTGTTGTATGTTTATGTACAAAATCATCCAAAACAGAAAACCTGTATACATTTACGAAAAGGAGGACTCTTAACATAGTAACACCATCGTTGAACTACTTGAATTCTTCACGACTCTTTATTGTTTATGCAACCAAATTATGAAACTCTCTGCCAGTAACAATCAAAAAAAATAAAAAAGCAAATTGCAATTAGAAAAAAAAGAAAGGAATAATCAATGTATATTTGAAACACAAAAAATGGCATGAAAGAATAACAGGCTTCTTTTATCTTCTTCAACATCTTATCCTCTCTTTATCTTTAAGATATTATTAAGTAATTATAAAGAATTATATCGTTGTATGTATAGCCAAATGTAACCGTATTATAAGGACTTAGTCTTACTTGTACACCGAATTTAAAAAAATTGAAATTGAAATTTAAATTACCTACCTTCGCAAGACTCGGGGGGATCTTAATTTTAACCTGGTACCCCTCAATCAGAACGCATAAACCACTGAGCTACTGAACCCTGACAGTTAATTACATGTTCCATAATGATTAGTTAAATTGTAAAAGTTTATAGTAAAGGGTTCTCCATTTGCTTCCATGTGAGCAAATATAAGTGAATTGATTTTAAATCGCTGTAGAGCAATCTCATTTTCTGATTCTTCATAAGTGTCTTGCTTCTCAATTTTCTTTGGGCTTCAGTTCTACAAAACCCCAATTCTCCTCATCAATACGTTACGCTAAAATTTAATTAAAACATTTCCTAATTTTATGTATAAAGCTATGAAAAAAAACCGGCGTTCTATCGATCGATGGCCAATTAATTTTCTCCCACAAATAAAACACATTCAACCTTCACAGCACTGTAAAATCAACACGTAGACTCGCGCGGAACTAATTCATCATTTGCAATTTAGCAATTTCGTCCGAAGTGCTTAAATTTCATTCATCTATTCGATTCTAACCTCACACATACGCAGCACACGCTGATGCCAGTGTTTATAGTCAACAAACTAAAAGTTAAAAAAAAAAATAAATAAAAATATATCAAGCAACTCAAAGTTTATTTTAATTGTGGGAAACCACCCAAAAGTGTCCGTATTTACATCGCTTGCATGAACTCGCCCTCCTCTCGTTGGCCCTCGGCTGGCATGGCCATCCCATCCCAGAAACATTCTAAGAATTCGCCTATTTTAGAAGCTTTTCGCTACCGCAGCCCGTTCTTCACACGCGTGCGACGCACGTCTTTCCACTTTAAGTACGAGTATCTCTTAAGCTTTGTTGATCTCAGTTTCATGAATGAAAATTATTTTATCCTCTTTGTTTTGTCTTTCTTCTAGTTCTCTTGGCGCGAACTTATGTAATTCATTTAGTTAGTCATTCGGTTGGTTTACTTTTTTCAGAATGAAGTGAACTACTTTCGGAAGGCTACAGACCTTAACGAAGACATGCCAATGAAAGATGGGTTGGGGGTTGCCTCTGATAGAAGTACGAGTACGTATAATAACTTAACAATTGAAAAAAAAAAAATAGAATGATAAAGCGGAAGTGCGACCGGATGTCGTTGAAAGTCTATTTCAAAAGTCATAGTCGTGTTGGTATCTCTTGAACGTTTTTACGAGTGTAGGTTTCTTCTTCTTTGGCTTAACAATGGTGGTGGTGGTAGTGGTAGCATGGCAGAGGAAACGACAAACGTGTGCAGGCATTTTTTTCGTCTTCTATATTTATCTTTAAGATACTTTTTTGTTTAATCAGTTGTTTGTGCTTACGCCACCGTGCCACCACGTTTTACGCTTCTCCCCCTTTAGGGTATTGAGGATAGGTTTGGCACATACTTGTACCGGTCTATGTTTGACTCCGGGACCAGCCCTAATGCAGCATAAAATTTCACTGCTCGTCGTAGGTGGATATACATGTATGTAGTTCATTCATAGCTGCAGAGTAACTCGTACACGAGTCTGCTGTGCCGCTGTTGCTAGGTGTCACAAATGAATGGGGAATGAATGAAACTGTCTGTGATGCGGCCTGCGAAACCGCGAGGCAGTGATGCAGCTTACATTGAGTGTGTAGAAAATGGATAAAACACAGTCTAATGGACGTTTTTGTCTGCTTTTTGAGCCAATATTGCAGTCAGGATTCATTGGAGGTTTCGTATTTGGCCGAACTCACACTCGAAATGCATACATGTATATTTTGTTAAGTGGAACACCTTGTTGCAAGCCTATAATAGTACTATTAAAATCGCTATTAAATATCCGTAGATACTTTTTTACTGCTTTACGGTGAACTTATGACCTTGTGTTGGCAAGTTGTTAATTTTGGCAAGATAGCGATATGTAAATTAGAGTCAGGCTGAATGAATTCGCATACAATAATTAAACTCCTCAACATCAGTTTAATTGGTTCTGTTACGACAAATAGTTGAAACCCTATTTCCTCGCCAAGAAAGTACAGAGCTCGGTAGTCAAAGTATTCACAAAATTACGCCTATACCCATCGTAACACGCCAGAATTACCCGAAGCTTGTAAGAAAGTACGCGATAGAAAGGCTCCGGGACTGGACGGTATCCCAAATAGAGCCCTAAAAATCGCAGTTAAAACACGAACTGACTTATTTGCCGAAATGTTCAACGCGTGTCTTCAGGAGGGCATTTTTCATGAACATTGGAAGTACCAAAGACTTGTCTTACTGCCGAAAGTAAAGGGTAATCCAAACGAACCATCCTCCTTCCGTCCTATTTGTTTACTAGACACGATTGGTAAAATTATCGAGCGAATTATTTACAACAGGCTCCAGCCAGCAATTGAAACGGCGGGAGGCCTCTCGAAACACCAATACGGTTTTCGTAGGTCAAGATCCACGGTAGATGCAATCAATGCGGTAATAACGAGAGCCCGAGCCGCTATAGAAGGAAGGCGCTGGAAAGGAGGAACCAAACAATACTGCGCCGTTATAACGCTCGATGTTAAAAACGCGTTTAATTCGGCGAATTGGGAACGTATCGTTAGCTGTCTCCACAGTATTGGAATACCGGACTACCTTCGTAAGATTATATTGAGTTACTTCTCAAATAGAGTTCTCCTCTACGACTCTGATGAAGGAATAAAAAGAGTATGAAGTAACGGGCGGTGTGCCACAAGGTTCAGTTCTAGGCCCCTTGCTATGGAACGTTACGTATGACGAAATTCTGCGTCTACCGATTCCAAGAGAAGCGTCGATTATCGGCTTTGCAGACGACATAGCCGTGGTAGTTGTGGCAAAAACAATAGAAGAAGTCGAGCTGCACTGTAATGAGACAGTTGCAAATGTACGTACATGGCTATCTAGCGCAGGTTCGAAACTCGCCGACCACAAAACGGAAGCAGTACTTATTACGATACGAATAGGAAAGTACGGAAACGATAACGCTTAGAGTAGGAGAGCAAGAGGTAGTTTTCCAAACGTTTATTAAGTACCTCGGAATACTTATAGACGCTCGCCTAAGCTTTAAACATCATCTTGAATATGTATGAAAAAAGTCATCAAAAACTGTTAGCTCGCTTTCAAGGCTGATGAGTAACATCGGGGGCCCGAGACAAATAATGAGACTTCTTCTTGCAGGAACTGCCAGTTCTATTCTCATGTATGCGATAGAAATATGTACAAGTGCAACGAAAGTTGAGTCTTACATGAGGGGAGTCAAATCTGTCCACCGTCTTAGCGCACTAAGGGTCGCCGATGCATTTCGAACAGTTTCGAACGATGCTATACTCGTCGTATCTTCAATGTTACCTATCGATATACTTGCTGAAGAAATGGTAAAATTAAAAAGCGAGCGAGTCCGAAATGGTCGGGTAGATAACGAACAAAAGAAAATATGAAAGGAGTCTGAGTATAACAACTTGGCAACAGCAATGGAATGAATCGTTAAAGGAAAGATGGACGCACAGGCTTATACCAGTGATCGATGTATGGATCAAAAGGGAACATGGTGAAACAAACTTCCATCTGACTCAGTTTTTGACTGGTCATGGCTGTTACAGAGAATATCTCTTCAAACGCGGACATGAAACCAGCCCAAATTGCCCGCATTGCGAAAATGTTTCTAAAAACGAGGAACACGTGTTTTTCCATTGCCAACGGTACGAAACCGAGAGGATCTCCCTACGGGACCAATTCGGAGAGTGGCCTACTCCCGATAATGTCGTAAACTATATGCTTCGGAATGACGAAAACTGGACCACTGTAAGTAACGTGGCGGTGCGTATACTCAGCCATATTAGGCCTGTTTGCTGATACGAATTTTAAATATTTAACTATCGCTTAAGCGCCTAAGTAATACTTAACGGGTTGCACGAAAAACAAAGTTAATCTTAAATTTCCGTATGTGACACTTAAATTAAGCCCCAGAAATAGTTCGTCATAAGGAGCCTAAGTATTGCTTAAAGACTTTTAAAGGTTATGTTGGCAGTTTTATTCATTTTGTAACAAAAAAGATTGCAGTCAGCAACAATGGATTTTGAGCTTCTGCGGAAGACGATGTCGAGGTACTTGAAATTATCGAAGTATGTGTTCCCCGACAGATATACGAAAGAAAAGAATATTTTAATTTCTTCGATGAGCTTTCTTACTACAAGCGATTCCGTCGGACTAAAGAAATGACTCTGAACAGATCGAGACACGTTTGGAGTGCCCCTTTAATAGGTAAAAATTCATTTTTGGCTCTTCAATTAAGATCATTTTATTTTAAGAATTGTTAGAAATAATTCTATAGCGCCAATCAACCAACTTTTGGTTGCTCTACGCTTCTTTGTGACTGGGAGTCATCTTTTAAGCATTGCTGATTTCGGATGAATGCATATTTCAACAGTTTCAAGGATCGTTTTAAGAGTTTCGACGTCAATTGCTGCTCTCTATAAACAATATATAAAATTTCCCACCACTGCAACCGAAATCGCAATCGTAAAAAGAGAATTCTATAATATAGCTTCTTTTCCGTCTGCAATTGGCGCAGTGGATGGAACTCGTATCAAAATTCAGTCAAATGGTATGACAACCCAGCGGGAGCGTATCGGAATCCCGCTTTTTAAAATCCCGCTTTTCAAAAATCCAGAAAAAAGTTTTAAAATCCCGTCTACTAAAATACTGTTTTTTTTAAGATCCCGTCTTCTAAAATCCCGCTTGTTCAAAATCCCGATCTATTATAATCCCGCTTTTTAAAATCCCGCCAAATCCCGCTAATCCCGTTTATTTACAAAACATTCGTAATGGAAGTAGACAAGTGCAGTACTCTCCTAACTTTTGGTCTGTGTATGACAGTGCAGAAAAACAATTCCCGAGGAAACAGAATAATGCTGAAGCGTGGCATCGCAGACCGAAAGTTTTGGTTGGACGAAAAAGTGCTGGCTTGTATAAACTCATTGCAGATTTGAGAAAGGAAGCAGTTGTGGTGCAAACTGAAATACAAAAATTACGAAATGGACAAGAAAAATTATATAAAAAAAATAATGTTATAAAGTCACGCGCTGTAAAAAAAATTAATGAGAAATAGAAAAAAAATGAGTAAAACAGGTTTTTTGCGTTGGCTTATAATACCTACACTTGAACTAATAAAATAAAAAATGTTGTTAATGGTTTGAAGTTTTTTTTGTTCCATTTTGCAGAATATCATATAACAGTACTTTATATATATTTTTTTTAAATTATTGAAGTTTGTCATATTTATTACTTAAAAATTTATTTTGATATTATTTATTTCTTATTTTGTTATTTCCTCTAAAAATGATAAATCTTAAAATAAACTGCATTTCCAAAAACACTCATTGCTTAATTTATTTTAATTTTTAATCGCGCGATTTTTAAAATAAAGCAACTACTTTGGATTGTAAAAGCGGGATAATAAGAAACGGGATTATAAAAAATGGGATTATAAGAGGCGGGATTTTAAAAGACGGGATTTTAAAAAAGCGGGATTATAAAAAGCGGGATTATAATAGCGGGATTTTAAGAATCGGGATTATAAACAGCGGGATATCAAACCCAACCCCAACCCAGTAAAAAGTGTATTTGATGGCACCTTTACTTAGTCCACAAATAACAGCAGAGCACCTTCACAATGAATCTCAAATACGTTCCCATTGAAAAGGCTTTCGGCATTTTGAAAAGACAAGATTTCCAGTTTTAGCATATGGATGTCGCTTAAAATTAAATACTGTGCTAACAAAATAGTTGCAGCCTGTGTTCTGCATAATATACTACGTCAGCATGGTGAACCAGAGGAGCCACCAGAAAGTTTAGATTTTGATAGAGACGAACTTCAGCCAGCCATCGACCTTGGGCAAATTGAGAATCGTTTTGAGTCAAGCGAAAGGAGTTCAACATCGCTTAATGTGGGGATGCAAAAGCGTGCGTAATTAATAAATAATTATTTTGGAAGATTGTAAGGTTTAAAAATGGACGCTGTACAAATTAAATTTTTCAATTTTTATTAGATAAATGAAATAAAAAATTTAAATTAAATGTTGAATAAATTTTCCATGTCTTTTAAAATATTACAGGCTTTGCCTATGCTAGAGGAACTATTTTTGATTTTTTGTTTTAAATCTTCGCCTTTATTTCAATTGACTTTTCCAGCGACTTCTTACGTAGTTCATGCTCAATTGAGTCGGTAATTTTTTTTTTGGTTGGCTTCTTCTTTTAGGGTTTGTATTGGAGCTTGGCTAGCTCAATTTTAATTTTTGATAGTTCAGAGTATTGCTCAGTTATTTTACTACCGTGCAGAGTCGAAGCCACTGGTCTACGCCTATCAGACCATTTCTTTGTACGCTCAGTGTTCTCGTATGTGTCCTCGTATTGCTTTCTTGAGCCTTTAGACACAATGATGGATGCTTCTGTTGATTCCTGTACAGGTGAACAAGGTTTTGATACATTCGCACTGATTGGCCTAATTTGAAGCTTTGAATGAACTGGCATCTTAAGCTGACTAGGTTTATAGCTCCCCTAATCTGCTGTTGGGTCATCCGGTGACTTCTGAAACAAGTTGTTTATGTCAAAATTTTAAAATTGCTGCTATTTAACAGTCTTTTTTATGTAGGTATCATTGCGAACATGATTTTAGGATTAGGTATGAAATGGAAACTTACATTAACAATATTCGCGTCTTCATTAACCCTCTACTGCATACGAAGCCAAATATGGCTTTTCACTTTTTTCCTTTTTTACTCCTTATTATCACAAAAAAAAGATTTTTATACAACACAATTCTCTTCTATGCATTTCTGAGAACACATAGTGGTACTTTTCGCGCGAATGCGACAAAAAACAACGAAGACAGTGGTTTGCTTGTTGTCGTTGAAACCGAAAGCGTGAACAATTTTCTGATTTGAAGAAATTATAACTTTGGTGTACGGTGAGTTAAGTGGTCATAAAAATAAATTTGTGGTTGGATACTTATTTCTGTTTGCCACAAATAAAATTTTATTAAAAAAAAAAATATTATCTTGCTCGTTTGAGAGGTAAAACTGCAGAAGCCATATTTGGCTTCGTATGCAGCAAGGGGTTGTAAATCTACACATTTTGTTCACTTGACTCTTGTTGTGGTGCACATGTTTTTTTCGTTTTTTTTATCGTTTCGTATGTTATTTTTTTGCTTAGAAAAATGGTTGCCGTCGTTTTTATGGAGGATCATCATTCCTTAATCCCATTCCTGGAGACAGATCGCAAAGCGATGATGAATTGGCTGGAGATTCAGATGTGGAGTTGCAGACAGAATTGCATATGAATGATCGAAGCGTCAACGTTACGGTTGAGGAAACGAATCAGATTCAGACGATGAGCTTCTTGCAGCGTTGAAATCAAAATCCGTGAAAAGCAAGACAAACAAAGGACAACGATGAAGAGCTTTTCAAATTTGCAGGATGATGATTTGTTGGCCTTCTTTATAGAGGAATCTAATAAAAAAGCCCGCCAAGATGATATAAATAAACCAGTTAATATCACAAAGAACGAAATGGAACAATTCATCGGGATGGTGATATTCATGTCTTGTTTTCAACTTCCATCGTCCAGACATTACTGGAATAAGACTGTAGGACAACAAATGACATATGAAACAATAACGTGCAATAGGTGGGAAACAATCAAAAGGTCAATGCATTTCAACGATAATCAAAACTTCAAACCATTGGGAACAGAAGGACATGACAAACTCTTCAAAGTAAGACCACTTTTGGAGAAAATAAGGGAACGTTTGCTGTTGATTCCAAAAGAAGAGTTCCTCGCCGTAGACGAACAAATTATTCCGACGAAATGCCGCCATGAACTGAAGCAATATAACCCAGCTAAGCCATATAAATGGGGCTATAAAAATCAAGTCCTTAGTCGAATTTCGGGATTAAGTTACGATTTTGATTTATTTAACGGACACCAAAGCAATAAGTGTCCTGACGGAGCGCCAGATCTGGGGGTCAGTGGTAATGTTGTCACAAGGCTTACGTCAACAGTTCATGAAAATGCTAATCACAAGATTTTCTTCGACCAGAAAAGAGAAATTGCTTTTCTAAATTTCTTTTTACTTTTTTATGATACAATTAATTGTTATGTTTTGTTTCATTTATTTATTTATTAAAAGAATTGTTCTGTTTTGTTTATAAATATTTTTTTCTTTGTATTTTGCTGCTTTTTTATATATTTTATTTACTTAAACTGAAATCAAAAATGTTCTAGTTTTACAACCGTTAATGCACACGAAGCTATATTTGGCCTGTATTCTTATTATTTAAACAAAAGATTTTTTTTTGGTTTTTTAATAAAAGATGTCTTAAAACAGCCCAAAGAAGCTATTTAAAAAGTTTTTTTTTTCTCTTTAAATAATAATTCATGCAGTAGAGGGTTAATTTCAATTGAATCACTATCAAAGACGTTGGTCAATCCATGCACAGTCTTTGGATTCAATATCGAAATGGCGAGTTCAAAATTTGGGTCCTTCACTTTATGTGGCTTACCGCTGCCAGTTTGAATCGAAGAACACTTTTCAGCGGCAGCTTCTTTTCTCACTTCTTTTTTGTAGTTCACATAACACTTTTTTAGTGAATCGGTACTACGGCTGTATGTGTCTGTCCTGATGCCTGAGAATTAAAACTGCTGGTAATTCTCCTCCAAGCTTCTTCCTTTTCTTTCCACGTTGCACCATCAGTTTTTTTTTTATTTTCTACCACTTCTTTTTCATAATATAGATACACATTGAAGGAGTATATTTTATTCCGTTGCTGAAAAGTTTTGGCTCCTCGTTCGCTTTTTTTGAGACATTTTTCAACAAAACAAATTCTATTAAAAATTAAACTTCAACTTATTTTCAATGAAATAAGAAAATTTGAAAGTTTTTTCAATGATGTGAAGTGGAAAGCGATTCAAAAGTTTTTCTTTGCTAAGCTGAACTTAAATATATCTCAGCAACTGGAAATAAGCTATGATGAACTTAAGCTTTAAGTTCCACATAACGCTAACTATTAATTAGCTAAGATACAATTTTATGACTAGTATCAGCAAACGGGCCTTAGGCGCTTAGAACGCCAACGGAAAGCTAATAGTTCCAATGATAGAGCAACAAGCTAAGTCTTCATACCGACCCCCACGAAGTAATGTCTTACGGCGGTTCCGCGGGGGATACGAATCGGCCTGTTCGGGAAGGGAGGTGGTTTTAGCCGGTAGGAATCCGGCACTACCAATGGACGTCGGACCATTGGTGCCTCATGCAAGGTTTCCACCTTCCATTCCATCGCAAAAAAAAACATCAGTTTAATTGTCCACGTGAGTTTATGGCTTGGAAAGATCATGCCAATTTAAACCTACAAGCTTTTAGACAGAACATAAGACCAGTACATAAGACTTCTTAAACGTCTCTGCAAGGCGTTTCCTCAGTATGATAGAAAACCTTACTGTACTAGTCACCCTATATGTATACTGCTTAAAATTGGAGCTTTGTCCCCAGATCTTAACCCACCTGTTCCCATTTGGTTTGAGTTTTCTTAAGACATCAAAGTCTTCGCCCTAAATCGATCCCGAGAACATTGCTTCCAGTTGCCCACTCCAAGACAAGAAGAATCGAAGCTCCGTTTTAAAGAGCAAGCCATCGCGGGTGCCAGAGCGCTTGGTCTAGACAACTGGAAGCAGCGTGCCCGGAATCGCAGAGGATGGAAAAGAGCAGTGCCTCATTGTGAGACTCCTCACGGTTCGGGAGCCCGTTAAGTAATGTAAATAATGCGAAAAAATGGCAGAACCTGGGGAATCTCTCCAAAGAGCGTCCACTGGGTCTACACAGTGGTGATAAGACCCATTATAACATATGCCTCCATAGTATGGTGGACAAAATCCACACAAAAGATCGCAATACAGAAGCTCAAAAAGGTACAACGGCTTGCGTGCCTAGGTATCTCCGGAGCTATGCGAACCTGCCCAACAGCTGCCATAGAGGCAATAACAGGACTAACACATCTCCACATATACATTCAATAAAAAGCGGCCAATTGCGAGGCGGACTCGCCCATGAAGGGTTCCGCGGGAATTGTAATTATTATTTACTTAGGCACCTATTACAGATTTATTATTAGAAAATAATGGATCGCGGTTTACGCATAAGGTTTATGTTTATGAAATTAAGTATTTTTTTTTATATTTAAGTTGATTGAATGAAAGGTAAATTGCGGTTTACGATTTATGAAGTATTAAAAAAAATAGGGACGGGCTACAGTCCGCTTGGGCGAACTGTTGGATACCCTATTCTTATTCCTATCCCTCATAAGTTAAGAACGCTCTACATATTTTGTTATATAACATTTAAAAGATTTTATCTAAAAAAAACGAAGCTTTTGTAAGAAAAAACGCTCCCTAGCTCAAACTTGGGTTTTTCAATAAAATTGCTTTATTCAATTGTGGGCGTGTCAGTGGGCGGATTTTGAAAATTTTATCTCCCGAGCAGTTTTAGGAGGCATAGATCATATATAAAAAATTTCAGCTTCCTAGCTCAAAATTCGATTTTTTCGAAAATTTTGTTTTTTTCAGTTTGTGGGCGGATTTCAAAAATTCGTAAACTTGAATATTTCGGGACCCTAGAGAGTATATGGTTAAAATTTCAGCTCTCTCGGCCCAGTTTAAAGGCCTAATTTTTGCCGACGGACGGACGGACGGACATGG
Source organism: Portevinia maculata (assembly GCA_949715645.1). NCBI lineage: Eukaryota > Metazoa > Arthropoda > Insecta > Diptera > Syrphidae > Portevinia > Portevinia maculata. The sequence continues at coordinate 78,586,080 of OX454527.1, read as the reverse complement.
CTAGATCGACATTACTATCGATGCTGATCATAAATATAGTAACTTTTAGTGGTCTACGGGCAATATTAAGGTATGTTACAAACTATGCGTCAAAATTAATATGCCCTTAGAATAGGGTATAAAAACTACTTACTAGATCTCGTTCAAACCAATTTTCGGTGGAAGTTTGCATGGTAATGTACATCATATATTTTTTTTAGTTTTATCATTCTGTTGTGATCCGCACAACCCGCCCTACTCATCACCTTCTCATATTTTCCCAATCAATAGAAATCCATACACCAAATACACTACCAGACCGCGCGGCTATTAATAGGTCATTCGCTTTGTTTTTCGTTTACTAAAATGCCACCCAAGCACAATGAGTCAAGTGTACCTACCGAAAACGATACACACGTAACCCAATTCCGATTTCCCAGCGGCAAGCCAATATACATATGGCAAAACTGCAATGGTTGCATATCAGCTACTACGTTGTGTTATCGGGAACATAAATAACAATTTATGAATGGATGGCACCGGACACCGGCGAAAGTCAAATGACACCCAAGATGTCATTTGGGCACTTTTAATGGGAACGAAAAACAATTAGGCAATACTTAAAATCGCGCATAGCTATGCAAATATGGACTTGATTAAGTAGACTGGGAAGATAGGACAAGGGTCATGAAAATAAAACTGTATAAAAGGCAAATGTTGTGAACAGGAAAGACAGAGCTAATTAAATAACGAAGCCAAAATTTTGCAGTCCAGCTATAGACAGCAGACCTTTGTCTTAATGAATACAATAAATACTCAGAGTCGCAGCCCAGCTATAGACAGCGGGCTCTGCAGTAAAAAATAACTCAAACAACTGTTTTTTCATTTATTTTTGGCTCTCCGCTCAGTACTCTTCCCTCGAAACTCGAGGAAGCACTGGCTGAGGCGTAACAATTCTCTTATTTTAGAAGATACAGGGGAAGATACCACTTTGGAAGTGTCTCTCGCGCAAACTATTCAGTTTAGAAAAAAATGACAGAAGAAACCTCAATTAGAGCAGAAGATGACCTATCCATTAATACCCCACACGTATGGGTTTGATGAAAAAATATTTTTTGGATTTCAGTTCTAAGTACGGGGAACCCCCAAAATTTATTGTTTTTTTTTTCTATTTTTGTGTGAAAATCTTAATGCGGTTCACAGAATACATCTACTTACCAAGTTTCAACAGTATAGCTCTTATAGTTTCGGAAAAAAGTGGCTGTGACATTCCTGGACAGACAGACAGACAGACAGACAGACATGACGAATCTATAAGGGTTCCGTTTTTGCCATTTGGCTACGGAACCCTAAAAATTGGCGATCCTCAGTGCAACAAGTCTAACACAGTTAAACGAGATAAGGCTTAACGACCATCCGGAACTTAAGACCCTTCTCGATGAACTTCCGGAACTTAATATGAACTGCGCGGTCACAGACCGCATTCAAAAAATACTATGCTTCAACAAACGATTCTCCACGGAGTTCCCTAAGAGAGAATCATGGGTTAGTAATAACCCACCAAACACCCACAGCGGCATAAAGTGGTATACGGATGGTTCTAAAATGGAAACGGGGGTAGGAGAGGGAATATACGGACGAAATAAAAGCTTTACGATACCCATGGGAAAAAGTCCCAGCGTATTTCAAGCAGAGCTCCACGCCATTGAAGAATGCGCTAGCCACATTTATTCATCTGGCGCAATCATCCATATATTCACGGATAGTCCAGCAGGTATAAACGTCCTTAGATCGCACAACATTGGCTCCAAATCATTCATGTACTGCTTCAATACCCTTCAAACACTCGGATTAAGAAAAAGGCCGACGAACTGGCCAGAAAAGGTTCAGAAACATCTTTCATAGGTCGCGAACCCTTCTGCTGCACTCCTAGATCAACAGCAACGTCAGCAATAAAAAGCTGGGAGCATAGAAAATATATCTATTATTGGGAACGCATCCTAGGTCTAAGACAGGCCAAACGAGCCATTCGGCCCTTCAATATACGAGTAAATGGATTAAATTTGTTTAGAAATCAGATATCTGATAGCTGTGTGGGGAGCTGGTATGAGCTCGTTTGGACGGTGGTGATCGTCGAGCGGCTGATAAGCAGAAAACTGAAGCAAACGGACCTCTTTTTTCACATTCTTCAATCGATGAAAACAGCCCTGGCAGCTAGCGTTCGTTGGTTCAAACTGTACCCACTAGAGTTTTATTTTTAGTAATTTTTGCCCCAATATTCAAACTGCGCTCGGCATGTCGAATAACCAAGACATGTGAAATTCTAGTTGATCTTTGTTCGTTTGGTTGAGTTCCCAAATAAATCTTAGCTGATACCGGATAGTTCGTTTTGGAATCCACAAGCCAACATATTTTAATTCCATACTTTCCTGGCTTTGATAGTATATACTGACGAAAGCTGCATCTGTTTCTCGACGTTACCAACTGCTCATCAATCGTTACTTCTTTGGATGGAACGAAAACCAACTTCAAACTCCTTTGGAAGGGAATCCATATACGGCGGAATGGAGCCACCTTATCTTCCCTCAATTGAGCTATACGGGTTCTTGAATCCTCAAAACGCAAAAAAGAGAGATTTGCTCAAACCGCTCCAATGATATCACTGCCCTATAAAATGGCATATGGGATTTGACGAATAAATTTTTAGCTCGAACCGAATTTGATTTCTCAGCGCCAGCGTACAGTAAAATGCCAATATAAGCATAGATCTCATCGACATTGGTATTATGCCAAGCTCGCAGTCTTTTCGGATTATCTTGACGCTGGTTATCGGCAATTGCCCTTTTAGCTTTTCTATTTGTCTCTAAGACAATTGATTCCGTAATAGCAGTTGGCAAAAGACGTTTGAATGTAGATTGTTTGTCGACAAAAGTCTCTGTGCTAAAAGAGGAATACTCTATTCTTCTTCATTTCCTCAGTCCTCCTTTGTTCCGTAGCACTAGGGATCGACCACCAAAAAGTTTTGTCATTTTGGCCTTGGCCCATATTTTTCTGGCCACGATTTGGCTCAGCTGCTATTTCTGGCACTGTCACTTGCACTAAATCAATATCTGCTTCTTCCATATCTTGACCAAGCTTTACCATATGGATATCCTGAAGCGGCTCAAATTGTGCATTTGGGTCATCAATATTTGAATCGTCACTATCCAATTCATTTGATAGATCATCGTCAGAAGAAGAATTATTAGCAGCGTCAACATCGTTGAGAGATAATCAAGCTACATGATGATCTCGTCCACCAATCGCATCGCTAACTTCACGTTCACCCACATATCGCCAATATTCCTGTCGAAATAATCAGAAAGCTCCTGCTGCTCTTCATCGGTCAACTCACGCTGAATATTTGCCAAATAAACGACTCTGGTATCCATGCTTTACTTCGAAATAATAAACTGCAACCAAATCAAATGATAACACTTATGCATTAATAACACTAACACTAAGTAGATACACAAAATATACTGTCAAATTATAATGAATAATATTGTTGTATAATATTTGTTTATTACTTTCAATAAAAAACCTACATTTGCTGGCACAAGAAATAGAAAAATTCGTACAATACTTCACTTCAAACCGTAACTGAAACTTACTGGGTCTCAAACTACGAGGAATCGAAACCGTTTTCCATTCAAAATGTACTGAACAAAATACTGGGGAATACAGCTCCCCAAACACGTATAGAGGTTGTATTGTTCAAATCTCTCTCACACGAGACCTATCAAAAAATTTAACCCGAATAAGGCTAGGAGCGCATATACGATTTTTTGTCGCAGCGATAGAAAAATCGTAGTCGCAAAAAAAATTACCATGCACGCACTTGTGGTCTTCTGTCGCACGATTATTTAGCCGCAAAAAAATAGAACATACACACACATGCGACCAAATATCCGCTACGGCTAACAAACGGCTGATTGTTGACGATTGTTCTGTCGCAAAATAAACTGTATCATATGGGTGATCATGAACTCGCGCGCACTTGCGACTTGCGACCAGTTTGTTGATTTTAAAATTATGCAGTTTGCATAATGTCTGAGAGCGAGTCGGTTATAAGTGGTTACCCAATATTTTCTTTTAGGTTTTTTTTTTAGACTTTAAACGTAAATACAGAAATACAATGCAACACTTCGCGGTGAAATCTGTTTTTATACTAACAACACTTCTATTCAAAGACGCAAGTGTGATAAGATTCATGCCAATCCATATGTGCCATTTTAATTTGCGGCAAAAAAATCGTTTCCAAAAATGGAGCTTGCTGCATTTTTTTAACCGCTGCGATTATTTAGTTGCATATGTGTGCATTCATGTATAAAACCAAGGAGGTCATATTTTGCGACTAAATTATGATGCGATAGAAAACCGCAAGTGCGTGCATACCAACATCTTGTTGCGACAACGATTTTTTAATCGCAACGATTTAAATCGCAAGTGTGTGTATATTGCTTGAAGTTGATATGAGGCATTTATTTTGGCGACAATCGCGTCGCCCTTAAAATGGAACAAATCGCGGGATAATAAACGCTGCGATTTGTAGCTGTTATGTGCGCGCATTCACATTGAAATGTGTGTGTTACATTTTTGGCGACTAAGCAGTCGTGCGATTGAAATCGCATGTGCGCTCCTACTCTAAACTATGTTTAAAAAGCTAACGGTATAATACTTTGAAAATGCAGAGTTATGACGTTGGGGTGTAAGAAATTGTGGTTTATTTTTATCATTGAAAAGTGTTTGGTGAGTCCTGCACCTCATACACGGTTCTAAGGTAAAAAAAAACGCCAAGAAATCTTTTTGACTGCCAAATGTTCGTACTATATTAAATGAATGCGAGTGAACTAATGCTCAAGCATGCCTCAATTTCGCGATTAGTCACATGACGAGCCTATAGCGACACATTTAAGATCGTGAAACTCTTCCGCAAGTGTGCATGCAAATCCGTTGCGAAATCGTTAACAAGAGGCCCAAACACTCCTGGATCACACAAATGCAACAAAACCAGCATTTCATTGGGCTTGTTGACGCAGTGAATCGAAATCAGGAGGCCTGCCGATACTCTAGCGGTCAAACCGGCGAACATAATAGGCAGGTCACTAGTGAACAGGAATGCGATAAAGTGGGATGGTTATGAATTCTTTAGTCATGATCATAACCTCGTCATTAAAGATACTCTTCCTGACTTTCATTCGCATTTCGAGAGTATTTCCAACATCGTTTGGGTTTTTTAATGAAATATTCTGAATTCTCATATACGTATTATTATCAATTATATTTCTACAATTTTTAGATAAAAAAGATCTGTATAATATTTCTTAACTTACCAGCAATTTTTTCTTTCCTTTACAGGTAAGTCTTGTTTTGGTCCGCATAAATGATGTCTAAATTGGTAAGCAAAAATGAATTCTAGTGTATCAAACATTTCGGGTTCTTTTGAAAGTAAAATACTCCGTCGGATATTTGGTAGTGGTATCATACGTTCTAAATACACGTTTTTGCGGAAATTTTGTTTGAGAGTTTCTACTACTTACTTACTTAACGGACTCCCGACCCGTGAAGAGTCTCTGCCAGAGACCCTGCAGCCTTCCATCCTCTGCGATCCCGGGCACACTGCTTCCAGTTCTCCAGACCGTGCGCTCTGGCATCCGCGATGGCTTAGTCTTTAAAATGGATGTTCGGCCTTTCTTGCCTTCTCGAACCTGGCTGCTGGGAGTCGTAGATCCTCTTGGCTGGAAAATTATTGTCCATTCGCTCAATGTGGCCGAGCCAATATAGTCGACGTGATTCACCATTTTGGACTAGATCCACATCTTGGTACAGCTCATTGATTTCGCGGTTGTATGTTCTCCTCCATTCGCCCTCCTCGCACCCAGGACCAATTATCCGACGGAATAGTTTTCTTTCAAAAGAGCCCAATATTAGCTCCATCTGCTAGGAGGTCTGTCAGTAGAGGCACGCCACAAGGCGTTGTTCTTTCTCCCCTTTTCTGGAATTTGGTGGTGAATAAACTACTGATAAACCTGGAAGGGGAGGGCTGCAGGGTGATTGCCTATGCGGATGATGTTGCTATAGCCATCTCAGGAAAACACCTCAATACCATAAAGGAACTCCTGCAAAACGCTCTTAACAAACTAACGAGATGAGCTAATCGGTAAGGACTGGGCTTTAACCCCCACAAAACCGAGTTGGTCATCTTTTCGAGGAAATATAAAATCCCACATATTGATTCTCCCTCTATTAGCGGTACAAGCTTAACTTTCTCTGACGAATCAAAATTTTTGGGCCTAGTCTTCGATAGGAAGTTGAGCTGAAAACCCAATATACAAGAAAGAGTCAAGAAAGCTACAGTAGCACTTTTCTCTTGCAAAAAGCCATTGGCAACAAGTGGAGTATACAACCCCGCATTGGCTATATACAGCGGTGGTTAGACCAATTCTTACTTACGGTCGTCTGGTGGACTGCCCTGGATAAAGCTATAAACCGCGACAAGCTGTGCAAAGTCCAGCGTTCAGCGTGTCTGTGCATTAGCGGAGTACTCCGTACAACCCCCTCCGCTGCACTGGACATTCTCTTACACCTGATACCCCTCGACATCTTTAGCATGCAAACAGCGGCTTGTTCCGCTGTCCGCTTAAAAGCTACCTCACAGTGGACCAACAAGAAGATTGGCCACTCCCTTATTTTGGACTCCTTTAAGTCTCTACCCAGAAACATAGACTACACCATACCCCGCATTCTGGGATGATGACGCATTTGCGGACGAAAAATCGATCCACTTCTACACCGACGGATCTAAAACCAGCGATGGGGTAGGTGGGGGCGTTTTCTCAGAAAAGCTAAATCTTAGCCTCTCTTTCCGTCTTCCAGATTATTGTAGTGTGTTCCAGGCGGAAATTTTAGCGATAAAAGAAGCCCTGTCGTGGCTAAATAGGAATGTGATATCCTCAAAGGATATCCCTATCTTCTCAGATAGTCAGGCCGCTATTAAGTCCCTGGACTTAGTCTCTTCAAATTCCATCGTAGCCCAAGATTGCCGCTCATCTCTTTCGGAGATGGCAGAGCAGTTCAACATTCACCTCTGTTGGGTGCCGGGACATAGAGACATTTCAGGTAACTATAGGGCAGACGATCTCGCCAAAAAAGGAACCACATTACCTCTTTTACCTGATAAAGGTTCTTTAGGAATACCAATTGCTACAAGCAAACTCTTGCTCAAGCTATCCGCAATCGAGAGAACAAACCTTAGGTGGACAAGTAGCAATACATGACTAAGCGGATCTGGCCAAAGCTGGATCTGCGACGCTCTAAGTGTCTAATCTCATTAAACGGACTGCATATTACCTCCACTATAGGTGTTATCACAGGACACTGCTTAATAGGCAGGCACGCATCCAGCCTTGGCGTGTACTCAAACGACTTCTGCAGAAGCTGCATGGACGTTCTCCCACAAAAGAAATCTCCATCTAGGGGACTTCTTATTCAATGATACAAGCGACTTAGCCAACACTGGCGTTAGAAGTCTTTCGCCCTTCATAAGAAGCTCCTATTGGTTCAACGAGCAGTGAGCTAATCCCCAGATCTGTGTGGTACCACAATGGACCTAACATTGGTCTTAGTGTGTTGGCCTTAGCTGACAGCCACGTCAACCTAACCTAACCTAGCTCCCCTTTTCTATTTATCGTCCAGCACTCGGCACCATAAAGCAGGACTGGCTGGACTAAGGTTCGATAGAGCATGCATTCGTCCTTCGAGTGAGGAGTTTTGAACCCATTTGTTTCGCTAAACCGAAGAAGCAGCGGTTTCCTAAGGTAATTCTCCACTGAATTTCCACTAAGGTGTCATTCGTGGAGTTGATGAAGATAAACTCCTTCAGTACCTCAAAGTTATTGCAATTAACAGTGACGTTTTCTGTTAGGCTGCGGACAGATGTTTGTTGATAGCATATACTTGGTTTTGTCCTCATTAACATTAAGACCAACCAATTTCGGCTGTTCTTCAATCGCCGTAAACGCCTCTAACATGGCACGCCGGCCGATGTCGATAGCTGGACAGTTCTATTAAAGATAGTACCTTCCGTGCCTTCCACCCATACTTGGTTGGTGTATGCGTCCAACCAAAACGTCAGCTCTGTATTTGAAAAGCTCCGCTGGTAAGCCATCAGAGCCGGCGGCCTTATTGTTCTTAAGCTTTCTGAAAGCTAAGCCAACCTCTTCTATACTGGGTATTGAAATCTGTTGTTCATTGACCGAACGTGGGTTCTCTTTTTGCCCTATCACTCTCTACATGATGCCCATTCAGCAGCTGTTGGAAATGCTGCTTTAATACATCTACTATTCCCTGCGCTTCGGTGACTAGGTTTCCGTCGCTTTTTCAAAGAGACTGCGTTTCGGTCTTGAAGCCAGCAGCCATTTGCTTCGCTTTCTTGTAAAATCTTGCGAACGTCTGACAAACATCCAAGAGTATCAAATTGTCATGAGAAGCTTATTAAATTTGCCGTTCGGATTCGGCGTAAGACTGTAGGTCCCCTCCACTGTGCATGGAAGTGGTTGAAGAAGCTAGGTTCTAGGCCCTGTATGGGCCGTTAAGGCCTAATATGTATGTATGCCTTGTAAAATCTCCGGATAATGGTTCGATCGCGCGACTTCGATTTCCTTGAGCTGGGAGACTGCGTCCGCCCACCTTTTTCTACGCAGGCTATCTTTGATAGTTTCTACCAAAGTTTATTTCATACTAAATCAGATCACTCTTTGATTAGGAGTAACGGTGCGCAGTTCTTCCAAACCCATCTGTGTCTGGTTCTTAAAAAAAAACTGCAGGAGTTCCTAAAGGCAGACATCTTGGGCCATTGATCTTCAACCTGTCAATAAAAGAAAGCAAGACGCTCGAGTGAAATGATGAATTTTATTTAGTTCCATAACGTACATACCTCCGCGGGATGACGTGCGTCTTCGAATTAAAATATCCTGTTTACCCGAACTAATCTGGAACATTCCTCTCCGCAAATATGTTAACTTGCATCAACTTCAGCCATCCACACTGTCCACAGTTAAACACGTAAATTGCAACAATTTACGCAGTTCTAAGAGGATTTCCTGTTTTAAGTTGATTTAAACTTCCTATTGTTCCAGAACATGCTTCGCTGAAGAATCTTCCGAAAGCCGGAAACACGTTAATTGTTATGGTCTGGTAATGATCTTTTTTTTATTCTTCGGGCCGTTCTTTGGCGTATGGAGTTTTGTTTTGCATCTTTTACTTGTTCAACAAAACCACTGAAAATCCAATTAAGTTGACTTCCTTTTGGTGAGCCAGTGACAGGCAGGAAATTACTCAAAATATTTGCACAATGTCAATGGCTGGCAGATACGAAGCGCGCGTCTCGCGATGATCGTCAGTGATCCGCGTCAGTAGTTTTCTGAAGACGGGTTCTGCTTTTATTTTTTCTTATTTTGCTATACCCGTCCCTTTTGACTTTTGCTTTGGTTTGATTTTATTTTTTGTGCGTTGGAGAATTTCTTTGGAAACTTCCACATTTGACTTTAGAGGAACATTTTGGTTCTTAGAATGCTTTTTGAGAGATTAATGGGTTTCAGCGTTGACCGTGACATTTAGAGGAATTTATGTTGACACATTTACACGAAGACCGGGGGACATAATAAAATCCTTTGACGTTCAAATATGGGACATCTAAAAAGTTTATTTTGGTTTTCGTGGGGGAATAAAGGGAAAAGAGATATTTCACTTGAAACGAACAAAGCTGGAAAGTTATGATGAGCGAGGAGCATTGGAATTTCCGGTACAGATACATTTTATGATCGGAACAGGATGGTTGCGGTGTATTCCTGGAAGTTATATTAAATTAACATTTTCTTGTTGGTGTCTTGGGAGGAGTGAATTGATTAACGACTTGATTTTTGGAAACTGTATGGGACCAGATTTTTGGTAAAAATATGGCTTAATTTGTCACTCTTCTTCATTATGTAGCTCAAGGTGATAATCTTGATACTGAGATCCAGCGAGTAGAACGACATAAGGACTAAAAGTACTATCCTAGAGCAACTTTTTGAAGCTGAAGACAGACGCCATGTTGTTAATGCAACTTTTCTAATTGTTTCTTAGCCTGAGTGCAGAACAAATACACATCAGATGCATATCACTGCTGATATACTTTCTATCAGTACGTGAAGAATTCGAAATAGGAGGTCGAAGAAAAATATATACATAGATATATGTATGTAGCTGTATGTTGTGAATATAGAAATTTCCATAAAAAGGGAGAAATCCCACGACGCACAGTGGCGCATATTGACTTTTTTGGTTGCAAAAATCATAGCTCGTAAACAAATAAAGATATCGTGATATTTTTTTTGTAGCTTGAAGAAAATTTCCAAAGCTATACATTTTGTGAATTTTAAGAAAAAATATTTACAGGGTGTTTCAGAATTTTCTGCTAAATTACGACTTTCTCCCAATAGGAAATGGACTTAATATTTTACCTCAAAAAATGCTAATAGGAAATAACTGATATAAAAACAGGATGTCTTACAGTCAAACAAAGTCACAGTGGTGCATAAAAGTAAACAAACAATATTTTTTTTTAAATATTTCTGCATGTGTATCAAAAGCCTTTTTTTTATTATTTTGCTGTGCATTAGAGTGAAAAGATACTACTTCAGTGGTACATTTTAAGTCAAGGTATAGAGAAAGTATGTAAAGTGCTGTAAAATAATAAAATTTAAGAAAAATGCTCTACAGGGTGTTCCAGAATTTCATGTTAAAAAGCCCAGATGATCCAGCACAGCCCCACTTGCTTTGTAACGTCAGACTTCTTGGAAGTCCACTTAATTCCTGTTCACTCTTGGTTTCCAAAATTCTTCTTGTTGTGTGATTCAAGGTGTCTTGAAGGCTGACTCTGGCAGATGTTTTTGGTACTTCACAATTATTTGGAACTGATGCTCTTTTCGTGAGTGTTATGGTCTTATAAGATAGGAGAATATTTACTTTGTGTCTCCTTAAGGAACTTCTTAAAATTTCATTCTTTTCTTTTGTTAGTCCCAGATCCATAAACAAAGCTAAGGCGTTTGCACTTTCATACTTGATAGTATCTCTTTGAAGAGTGCGAATGCCTACTCTAACCCTTTTAAATCTTAGTGGACTTGCTACTGATACTGCCTTGATTAAATCGGCCTAACGCTTCTCATGATCCTTATTATACTTTAAAACTAAGACTGTTGAAGGATTTTCAGTGGTGATGTCTTCAGTATCATTGATCAATTTCTGTTTCATGGTAAATGACGAGCACTCCGTTATAGATTTCCTTAGCTATTCCTTCCAGTGACCAATTATCAGTTAAAAGGTTTCTCGCCGTCTGTTGTGGGGTAAGCACGTCGGGAACTTTTATAAGCATAATTTCAATAAGATCGTACTCAAAATGTCTTGCAATTCGTGCAAAAGTAAAGTTGAACATGCCGAATTAAAAGTTGTCTGCAGTGACTGCAACAAAATTTTTCATGCTGCATGTGTAAATATTTTGCCAGTAGTCTTAGAATTTATGAAGAAAGACAACAAACCTTGGCGATGTGTGAATTGTGTAGCAGCGAAACGTCGCGATTCTCTCTCTGGTACGGTTCCTGTGTGTGTCTCAAATGTGTTAATTAAACAACATCAAAAACCAAAACAAAACCAGCTGCCCAGTACATCTATTCCACAAATCTCATCACCGCGATCATCTAATATTACACTAGAGATGATTTATTCTGAAATTCTTGAAGTGAAAGAAATTCAGATGGTTCAGATAGAAGAACTGCAAACGAAAAACAAAGAGTGCGTACATAGAATTGTTTTGCTGGAGAATAAAGTTAATTTCTTGGAGCAGCAATTGATTACCAACACTATTAAAATCCACAATGTTCCCTCCCAAAGCAATAATGTCTCCAACATCGACTTGGCGCTAAAAGTTTTTCGTGATGGGATGAATGTAGGTGTAACAGAGAAAGATATTGACTATTGTTACACAAAAAAAATTGCGAAACGTCATCAAAATGCTCACAACAACGATCCACAAAGCGTCACTAATATTCTTCATCTAAAACTTACAACGCGTCATTGCAAAGAAAAAATAATGAGAGCAAAAAAAGAGAGGAAAAAACCGCAAACAACAAATCTAGTCGACTCCAATGCGAAACCACAGACGATGTACATCAACGACTGCTTGACCTATCGGACTCGTCAGCTGTTAAAAACTGCAACATCTATTAAGATCTCTAAGAAATATAAATACGTTTGGACTAGGAATGGGATAGTGTACATGCGTAGGAGCGAGGGTGAAAATTGTATTCGTATTACTTGTGCTGACGATTTTAATAAATTATGAATTCTTATGAACCCAATGCATGTAATTATCCAGATGTTCCTTCTAATTCCAATGTTACATTTTGTTTACATCAAAATATTCATAGTGTCAGGAGAAATTTTGCTTCATTGTTAGCTCATATCAATGCACTCGAGAGTTTACCAGTAGTGATAGTATTGAGTGAAATATTAAAAGAAAGATTAACGTATGAATTTTATGAATCGGTGTACTCTGAAAATAATCCCTCTTTGGCCTTTGACATATTCCTCGCGATCTTACAAACGCATGTTCAATCTTGTACCAGTGTGTCGCATATTTCTAAAAGAAAAAAGCATTTAAAACCATGGATGACTAACTTGCTACTAAAACAAATAAAAATTAAAAATAGTAACGCTGTTAAATCTGCAAAACATCCCCAAAATATTAGACTAAAAATGTATTACAAAAAACTATGCAAAAAGACTCAAAAAATAGTTACAGAAACACGTAATAATATTATTATTTCGATATGTTTGAAAAAGCTAATGGTGATTGTAGAAAGGAATGGAGAGTCGTAGACAGTATTTTAGGAAAAAGAAACGAATCTACGGAGATATATGATCTAGAGGTTGATGGGGTCAAAATATCTGACTCCGAAAGAATTGCAAATACATTCAATGAACATTTTACCGAAATTTAAGAACAATTAAAGCCATCTTTTGAACTCTATAGCTCCTACAACTGCAACTTGTCATCGGATGTTTTTGTTGATAGAGTACAAGTAAATAGTTTTGTATTTAAAACTATTAATTCGGGTGAGCTTCAAAAGGCTTTAATGTCTTTAAGTAATACAAACTGTCGTACTAGCGATAGAATAACAAATATTTTATTAAAAAACATTTGTTGGCAAGTGGCAGATGTGTTAAGTTTTATATTCAATATAAGTATTAGTAATGGATGTTTTCCTCAATCCCTTCAATGTGCTGAGGTAATTCCTCTTTTCAAAAAAAGGCAATAGAAGAAACGTATCGAACTATAGACCTATATCTCTTTTACCAACGTTTGCGAAGCTTTTTGAAAAATTGATTAAGGTTAGATTGCTACATTTTTTGGAGCGTAATGAGTTCTTTTCGATGAATCAGTTTGGGTTTAGGCGTAGGTTATCAACCGAGGACGCTATTCTCAGGGTGTGCACTCAGTTATATGAAGGTTTAAACAATAATTAATCCACAATGACTTTGTTCATTGATATGACTAAGGCATTTGTGATTTTACTAAATAAGCTGTATAATTCTGGATTCAGTGGAACTACTTACAGTTGGTTTGAAACATATTTAACTAATAGGCAACAAAAAGTTAAAGTCCATGGAATCTTTAGTGAACCTCTTGTTTTGAAAAAAGGTGTCCCCCAAAGTTCTGTTCTGGGACCGCTTTTATTTTTGATATATGTAAAATCGCTTTTTAGTCAGCAATTAAAGGGTTTAGTAACTGCTTTTGCTCACGTACTCATTTCAAAGCGATTTTGAATGTATTGCAAGAATTGCAGGGGACCTAGAAAAATTGAGGTCGTGGTTTGCAGCTCATAAATTAATTATTAGCAAAAAAACAAAATTAGTAAACTTTAAAACATCTAATAATGTTTTATTTGATTATAATCTTTTTTTTCATGGGTATGACTGTAAACAATTTAGTCTACCACCTTATACGTGTGGTAAAATTAATTTTTACAGTACCATCTCATGCTCTGATAATTGTTTTAAAATTGAGTCAGTTAAGAACTACAAATATCTTGGAGTCTTAATAGACAATAACTTAAACTGGAAGGATCATATTCAAACTATTAAATCGAATATGAATTTAGTTGTTCGTAAGCTGTATCTCATCAAGCCTTATTGCTCCAATAAAGTATTATTAAGATATTATTATGGTCTGGCACAGTCGAAGTTGCAATATGGAATTACCAGTTGGGGAGGATCGTATTTTAGTGCTCTTAGACCTGTTTTGATTGCTCAGAAACATATAGTCCGTATTATCTGTAGGTGTAATCGTCGCTCTCATAGTTGGCCCTTGTTTAAAAAACTTCACATACTACCAATAAGACATTTGTATGTTTTTAAGGTACTCAGGGAATTTTTCAGACAAAGTGGTAATATTCCAAGTAGAAGCAATCAAACTTACAATTTACGAATAAATGTTATGGCTTTTGTTAATATACCAATTGCACGTACAACTCATTTTGCTAATATTTATAAAGTTAAAGCCCCTTTCCTTTTTAATAAATTACCATATTCCATTCGAATAATTCACAACCATAACGTTTTCGCACGAAAAAATAAGCACTGCTTACTTACTATTGATCATGCTAGCATTGAATCGTTGTGATAGATCATTGTAGGAAATTTCCATTTTTAAGTTCTTTTAAACTAATTTGTTTTTATAAAATACAAGTAGTATCTATGATTTATCAATTACGTGTTTGCTTTATATTATTTAAACTATTTTTTAGTAAAACGTAACCTCTTTAGTAAAAGGATATCCATTTGAGATACATTGTTTTGTTCTGCCCACTGAATGCTCCTGGAAAACAATTTCCTTGTTTATATTGTCATCTTCTACACTGTCTTCTTCGTCATCAACATTTTGTTATATTTTTAAAGCGGACTGAATAATATCTTAATTAGAAAAGACATAGAACAGTTCATTTTCACCAGTTGCCTATTTATTTACTTTATCTGTAGATGTGCTACCATTTGGATCAATGGTTCTAATTATGCCATGAATTCTGTTTGAATCAGCAAGCGAAGAATCAGAGTCAGAATCAGAGTCAATTTGTTGCCGTAGCTGTGCAAGTGGTAAAAGGTCTTCAATATCCTATTGGGATGCCCATTCTGGCCATAACATTGACCAACTCTTTTTAATATTTTTTTCTTTAATACCTCTCCAAGCCAAATCCAAAAAGTAAACCGCATCTCGCAAATTGAGTTTATTTTAAGACTCCTGCAATGTTTTTATCATGTTCCAGTAGAATGTGAGCCAACAGCTGCTTTCTATATGCTGCATTTATATTCTGGATTAAATTTTGATCCATCGGCTGCAATACTGCCGTACAATTAGGCGGTAGAAATAAGATAAGATTTGGATCAAAGCTTATTTCGTCTTCTTCAGGATGAGGGGGGTAATTATTCAAAACTAAAAGTGCTTTCAATGGCTTGTTAATCTCTGTCAAAAATCTTTTCACACTTGGAATAAAATTATTCTTGAACCAATCAGAAAAAATCATTGTGGACATCCTTTTTTAGTAGCTTTATATGCTACTGGAAGAATAACGTTCTTAAAGGCCATCGGATTGACTGATTTTCCGATTAGTAAGAGGGGTAACTTATGAGTTCCTGCAGCGTTAGAACATGGCATAAAAGTAACGCGGTCTTTGGATATTTTTCTGCAAGGAGCAGATTTTTCATTCGCATGAACCCATGTCGTTCCCGGAAGAACCCTCCAAAAGGCAGATGACTCACCAGCATTATAAACCTGTTCTTCACTTAAGTTCATTTCTTGAATCACTTTTTAAATTTTTTTTCGAAAAGGCTTAATAGCGGCAACGTCGCTGGATACTTTTTCGGCACAAATCTTAAGACATCGAATTCCATTCCCCAATTTAAATTTTTCCAACCAATCAGAACTTGATGCAAAATCTTCTTTTCCTGTCATCTCATTGTAAAAAAATTTGGCTTTGGTTTGCATCATATCTGCTGAAATTGGCACATGATGATTCCTTTGTTGGATAAACCATGTTATTAAAGCTTCCTCCACCGCTGGATGTTCACCTTGCCTGATCATCTTTCTCTTTCCTGGATATTGTAAAATATCCTTGAAATGTAGGTAAATATTCTTAGAACTTAAATTTTCAGCTTACCTGATCCCTGGAATGTGTTAGATACAAATTTCCGAATTTTCTTGTTATTGGCTTTTATGTCGAAAACGGTTGACTTCGAGACTTTAAAAATTTCAGTGTCAAAGTTACGTGCTTCCTTTTCTTTGTATAAATATTGAAAGGTGCTAGGTATTATCTTGACATATATTTCAGTGAGAAATTTAAGCCTGAGCCACAAAAAATACGTCTTGTCCTTAAAATAACTTTAAAATAATAAAAACTTAACGCAACTGAGAAGGCTCACCATGATATACATACAACAGAGTACAGTACATAACGCTTATAAGAAACTAAGAAATTGCACGATACCTGTTTTTTATAACCGAGTTTTTCTTATATCCTCAGAACGGATTTAAGAAACAAGTTTCTTATACGGACATAAAAAACAAGTTTCTTGTACGGAAACAAAAATAATACTATACACCGTCCAACAAAAAATTCTATTTTTAAAAAGCAGTAAATAAATATCTAAATATATTTTATTTAACAGAAAAAAAAAACGATAACACAAAATTCACAGCTCGTTAATTAAAGGTATTATTTGTATGTACTTCAGGGTTCATACAAACGAATAAAGAAGATTAAATTTTCTTAGTTAAGTTTTTAGCTCTTCAAAAATGGAGTTCTGAGTTGAACCTTTCCCAGTTCGCCCTTCTTGGGTTCCTGAAAATTTTCCTATCCTGGGGTGTAATTTGTATGTCAAAAAGTATCCAGCAGTGATCTGAAAGCGATGCCTTGCTGGACACTCTCCAGTCCGTAACTTGGACGGAACTGTCTTGAGATACAAAGGTTGCGTCTAATACTTCCCTTCTGTTCGCTGTAATGAAGGTGGGATCATTACCCCTATTACAGACAAGAAGGTTGGAATTGAGTACAAAGTCAAACAAAGCCTCGCCCCTTGAATTGATATCTGAGCTGCCCCAGATAGTGTGATGGGCATTAACGCCACCGCCTAAGACTAAGTTTTTCTTACCTTTTTCGGACGCTGATACAAGCGCCCTTACCGAATCCGGAGGGACTGATGTGTCGTCATCGTGGGGCATATACACTGACGCCACCGTGCAGTTCTCTTCTTTCCCTCTAACCTCCACTACCGTCAAGTCATCTGTGCTGAAATGAGATAACATTAGTACATGAAGGTTCTTGTTTGTTACGATACACGATCTCACCTTTCCTCTATCATTTATGTAAAAGGTGTTAACGTTTTTTGACCCTAGCCCCATCACTCGATCATTATTGATCCATGGTTCTTGGACTAGGGCCATATCCAGCTGCTCCTGTTCAAGGAGCAGCCTCAAGTTGTCTGAGGCGACTTTACTGTGGTGGAGGTTGATTTGGACTATCTTCATTGATGAGCATAGTCTCCTCCCTCCTAGCGTTGGTCGCCTCTTCGGTCTCTGCAGTTCGTTTCAGCAGCTTGAGGGTAACCTCGCTTGCGGCAAAAGATAACGACATCTGCATATCTTTTTTCAAGAGTACTGGCGGTTCATCGAAGACGATTATATAACCTCTGGCACCGTTTCTTGGTTCTTCCGTGCTTACGATTTCCCACTCCTTCATAGGTATCTGGGGGTTTTGCGCTTGTAAGACGCGAAGTATTTCCTCTTTGCGCACCCCCATTTCGGGGATGACAATTCTCCCTTTTGCCTTCTTGGGGACCTCTTCTAAAAGATATAGCTTCAGGACTACTGAAACATGACTACAGAAAGCCCTGGAAAAGTCAGCGGGAGTGCTGGTGTCTCTGATGGAACCTGATGGCAGCTTAACGAAAGACTAGGGTCAAGGGACATTATTGCCCCTCGAAAGTCATTTTCCAGATAACTTGTCTCGAACTGACTTTGGGAGTAACGCAGTTTCATTCAGGTACTGGAAGGAAGATTAGAAAACAGCATCAGCCATCTGTTCTAATGAAAGATTTATAAGTCGGCGGGTGTGGACGGCATTACACCAGCTCTACTACAAAAGTGGAAAAAGTGCACTTGGAATAACTAGGAGTGGTATTACTTTGGTCTACATACCAAAGTAATGGAGACGAACAAAGATTGTGTTAATACAAAAAGTTAGGGAAAAACCCGCCACGGCCAAAGGAGGAGATTTAAAAAAAGTCCAGCCGTGCTCTCACGATATGCAGGTGCCTAGCGGGGAAGTTATGGGGATGCAGCCCAAGAATATTGCTACAGATGAATTGTCATTGTAAGACCAATGGTCATATATGGAGTAATAGCATGGGTGAAACGAAACAGTTTAGCCACAGCAAGAAAGATCCTCAACAAAGTGACTGCCGTGCCTGTGCATCAATAGAGGAGTGTATACTTGCCTAACCGCAGCCATGGAGGAGCTTGACTCTCTTCGTCGCAATATCTTTTGTTTTTCATTGTTTTATCCGCATTTTCACCATTAGCGCTCAAATGAAATACTTACATTACTTAACGGGCTCCCGACCTGTGAAGAGTCTCTACCTGAGACACTGCAGCCTTCCATCCTCTCTGGTGGCCATTATCCGAGACTTCGTGTCGCTCTCATAACCCTCCAACCTGGAGGGCCAGCTCCATTGATTACCCCTAGGACGAGGGCCGGGTTTTCCAGAGTCAGTAACCCACTTCGGGGATGTAAGTGCTGCCGTTGACCCATTAGGGCTCATGCGTCACCAACTCTTTTCCAACACCCTGGCTCAGTTTTGGAGATCCCTAAAGACCTGTTATTCAAATATGTAGAAGCAGCTCATATAGGGATAGCACTGATAGTTCAACCTGACTGCAACTGGTAGACGCCACCGTTGATCTCATATAGGAAATTCTTTCGCTGCCATATAAGGCATGAGGAAGTGTCTCAGTTTGAAAAGGCACTCCTCCCCCTCTCTCGTCCGCTGCCACCAACGACCTTCCAAAGGGGTTGGTTACCCAATATCCAGCCGAGGTACTAGGCACCCAGCAGCCACCAACGTGGTGGTGTAGAGTAGGAGTTGGTAGTGAGAGGCTATCGTGATAACGCCTGTGCTCTCATATAGTCGCATCACTATCCTTTGAAAAAGCCAACTGCAAATCACCTCTGGACCAATTCAACCGCAATACCTAACATGCTACGAATCAGTTCAGCCTGAAGCCTGTTTTCGGACGTACAGAGAAATACAAGGAGTCTTTAATTAACCGAACCACACGAATTGTTGCATAATAATCAACAAACATTCAATACAAACGTGCATCGGCATCTCACCCTGTTTTCCAATCCCTCACCTCCGTAATCTCGTAAACTGATTTCAGTTATAGGAGTAATTTGCCCAACGGTGCGATAGTCCATCGCCAACTTCAACAGTCACAAAAGTGATGAATCTTATAATCATCTGTCAAAACGACAACAACTTCTATACGCTTTCAATTATCATTGACCAGGTTGCAACACTACTTGACACTGTTTCAACCAACTGCATTTTCAGATCTTACACTACACCTACCCAAAAACAAGACCTACATAAAATTTATTATCATTAGATAGGCAGCAAGACAACTTCCGGTAATCGCCTTCTGGTTTGTTGATTTATTTAACAACGTGTTCTCCTCTTGTTTACGAAACTCAGTAAACTTTCCATCCTCCTATCTGTCACCATTACCTGTGACAGCAGCAGCAAACTGATGGTGCTCAGCGTGCACATAGTACTTTTCGCTTATGCCTTCTCTTGAGAGTCTTCTAATTAATTTTTGACTAACTCGAACGCGCGAGAGTGGCATCCTACACTCAAATCTCGAATTTCACATGAAACACTGGTTTCGTCAACGCCTTTCAAAAGTGTTCATACTATCGTTCGTGGTCGACGTGTTGTCTTTTCTTCTGACACTCAAGTGCTACGTGGGTTATGCCATCAATTCCATCCACAAAAGCAATACAACTAAATCCAACCGGCAAATACCGAGTGGGAAGTTGTCTTGCCATTTTTGGTCAAAAACGTATAAATAAATTCCTAATGTCGAATTTCTCCCGGCCAAAAATTTATTTTCTCATGTTTTCATCTTCTCCGTATTTACTTGACATATTGGTTATAAATTTTCTAGTGATTACCGTCAAAGCCGCCAACACGATGCAAATCGCTACATACTACTAATGGGTGTTAAGTCGCTCGCAGTCAGAGTCAGAGTCATTAGTTTTTATTTTCTTGGCAATTTGAATTATTAAGTAACATAATTATCGATATCAGATGGCAGAGATGACATTATCTGTCAAAAAGTGACAGTGGGAGTAATGCAAGATAAACGATAAATTAAAACCTCGTTTGGAAAAAAGATTATCAATTCATTCATTGGTTGTAAATTTATCTTAACAAAGAGTTAACATTTTTATATCATATGTCACGGGTGTGATATTAAATTCGCATGTAAGACTATGGTTGTGGATTTATGAAAATGTTGGTTAGAAAATGTTCACGGTGAGTTTTTGTCGTGCATATATTTTGTTGTTAAAAGAGACAATCGGAAAATCGGTCCCAGACGTCAATAACATGGTATTTTTTTTTTTTTTATAATCTGCACTCAACTCTTGGCATGTGATTGGGTGGCGTATGTTGTTGTTCCCCATGGGGATTGAACCTGCACCGCACGGGTCACAAGCCAACACACTAACCTCTGCACCGTCGCCACAGCATACAGTAAAATGCCAACACGAGGGCGGGTCAATAAGTCCGTGACTTTTTGAATTTCTGACCTCTTTACTGAAACGGCAACACTGCTCCTGTCAACAGGCATCTGTCAGTTGACTCCTGTCAAAATTTAAACTTGCTGCGTCAGTTAGTTTGTGTTTGACAGCTATTTTTATCAGACTACTCACTAATTTGAGGAGAAAATGGAAAAAAGTGAATTTCGTGTGCTTAGTAAGCATTATTTCCTGCGAAAAAAAACCATTACCGAGACCAAGGCTAAGCTTGAAAAAGACTATGGGGACTCTGCACCATCGATTTCAATGGTAAAAAAGTGGTTTACTGAATTTCGTTGTGGCCGTACAAGCACTGAAGATGCCGAACGTCCTGGACGCCCAGCTGAGGTCTCTACACCCAAAACAATCGAAAAAATGCACGATATGGTGTTGGCCGACCGAAAATTGAAAGTGCGAGAGATTGTGGAAGCCGTAGGGATCTCGCATGGCTCAGTGGTTTCAATTTTGAATGATCACTTGGGCATGAGAAAGCTTTCCGCAAGATGGGTGCCGCGTTTGCTCACAGTCGACCACAAACGTTTGGCGTTGTTTAATCGCAATATGGAGGAAGTTTTGCGCCGTTTTGTAACCGTGGACGAAACATGGATCCATCACAACACACCAGAGACCAAACAAAACAGTGGGTTTCTAAGGGTGAATCGGCGCCAAAGAAGGCCAAGGTGGGTTTGTCAGCCAATAAAGTTATGGTGACTGTTTTTTGGGATGCACGCGGGATAATCCACATTGACTACCTTCAAAAGGGAAGAACAATCAATGGGGAATATTATGCCAACTTAACGGACCGATTCAATGACGATTTGAAAAAAAACCGACCTCATTTGGCCAAGAAAAAAGTTCTTTTCCACCAAGACAATGCAAGGGTGCACACATGTGCAGTTGCCATGGCAAAAATCCATGAATTGGGCTATGAATTGCTCCCTCATCCACCCTATTCTCCAGATTTGGCTCCGAGCGACTACTTCTTGTTCCCAAACCTGAAGAAATGGCTTGGTGGAAAAAGATTTGACTCCAATGATGAAGTCATCTCGCAAATAAAGGCCTATTTTGAGGACCTCGACAAATCATTTTTTTTGGAAGGGATAAAAAAATTGGAGAAGCGTTGGACAAAGTTTATAGAGCTCAAGGGAGACTACGTTGAAAAATAAAATTATTTTTTTATCAAAAAATCTGTGTTTTATTCCAAAAGTCACGGACTTATTGACCCGCCCTCGTATAAGCATAGATCTCATCGACATTGGTATTATGCCAACTCGCAGTATTTTCGGATTATCTTGACGCTGGTTATCGGCAATTGCCCTTTTAGCTTTTCTGTTTGTCTCTAAGACAATTGATTCAATAATAGCAGTTGGCAGATTATTTGTCAAAAAAGTCTCTGGGCTAAAAGAGGCATACTCCATTCTATTCTTCTTCATTTCCTCAGTTCTCCTTTGTTCTGCAGCACCACCAAATAGTTTTGTCATTTTTGCCTGTGCCCATATATTTCTGGCCACGATTTGCCGCAGCTGCTACGCTTGAAAGCAGAATATTTTTCGACGAAAGCCTCGGTGCTACAAGGAGCAGCCTCCAATCGACAAGTTTTCATTTGATCAGTCCTGGTTTGCTCTGTAGCACCGATTACCAAACAGTTTTGTCGTTTTTGCCTTGACCCATGTATTTTCGCCCACGATTTGCCTCAATTGCTAATTCTGGTGGTTCCAAATGATGTAGCTTAATATCTACATTTTGCATATCTTGAACGAGCTCTCTCAAATGGATATCCGGAATTGGCTGAAGTTGAAATTAGCAAGTGGGTCATAAATTACTCTTCTCTCCATATCTCCAAAATAACTGCAACCAAACAAAATAAGATACATCTACATGAACTAATAGGAAATAGCAAATAAGTAAAAAAATAAAATCTTCTATGGCGAATATACCTAGAAGATCATTTAGTTTGTCAACTAAGAACAAAAAATATTGTCTTAAAACATTTCTTCATAACTTTCAATTATAACTTATGTAAGAGATTATATCTCTTAAGTAATTAAATGAAGTAATTACGGTCGCATGTATATATGTAAAAGAAAAGCTTATTATATTTTTGTTTTAACCACATTGTATGTATTCAATCTCTAACGTAATAAAATTATCCTATGATCTTGGAACCGTTTTATGTACTTAACTTTACTGTACTGTATTATATGATGCTTCTTCAAAGCACTTTCCTTTTTGTAAGACAATCTAGTTGTTAGTTGGAATAAAGTTATCGTAAGAAAAAGTTTGTTCTTTTGCATGTATTTTTTTAAAAAGAGTTCATTAGTTATTGCACGCTTACACTTACCAACTCCAACATGATAAAACGCGATTGAAACCGCAATTCCATACAAAATGTACTAAGAAAAATAATGGGGAGTACAGCTCCCCAAACACGTATAGAGGTAGCATTGGTTTAGGCGCTCTTACACGAAACTCATCGAAAATTTGAATATGAATCCAATACTTTTGCAAAGGCAACGGTACATTTCATACAATATGCTAAGATATAACGTTGGTGTGAAATAGTTTGTTGTTTGTATTCATCATTCAAAAGTGTATGGGGAGTGCAGCACCCCATACACGGTTCAAAGGTTAAGCAAACGAATGTACATAAGTATTAATATTAATTTTAAATACTTAGATGCTAATCTTATTCAGTAGTCTTTTAGATAATATGTTATTGTATAATCTGTTTGATGAAATAAATGAAATGAAATGAAATAACCAAAAGTTTTTACTACCAGTGGGACTTTGTAGTATTTTTTGCCTCAACTTTTGGTCATAGGAGAATTTGACACGATTAATGTCAAATTGCATTGCAGTCATTTCTGGGTCGTTTAAACTTTTTTCGGCTTTCCTCAGATGGGTTGTCTTTGAAAGCTTACCTCTTTTAACCTGATAGCCTTTTTGCAGCTCGAGTCACACCACGCGTTTACCTTGGGTTTGATACTTTTTATCCTGTTAGGGATAAAAGACTTCATGCCCAGGTGAATTATGTTTGTGATTATATCAGCAATCAGCAGCAGCATCGACGTCACTTTCGAGGAATCACGGCGACCAGTTAAAACTGTTAAAGAAAGCGTTTAGTTTTCCCAATTGGCTTTCTCGTATTGCCATACGGTTCTTTTAGGAGTTTGTTCTTTAACTATGTGGTTGGAGTACGAGAAATCAGCTGATATGACACAGTGGTCCGACGAACCTAGAGGCGATAATAGGTTCAAATCGTATTTATCGGGGTGAGAGGTAGGAAATGAGTCCAACGTGTTGGCAGTTTGACTGCGAATGTCCGGCATCATTGTAAGGATGGTTTTCATCAACATCCGGCCATTGGGTAAGATTTCCAAGACAAACGGCGGCGGCTTTGAACTTCAAAAAAAATCAGCCGTCCTGCCACTTAGCCAGTTCAGTTAGAAATAGAAGCGCTATATACAAGATTGACCTCCGGCAACAGACCCAGTGTGCAAGAACCACTAATTGCGCCGTACATCGCACCTTCCATCGTTGCTAGTAACACTAATGAGACGGAAGGAAAGAATGAACACAATTACATTTAGTACAACACAACTGTTATGATAACTGCCTAAGTACTGAGCGGCGAAGCTCCTCATATGAAAAAGAATAACCAACTGCTTGGTACATTCACCTGTTGCACGCAAAGCCTAGCTTAGAAAATGAATTGCATGAGAGAGAGATATCAAATTACTGCATCTAAGAGATCTAAAAAAAAAGAAACAGAAAATACGAAAATAATTACATCATCATTTCCACGCAATAGCTTGCTTTTGCCTTAGTTTCTTTCTCTTTAAGTCGTCTCTTCTGCGGCTTCAGCACTCTAATTAATTGCTGTTCTCCGCTAGCAAAAAGCCTTTCTTTGGCTTGCTAGGATGTCGTAGTCATCGTCGACTTCTTTTCATGTTTTTACGACACACCATAGCCCATACTCATAGAAGTGCATCCAACTTTTTAATTAGCCATGGCGGAGCGATGCACGATTTATGTCTTTGGATTTCGGAAGCTAAATGGAAATCCTTTATGGCCGCAAATGGTCATAAAGTCTGCCGAGATTTAATGCCTCTGTGAGAAAGCACGTGAGTCGTGCTAATGAGGAAAGAACTTTCTCAGAGATATGAGTGGTATTTGTTTTAATGTATTCTTTCTGTCAGACGATTCTTGAGATAATCTTTCGTTTAGATTTAGAGCTCTTGTAAGTCTATTAATCCAACTTATACGTTATACGTTAATCTAGTTTAGAGTAACTCTTCTTTTTGTAATGGAATTCTAATCAAAGACTAATGTGACTTGATGAAACCAAGGATCAGCTCAAAGGAAACAGCGTTTAGCGCTTACAAATTCAGTTAACACCAGCCAGAGATACGAGTAGTTTCAAACGACAAAGTCAAGAAGGTCCTTATCTGAGGCCCCAAGAACTAACTTGCTTCAAGCAAATCCAGGACTCAGGGTTAAACAATACGCAGGCGTCGCCAGAAATGTTTCCAAATGACATGATACTCCAAGAAACGCCGTCTTTGAGCAGAAACAAAAAGTGCCTACAAGAAGTCTGCAACTTGGCAACGAATAAAATCTCAGAAAATATTGTGCAGTGACAGATTTCCTTCACCAGGCAGTTGAATTTCAATTAGACCCAGCAATTTTGAGGAATATAATGGTACCTAAAACTGATCTGCGTAGAAGGGGAATAGTCATGAATTGTACCCAAAATGGGGAGGCTGGAAGAACATTGGACAGCGACGAATTGATGTCGTTTATTACTTATCTTCTGCGATTGTATGGGATGGTTAGCTTAACAATGTGTTGGCCTTACAATTAAAAAATAAACCTTTGAATTACTATCCATGAGGCAACGTGATGTTATGGTCTTAACTCACTTTTTCGCGAGTAACTGATCTCATCTTTATAGAATCGTCAAAAACCTTACAGATGTAGGTAAGCTGTGCCTAGAAGATCCAGAAATGGCGGAACACATAATTTGTGAATGACCAGCTATTGCCCAAAAAAGGCTAAATTATTTGAAAATTGATCAAATTGTTCCTCAAGACATCGGCAACAGGAGTCTTAAGGTTCCTTGGGGACTTGGATTTTGTAGCATTTTTTTTTTGTCGGGGTGAGAGACTACACTGGAGCACTCAGACTCAATACTGGTCCATTGTGCTACCAGGAAGACACACCACATTTTCCTGTGAGAATTTACTCGTTTTCCTAAGAAAAAACGAGAAGGCGCTTCAATGATAAGAAGCTTAGGTTTACAGCACTCACCATATCCGCACCAAATACCTGCCACCTGATACGAGCAAAAGCAGGACAATCACAGAGGAAATGTTCCGCAGTGTCATTGCTTTCTCCACAGGCTTCACAGTTGGTGGTATCGCTTAGGCCTAGCACCTTAAGGTGTTTGGCAAAAGCGTAATGGCCCGTAAGAACGCCTGTAGTCTGTCTGCAGTCTTTTCTTTTGAGAGACAAGAAGAATGCCGCAAATTTCGGAGATAATTTGCTTCGTCGGTCTGCACCCTGGAGAGTCATGCCATCGGCGATTGTGTTCACCTGAAACCCAACTGTCAATGGAAGCCCTGACCGAGGACGGAGGCATCAGACATATCGCTGGTTCAGGTCCTGAGAAGTCCTCCTCTGAGCCCTGTCTAGCAAGTTCATCGGAGATCTCATTGATCCCGTTATGAACCGGGACCCAGACAAGTCTAAGTGAATTCAGCCTTCCGACCGAATTCAGAGAGATCTTGCATTGACGAACTATTTTGGAGGTGGTTAAGGGGTTGAGCAAGGCCTTAAGCGCAGCCTGACTGTCACAGATACTTCGCTCCCTCCACCTGTTCCTCGCAACATAGTCCATGGCCATTAGGACAGCATAAGTCTCTGTTTGAAAGACTGACGCATGTTTGCCTAACGAAAAGAAAAGTCTAAAGTTGTCGCTCTCCAAGAAGACACCAGCACCAGATTCTTGACCGGCTTTGGAGCCATCCGTGAAGATTCGACTGCATTCCTTTCCAGTCTCAGAGTCAGCCGAAGTTCTGGTGTCATTGCATCGGACTGCATATCCATAAGACAGGAGTCGAAGGACAACCGTCGCTCAAGTTCATCAAAACTCCAGTGCAAGTTATACCAAAAGCCACCTTTACATAATGACAGATGCATGCAATGATATGACTATTTGTGTGCACTCGTGAGCGTTCTGTACTCTTTCTGTACTCTGATCACAATAAAAACTCAGACAGTCACTCTAGATTTTTGTTTTGTTTTGATACGGGTGCTTTGGTGCGAGGGCATCTTCGATATTCTCCTTCAATGCATTCACCTATATATCAAATAGAAAATTGAAAAAATGCTCATCAACTGAAATTGTCATAACTTTGGGAAGGTTTAAGACATAAATTCTTTCTTAGCTTTGTCGATATTTCTCGTTTTGGTTACGATATGAGAAATGCTTCTGTGATCTCTAATGGCCATGTCTCAGCAACGCTACACCAGCAAACATATTGCTGAATAGTAGACAACTATGTGGTATACAACCAATCACTCAGTTTTTCTCCAGGCTGCAATTTATATACAGTGAAGCTCACTTGAATAGAACCCCCCCTTTGCTTTGACTTCCAAGTTCAATAACTTTTAAACTAATAAAGAAAACAACTCAATTTCTTTTTTCAATTCAAGTTTATTAAATTTTGTAAAACATAATAAAAAATGGTGTCTATATTGAAAGTGATAATTTTACTATACATTTTAAAGTGATGGGACTCAAAATATTTGCATTAAATTTAAGCTCATTTGAATTAAACCCCCCACATAAAAAATGCTTTTAGGAATAGTTTGACACTCTTAAGTTTAGGTAAATATTAAGGAACAGAATTTAAATAAAATTTAAGAACAAAATAAGAAAAATTAGTAATAGTACACCCTGGTTATGAATAACCTCAAAACTCTGTTACGCAGAGAATCATACAGTTTCTTGATATAATCCAATGAAATGGAGGCCCAGCTACATTTAATTGCTTCTATTAGTTAATTTTTATTTGAATATTATTTGCCTGATTCGTAGACCTTCCGAACAAGCCATCCCAAACATTTTCGATGATGTTCAAATCGGGCGAGTATGGTGGCCAGTCCAAAATTGAGACATTTTGGCGCTCAAGGTAAAGTTTTACTACTCTGGTGTTGTGTATTGAATTTGAATTTGAATTTTGGTGGGGGCGTACGCCCCCATTTATTCGGCTTAATACAAGCTAAATATCTTAAAAGACTAAGACTTATAGCTAGGACTTAAAACTAAAACTGATTAGGTGTTGTTGGGGGGGTGATGGGGGAGGGCTTAAGGAGATCGATTTTTATAGAGGAAGTGCTGCGGTTGAAGTCAAAAACATTAAGGTTTGAGTTAACCTTCCGTAGCATACGTGAGATGGGTTCGTTGGAGCCATACAAGGTACGGTGGGTTGGAAGATAGAAAAGTCGTGGGCAGCGTAGACTACGAGGATTAGTGTTAAGGCAGATAGAGTTGTGAAGAGACGCACAATCGACGGAGCCTGAAAGGAGTCGGTGAATGAAGAGAATGTCAGCTGCGT
Organism: Portevinia maculata; assembly: GCA_949715645.1. NCBI lineage: Eukaryota > Metazoa > Arthropoda > Insecta > Diptera > Syrphidae > Portevinia > Portevinia maculata. The sequence continues at coordinate 78,557,489 of OX454527.1, read as the reverse complement.
CCCTGCGTTCTTCAAGGGTATTTAGGTTTATAAGTTTAAGACGGTCGCGATAAGGAGGTAAGATGAGAGGATCGTTCCAAGAGAGACCACGAAGAGCAAATCGAAGAAAACGACGTTGAATGCCTTCGATTCTAGATACATGAACTCGTTGAAAGGGACACCACGCTTGGCTAGCGTACTCTAGGAGGGGCCGAACAAAAGTTATGTACAGGGATCTGGTCACGTATGGGTCGCAAAATTCTTTTGACCATCTTTTAACGAAGCCAAGTGATGAGTTTGCTTTAGTAATTATCTCATCAATATGCGAACGGAAGCTTAGTTCCCTGTCGCATAATATGCCAAGGTCGCGAATTGATTGAACACGAGATATAGGCTGATGGTGGAGTTGGTAAATTCGAAGAGGAGACTTGTTGCTCTTGCGTGAGAAGGTAATAGACTGACATTTAGATACATTAAGTTCTAGGCAGTTCTTAATGCACCAGTTGGAAAAACTATTTAGATCTGTTTGAAGGAGGCTAAAGTCATGTTGTGAAGAAATGGTTTTGAAAAATTTGGTGTCGTCAGCATAGAGAGAGAGCGCTGAGTGTTGAATGATCCTTTCAAGATCGTTAATTGTTAGAATAAATAAAAGGGGACCTAGATGACTGCCTTGTGGAACACCAGAGCTGGCTAAGAAAGGTGCCGAAAGAACGGACCGGAAGCGAACACTGTAAAAACGGTTTTCCAGGTATGACTCTATCCATTTTAGCAAAATGGGTTCAAAGCCAAGGGCAGATAATTTGAAAGCTATTAATTTATGGGAAATCTTGTCAAAAGCCTTACTGAAATCTGTTGTAACAACATCGACTTCTTTACCACTTTCTATGGCTGAGAGTGTAGAGGATATGAATTCGACAAGATTAGTGGTAGTTGATCTACCTTTTAAAAAGCCGTGCTGGTTAGGGGAAATAAAAGACTTGCACTGAAAGCTTAAGGCTTCATACAAGATACTTTCAAAAAGTTTGGGTATATGTGAAAGTTTGGCTATGGGGCGGTAGTTTGTCACCTCGCTCTTTAGTCCCTTTTTGTGTATTGGTGTTATAAAGGAGGATTTCCATATCTGAGGAAATTCACCTTGAGAAAGCGATAGCTGAAAGAGATATGAGAGGGGTAAGCAAAGATTTGAGGAACACTTTTTAAGAAATATGGCTGGAAGACCATCTGGGCCGGGTGAATATTCATCATTAAGTGTAAGCAACTTCTTTTCTATTGCCGTATGATCAAAACTTTGGTACATAGAAGGACCAATGGAGAATTTTTGAAGATATTCGAAGTAGGTGGGATCCGGTACGAAGGAGCTGTCGGCGAAAGACTGCTTAAAGAAAGAAGCAAAAAAGTTGGCAATGGTAAGCGGATCGGTAGATGATTTATTTTCATAAGAAAGGGATGGGGGGAAACCGTCCGATTTTTTTTTATAGTTAACGAATTGGAAAAATGACTTCGGATCGTTTATTAGCTTGGTTTGCGCACTATTAAGATACTGTTGATAGAGGGAGTTATAAAGTTGGGTGAATTGAAGGTAAACACCGAGGTAGTTGGAATAGTCAGAAAAAGAATCGGTTCGAATGAAAACTGCCCATAGTTTGTTTCTTTTGTTACGTAAAGACCGAAGCCTTCGATTGTACCAAGGAGGGCTCGTAGAAAAGGTTTTCTTGCGAGAAAAGGGGACATAGAGAGATATAGAATTAAATAATTCTTTGTAGAAAGTGGAGAGAGCATCCTTCAGAGGTAGATTGGCGAACTTAAAAGAACACCTACTAAGATAAGTGTTGATTTTTTGGAAATTCGCTTTATGGAAGTCGTAAGACGAGGCAGCTGCTGAGTGAATGGGTTGGATAGGAGAGTTAAGGAAAAGAGAAAGAAGAAGTGGCGGGTGAAAGTTATCAATGATCGACAGCGCAAAGGGACTCAGGGACACAGAGGAGTTTATAGGGTCAGTTGTGAAAATGAGGTCTAACTGCCTACCCATATAGTTGGAGACCCCACTAACTTGACATAAACTTGAGTCTGTAATCCCATCCATGAAGAGACATTCCTTACTTGAGGTGGGATTTGAAGCGATAAAAAAAGATTCTTCATCTGATAGAGTCCAGTGCAAATGCGGAAGATTGAAGTCGCCGAATATAATGATATCATCAAGGGAATCAGATATGCTATTTATTTGGTCGATTGCTTCGATTGCGAGTTGGTAGGATTCTATAGATTGAGCCGGTAAGATATAAAAACACATAACGTAAACAGATCTGCTGGGGAGTTTTATTTTAATAGAAACGAAGTCAAGCTTAGAAGAATTGGAAACAGCAATTAGAGAGGAGTCAAGGTCTTTGAGGGTGGCCAGTAGGACGCCTCGGCAGGGAGAGCCATCAGTTGGTCGGGTAAGATCGTCGTCTCGAAAAACATTAAAAAAAGGGGGAAGGATCTCCTGGTTCTTTATGTCGGGAATCAGATTTGTTTCAGTCAGGGCGTAAACATCGAATGGAAGAGCATGAGATTGGTGCAAGACAGCGTGGGTTTTAGATCGCAGTCCTCTTACGTTTTGATAGTAAAAAGTGAGGGGAGCGTTAATGCGGGAGAGCGTATGGGAGGATAGGTCGGTGGCCGACTCAGAGATATTTGTGAACGAGTTGGGAAGGGCACATGCTGGGTTTGAGTTAGGGGCGAAAATAATTTTTATAGTCGTTGCGAGTTTTTTGTAGATGCGAGATGTGTCTGGAGTTGATATGGGATGCGTAAGCGGATAGGTCCTTAGCTACAGTGGTAGGGGAAATATTATAACTCTCATGGTAACGGATATATATTTCGCTCAATGATTGAAGATCGGTAGGGAGACCTTCCTTTTGAATCGAAATTTGTACGTTGGTTTTGGTCTTACCGTCGATACAAACAGATTCGGGCTTATCATGCAAATAAGCAAGGAATAACCGAACGTTTTCGAAGAGTCTGTGATCTCTTAATCGTGCCATTACATAACGGCCGTCGAGGTCTTTGTTCAAAGATGTATGGTCAACAAAGTTAGCAGTAAGTTTAACTTTGGGAGGAAGAAGCGGGTCAAAATTGACCGGGAAGTCGGTAAGTTGTTGTGGTGAAGCGTTTTGGGCTGGTGGAGTGCTAAGAGAAGAGGACGGTGGAGTGGGATTGATGATGTGGGATAGGATGAAATTTGGATAGTTCGTCGCGGAAGGAACGATCTTAGCGGAAGGCGTTAGTGGACAAGGCGTTAGTGGAGAGGGTGATAGTGGGGAGGGCGTTTGTGAGGAACTGAAATTAGGTTGAAGGTTAAAAGAAACTCGCTTTGGTAGATAATTTCTGGGAGAGCTTTTGACAATGGGTTGGGTAAAGTTTGGAAAAATGCCTGTTTTAAAGGACCAGTTGTTGTCGGAGGAGATAGGTTCAGAGATAGGTGAAGGGGATGGCTTTTTATTATTCGAAGATGGAGGCTTTTTGTTAATGTTTGACTTATGGCTAGTTTTATTAGGCTTCTTTTGCTTCCTTTTAGATTTATTTATCCATTTAGATAGCTGCATCTCGCCCAAATTGAAGACATCCTGATCGGAGTTCCAAAATAACCATGTATATTTGTTGGGAATACTGAATTTAAAAGAAATGGTTCTTTTCGAATTCACTGCGGAGATCTTACTGCAATTTTCGATGTTTATGGAAAATTTTGTTCGGAATAAGTTCAGCAACCAGGAAGCATCAGCATGTGGGGGAGCGCCTTTGATGATGAATGTTGTGCAGTCAGGGTTGCGCTCGTTACCTCTGTTTAATTTGTCAATCCTGTTTTCCCATTCAGCGACCGTCCAAGAAGTCCCTAGCCGATTGATAACATCGGGAGCGTTAGCAGGAGGAGTCGGTTGGTGAGTTAATGGTGCGATAGGCAGAGGAGGTGATGTTGGCAGTAAAGTCGCAGTGGTTTGAGTTGCAGTAGGCGCGGGTACACCATAATTAGCGTCAGTATCACGTAGTTCGGGAGCGTTAGCAGCAGGAGTCGGTTGGTAAGTTAATGGTGCGATAGGCAGAGGAGGTGATGTTGGTAGTAAAGTCGCATTGGTTTGAGTTGCAGTAGGCGCGGGTACACCATAATTAGCGTCAGTATCACGTAGTTCATACAGAATTGAGTTGCTATGAACTGACTGAATGTGGCCTTGGTCGATATCAGTAAATGTGTCGATTTTGCTAGCTATCGACTTGAGTTCATCGACTATGGCTCCAACCGTTAGCCGAGTTGAAGATAAATCGTCGCTGACAGCATCGATTTTGTGAAGCACGACATCGACTATTGGTGAAAAGTCTATAATGGGGTAGTTCGGTGGTGATTTTGACGATGGATTTTGAAAAAAAAGGTCGAGGTCGGTTCGTAAGGAGTTTATTGACTCGGTTATGGATTTATTCGAGTTTAAACTTCGAAAAGCCATTATTAGGTCATCTTTGAGTTCTTTATTGTTGTAGGGGTTGGGGCACGCGTCTTTAACATTCGTTGAGACCTTCAGAACCTTTTCGATGCTCAAGAATTTCGACTTAAAAATCGCGTTTGAGGAGTCAATTACACTGCTGAGTTCATCTACACTTTTTATCACTAACAACTTGGACATCTGCTCTGCAATTTTCTTATTTTGCATAGCAATGTCTTCAAAAGTAGAGTTCATTGACTCGTTAAGGCATTTTATGGCGATCATTACATGTGAGAGCGATATTTGCTTACACTCGTCACATAAAAATTGAAAAACACTCATGTATTCTTTTAAGTAGGTCACCGATCGTTTTTTCAAGCCAATGCAGGTCGGGTGGAAAGAATTGGCACAAATTCCGCTGCAGGTCACCCATTCAGTTTCATCGGAAACGCAGTTACCGTAGCACTTGAACATTGTTAGTAGGTCAAAAAAAAGTGCAGAGTAATCACAAATCACAAAACAGATCAGTTATATATTATTCGTGAGGGCAAAAATTAAATTCGCGAAGGCAAATGAAATTGTTGAATGGGACAACTGGGTCGATTAAAAAAAAAACTGATATTGCGGAAAGGGTGGAAAATTAATGCAGAGTAATATGCGAAGCACGTCTTAACTAAAAGGCTGAATGAATGCAACTGGTGCATTATCCTGTTGTAGTTTCCACGACAAGTCACCAAACAGCTCATTCATGGAAGGGAAAACCTTCTCGAGTACGCCCATATAAGATTGCGCATTCATACGAGGAGTCAGAAAATGCAATTCTAAAGTGCCATAGTACGTTATGGCTCCCCAAACTAAAACACCGCTCACTCGGGTGTTTAATCGATCCAATTGATGCTCCTCTTTTCGCAAATCATGGAAGTAGTAGTTAAATTCGTCAGGACCCACAAAATTAATTTTTTTTCATCGGAGAAAACAACACGGTTCCATTCCTTACTCCGGGGTAAGCGGTGTTTATTTATTTTATTTTTAAACGCTTCAAGTGTTTATCCTTTGAAATAACCCGCTTTACCGTAGAAACACTAGCTATAGCACCACTTTTTTCTTTAATTTTTACTGTGCGAATATGACGCGAGTCGCAAAATTGATCTTTTGTCAGCAGCGGTTCGTCCTTTCATGTTTTTACCATAGTTGGACTCATTGCGTAGAAATGTTGATATTACCTTGCGGCTTTGCTGCATTTTGTATACCCTATTCTAGGGGTATATTAATTTTGACGCATAGTTTGTAACATACCTTAATATTGCCCGTAGACCCCTAAAAGTTACTATATTTATGATCAGCATCGATAGTAATGTCGATCTAGCCATGTCCGTCCGTCCGTCCGTCGGCAAAAATTAGGCCTTTAAACTGGACCTAGAGAGCTGAAATTTGGACCATATACTCTCTAGGGTCCTGAAATAATCAAGTTTACGAATTTTTGAAATCCGCCCACAGACACGCCCACAAACTCAAAAAAAACAAAATTTTGGAAAAAATCGAATTTTAAGCTAGAAAGCTGAAATTTTTTATATATAATCTATGACTCCTAAAACTGCTCGGGATAAAATTTTTTCAAAATCCGCCCACTGACACGCCCACAAATAAATAAAACAATTTATTTGAAAATCCAAAGTTTGAGCTAGGGAGCTGAAATTTATAATATATACTCTCTATGGACCCTTTATGCTTACGTGTTAATTTTTTTTAAATCCGCCTACTGACACGCCCACAATTAAGTAAAACAATTTTATTGAAACACCCATGTTTGAGCTAGGGAGCGTTTTTTTTGATAAAATCCTTTAAATGTTATATAACAAAATATGTAGAGCGTTCTTAACAATTCAACCATACTTAGACTTTTGTCACGCCCACTCATGAGGGATAGGAATAAGAATAGGGTATCCAACCATTCGCCCAAGCGGACTGTAGCCCGTCCCTATGTTTTATTATGTTTTACAAGATCTAATAAACTTGAATTGAAAAAAAGAAATTGAGTTGTTTTCTTTATTAGTTTAAAAGTTATTGAACTTGGAAACCGTAGCAAAGGGGGGGGGGGGGGGGGTTCTATTCAAGTGAGCGGCACTGTATGACTATGCGTCCATAAAAGTGACCACCACTTTCACAGGAATGTTCCAACCTCATTATCAGCGAAACTATTTTCGGGCCTTGGTTCTCAGAAGGAAACCGCTTTTTAAGTTATATCTACATCTAACAGAACATTGTACTGATTTGTGAAGATCTGAAGTATAGGGTATTTTTTTTATAGAGGTATACAGCTTTTCTTTTAAAAATAAAACATCAAATTTAATAGAAAGGCCAAATTTTGGTTTTACCCGCACAAAAAGTAGTCCAAAGGTGTTAAATCATACGAACGAGGTGGCCAACTCACAGGTCCATTTCCTGAGATGGTTCGGTCACCAAACGTTTGGCTGAACAAAGTCATGCGTGGAAGAAGTGCTCTATAAGTTTGGCGAACCGAGCGCGAATTTTGGAAGTAAATTTCCACAATTAGTAAACGTTGTTCTGGTGTAAGTCTTTCTATGGTGACTTGCCAAAATATACTGAACAAAAAAATCGAACACACAATTATTAGTATGACAGGGACAGCTAGTTTGACATTTATCCCTATCAGAAGTTTTATACCTCTATAAAAAAAACACCCTATATACTCGTATATCCACAACCCGCACGAGCAGAAATGCGGGATAACTTTCGAACTCAATTGCTTTACACTGTACCTGTTTTTAATAACTCATTGTGTGTTCGCTACTATATGATGGACTTTTTCTATCCAAAGTGGTTCCAATTTCCCTGTTACGCATCCATTTCAAATTGGCATCCACAATGAAAACAAAACGAAAACAAATCCAAACAATTATTCTGCAGAAATTAAATTGGAATTAATTCGAACAGTCCGTCGTTTCATTAGCATGGAGCCCACAAACTCACCGAATTTCATTTCAGACCCATTTCCTGTTATCACCGCAAATCGAATTCAGCATTATATTATAACATACAAAAAGTGCTCGCATATTTACATGAGCAACAGTAACAGCAGCACCTTCTTACTTAATCACAATTAGCCAAAGCACGCTGCTACTGAAAGTAATCACCCAGTCGTAAATCGTGACTCGTGATGTCATGAGCGATGACCACTTTCCGGTACGTTCATTCAATCTCTAATCACTACAATTATTCAGCAGAATAGAAAACAATTCCACTGCCGTATACCCCCCAAGACCAAAACAGGAAAACAACACTCAACGTAATACACGTACATATTCATGCGATTCAATCGGGCTACGCTACGACTACTTTCATTCATAAAAAATTCCAAATGCAGAGTCTGCGCCTCGGAGAGCGTGTTCATTAAGTAACAAACACACACACACATAATATACATTTTGGAACCTGGAACTCGGGGGTGGTTAACCCATTTGACCTTGCAAGGGGCCAAAGAGCGGTATTTTAAGTTTCATTCAGAGAAAAAGTTCGTGCGAAATCCAACTCTCGTAAATGACCTCATCGGCGAGGTTTCTCGTTTTTAGAAAATATTTCCAATTCCATTCACCGACGGAAAGTAATAAAGCGAAACAAAAGCCCGCCACAAGCACATGTCAGCGTCATTCGGTTCTTCAATTCATAAAACGCGAGCACACAGACGCTCGTAGTTGAGTGATTTATGCGATGCGGGGGTTAAGGCGGTGCACACAAACAGAGCGTGTTGATGTATGTGCCACATAATCCAGCTACAAGGCATGAAATCGTTTGATCTATTGGCCATCGATGTTCAACTGGAGCGTGTATCAATGATGTGTGTGTGGCAGCGGCAAACATTTTGAGATGAGAAACATCCACGGAACGCTGAGGACAGAAGCCGAAAATAGATTTCCCTTCTGTGATCGGGTCTTCGATCGATTATGAATCGAAACCATTCCAAAAATAGTCGCAAAGTATTACATTCAGATTCGAGAAAATTTTTTGAATGAAGAAAACGATGTGGGAGGACATGTGGTTCTAACACATTCCCAACTAAGGGCACTACACGTGCGATACAACATGGGTTGAATTTTGAAAATGTTCCAAATTTAATCAATTAGAGGAAAATTAAAATCAACTCGTCTTGGAGTGCATTTTATGGAGGGTATTCGTGGAAGCAGCGACTAAATGAATACAGCACTTGCCATGTTCGAGCGGACACGTTCCAAAATTTAAAATGCTTGCAAGATTTAATAAACATGCAACGCTGTGGCGGCTGCAGAAGACGTCTGCAGCAACTTGATATTACTTACTTACTTAGGGTGGCGCTACAGTACGGGGTGGACCTGTGCCTCTACCAACAAGCGTCTCCAGCCAGCACGATCTTCGGCCAGCTGTCTGCAGTTTCGCACGCTAAGTCGGTTAAGGTCCCCTTCCTTAAGGTGGCGTGGGCCACGGAGTCGTGGTCTTCCTCTACTGCGCCGTCCCTCGGGTGTGGATTCGAAGATATTCCGGGCCGGAGCATTCACGTCCATTCGCTTTACATGACCCAGCCACCTCAGTCGTTGGACCATCACTCTTCTGACCACTCACAAAGAAAAGACAACTTCAAAGACTTAAGGACATTAGCCTATCAGGCACGACACTGATACCAGTCAAAGAAGTAAAATATCTATCTAGCCATCTAGATAGTAAACTCCTCTGGCGAAAACATACAGAGGAGATATCCAAGAAGGTCACCCGCGCTCACATGATATGTAGGAGCCTAGCGGGGAAGGCATAGGGATGCAGCCCAAACATCCTGCGATGGATGTACACTGCAATCGTGAGACCAATGATCACATACGGAGCGGTAGCATGGGCGAAACGCACCAGTCTAGCCACAACAAGAGAAACACTCGGCAAAGTGCAAAGACTCTCGTGCCTGTGCATTACCGGAGCAATGCGTAGCTGCCCAACCGTAGCCATGGAGGTGTTATTGGAATTTACCCCTCTACACATCGTGGTGATGATCGAGGTACACAAAACAATCCTAAGGATGGCAAAGGAGGGAATTGGGAGAGGGAAATGCATCGGTTCGAAAGGACACGGTGACTTACTCAACAAACTCACACTTCTTGCCATATCTAGGGACGATAGATAGCATCAGGAAATTCAACTTCGAGAAGAATTTCCAGGTAAAGCTCAGCAATAAGGAGAACTGGAGCAATAAATCCACAACTTATGGACTGAGCAACCACACAACAAAGTGGTGCAAGGACAGCTCGAGGACCGATTGGGGAACTGGTACAGGAGTGTTTGAGCCAGGAACTAAGCACTACGAATCCATGGGCAAATGTACCAGCATCTTCCAGGCAGAAATTAGTGCCATAGACAGGTGCGGTCGATTCAACCTCGAGAAAAACTACAGGAATTGCAACATAGCAATAATGTCTGACAGCCATGCAGCCATAAAGGCTCTTGACGCCTACGTCATCAAGTCAAAACTCGTGTGGGAATGCCTACACGGACTGAACAGACTAGGCAAGAACAACAGAATTTCCATCTGCTGAGTACCTGGCCATGTTGGCATTACAGGCATTGAGGCAGCGGACTCTCTGGCAAGAAAAGGGGCAGAGGAACCCTTCATAGGACCTGAACCGTTCTGCGGGATAGGAGAACACACTATACCCGAAGAGTTCAGAAGACTGGAGGAAGAAATAAGGGCCAAAACCTTTCTCAACCTCCAAGGTCTAAGGCAAGCAAAGAAACTCTTAGGAAATTACAACCAAAAGAGATTCAAAGCTTGTATCGGCCTTAACAAAAACAACCTAAGAATCCTAACAGGCCTCCTCTCGGGGCACTGCAGACTCACGGAGCACCTGAGGAAAATGGGCATATCGGAGGACGGGCTCTGCAGATTCTGCAGTGAAACCGCCGAAACTCCAGACCACATACTGGAATCCTGTGGGGCACTGGCCCACAAAAGGATGAAATATTTGGGCAGGGACAGGTGGCAATGGTGCGATGGTAGTGTATTCACTAAGTGATTGGCAGGTCGTGCGTTCGAATCCCGACCAGGGCCATGATTTTTATAAATTGAATACGCACAACAAAAACTGATCTCCCTAAAACAATTTAGGCGCCACCTATTGAGAAAAAAAATCCCATCGCACCAAACTCCTTTCCTATCCTTCTATTCTTTCAGTAAGTAGCACCCAAAAATAGGCAATTAATTGCTGGGAGCTACTTGCGCAACAAATTAAATGCCTGCGCTGTGGTTTTACTATAAGGGTACTGTGACACTACAGAAAAAAAAAGAAATCCCTTTAGCGCACGCAAATTATAAAAAAAGGCACAAAATAACAGACAAGGACATACAAACCATGGACCCACAGCTCATTCTCAGATTCATTAAAGAAACTGGACTGGACGCTGTGCTCTAAGGAGTATGACCTGCCAAGGATAAATCAGAGCAATACCTCGACATGCTTCACAAAGAAGTATCTAGGGAGGCTCTGAAAGAGGGCACGAACCTCTCCGAGGTACAAGCAAGGGGACCCAATAGACCAAAAGGTCGCAGTGTAACATACCCTAACTAAATATTATTATTATTATTATTATTATCACTCTTCTGGGTACGTCGATGTCGCTGTACAGCCCGTACACTTCGTCGTTGTATCTCCTCCTCCATTCGCCGTCTATGCAGACGGGACCAATAATTACTCGAAGAATTTTCCTCTTAAAACAACCAAGAGTGACCTCATCCACTTTTGCTAGAGTCCATGCCTCTGCACTTAGGGTCTTATAAAGGGTCGCTTTAGTTGTTCGAGAGAGGGCTTTGCTAGTCAATTGCTTTCTTAGTCCAAAGAAACAGCGATTTGCAAGAGTTATTCTTCGTTTAATCTCAGCGCTGGTGTCATTGCCTGATTTCATTGCGGAGCTTAGGTAGACAAGTCCTGAACCACCTCAAAGCTATATCCGTCTATAGTGACATTCTGTCCGAGACGTCGGTGTTGGGTGTCCTTTCTTGGTAAAAGCAAATAGTTTGTCTTGCCATCATTGATCGCCAAACCCATCTTCGCCGCCTCCGTCTCACGAACGCGGCAGTGACATCCCGTCTATGTCGATGTCATCGGCGTAGACGAGTAGATGGGCGGACTTTTGCAAGATGGTGCCTCTGGTGTTAGCATTTGAGTTTTGAGCTATTCTTTCAAGAATAATGTTGAAGAAGTCACATGCCAGCGCATCGCCTTGTCTAAATATAGAACTGGTCCTCTCTGGTCCTCTTTACCAATAAAATGATTATACCGCAATTTAATCGACCTACAATTGAGAGGACTCCACTAAAAGCATCAGAATACGCGAAGTATCTTGGCGTGACTCTAGATAGAAAATTAAACTGGAGTCTCAATATAAAAAAAGAGCAATGAAGGCAATGACAGCCCCACATGCTTGCAACAGAATTTTCGGCAAAACCTGGGGTCCTGGTCCAAAAATTATCATGTGGCTATATACGAAAGTACGAGTAGTTAAACCTACACTCACATATGGCAATTAAGGGTTGTGGGTCACTAACCTTAAGACTATGACTTTTGTATACGAATCTGCCGCAAACAGTGCCATGCGGCTCAGCCAAACAACAAAACTGAAAACCCAGTACAACGGGACATGATTTTGTAAGACCATTCGCTGTCTTCTTTCCTTGCAGGGAAGCCTGGCATGAGGGTCTAGTTCCAGTCCATGAATAAACTATGACTATCTATACTGATGGCTCCAAGTTGGATATTGGGATCAGCGCGGGTTTTTATTCCGAAGTACTTGAGAGTATCTGGCTCGATCAGACTCCCCGATTACAGCAGCGTCTATCAAGCTGATGTTCTGGCGGTTATTACAGCTTCTAAACTACTTCTTCGCAATGATGGCAATACTACAGTCTAATATTACCTTCTTCATTCATAGCCAAGCGGCAGTAAAAGCGATTTCCGCTACAGAGATATAATCGAAGCTTGTAAGTCGCTGTCGCGAAAAGCTACGGGTTCTTGGAACCCAGCACATTATCAGACTCTGTTTTTTTTTCTTTTTTTATAATTTGCAAGCGCTAAAGGGAATTCTTCTTTCTGTAGTGACACAGTACCCTTATAGTGGAAACCACAGCGCAGGCATTTTTGTTTGTTGCTGTAAGTAGCTCCCAGCAAATGATTTTTTGCCTATTTTTGGGTGCTACTTACTGTATGAAAGAATAGAAGGATAGGAAAGAAGTTTGGTGCGATAGGATTTCTTTCTCCACAGGTGGCGCCTAAATCAATTTATAAAAATCATAAAATTTCTTCTATATTTTGAAAAAGAGCATTTTCATTTTCTATGCAAAAAAAAAAAACAAAAAAATATCTCCGCCCCAAATTGGAGCGACCACAAGAATTTGCTTTATTGGCCTTAAGGTCATTGTAGTTCGCGTGTTAGAATCGCCTACTTAGTTCTAAAAAAAGATTTCTACAAGTCATGAGACTTATGTACAGCAGATGTAAGTTTTTTTTTGGTTTTGAGTCTACTGTTTGCAGGATGGCGATATTTTATTTTCGTTGGGTTATCCACGTTCATACTTCCTCTTCATTCATCTCTAAGATCTCGCTCAAAAGAATTTGCAGTTGAAAACAGGTCCTGATTGGTTTAGTTGTATTCTTATTTTCGTTGTTAATCTCAAGACTCAATAAGTTTTTTTTTTTCCACAAACAAACGGACCAGAAAACAGAGCATAAAACTTTCAATTCCTAGAGTATTCGACATCTTAATTCGCCTCAGAACTACAGTAATACGATTCCCACTCATGACAAACCCTTTGTTTCACCCGAATCGGTCTTCTGTAAGTTCAAAACCCGGATATTTTGACCAATAAGTTGAAAAGTAAGTAACACCTAAAAATATGCAATGGAATACGTCATTGCTGGGTGCTGCTTGCAGTTCAACAACAAATGCATGCGCTTAATTACTTAACACTATAAGCACAGACAATAAATATACAGATGTCTCATCCATATTGGAAAAAGTGGGATATGAAAACGAAATTTACTTCAAGAAAAAGCTTTTTAAAAAGCTTTCCTGATCTTACAAGACATATAAATGAAACCTCTAATTTTTTTTTCTCTCTTTTACTGCATCAAAAAATGAAAAAACAGAAACCCTAAAATCGTTTTTCTACCCTATTCTAAGGGTATATTAATTTTGACGCATAGTTTGTAACATACCTTAATATTGCCCGTAGACCCCTAAAAGTTACTATATTTATGATCAGCATCGATAGTAATGGCGATCTAGCCATGTCCGTCCGTCTGTCCGTCCGTCCGTCTGTCTGCAAAAATTAGGCCTTTAAACTGGACCTAGAGAGCTGAAATTTTAGCCATATACTCTCTAGGGTCCTGAAATAATCAAGTTTACGAATTTTTGAAATCCGCCCACAGACACGCCCACAAACTCAAAAAAACAAAATTTTGGGAAAAAACGAATTTTGAGCTATGACTCCTAAAACTGCTCGGAATAAACAATTTTCAAAATCCGCCCACTGACACGCCCACAAATAAATAAAACAATTTTTTTGAAAATCCAAAGTTTGAGCTAGGGAGCTGAAATTTATAATATATACTCTCTAGGGGCCCTTTATTCTCATGTGTTAATTTTTTTTAAATCCGCCTACTCACACGCCCACAATTAAGTAAAACAATTTTATTGGAACACCCAAGTTTGAGCTAGGGAGCGTTTTTTTGATAAAATCCTTTAAATGTTATGTAACAAAATATGTAGAGCGTTCTTAACAATTCAACTATACTTAGACTTTTGTCACGCCCACATATGAGGGATAGGAATAAGAAAAGGGTATCCAACATGTTTATACCCTATTCTAGGGGTATATTAATTTTGACGCATAGTTTGTAACATACCTTAATATTGCCCGTAGACCCCTAAAAGTTACTATATTTATGATCAGCATCGATAGTAATGTCGATCTAGCCATGTCCGTCCGTCCGTCCGTCCGTCCGTCCGTCCGTCCGTCGGCAAAAATTAGGCCTTTAAACTGGACCTAGAGAGCTGAAATTTTAACCATATACTCTCTAGGGTCCCGAAATAATCAAGTTTAAGAATTTTTGAAATCCGCCCACAGACACGCCCACAAACTCAAAAAAACAAAATTTTGGAAAAAATCGAATTTTGAGCTAGAGAGCTGAAATTTTTTATATATGATCTATGGCCCATAAAACTGATTGGGACATAAAATTTTCAAAATCCGCCCACTGACACGCCCACAATTAAATAAAACAAATTTTGGGAAAAATTGAATTTTGAGCTAGAAAGCTGAAATTTTTTATATATGATCTTTGGCCCATAAAACTGCTTGGGACATAAAATTTTCAAAATCCGCCCACTGACACGCCCACAATTAAATAAAATATTTTTTTTGAAAAACCAAAATTTGAGCTAGGGAGCTGAAATTTTTAATATATACTCTCTAAGGGCCCTTTATGCTCATGTGTAAATATTTTCAAAATCCGCCTACTGACACGCCCACAATTTTTTTTTTTTTATTTTTGAAAGTCCAAAGTTTGAGCTAGGGAGCTGAAATTTATAGTATATACTCTCTAGGTGCCCTTTATGCTCATACTTAAATTTTTTTTAAATCCGCCTACTGACACGCCCACAAATAAATAAAACAATTTTTTTGAAAATCCAAAGTTTGAGCTAGGGAGCTGAAATTTATAATATATACTCTCTATGGGCCCTTTATGCTTATGTGTAAATATTTTCAAAATCCGCCCACTGGCACGCCCACAATTAATATTATTTTTTTTTTTTTGAAAATTCAAAGTGAGCTAGGGAGCTGAAATTTATAATATATACTCTCTAGGGGCGCTTTATGCTCATGTGTTAATTTTTTTAAATCCGCCTACTGACACGCCCACAATTAAATAAAACAATTTTATTGAAACACCCAAGTTTGAGCTAGGGAGCGTTTTTTTTTGATAAAATCCTTTAAATGTTATATAACAAAATATGTAAAGCGTTCTTAACAATTCAACCATACTTAGGCTTTTGTCACGCCCACTTATGAGGGATAGGAATAAGAATAGGGTATCCAACAGTTCGCCCAAGCGGACTGTAGCCCTTCCCTATGTTTACTTTTCTTTTTATTTCTTTTTTTTCTATTCTTGCAATACTTTCCTTTTTTTATACCCTATTCTAAGGGTATATTAATTTTGACGCATAGTTTGTAACATACCTTAATATTGCCCGTAGACCCCTAAAAGTTACTATATTTATGATCAGCATCGATAGTAATGTCGATCTAGCCATGTCCGTCCGTCCGTCCGTCCGTCCGTCCGTCGGCAAAAATTAGGCCTTTAAACTGGACCTAGAGAGCTGAAATTTTAACCATATACTCTCTAGGGTCCCGAAATAATCAAGTTTAAGAATTTTTGAAATCCGCCCACAGACACGCCCACAAACTCAAAAAAAACAAAATTTTGGAAAAAATCGAATTATGAGCTAGAGAGCTGAAATTTTTTATATATGATCTATGGCCCATAAAACTGATTGGGACATAAAATTTTCAAAATCCGCCCACTGACACGCCCACAATTAAATAAAACAAATTTTGGGAAAAATTTAATTTTGAGCTAGAAAGCTGAAATTTTTTATATATGATCTTTGGCTCATAAAACTGCTTGGGACATAAAATTTTCAAAATCCGCCAACTGACACGCCCACAATTAAATAAAATATTTTTTTTGAAAAACCAAAATTTGAGCTAGGGAGCTGAAATTTTTAATATATACTCTCTAGGGGCCCTTTATGCTCATGTGGAAATATTTTCAAAATCCGCCTACTGACACGCCCACAATTATTTTTTTTTTATTTTTGAAAGTCCAAAGTTTGAGCTAGGGAGCTGAAATTTATAGTATATACTCTCTAGGTGCCCTTTATGCTCATACTTAAATTTTTTTTAAATCCGCCTACTGACACGCCCACAATTAAATAAAATAATTTTATTGAAAAACCAAAGTTTGAGCTAGGGAGCGTTTTTATTTACAAAAGCATAGTTTTTTTTCGATAAAATCCTTTAAATTTTTGTCACGCCCACTTATGAGATATAGGAATAAGAATAGGGTATCCAACAGTTCGCCCAAGCGGACTGTAGCCCGCCCCTATGTTTTTTTTCTGCCTTTATTACCTACCTACATTTCACAGAACGTTGCTAGTTGCTTACGTGTGGTCCAAAAAAGGAGAATCGTTTTGTTGTTGATCTGTTTATTTTAACTTGCGGTTTCTGATGGGTGCATGGCTGTGCGCCTGTATTGTTTCAGCACGGATCTTATCGTACCCATGCGAAAATGGTTTAGTAGATGTGTGCTTGTTATCTTGTTTCGTGTTTGTACCTTGCTGCACAGATAATAAACATAATGTTCATGGATTAATGTGTACGTGCAGTGTGCGTATTTTAGGTTTACTAGGTAGGCTATTAAAACTCGGATCATCAACATCCTGTAGAATGTAGGAATAATTATTATCCAAATCTTTTTCTAGTCTGCAACTTCGACCTGAGATACAGAGGACAAAAGTAACATTTTGAATGAAATCTTATTATGCATTTTGTCAATTGAAGATAAATAATCAGATAAATTTATAAATCCTTTTGTATATAGGTACATAGGTATATGATGCATATTATATTTATTCCCTAATAACAACTTATCTGCTCTTAGCCTACTTAAGTGAAGGTGACTAATGTTCGAAGTCATTAAAGAACCTCAATTGAGTTATTAACGTAAACAAAATAACCATTATCTTACATTATATAGGTATGTATTAAATTAAATTTTAATCGCCTTTACCTTAATAGTTTCCAGGGGCCACGAACGAGGACGTGACAGAATATCGACCCCCACCCTCCCAACCTCCCAATACTAATCATTCCTACATTTCGCATTTATTTAAAGTTCTAAGCGTTCATAACATTTAGCAACTTTTTTATTTTATTTTTATTATTCCTACTCTTATTAATATTTTTATCAAGAACCCATTTACAAGTTTTCCAGAGCAAAACCACAATTAAAAAGTTTATTAAGTCAAGCTTATGATCATAGCATTCATTAGACACTTTGAACCAATTTGGAAAATGTATATCCGTTGCCTTTATGCATTCTGTTATGATGTTCTCTTTCAGGTTAGGTGCAAAAGGTAGTTTCTGAAAATATGTGGAAAATATTTTAACATGTAGACGGCATACTTGAAAATATATTTCGGATGGCCATAAGAGAACTGTTTGTTCTTCTGAATTTTCATAATCTTTTAATTTTATTAATATTTCCGTAAGATCAAAATCCTGTTTGTCTTTGGACATTTCATTAACACAACTTTGGCATATTTTGTTAATTTTTTTTTTAATGTTTTGTAAAAGCAATATCCTGCGAAATATCTGGTAGCGAGGTCGCTGACTTGCGGCACTTTGACCGATATCTCATCTTCATCATATGTCATCATACTATTTATATTGCTGATATTCATATCATTTTCTAAAAATTCGTCCACATCAAGCATGTCCTCATTTTCTGATTGCTCCTGTGGAACAATATTTCTTCTTCTGCCTCATTCTGTAAAACAGCATTCCAATCGACTTGCAAATATTCCGAATCATCCTCCTCGCAGTTGGAACATTTGGATTTAAACAATTATTTTAGAGATATAACTTTCGCTAGCAAGGAGTTAAATTCGGAAACACTTGGATTACTTTTGTTAAAGTTCCGCGCTCTAATTTTTCCAAACAAGTTTTCTAACGGATCTTGATTTAATTTATTTACATATATGTAATATAACATTTTTGTTATTTATGTTCGTCTCCGGTTGTGTGTTATTTTTCATCTTCGGGCGAGTGAAGCTGAAGCTTTGAAACGCGTCGCGAGCGGAAGGAAAAATTGAAAAAAGAAAAAAGTTGTGACATTAACAAAGAAAAATAAATAAAGATAAACATTATAAACAAATAAAGTTAATCTTTTATTTAAAAAAAAAATGTAATATAAGTCATTATGTTCATATAATAAGTTGTCTCTTATCCTTAAAACGCTTTCAATTGTTAAAGCCAAACCTTTGAAACAGAATGCTCTATTTCCTGCGTTTATTGGTTCAATGTTAAGCATGTAAGCTTTCATTTCTTGTAAGAAATTTATATTTTGTTCTGTCCGTGTCAGAGCTGGTTTACCATTAAGAATATCAAAGAGCCGATTTATTTTCCTTATAAATTCAGCGGTCGATTTTGCGAATTGGGTTATGTGACCTGGAAACCTATTCAACTTTATTAAGGATTCAATTCCACAAGCAACAGATCTGCCAAGAACTTGTGCAGCCAACTTAACGTTCATTTTTTGAAATTCAGTAGGGTCAATGTGTGCCGATGTCAGTTTCAGACATATTTTGGTTGTACTACATTTTTCTATATTATATAGGTATTCAATTACCTTCCAACTTGCAATCCCATCAGAAGTAGACAAATTGTATTTTAAAAGATTGTTCCGAATACTCTTGATAAGATGAGGAATTTCATACATTCCATTAATAGTTTTGTTTTTGTAAATAAAGCTAACATTGTTTTCATTAAGATTTAGCTTGCTAAATAAACTACGATTTGTGGGTCCCTGATCACAGCAAATAGCTCTAACATTTAGTTTCAGATCAGTGCATATATCAAAACAGTTATGTACCTCAATTTCTAATTGATTCATTGGAATGTTACTTGGACAAACGACATGATATAAGACTTGCTTAAATTTTCCACAAACACTGCGAACCATAAAAACACACGCAGACTTAGCGCATATATTGGATCTTTGGGAACATCCATAATCAACAAAACCTTCAATTTCGTCTTTGAATTTATTGTAGGTTAGATTCGCCTGAAGACTCATTTCGCCAAAAATAATAATAACTTCCTTTTCTTTTGCTGAAAATGTTGAGGTAATTTTCTTTACTTCCTCTAAAACATTCCTGTTCAACCCTGGAGATAGACTTTTAATCTTAATCCATCTGTGTAAAGAGGATGGATGCGGCAAGTGTAACCCAAGTTGTTCTCTTAAAAAGTTGTAGTCTGTAAAAGTTATCCGAACGGAAAAACATGCACTGCGAAACCCACTTTTCATCTTCGGTGTATTCTGCCGTACTCTGGGATAGAATAAGCATTGAAAACGTCCTTGTATTTTGATTTACACCAAATAATAAATCTATTTTGTCTTGAATACTCTGCTTCGAGTGCGCTTGTAGGCATTTTTTGGCCTCTTTTAAACGACGAATTTTCTTCAACATATTGATTTTCGATTTTCCTTTATTTTCTTTCTTAAGCAAGTGTTCAATTTCTCAAGTTTCGCAAGTTTCTTAATATAAAAAGATTGCCTTTTAATATGAGCTTCACAATTTACGCAAGTAGGTTCAAAACTAGGTCTTGTACTTGACAATCTTTTTGAAGCTAAGTTCAATTCTTCTTCTGTAACTTCAATTGAATTCAGTACTGTTTTCTTGCGGTTCTCATATGTAACTTTAGCTTTGTTTGGATCAAAGCACACGGAATCGTCATTAGAAAGGCTAAGATTCTCACTTCGTTTTAAAAATAGAGAGGGATATGCAATTTTTTTAAATATTTTTTTCCAATGAAGCTATTTTTAAAATGATTGCTGCATATATGTATAAGGTGTTTTAAGAATTTTTATGTGTTCCCGATACTCCTCTGCTAATGCTAGCCATTCTTCGTACTTAGCTGTTCCTCTTTTAGGGAAGTAAAATAATTTTCTATTTGGGAATTAATTTTTTTGTGGCACAGCAATGTACAATTGCACACTTTGTTCTATTCCAGGACATTTTGTTGTTTCTTTCTACTAACCTGAAAATCTAGATACCCATACCTATTTGAACAAAAAAGATCAAACAGCTCTCGATTAAATTAAATCAAACCAATTGAAAACAAAAGAATAACAACATAAACTGATGATCTAAGAAAAACTAAAGTAAATACTAAAAGAATAGCTAAAAACTACAAACTACAAACACAAAAAGGTATAAAATAAGTTTCTGTTCCTCTTAAGAATGAAACACAAATTTACCCAATAACAGAAAAAACGTCGGTTAATTAGAAATGCACAGATATAGTAAATCCCGCACTTTTATATTTTGGTTTCGAATAACACGTATCCACTCTCAATTTCAATCACAGAATGCAGTGAAGTGATAAAGTTTGGGTGAGTTCATAAACGCAGAAAATCTGCGCTAGTCCAATCGCATTTCTTTTCTTATGCGTTTTTGAACGCACTCACTACGCAGAATATTTGCAGTCAACATGAAGGCCTAACTTAGTACAATTTTCTTGAAAACGTCGTTCATAAACGTCGAAAAAAATGGAGAAGAAACAAATTTTACTAAGTTTAATTTTCGATTTGCTTACAGAAAAAGAAAATAGAAGCATAATTTACGCAAATAACTCACGAATAAAAAATAGAAACAAAATTATAAGGAGAACAATTTTCACTATTAAAAAAAAAACGCATGTTGCCAAAAAATCCATTCTTCATGAAGTTGATTTCACAGTATCCTGACGATGTATTCCGTAGTCATTTGAGGATGTCAAGATCCACATTCAATGTAAGATTTTTTTTGCTAATAATACAAAATAAAAAATTAAAAACATTCATATTTATAGTTTGTTGAAAATGAATTAAAAATACTGTGGAAAACAAAAAGAACCGGCCGGCCGAAAGTACGAGTAGCGTTAAAGTTGGCGTTGTCCCTAACTTTGTGGAAATTAGCCAATGGTTCCTGTTTTAGGGAATTATCGAATCTTTTTAATGTTGCAAAAGGAGCAGCATTTATTTTTTTTTTTTGCAAATAATTAAGCTTTTATTTGCACTTAGAAAGAAATTTATAAAATGGCCTTCCAATACTACCGAACGAAAAAAGGTCATGGAATGTTTTCAGAAGTTGAGACGGAATCCGATCCCTTATGTAGTAGG
The DNA here is from genome assembly GCA_949715645.1 of Portevinia maculata. NCBI lineage: Eukaryota > Metazoa > Arthropoda > Insecta > Diptera > Syrphidae > Portevinia > Portevinia maculata. The sequence continues at coordinate 78,536,023 of OX454527.1, read as the reverse complement.
TTGTGTGGACGGGAGTCACATACCCATCCTCCCTCCTATATACGACAAAGTAAGCTACTATAATAGAAAAGGAATAAGTTTGAGCAATCTTCAGGTAAACGTGTTTATTTATTAAAAATTACCTAAATAAATCTTGTAATTCAAAGGCAATTTGTGATAGCAACCAAAAATTCATAGACGTTTTTTTCGGATTTCCTGGAAGCTGTCATGATGCAAACGTTGTGGAAAGCAGTCCAATCGGGAAGAAATTAAGGGCTAATTCCAAGCATGTGGACATATTTTAGGTGATTCGGCGTACCCTTTAACAACTTACCTTCTTGTCCCTTACCGGGACCACGGATATCTATCTCCTATGGAAAGGCAGTTTAATTTCGTTCACAGTTTCACCAGGGTCTGCATTGAACAGGCGTTTGGGAGACTGAAACAAAAATTTTGAATTCTTAAATACGTTTACATAAAAAAAATACAACATTTAAAATATGTTGTTCTGGCCTACATCGTTTTACACAACATTATAATAGAGAAAGATGGACTAGGAGAGGATATAGCTTTTGAAACAATGAATTCAGAAATTGATGAGCAGAATCAGCAGGATGAGCATAATCAAAACAATTCAACCACAACCGAATTGGGATAGGGATGAACGTTTTCCGTTGTCCCTGCTTCATGTGTGGACGCATTTCAAGCGATTCAAAACGGATTATGCATGCCTGCTGTTGCTACAGTATGAGAATCGCATAATACCGATATCTCTATGATCCTTACCTTACTTGGTGTATTATTATTTTTTTTGTCTTTCATTATTCGGCAATTATGTAATTCCTTTGCTCTTATTGTGTCATAACCTCACAACACAAGAACAACCACAACCACAAGGCCTAAGGGAACCCAGCAAACAACGTAAGGCTTATATAATCCTTATTTTTCTGTAGTCTATTCCTTAGACGATAAGGCTTGTTATATGTAAGGAATGTTGCTTAGCATTCACGATTCCTTATTTTGTCCCTTATTAAAGCACAGGCCATGTCCTACGGAATAAGGTATCGTCTGTAAACCTTATATTTTGTTGAAATAAGCATTAAAAAAGAGGCCTTTAAGGCTTATATCACTACTGAAACTAAGGATTATATAAGACATTATTTATGGCTTATTATCAGTTACACTGAAGGTACATAAAAGACATTGCTTAACCGTATTAGCAGTTTATCATAAGTATTAGATAAGACCTTACTTAACTCTTATTATCAGTTTAACTTAAGCATTATATAGTGTCTTGGTTCAGACTTATTATAAGTTTAACAAAAGACGTGCTCCTTTTTTCCTTATAAAGCGTTTTTATTTTTAATGAACCTAAAACTAGAAACTTAAATATTCACAATGTTTTTTTGATTTCGCCAAGGCGATTTATAAGGGGGGGTACTTCGACCTGAAAGATCTTTTGTACCGTATGGGCCAGAAAAGTTTAAACTAGTAGAATTTCCACTTTCCGTGTAAAGCGGACAATTTTACCAGTAGAAGAATTCTTTATGTCCTCGGGGCTCATTTGCTCCCTGAAAAATATCTTCTTTCTAATTCCATTAAGGGCTGGACATTCACATAAAATGTATTCAGCTGACTCGTCCTCTTCAAGACAGAGTCGGCACTCAGGAGAGTCTGATATTCTCATTTTGTGTAGATGATATCTTAAACAATGTTTTAATTAAAGAAAAAAATAAATAAAGTAAAGTTAAATTCAGACATTCATAAAAAATATAGGTACACACTGTTGGTTTGTAATCCTGTTTTTTCCTTTTTTGATGGCATCTTTTACATCTCTTTCGTATTCTTCGAAAGACGAATGGAAACGATTTACGCAGCCTGAATTGAAAAGAAAATAATTGAAAGCTTTGTAATTAAATCAAATATTAATATAATGTAATGTTTTACTTACTCGTATTGTTAAACTTTTACTTTTTCACAATTATCACTTTTACTTTACTAACTTTTGCTTCCGATCTTGTTGGTTATTAGCACAATAATAACGCATCAGCACAAATATTCCTTATGAATGCCTTACGATAAGGCATTCATCTGGATTATCGAGAAATATAGTACCGTTACATAATCTCATGTTTTTCTATGGTTCTGTCTGAGGTGTTTACCTTATATAAAAGGCTTAGCTCAGAATTATTATGGGTATTTAATAAGATTTGCCATTATGTCGATGCCTTATTTAACCCTTAGCCTGATATACCTTATAACATTTTCTGCTGGGAAGCTCTTTGCCTACACAAATGAATGGAACGGAGAGAAGAGCTTTATTCTCAATTCTTATTTTGAAAGCTCCTTGTCTGGTAAGGCCATGAAAAATGTTGTCTGGTAAGGAAAAAATATGAACCAAAATTTTGTACAGGCATAAGACATCTGTATATTTATTGTCTGTGCTATAAGGGTACTGCACGATAAACGAAAACCTCCTTTGCAATTCTCAATCGTTAGTTCCTTTGTAAAAAATCTCTTACAGCTAATCGCCTTTCAATTTCTGGGAGAACAATGTAACCCCTGGACTTTAATCTGTTCCACAGCTCCGTGAAACCATCTGCGTTAATATCTTCCATTCATCCCTTAGCGGCTAACATTATCATATTCCCCTTTTATAATGTTATTCCAACTGCGCAACATTCATTCCCAAAGACGTGTTTTTCTCCCAAGCTTCGGCTTCTTAATCCTTATTCTTCAGAGCCATGTCGATGTATCGAATGAGGTAACAATTTCGCCGATAAAAAATTTCTATTATATTCCATCGCGACAGCTGAGTCCACATCGAAACACCTTTTGTCCCAACTACAAGACCCTGTTCTGTTCTCTACGACCAATTTCATTCACATCAGTTTTCATGAATGAAAAAGTTTCCCATTCTATTCTCCGGGAACAGTGTAAAGGAACTTTAAATACGGGGGGACGTAGTTTTCAAAAAAAAAAATCCTACGCACGAACTCACATAACAATCCTCGTTCATGTCACAGGGGCCTTCTAAGACGATGATGATGATCATTGTGATGTCTTACATGAAGCATGTAGCGTAACCAACCAAAAAAGCAAGGTCCCCAGCAATAAGGTCCCCCCAGCAATAATAATGACGACGTTACATTTTTTTTACGGTAATGAGCTCCGTAAAATTGCCGGTCTACGGCAGATTCATCCAACTCCCGTCGACCTCGCACATTCTCATGAATGAAATGATTTCGATTGGATTGCGGGAAATTTTGCTTTTCCGGGTATCGCAATTGCTAGGCGCTTCGCTTGGAATATCTTCTGGTCTGCGTTTGACATGACCGACGACGATGAAGAAGAAGAATAAGATGAAGCTCTGTGAGGCCGAGTCGATCCGTGTCGCGGAGTTTAATGATCATTTCACTTATCGCGTGTAATGCTTCCATGAGCATATGGAAATTGTTTTCCATTAGTTCTCTGTGTATGTGCATTGTTATGGTCATGCTTGAAGGAATTTCCATTCATTGTTTCGCACCGTGGAAGACGGAACACGCATTTAAGATTATGATGATTTGCTCCACAGAAGAAGGGAAGTTTCCGTCGTATTTGGCTGATGATGGATGTGAATTCCATTCCATTGATTGTGTGCAACCACGCAGTGTGAGAAATTGTCTCCGCTGAACGATAAGCAATATCCGGGAGAAGAATAGGCCCTTCTATTCACCATTATGGAATGAAACATTTAAATTGGACACGGATGTCTGGAGTAACTGATGGTAATTGGAGCATTGGAGTTTTCGGGATGTTTTTGTTTGAGGATTTTACAGAGAAATTTTTTGATTACATCTAGGTACAGGAATTGTGTCACAGCATTGGACAACAGCCTGGGGAGTGTTAATTTATTTGTACCTACAAACACAAATTGCTCATTTATTGACTTACATCTGACCCGTGCTCTCATAATATATAGCAGCCTAGCGGGGAAGGCTGTAGCCTAAACATCCTGCGATGGATGCACATTACAATTGTGAGACCAATGATCACAAAACGAACCAGTCTGGCCACAACAAGAGAGGCACTCAGCAAAGTGCAAAGGCTGGCGTGCCTATGCATTACCGGAGCAATGCGTAGCTGCCCAACCACTGTCATGGAGGTGTTATTGGAATTAACCCCTCCGCACATCATGGTGATGAACGTGGCAGACAAAACAAACCTAAGGATGGCAAAGGACGGAATTGGAACAGGGAAATGCATCGGTTCGAAAGAACACGGTGACTTACTCAAAAAACTCCCACTTCTTGCCATACCTAGGGACGATAGCATCAGGAAATTCAACTTCGAGAAGAATTTCCAGGTAAAGCTCAGCAATAAGGAGAACTGGAGCAATAAATCCACAACTTATGGACTGAGCAACCACACAACAAAGTGGTGCAAGGACGGCTCGAGGACCGATTGGGGAACTGGTGCAGGAGTGTTTGAGCCAGGAACTAAGCACTACGAATCCATGGGCAAATGTACCAGCATCTTTCAGGCAGAAATTAGTGCCATAGACAGGTGCGGTCGAATCAACCTCGAGAAAAACTACAGGAATTGCAACATAGCAATAATGTCTGACAGCCATGCAGCCATAAAGGCTCTTGACGCCTACGTCATCAAGTCAAAACTCGTGGGGGAATGCCTACACGGACTGAACAGACTAGTCAAGAACAACAGAATTTCCATCTGCTGGGTACCTGGCCATGTTGGCATTACAGGCAATGAGGCAGCGGACTCTGGCAAGAAAAGGGGGAAGAGGAACCTTCATAGGGCCTGAACCGTTCTGCGGGATAGGAGAACATACTCTACGCGATGAGTTCAGGAGACTGAAGGAATAAACAAGTGCCAACACCTTTCTCAACCTCCAAGGTCTGAGGCAAGCAAAGAAACTCTTAGGAAATTATAACCAAAAGAGATTCAAAATTTGTATCAGCCTTAACAAAAACAACCTAAGAATCCTAACAGGCCTCCTCACGGGGGGCACTGCAGACTCAAGGAGCACCTGAGAAAGATGGGTATAACTGAGGACGGGCTCTGCAGATTCTGCAGTGAAACCGCCGAATCTCCAGACCACATACTGGAATCCTGTGGGGTCTAAAAGGATAAGCTACTTGGGCATGCACCAAATAACAGACAAGGACATACAAACCATGGACCCACAGCTCATTCTCAGATTCATTAAAGAAACTGAACTGGACGCTGTGCTCTAAGGAGTGTGACATGCCAAGGATAAATCAGAGCAATACCTCGACCTCGATACGCTTCACAAAAGAAGCATCTAGAGAGGGCTCTGAAAGAGGGCATGCACGTCTCCGAGAAATAAGCAGGGGCACAATAGACCAATAGGTCGTAGTGTAATATACCCTAACTAAATATTATTATTATTATTACATCTGTTAAATTGTTTATTGCTGCATTTTTATTGAACGTAGCACTGTGGGAGCAATTGCTAAAAGTCGTTTCAAAAATCGAAAATAAAATGTTTTTTTTTGATTGATATAGTTTTTCATTTTTCTTAAAGAAATATGAACAGAGTCTTAAAAATAGCTCCAAGGACATTTTTCTAACAATTCCTTTGATTGGAGTTCTTCAAAATTTTGTTCTGGAATAAAAGAACAGAAAAAAATCGGACTCCTGCATTTTCTTGTTGCAATTATGGCATATTTCATGGAAAATCTTATTTTTCTTTATTTATTTACTAGCTGCACCTGCCCGGCTTTGCCCGTGCCCGAGAATTCTATTGGCCAATATGTTCGAGTAGACTTCCTTATAATTGTCTATAGCGGGTATCCGGCGTATGTTGCTGCGCCTAAAAAAAAGAAGACCGATTTTGACCAAAGTTCACAGAAACACTCTCAGGCCAATACCGAAGATTGCCTGATTTGAGCTCAACCGGTGAAAGGGACTGCACGTTTTTCTCCGCGTGGCTTAGGCCGCTCACACAACTTCGTTGTTCCGTTTAGGGTAGGTGCTTGTTGTCTGGCAGGCGCCTATGTCACCTTACTTCTGCGAATCAAACAACAAAGCGAAAATAAAAAACTTCGATTGAATCACTTTTCATTCACTTCCACACCGATTGTTATCAATGTTGGAAAAGCAACTTTCAACTTTTCAATAAGAGTTATTTGAATAAAATATTGAACACACGATATCTCAAGAATGAAAGTGCGCACAAATTCCACAATAAGCTTAAAACGTTCGTGTGGTCTCCCTCTTTCATATGCTTGTTCGGATAACAAAATAAGTGACGTCTGTACGGTCTCTGTATCTGCGTCGTAATTTACACGCATACGCACATATGCATGTGTACTCACTCAAATGCCCATATCTCACACACCGATGCAGATATAGCTAAACATAACAACCTTCGTGCAGACGTCGCCTTTCATGGAAAACAATTTCATTAGAATCGGTTAACGCGTTTGGCCAAACACCGGGAACAAACACAAATATGGATTGATTTTTATATATAGAAAATATTACACAAAAATACTTTTTATTATTTCACTTAAATTTGTTTTTTTTTTCAAAGCACATACCTACTAATGAAAAACACAGTGTATAAATACATTGTCAATTTTTTTTCTTTTTTAAGAAATACATAATTTACACACCGATGCAGATACAGACATGCACATACATAACATCCTTCGTATAGACGTCACCTTTCTTAAAAAAAAAATTTCATTGGAATCGGTTAACGCGTTTGGCCAAACACCGGCAACAAACGCAAATATGGATTGATTTTTATATACATATATATATAAATAGATATAGATATATTCTCATATCAATTTTAATTCACAAAAACTCACAAAATCGCAATGAAGAAATCCGAATCCGACAGCGCCACCAAACATGAAACAAAATTGGCTTCTCCATTGATCGATAATAGATGGCGTTACGTTACGTGTCTATCTGACAGTTCAATTGTGATACGATATGTTCCATTCAAATGTGATTCTTTATTTGGTTGTTGCCAAAATAAATAAATACAAAACGAAAAAAAAAAAAAAAATTTAAAAAAATCGAAAAAACCTGTCGTAACACGCTGGGTGGTCAAAATAAGCCAATTTGAAATTTAGATTTTTTTTCTTCTAAAACCCGTGCTGAGAAAATACCTTTCCAACAAAGTATAAATCATCAAAATCGGTTCGGCCAATCTCGAGTTATGCGGTTACATCGCTTCCGACACTTTCTTTTATATATATAGATTTATTTATTTCATTTGAGTTCAATTGAGTTACAAATGGCACTCTTAAGGATTGCTTAATATATACAATTCATTAATATTAAAAATTGCCATTACCAGTTAAAGTTTCATTATATCCATACTGTACCTACTCTTTGGCTAGGTTCTAAAAATATATTTTGGTGCCTCACTGGTATTGCAAGTGAACGATACCTTATTTGTGATAACAAGAAGCGGCAGTCCCTGTGATGAGTTATTATATCTCGAAAAAAAAACTTACTTACTTACTTAACGGGCTCCCGACCCGTCAAAAGTCTCTGCCTAAGACACTGCAGGCTTTCATCCTCTGCGATCCGGAGCACGCTGCTTCAAGTTCTCCAGACCAAGCGCTATGACATTTTTTTTAAAAGCTCTGGCATACGCGATGGCTTGGTCTTTAAAACGGAGGTTTGGTCTTCCTTGCCTTCTCGAACCAGGGGGCTGCGAGTCGAAGATGCTCTTGGCTGAGCATCATTCGCTCAATGTGCCTGAGCCAAGTTAGTCGAGGTGATTTAGCTTTTTGAACTACATCCACATCTTGGTACAGCTTATAGATTTCGCAGTTGTATCTTCTCCTCCTTCGATATACAAGGATCCACGCAACGCCATCCGGATCCAGCGTATTTTAGGCAACATCGCGGTGAAGGACAGGACTCCCGACCACATCGCGAAACTTGATTGGGCCCAACAAATCCTCAATAAAACCTGCGGGGATTTGTCGACAAAACGCCAGAGATCGGTGGAGGGAACTATTTCGGCTCCCAAGAGACAGAGGGTGCATAATACCTTTCCCACCGCACCGTCACATCTCACAGGCCATTCAGCGAGGTCCTTAAAGACAACATAGTGGTCGGTTCCCCTGAGAGGTGGGATGATGTCTTGCTAGCGCTCTCGGGTAGCTACGCCTCTATTATGAGAGAAAACCCGGGACCACCTCCGCTAATACACGAAGGCGGGTGGCATCAGGACCACATCAAGCTAGTCGCATGCAGCAACCAAAGATCGGCTGACCTCTACAAGCTTGCGATTAGTAGGCTTGGAGAGGTATGGCTCGGCGCAACGCTCGAGGTCGTTGCGAGGGAGGATATCCCCTACCGACCTAGAACTCGAATATGGATCCCTGCAAATCCATCCACCGCTGAGGGCATTTTAAATATTCTAAGACTAAGTAACTCTTCACTTCCGATACATAACTGGAAGGTGGCGAAACTGGAGAAGTAAAAGGGTTTCCACAGATGTGCCTTGATTGTAATAAATCAAGAAACCCTGGCTCCTCTGGCGAAAACCAGTGCCTTCATCAGATCGAAGTCAAAATGAGGGTCTACAAACAAGTCGAACTAGAGGAAGGAAAACTTCCCCCTCCTCCTCCCCCTGACTTCTCGAACGCTGAACCATCGATCTCCTCCCTTCGTTGGAGGACGATGACTCCGAGGCCCGTGTGGCACCAACAAAATCATCAATTTCAATAAGCGATGTCCAGTCGGATATGGAGACTGACGATTTCCTAGACAAGGTTCTTCTGAGTGAAGATGAACTTCTTAGTTCGTCTTCGGAATTGGACGGCCTGAATAACACTGTGCTGGAGGTAAATCCGTATTGTAGCGACAATGCTGCAGTTAATCCAGATTAACCTCCAACACTCTATTAAGGCTTCTGCTGCACTTATTCTTCACCTTTCTAAAAGCTATGGAACCCATTGAGCTCAAATTTTTAGGCAATCTTGCTATTGACCCGAGAGTATTTATGTGAAGTTTTTGTCAAAATCGGTTCCGCCGTTTTGTTTGTTTTGAAAAAAAAAACATATCTTTTGTTAGGCGCAGCAACGCCCACCGAGTAAAGCTTGAAAATATCAAATTTTAAGATAGCAGAAAAAAAACTTTATTTACGAACATAGGCTAAGGCGAAACAACGTTGGAACGGCTTCGCTGTTTTTAAATACATGCTTTTTATTTAATTGTATCGAACTTAATTTAATTTTATTTAACACATTTTTTGTCCGTTAACGTTTTTCCTCCACTGTTCGACGTGATATGTATCATTGAAAAAGTTCGTCTATTATCGCAAAATAAAAAAAATATTGTTTTAATACATGTAAAAAACATCTAAAAAATGGTTCGTTTAATTGATCCTTCCACTGTTGTGCTCAGGTTGGCTTGACTACAATCTGTTATTATTTTTTTTTATTTTTTATTTTTTATTTTTTTATTTTATTTTATTTTATTTCAAAAACGTTATAATTTGATTTGGCTACCTGCGAAGCAGATAGCTTATCTGCAGGTGGTTAAATAGTTATAATTGTTAATTCTTTAGAAGTTTATATATAAATTTAAAGATACGATATCTAGTGGTATGATTTAAATGTTCCGAATTCTATGATTTACTTAACATGGCTTATACAAGGTGGCGCAAAAGTTGTCAGGTGGCGCAAAAGTTGTCACCCGATGTTCTTTCGCTGTAATTTTTTTTATGAATGAAAAACTTTGGTTCTGCTTTTGGATTATGTTAATTAGTGTCTTAAGTTTTTTCTGTATAGTTAACTTCACAAATGTCAAAGTAGAATTTACATTTGCCGCCATTTGCAAAAATTATAGCTTCTTCCGATAGGATGATGACTTTTGCGCCACCTTGTATTTAGGAAGTGTAATTTTAATTTTTTCTTTCTAGTTTTGAAGTTAGCAATACTTTTTAAAGTTAATGGTAGTGAATTATATATTTTTGGAATGACGTATTTCAATTATCTCTTTCCATATGTATTAAACGTTTCAGGGATTTCCAAGAGTCCTTGGGCTCGTCTTCTTGTGTTGACGTTGTGTTGAATAGGCTGTTGAAATCTTAAGTCGTCATAATACTCCAACATACTTGTCATCTTAAAAACGCCATTTACATCTAGAACTAGAAAATTTATATTAGAGGTATTGATTACTTTAATTATTCTATGTTGTAGACGGATTATTTTGTCTAAATGTGTCTTTGAAGCATTTCCCCACGATAATATTCCGTATCGTATGCTCAATTCAACTAGTGAATAATAGACCTGCTTCTGGACATCGACGTTGGTGTATTTATTCAGATGAACCATCGCGAAAACAGCACTTCTTAGTTGGACTTGCAGCTTATTAATTTGGGCCTGCCAACTAAAATGATCGTCAATTATTACAAACATTAGCAGACTATTTCAAAACAACTTTTACTAATGCCTACGATGCTCAAAATATACCTCTCCCAGACAACAACATAACAATGCATAAAGTAATAAAGAAAATACACACGAAAGAAATAAAACATTACATACTAAGCAGACTAAAATGCAACAAATCACCAGGATACGATTTAATCTCAGGGAAAATCTTAAAACAATTACCTGACAAAGCCATAATTTATCTGAGGAATGTATTCAACTCAATCTTAAGACTTAACTACTACCCAAAAGTATGGAAAGTTTCCAAAATAATTGCTATCCCGAAACCAGGAAAAGATGCAACTAAACCCTCATCATATAGACCAATTAGTCTTCTGCCGATCATCTCCAAGATATTCGAGAAACTGCTATCTGACCGTATTGACATATCACTAAAACAAAAACACCTTATCCCGGATCATCAATTTGGCTTTCGAGAGAAGCACTCCACCATCCAACAGGTACATCGAGTGACAAACAAAATACTAAACGACTTGGACGAGCAAAAATTCTGTGTCGCAGTTTACCTTGACGTTGCTAAAGCTTTCGATAGTGTATGGCACAAGGGACTATTATGTAAACTAAGGACAATACTACCTGAATACTGCCAACTCATTAAAAGCTACCTTTGCGATCGGCATTTCTACATACAATACAACGACGAATACTCAGGTCTACGAGAAATCGACGCAGGCGTTCCACAAGGGAGTGTATTAGGTCCCACTCTTTACCTCCTTTACACATCGGACATACCTAAACCAGTAACACATGACTCCATGCTAGCAACATTTGCGGTACAGTGGTCCTATCTTCACACAGCTGTCTACAAACTGCTACAAATCAAGTACAACAACACCTAACCAAAACAATAAACTGGTTCAACGAATGGGGAATTCAAATTAACGAGGAAAAAACGCTCCAAGTCATATACACCACGAAAAGGAACTTCAACCCTCAACCCATCTATTTAAATAACAAGAACATTACTACAGCCAACTCAGCGAAATACCTGGGCATGACAATAGACAGCAAGCTAACATGGAAACTGCACATAACTCAAAAACGCAACCAAATTAAAAACAAGTTTAGACAACTTTTTTGGCTCTTAGGAAAACAATCGAACCTTTCAACGCAAAACAAACTATTAATATACAAGACTGTGATAAAACCGATATGGACTTATGGCATTCAAATATGGGGAGCCGCTGCCAAAACAAATATCGACATTATACAGCGACTGCAATCAAAAATACTTCGGACGATTGTCAATGCACCCTGGTACATCCCTAACGAAGACATCCATCGTGACCTTAAGATATTGAGTGTTATAGACGAAATCAAAAAACAAAGTAGAAAACATCAAATTACAATATCAAACCATCAAAACAACGACATACGTAATTTACCGGACAACGAAGTAAATTCAAGAAGACGATTAAAAAGACGCAGACCAGTAGATCTTCAATAAAAATTCAAATTCTGCTATATGTATAACAGATGCATACATATATGCTAGGATATAACATACTTGTCATTTAACATATTATATACATAAAAAAAAAAAAAAAAAAAAAAAAATTGTATTGTATAACTACTCTGTAAGAACGAAGCACTTTAGGCAATGGTCTAAAGCCTGAATTTACATCCCATTGTATCCACTGTAAAAACAATTACTAATTGTCCTTGGACATGTGTAAAATAAAAAACTGGGAATATATAAAAAAAAAATAAAAAATTATTACACCCAGATATTTTATGGTTTTAACAACATCGACTACTTTATTTCGAGCTGTTGTTGGGCAGTCATCGTTTGTGGTAGATATTTATAATAGCTTCGGGTTGATATGGTGTCCGTATATGCATAAGTTTTGTTTTTTCGACGTTTATTACTAATCCATTGTCATGGCACCATCTGGAAACTCTGTCGAATTCATCCTGCATTATTGTTGTTGCTGTGTTCAAGCATCTATGTTTTACAACAATTGCAATGTCATCAGCGTATGCAAATGTAGTACTTCTTTGAAATACCCTTAAAAGTTCATTAGTGAAGATAATGAATAAGATTGGTCCCAATTTCGAGCCTTGTGGTACCCCAAACTCAGTGATTGTTTCTTTACTTATTTCATTCCCTACTTTCACTTTCATAGTTCTTTCAGATAGATAATTCGTTATCCATTTAGCTAGAACCCCTCTAACTCCAATTCTACATATGCTTTCTATTAGCTTTTTGTGGCTTAGTGTGTCAAAGGCTTTACTGAAGTCTATAAACATAACTAACACATGATGGTTTTTATTTAGGCTAGTAGTCACTGCATTCGAAAATTCACCCAACAAACTTCCAGTGCTCTTACCTTTTTGGAAGCCGTACTGATTTTTTTGGTTGATTTTATGTTTTTCAATGAATTTGGTTAATCGCGTTATTACAATTTCCTCCAAACATTTTTCTACAACTGGCAAAATTGCAATCGGCCTATAATTTCCAGTATCTTTTTTAGATCCGCCTTTGTATATAGGTCGAATTAGGGAAGTTTTAAGTACCTTTGGGATTGAAACTTCAATGATGCTTCGATTAATAATCATTGTGATTACAGGTGCTAGATATACAGCATTCATTTTAAGGTCAATTGGTCTAATGTTGTCTGCTCCTGGTCCCTTTGTGGTATTTAAACTACTCAGCATCCAAAAAACTTCAGAAACGCTTGCTTCTTCCATATATATAGAGGATCCAACTTCAGTGAATCACAGTGTTTATTTTTTATAAGATCGGCGATGGTTGTGACTATTTTTCAATTAAAATTTCTTTTTTTTTCTTTTCCTGATAAAGTCTAACTTCATCAAAAATGGACCCTATGAAGCAGTTTTCCTAAGCTTTTATAAGTTCATATAGGTATAGTTTTGGGTTTTTTTTTTACCGAAATCTTCATTCTTCATCTTCATCTTCATTTGGTACCAGAGCGCGTCGGGGAAAAATGGAATAAAAGTAGTTTTTATTTACATTAATATAATTACTTCTAAACGGGTTCCCGACCCGTCTCTGCCTAAGACACTGCAGTCTTCTATCATGTGCGATCCCGGGCACGTTGTTTCTAGTTTTCCCAAGCGCTCTGGTATCCGCGATGGCTTGGTCTTTAAAACGGATGTTGAAAGCAAGGAATTGGCCTTCTCTAATTAACTTCAAGACCAACCAATTTCGTTAGTTCTTCAATCGCCGTAAAAGCATCTACCACGGAACGCTGGGAATGTCCGATGATGTCGATATCGTCTGCATACCCCAGTAGCTAGACGGATATATTAAAGATATTGCCTTCCGTGACGATAGCGAATCTTCTTGCCGAAATCCGGTGTAACTTGTGAATAATTTGGAAAAGCTGCTTCCGACACCCCTAGATCACTTTTGTCCGGATCCTGCTTTCGGGCATCGTCATGTTGAGCTTCTGAGGATAAATGCTTTCTTAAGCTTTAAAGCTAAAGTCTATGAAAAGATGGTGAGTCTCGACTTGAAATTCGATGGTCGTTTCAAATATTTGCCTCAGTATGAACATTCGCTCTATTGTGGATTGGTCTATATGAACGAGTCAATACCTAATCATATCCATCGTACGTCGCCCTAGTGACACAAGAACGTAACTACATTTTTTACGATTTTGGACTGGGTATGACACCTTTCTTAAAATATAGCATTCTATATTGTGGCAAAAAATTGAACCTCTAAGTGAAGCAGTTTAGAAGTTAGCATTTGCCGTATCAATATTTTTTTCGAAATACATTGAAACAAATAAACGTATGGGGCGTTCCGTTTCTATGACTCAAACTCTAGAAATTTGAATCAAGATACGTTTCTATGATAATTAGCTTTTATCGTTTGACCTGCACATCAAATTCAATGTTAACAACTAACAGACAACTCTGCATTAAATGCAGATAATGACAATATAGAATCATGTTTATTCAATTGCTTTCAACCTGTTTTCTCACCTACACTTTGTTTATAATATACTAGCTGCACCTGTCCGGCTTTGCCCGTGCCCGAGAATTCTATTGGCCAATATGTTCGAGTAGACTTCCTTATAATTGTCTATAGCGGGTATCCGGCGTATGTTGCTGCGCCTAAAAAAAGAAGACCCATTTTGACCAAAGTTCACAGAAACACTCTCAGGCCAATACCGAAGATTGCCTGATTTGAGCTCAACCGGTGAAAGGGACTGCACGTTTTTCTCCGCATGGCTTAGGCCGCTCACACAACTTCGTTGTTCCGTTTAGGGTAGGTGCTTGTTGTCTGGCAGGCGCCTATGTCACCTTACTTCTGCGAATCAAACAACAAAGCGAAAATGAAAAACTTCGATTGAATCACTTTTCATTCACTTCCACACCGATTGTTATCAATGTTGGAAAAGCAACTTTCCGATGTCCGATTCACAAAAAAATGCAAAAAATTTCAATAAGAGTTATTTGAATAAAATATTGAACACACGATATCTCAAAAATGAAAGTGCTTACAAATTCCACAATAAGCTTGAATCGTTCGTGTGGTCTCCCTCTTTCATATGCTTGTTCGGATAACAAAATAAGTGACGTCTGTACGGTCTCTGTATCTGCGTCGTAATTTACACGCATACGCACATATGCATGTGTACTCACTCAAATGCCCATATCTCACACACCGATGCAGGTATAGCCAAACATAACAACCTTCGTGCAGACGTCGCCTTTCATGGAAAAAAATTTCATTGGAATCGGTTAACGCGTTTGGCCAAACACCGGCAACAAACACAAATATGGATTGATTTTTATATATAGAAAATATTACACAAAAAAACTTTTTACTATTTCACTTAAATTTGTTTTTTTTTTTCAAAGCACATGATACCTACATATGAAACACACAGTGTATAAATACATTGTCAATTTTTTTTTCTTTTTTAAGAAACACATAATTTACACACCGATGCAGATACAGACATCGCACATACATAACATCCTTCGTATAGACGTCACCTTTCTTTAAAAAAAATTTCATTGGAATCGGGTAACGCGTTTGGCCAAACACCGGCAACAAACGCAAATATGGATTGATTTTTATATACATATATATATAAATAGATACAGATATATTCTCATATCAATTTTAATTCACAAAAATTCACAAAATCGCAATGAAGAAATCCGAATCCGACAGCGCCACCAAACATGAAACAAAATTGGCTTCTCCATTGATCGATAATAGATGGCGTTACGTTGCGTGTCTATCTGACAGTTCAATTGTGATACGATATGTTACATTCAAATGTGATTCTTTATTTGGTTGTTGCCAAAATAAATAAATACAAAATGAAAAAAAAAAAAAAAAAATTTAAAAAAAATCGAAAAAAACCTGTCGTAACACGCTGGGTGGTCAAAATAAGCCATTTTGAAATTTCGATTTTTTTTTCTTCTAAAACCCGTGCTGAGAACATACCTTTCCAACAAAGTATAAATCATCACAATCGGTTCGGCCAATATCGAGTTATGCGGTTACATGGCTTCGGACACTTTCTTTTATATATGTAGATAAAAAGTAATTCTAATGTAGTCACTCTATTTATTTTCATGTAATTTACATTAACAATACTTATATCTGCACTGCTCCAACTTTCATTATTTTATGTAATGTTCCATGTTTATATAAATGACAACTATATCTCTTGGTCGTGTTGCTGAAGATGACCCGTACAAAGGTTCAAATGCATTTAATTTTATAAATGTGTTTCATTTCAAATCAAACAAAAATTTAATAAATTACAGGCATCGTGATTGTTCATCAATTAATCAAATTAAACTAATATTTTATTAACTAAAACAAAAAGCTTTTGTTGATAGACAAAAATTTACCGAAATGAATAAAACGAATCGTCCTTCTGTATCAATGTTCGCTAATGAAAACAATGATCGTAATATTAGTAAAAATAGATTCATAATATAGTTTTAAATATAAGATTTCCATCCTTAGGTGATAGGGATCTGACTTCAGATGATTTTAATGACGATGATTCAGTTGTCGATCGCGATCCTCATTTCTTTCCCTCATCCTCTGAATCTCTCTCGTCAAATGTGCAGAATTCGACATATCATGTTGAAGATAACTCGGTTCCAGTAGCAAACGCAAGTCCATCAATTAATATGGCAATCGATAACATTACCAGCGTTGGGGAGAAGAACGATGCGACACCAAAACGAAAGCGAAAGCTTGATCCCAAATCGTGGGAAAAAATATTCGAATGGCTTAATTTCAATGTACTCGTAAAACCCAAAGACTGGCCCCTGAAAGTGTAACACTCATTTTGACGAAGAGGCTAGGCAATATTTGCATACGACTTTCTGGGAAAAGCTAAAAGGTACTGAAAACCAGAAAAAATATCTTACTTCGTTGATCGAAGATATAAAAAAACATAGGTACGGGCTACAGTCCGCTTGGGCGAACTGTTGGATACCCTATTCTTATTCCTATCACTCATAAGTGGGCGTGACAAAAGTCTAAGTAAGGTTGAATTGTTAAGAACGCTCGACATATTTTGTTATATAACATTTAAAGGATTTTATCAAAAAAAAAAAACGCTCCCTAGCTCAAACTTGGGTGTTTCAAAAAAATTGTTTTATTTAATTGTGGGCGTGTCAGTAGGCGGATTTAAAAAAAATTAACACATGAGCATAAAGGGCCCCTAGAGAGTAGACTCGTATATTATAAATTTCAGCTCCCTAGCTCAAACTTTGAATTTTCAAAAAAAATGTTTTATTTATTTGTGGGCGTGTCAGTGGGCGGATTTTGAAATTTTTTTATCCCGAGCAGTTTTAGGAGTCATAGATCATATATAAAAAATGTCAGCTTTCTAGCTCAAAATTCGATTTTTTACAAAATTTTGTTTTTTTGAGATTGTGTGACTGTCTGTGGGCGGATTTCAAAAATTCGTAAACTTGATTATTTCGGGACCCTAGAGAGTATATGGTTAAAATTTCAGCTCTCTAGGTCCAGTTTAAAGGCCTAATTTTTGCCGACAGACGGACGGACGGATGGACATGGCTAGATGGACATTACTATTGATGCTGATCATAAATATAGTAACTTTTAGGGGTCTACGGGCAATATTAAGGTATGTTACAAACTATGCGTCAAAATTAATATACCCTTAGAATAGGGTATAAAAAGTCAGTTAGAACTTCAGCTCAACAATCACGACGTTCGAACACAAAGTTGTTTTTCCTCATTAAAAATGGTGTAAAAATTCAAATTTTTCAAGGTTTTTTTTTATTGCTACATTCAACGTTTCTGAAACATTTGTGAGAAATTAAGTAAAAAACAGATCAGATTGTAACGTTGTTGCCATTAGTAAGAAAGGCTGTCATCCACCTAGAAATAAAAGACCTGAAGATGCGAGAGAATTTATAAAAAAAACATATTAATTCTTTCCCAAAAGTTCCTTCTCATTACTGTAGAAAGTCAACCAATTATGAGTACTTGCCCTCGGACCTTAATTTAAAAATGCTATAAATATCTTGGGAGCAGTATAGAAAAACTGATAAAAATAACATATTTTTTAGGTATGACAAGGATCTAGGAGAGTTCAAAGTTGTAAAAATAATTCGGCGGCAATCAAGGAAAGATGAGTTACCAAAATTAACTCAATTTTTTACAGGACCTACTCGTAAGTGTATAAATACAGAAAAGTATCGTGATTTGTTGGACCTTTGTAATATAGGCATACGAGGGTGGTCCCAAAAGTACCCGACCTATCGTATTGATGCCGATAGTTGATTAAAAATATTGAGTATAGTGGAAAGTACTAAACATTTGCAGCTTAAAATTAAAGTTTGACAATCCTGCATTGCTTAATATTTTTTTGGCAGTCAGTTAAAGTGGATGCTTTCCGTGAATTAGTCAACATGGATAAAGTTGGTCATCGTTATGTGATCCAATACTTTCATTTGAAAGGTCTGAGTCCAACCAATATCAAAGAAGAGCTTGATTCTACTCTGGGGGAGTCAGCACCTTCATTAACAACGGTAAAATATTGGGTGGCGCAGTTAAAACGAGACCGTACCAGCTGCCAAGACGAGAACCGCAGTGGGCGACCAAATGAGGTGACAACACCAGAAATGGTGACAAAAATTAATAAAATGGTATTGGATGACCGCCGACTGAAAGTGCGTGAGTTAGCAGACATGGTAGGCATATCAAAAAGCGGTGTACACCGGATACTTACCGAAAATTTGGATATGAGAAAGCTGTGCGCAAGGTGGGTGACGCGATTACTGACAATGGCACAAAAACAGCGTCGGAAGGATGTTTCAATTGAGTGTTTGGCAAAATTTCATAACCATGGATGAAACATGGGTCCATCACTTCACTCCTGAGACAAAAGAACATTCAAAACAATGGACTGGAAGGGGAGAATTGGCTCCAAGGAAAGCAAAGACAGTTCCATCAGCAGGTAAAGTCATGGCGTCATTTTTTTGGGATGCACGAGGTGTAATCTTCATCGATTATCTTCAAAAAGGAAAAACAATCAACGGCGAGTATTATGCGAATTTGTTGCAGCGTTTGGGTGATGAAATCAAAGAAAAACGGCCCCATTTGGCGAAAAAGAAACTTTGGTTTCATCACGACAATGCACCAGTTCACACATCCGGCATTGCTTTGGCCAAAATTAATGAGTTGAAGTTTGATTTGCTTCCTCACGCACCATATTCACCA
The DNA here is from genome assembly GCA_949715645.1 of Portevinia maculata. NCBI lineage: Eukaryota > Metazoa > Arthropoda > Insecta > Diptera > Syrphidae > Portevinia > Portevinia maculata. The sequence goes on along the minus strand of OX454527.1, from coordinate 78,516,880 downwards.
GATTTAGCCCCCTCGGATTATTTTCTGTTCCCAAACTTGAAGAAATGGCTCAATGGAAAGAGATTTTCCAACAATGAAGAGGTGGAGTCTGCAGTTGATGGCTATTTTATGGAGCTCGACAGTTCGTACTACAAAGAGGGTATCGAAGCTTTTGAGCATCGCTGTGAAAGTGTATCGAACTAAATGGAGACTACGTAAAGAAATAAATGTTTGTTTTCCCAAATTTTTTGTGTTTTCTTTGTTAGGTCGGATAATTTTGGGATCACCCTCGTAATACCCTTTACCCTCGCACTATCACGTTTTCTACAAATCGTTGAAAACTTCCGATTTGGATGACGAATTTTTCTTTATTATTTCTGATAATCAGAAATTTCTTCATCTACAAGTTATTTTGAAAAAATAAATAAAATCAAATTAATAAGAAAGTTTTTTTTTGAAAATTATTATTTATTAAAAACGTAACAAAACAAAAAGGGTCAAAGTAAAAATTATTATCGTTTGAGGCACTAAACGTAACAGTATAATCTTTTCACTATTCAATAAAATATCTTTTAAGCCACAAACAAAATGAAGAATATTTCATCTATTCTATAGCTAGTATGTTAATCTTTAAATTTTTAAAAGTTAATTTTACAAAAGTATATTGAACTCATAAAAATGAAAAATAGTCTCTCCTGAAAACCAGCAAATATTGACATACGTTTTTGGGTCACTAAGGCGACGCGTATCTCCTGACAGACAGACAGACAGACAGACAGACTCTTACTTGTTGAGTACCTCATGGGGTGAAGAGTGTCCACACGTTCCAGGTGCATACTCTCAGATCGTAGTCCCTTGAAATTCCGGGTCTGGTGGCCATATGACGGTATGCGTTATCCGAGGCTCATAATGTCTCTCTCATTACTACAGATGTTCGACGCCGTCCTGGCGCCAGATTAGTGCATGCTTATAAAAATATCATATTTTCTAAAAAAAGACCTGTCCATAATCAAGTGGTGCGGAGTGTGGATAAGTCTTATCCGAAACATCAAATTAATATTTCTTTTGCTTTAGTGTGACTCAGACTGCCTACCCAAACACTCTTTGATAAACATGAAACCACATAAGGGTGTTTGAAAATAAGTTTCTTAAACACAAAACATGATGACATGGAAGATTACTTTTACCTTTTTTGATTAAAACACAGTTACAGTTAAGGTCACAGTTACCACATCCTCTGGTCTCTTCATAAATATTGTCAATTCTCCAACTTTCATGCCAAAGAACCACGAGTAAATGAGGTCTCCTCCCCCCGGGATTCGTTGACAACATAGGTTTCATTCGGTTGAATTCTTCCCATAAATGGAGACCTGGTCATAGTTAGTTTGCTGCTCTGCTTACCATGCTCACATTCACGTAGGTACTATAATTATCCGTGACATGATTCAGGTAACATCTTCCCACAAAAATTATCCCGCATTTATGGGCACATACCATGAAAATCATAATTCCTCCGAGTGCAATCAAATTAAGTCAAGAGCCAAAGCTTAGGGCGGGCTGTACCGAGGAACACATCATTTCTCATTCATAAAATTTGTCTTCAATTGCAGCAAAGACCGGAGAGGGACCGTGAAGATACTAAACAATCTCATCACGGGGCAGACATGTGAGACAATTTGCCGTGAGTCTTCACTCCCCCGAAATGTAAGCGTATGACGATGAACATAGTACGCTGTTGCAAGACCGCCATTCATAAAGGTGGAGTAGGAAATTGCTGTTCCCTCATCGCCAAGGCAATTACCATCTTCATTTATTAAGGGAAAATTCGTGGGAAAACTCCACTTAAGTCTGCGGTTGGGTGAATGGGAATCTATGAATGAAGAAGCCCGTTTTTACATGAATTTTATGAATGACAAATACAGATGGCGGATGGGAAATTAGGTGACAAGAGGAAACTGGCTGACCTTCCAAGATGGTCGCAGTGACCCTTTGACGACCTAAATTGTTTAATTATATCTGCGGCGGCTGATTAAATCCTCGTCTACCCGTGGTGACTTAAGTTCTGCCGCTGCCGCTGCTCTTGTCACATTGGATTAATTTATTATCAAATTGATTGGGTTAATGTTTTATTTATTACTTTCCGGAGGCGGAAATTGTTTTTTTTTTGTGGTCTTCTGTGTGTTTGTATCTCCTTCGTCTTGAGTTTGTTTGGAGATACTCGGTAATATTTTTTTTGTTTCCAAGGCGGCGTTTTTCAAATAGCAGCGGCAAATGCCATTGATGATGATGCCACCAACTGCCGAAGAATATCTACAAGGCAACTTCATTCTGAAAGCATGTGGCGTTGGCGGTATCTCGATAATGGTGTGCAAGACGACGACGACGACGGCGACGAGTTCAATAACCATTAATTGAATTTTTTGTCGAGACTTTGGCTCTGGAAGTGGGCAAGGGCTTGAATATGGAGGAGTGCAGCTAATGGAATTGTACGGGCTTCATTCATGAATTCATCGAGAGTGGAAATTGGAAAATCATAAATAGATTGAAATTGAACAAATTTGTTTCGTTATTGAAGCCGAGATACTAATTGGTAATTGAAGCGATAGAAGTGTGTGAGTGTTGCGAGTATATTTGAAGGGGTGTCTACTATGCTATCCATGGGGTCGTTACGGACATCTTTGAGCTGTTAAGATAGGGTGAATGATCGATCGGTGAATAGTCTATAAATTTAGCTGTCTAGCCCTGCCAACATAAGGTTGTGAAATACGTTTGTATTTTAATTGAAAATTGAAGATGTGGGTATTAAAACAAAAGTTTGACAACGAATGGACAATCTTTAATCGAGTGTTAAAAGTAATATTGACGGCGCATCACTTCTTCGGATCTGCAAAGAATATGACTTTACATATACATACTTTGATATTGATCCGATAACCGGTGATTGAAGCAATCGAACCTTGAACTGATCCCAATTTCAAAGAGCAGTGGAGGGAGAGCTACTGCTTCCTGATCCACGGAAACAAAAGCCTTTTTAGATGGCTGTTTCAATCGAAAAATAAACGAATTGCATCCTCTGTAATCCCGGACACACTTCTTTATTTGTTGAGATCATATACTTACTTATTTAACGAGCTCCCGACCCGTGAAGAGTGTCTGCCTGAGACACAGCAGCCTTCCTCTACGATACCGGGTACGCTGCTTCCAGTTGTCCAGACCAAGCGCTCTGGCATCCGCGATGGCTTGGTCTTTGAAACGGAGGCTCGATGTGGCCGAGCCAATGTAGTCGACGTATTTTGGCTTTTTGGACTACATCCACATCTTGGTACAGCTCATAGAGTTCGCGGTTGTATCTTCTCCTCCATTCGCCCTCCTGAATCTGAATTAGTTTTGCCGGTATTCCGAATTCGGCCATCGCCATATAGAGCTCCTGACGATGTATACTATCATACGCGTCTTTGAAGTCGATAAACAGGTGGTGGGTCTCGACTTGAAATTCGTTGGTCTTTTCCAGGATTTGCCTCAGTGTGAAAATTTAGTCTATAGTCGATCCGCCTGGCTGGAAGCCACACCGGTACGTGCCGATAAGTGTCTTGCAAAACAGTTTAAGACGTTCACACAGTACGTTAGATAGGATCTTATATGCGGTATTAAGCAGGCAGGGATATGCCTCAATAGTTCTTGCAAGACATAGGATCGCCTTTTTTGTAGATGGGGCATATGGAGCTGATAGTCCAGTCATCGGACATGTTTTCTTCCACCCATACTTGGCTGATGATTTGGTGCATGCGCCCTACCAAAACATCACCACCGTATTTGAAGAGCTGCCATCAGTAAGCCATCAGAGCCTGCGGCTTTGTTGTTCTTAAGCTTTTTTATAGCTAAGTCAACTTCTTCTATACTGGGTGGTGGAACTGGTTCTTCATTGACTGGACGTGGGCTTTCTTCTTGCCCAATCACTCTCTGTGCATGATGCCCATTAGGCAGCTGCTGGAAATGCTGCTTAAATACATCTACTCTTCCCTGCGCTTCGGTGACTAGGTTTTCTTCGCTTTCTCGAAGAGCCTGCGTTCCGGTTTTGAAGCCAGTAGCCAGTTGCTTGGCTTTCTTATAGAACATCCGGATGTTGTTACGATCGCGAGACTCTTCGATCTCCTTGAGCTGGGATACTGCGTAGGCCCTCTTCTTTCTACGCATAATCTTTTTCTCCTCCCTTCTCCTGGCTCGATACTCTTCCCTCGCTGCCCTTGTTTTGCGCTGCAGCGTTTTCTTGTATGCATCTTCTGTCACCTTTTCCCTGTACACGCATTCATTATCATACCACGGGCTCTTTCTCGCTGTGGTGGCTGGTACCCTACAGTGGTTTCCGCTACCTCCTTGATGATGTCGCGATACTGGCACCACTGATTGTTGGCGTCTGTGGTAGGTGAATGTACAGTGGAGAGTTTCATGCTCAGGCGCTCCCTGTAGGCACTGGCTACTCCTAAGGTGTCCAACGTCTTCTCGTTGGACAGTCGAGCTCTGAATTTAGCCGCAACAAGAAAATGGTCAGAGTCGACGAGTCGACTTTTGCCCCTCGGAATGTGTGCACGTCGAGGATGTTGGATGCGTGCCTCGCATCGATTAGCACATAGCCGATTTGGTTGGCGGTTCGACCGTCTGGAGAGCGCCAGGTTGCTGTGTGGATCCTTAGCCGTGGAAAACTGCTACTTATCACCGTATTACGAGCTGCTGCAAAATCGATTAGTCGGTAGCCATTGTCTCTTGTCGTTTCGTGGATTCTGTGCTTACCAACTAACCGGCCAAAGATGTTTTCCTTTCCGACTTTGGCATTGAAGTCCCCGAGTATAACTTTTACAGCATACTCGGACAGGCTTCGTAGGCTCCATCCAGGAGGTCATCAGACAGCATTATCTCAACGAAAATTGAGCGCAACCCGCTCAGTTGCTACTGTCATGTTCCTACGAACCCCGTCAAAAAAACAATATCAATCAATGTTTCTATATACATTCGCAAAATACAGGCAGGATGGTTGTCCTGGCGGGTGCGAGGTGTGCCAGTTTGATGTCTATTAATATTTTTTTTTACTTTTTTGTACTTGAGTGCATCAACTCATATTTATTCTGGTCTTTCTATCGATTTAAATGAATTGGTGTATTCACTATGACGCACCTTTCAACTTCGTGTGATCGGTGGCAGCTCGTCAGCAAAGGTCAACGTGGTCTGTTTGCGTAGACACCAAATGGGTGGAATGGGGCCATTCGTATGATCGTCAAAGTTTCATGCATTTAAATAACGTTTAGACTGTTAACGTTTCGTTGAAGGTCAACTCACTGATCAAGTAATAGCACCTTAGCTAACACAGCACCCTCTCACAAGAATATACGCAAACTACTTTTCCAACACTCCCATTGATCTTTCAGGCATTAAATTAATCAAGCTAAAACGTAATAAAATCTGAATGAAATGCTTCTCTAAACAAACACACAAGCAAGTATAACAATAAACAGAAGCTCCTCAAAGAAGCCATGTTTTATAAACAATAAAAAAATACAAAAAACCTCTTTGGACAAATCCGGCTGAGTGAATTGCTAGGATCGCGAATGGTGTTGAATTTTTTTCTTTTTCGCGCGCGCCAAATTCCATGCAAAAAAACACGTACTCATTCGCCTCCCAACATCATTCGACGGAAGTCTATGAATGAAAACGCCCACGCAACAAATTCCTCAAATGCAGAATTTGGCGAAGCAGAAATGTGAATCAATCCCGTGTGGTAAGACGAGTACCGCTGTGCTGGCTGGAGAAATTGCCGGTGCTGCTGCTGCCCACATCTTCTGACTGAATGATGTCGAACATATGGCCAGTGGAGCAGACACTCAACGCGCAAGATGCTAGATGCAGAAGATATTCACAGAACAGAGAGAGAATTCAAATTGGGTTAATAAATTGTTAATAGGTGCAAGATCAAGGATGTGGGCGGACTTTTCATTTTTGGTGTTCCGCTCACCGATAAAGTAAACCAGAAAATTGGCTACGTTTCCGGTGAAGTTTATAACAAAAGAGTTCTAATAAATAGATCGAGGTTGAAGGGCGTGTATGGCAAATATTGGATGGAGTCGTTGAGCACTCTTATCAGCCGCAAAAGTTCCGATAGCACTTTGCTTTGTTGGCCTATCATTAAGTGCCCTTGTCACTGGTTATGACTGACGATTCCGGTTAAGATAAAGCGACCGTCAAGACGGATAACTGACGGAATTCCTACAAACAATGAAACAATAAATAAATATTTACAATGAGGGAAACTGCAATGCAATTGTATAGGCAAACATATTTTGCTTGGGTTAGAGGAAGACTGTGGTCGATGGTCGGCTGACACAAAAAAAAAACAAATCGCTGCAACAGCTCTAAAGATCCAGGACCTAACTTTTCCAACCGTTCGTTTGTGCGAGGAAGACTGGTCGATGGTCGGCTGACAAAAAAAAAATAAATTGCTGCAACAGCTCTAAAGATCCAGGACCTAACTTTTCCAACCGTTCGTTTGTGCGAGGAAGACTGGTCGATGGTCGGCTGACAAAAAAAAAAACAAATTGCTGCAACAGCTCTAAAGATCCAGGACCTAACTTTTCCAACCGTTCGTTTGTGCGAGTTATAGTTCTGGCCCAATTGAAGGGACCTTCCCATTTTGTATCGATCCTGATCGGCAGTCTGTACGAATGTTATCGTGAAGAAAGGAGGAACAGTGAATAAAAACGACAGGTTTTCCGATGTGCACTCACCACCCACAGACGCCAACAATATGTGGAACCGGTATCGCGATATCGAAGAGGTGGCCGAGATCACCGTAGGTTACCAGCCCGGCCCAGCGAAAGGGCCCGTGGTGTGTTGATGAGTGCGCTCATCAAGAAATGGTGACAGAACGTGCAACGCAAAACTAGGGCAGCTAGGGAGCCAGGAGAAGAAAATCCTGCGTAGAAAGAAGAGGGCATACATAGTCTCTCAGCTCAAGGAGATCGAAGGTTCTCGCGATCCGGAGGTTTATAAACAGGTCATGCAACTGGCTGCATATCCCTGGTAAATGTCGCATATAAGAAGCATCTGAAGCCGTTCTGCAACACACTAATAGGCACGTAGCAGTTTGGCTTTCGGCCCGTCAGATCGACAATAGACCAAATCTTTATACAAAGGCGAATCCTGGAAAATACCAAAGAATTTGAAGTCGAGACCCACCACCTTTTCATCGAGTTTAAAGTCCCATATGATGGCATTCGTCGCCAGGAGCTCTACGTGGCAGACAAAATTGGTTGGCCTTCAAGTCCACGAGGTCAAAATGAAGTACTTGCTTTCAAGAAACAAACAAACAAACATCTGTCCACCGACTAGGACAAAACGTCACTCTTGATAGCAGCAATTTCGACAATAACAAACGTCGGATCTCCACAAATGACTCCTTAGTGGAGATCCGACGAAGAACTTCCACAGGAAACCGTTGCTACTTCGGTTTGGCAAAACTAATGCGCTCAAAACTCTTAACTCGGAAGACCAAGTGTAATTTCTACCAAACATTGGTACTGTCAATTCTGCTTCATGGTGCCGAGTACTGGAAGAAGGAAAGGAGAGCTTATTCGGGGTTCTTTCGAAAGAAAAATACTCCCTCGGATAATTGGTCGTGTGTGCGAGGAGGGCGAATGAGGAGAAGAATCAACCGCGAAATTTATGAGCTGTACCAAGATGTGGATGCAGACCAAAAAAAGCTAAAATAAGTCGACTACATTGGCTCGGCCACATCGAGCGAATGGGCAATAATGCTCCAGCGAAGGGGATCTCCGACTCCCAGCCCGCAGGTTCGAGACGACAAGGAAGACCGTAGCTCCGCTTTAAAAACCAAGCCATCGCGCATGCCAGAGCGCTTAGTCTGGACAACTAGAAGCGTGCCGGGGATAGCGTAGGATGGAAGGCTGCAATATCTCAGTCACCTTATGTCACTATGTGAAAGTGACATAAGGACAAATTCTATAACTTGGCAATATGACACTTTGAAAGAGCTACATTAGGCCAATTCGGCTTTATGCCACAAATATGTTTTGGTTCGGTCGCTTCGCGGGGTTAAGAGATTTAACCCTTCTACCGGCCATTTTAAGCCCGCTCACGCAACTTCGTTGATCCTTTAAGGGTAAGTGCTAGTTGTCTGGCAGGTGCCTTGAAAGCATTGGAAAAATTATCGATGTGTTGTTTGCTGAGTCGATACGCATAATAACGTTTGGGGTGCTTTAAGGAACTTGCGACTTTATAATAATTTTTTTTCAAGTTTCGGAACTTATGACTTTGCATATAAAACGCATCTGATGTATTTTGGAATTCACCAATAATTTTATTTTTGCGAAAAATGGTACGTGAATTCGATATCCTGTTTCGCCAAAATCTTTGGTCTTTTTTCGCCGAAGCCGAATGCATTGCCGAAGGTAGAAACTTTAGCCGAAGCTGAAGCCGAATTTTTTGTCGGACTGTACTAATGACCCACCATTACACATCAGTTCACATTCGATAGGTTATAAGTTCACGGGAATTTTGTGGCATACACTTTCCCTTTCTTATTGTTGGAATGGGTTGAAGGCAAGAACGATTGAAGAAATTGGTAAAGGGTCAACAAATTGTAAAACAAAACGAATAAAGTTTGTCTTTTAATTCATAGACTTTTTATGGCCTTGGGCAACAAATTGTATAACAAAATGTATATGGCGTTGTCTTTTAATTCATACCTATAAAAAAAATAAAACTATTAATTTCAATTTTTTACCTATTTTGGTAATCGGAATTCATGGCAAATAAATATTTAAATTAACGATTAACAAGAGTACCAAAAGGGTTACCCAACTGCACGTAGCCTCGACCTGGGGCCTGTTTTAGTCGAATAGGTATTTTAATTCACCTTCAAATTATTTGATAAAATTTAACTAAATAATAATAAGAAATACTAAAAAATTCCATAGAAAATTCCAGTCATTGAACTTTAACGTACATATTTATTTTATTTTATTTATTTATTTTCTTGAAAAAAAACTTACACTGATATGCATCCGATACAGTGACATGATTTAGCCGCTTAAAGTCTATGACCATTCGATATTGTTTTTCGCCAGATAGCTTAGGCTTTTTATCTACTATCCATATGGGGGAGTTGAAAGGACTTTTGGGCGGGCGAATGATACCCTCTTCCAGCAACTTACTTATTTCTTTTTCAACAACTTCCCTCATGTTGGCAGGATAGGGGTAGCTTTTGGAGTAGACCGGTTCCGCGGTAGTTGTTCTAATTTTCGATTTGACAGTGGTGTCCACGGTTTGACTATTGTCAATAGGATCAAAGAGGGGTTCATATTTGCGTATGAGACTCTGAATTTCTAACTTGACGTTAGATGGAAGGCGCTCATCCAAGACCACATTGACCTGCGTTGATATTTTTTCTTTGAGCGGTATAGTGATTGAGGGTTTAAGTTGCAGTACGTTCGTCCTCCTATCTATGACCGCTTCAAGTTCTTTAAGGGTGTCGTCCCCAATGATCCCATCAAAAAACGTCAACCCAGGAAGCACGTAAAAGGTAAGAAGGGTGTCGTTTCCTGAATCTTTAAAGAAACATCCCTCTACACATTTTGTAACCTGGATTTTACCGGCTGCGCTGTGCACTGGAAAAGATTTTGGGACAGGTTTGGCCCCCTGGGAAATCGACGGACTTATGAAGTTCTTGTTAGCCCCGGTATCAACAAGAAACTCCAGCACTTGCCCGTCGGTGGTTACGTACTCTAAATATGGTGCGATGGACTGGCGTCCGTCATAAAATGTACCTCCTCCATGATGCGCTCCTCACCGCCGTAGCGATTGTTAGGTGCCAGTTCACCTTCGCTGTCAGCTTGGAGGTTGAATAGCCTTTGTTGCTTGTTGGGGTAATTTTCCGACCAGGCCCTTCGCTTAAAAGGGTTATTACCCTTTGAACGATTTATATAATTTACATGGCGCGACTGCACCGAGTTGTCGATCTCCATCCTTTCACTTGGTTTGGGCACGTTAGGTCTCGGTGGTGTGTCATAGTCGCGGACCGGGGTATACTGCTTTGGTTGTCAGGGGTTCTCGTTCAAACTATGGTGGAACCTTTTCTTCGGTAGAGAAGGTCTTGGATCGGACCTAAACGATTGGTTCACTGGTGCAGTAATAACGTTTTTGGCCGATGGGTCGTGGATGACGTTGCTGCGGTAATTCAGATTTTGAATTTCCAAGCAGGCCGAATAAGCCTCTGGCAGATTTTTCGGCTTCTGGATGATCAGCATCCGGGAAAGGTCGCCGTTAAGGCCTCGAATAAACACGTCGAGTGCTCTATTCTGGTAGGTTTCCACAAGAGCATTAACGGTCTCTTGCGAAAAGCTTTGCGTCTTAATCTTATTTATCATAAGAGAAAGTTGGTGGTTTAACGCAGCGGAAAACTCATCCATTTTGGAATTCCTCTGCGATAGTTGACTGAGCTGATGCTCCAACGTTCGCATGTCCCTCTTATCGGCATAGTGTAGGGATAAGCATTGTTTGATGTCACCCCAATCATCATCAAAAATGTTGTACGAGATGAGGGCGGCATCTACACTGCCCCGCACCTTCTGTCGTATGTGCTGAAGAATAGCACGATATAGGGGCTTATTCCTGACTATTCAAAAGTCTTTAAGGATTCCCTCGACAATATGCACCCAGGATACGTATTGCGTTGGGTTTCTGTCGAAAACTTGTAACTCCTTCACGCAGTCAGGAAGGCTACATATGTCCCTCAATTCATCCTCGTTGGATGGACCACGGAGTTCAAAACCTTGGGGGGCACTGCCGCCGGCAGGAGTCTCAATAAATTGGCCTTCCTCCACGCGTTTAACGCGTACGTCAATCTCCTTTAGCTGTTGTAAAATGGCATTGACTGCCCAGGTTAGTTCGGTCAAGGATTTCGTGATGGAATCCATGTCAGGGAACATTTACGAGTATATATGAAGCAAGGGTTTTTTTTTATCTAGTAGGATAGAATGTGGGTACTTATCTGTAGTTCCTTTGGCTTACCGTCGGGCTGAGTCTCTGTATGCTGAGTCTCACAGCCTGTGGGAATTGCACTCGCTTATATTGCACAACACTTTCCATGTATATATTTTTTCGCACACGCACTTCTTGCACACAGAATCACAATTTTGAATTTTTGGCGTATGCTCTTTATATCTTTATATTTTAAGCTTAATATTGCACATGCATATGTAGCACACTATTCTTATTACAAATTATTTTTATTATTTTTCCACAGGCTTCAGCACTTAATGGGAAATACAAAACTTGTATAATTATTATTCTTTTATTTTTTTCTTATTTGCACTTTGCTTCGTTCACAATTTATTTTAGTTTTTATTGTTTTAATATTTTTGTTTCTTTATTTTTGCTGTAAGCTCGGTTCGATCTGCGAAAGAATTTTCTTACGTTAGAAAGGGGAGTTGCATCGTTGCGCGATGGACTTGGTATTCTCCGCGGAGCAGATACGGGTTTCTGTATCGAGACCGGTTTTGGAAGTGCCGTGTGAGTCCTCTTTAGTCGCTGGCGTTTGTGGTTTTCTTTTGAGATTTTAACCAGCAACCTACTAGGGCACGAACAATCTTCACTATCGCAGCTCTTAACCAATTAGATCTCCGCTTGCGGAATTTGAAGAAGTCAGAATGGGTGCTGTCTTGGATATATTTTAAGGTTCACTGCACCGTTCACTCGAGAGAGCGTACTGATCTTCTCGTCCTTTTTTAAGGACTTTAAGTCTTGAGGTTTAAGAGGTAGCGACTTTTTAGCCGGTCCCTGCTCGGGCGCCAATTAAAGAGTCCTGCTCCGCGGATAACAACAAATTAAATTTCGGGCGACCACTGCCCGATCAAAACACTAGTTACTTTTTATGCTAAATGATTTATTCGCGATTAATACTAGTAATAATAGTACGATATACAACCGTTCCGTATGGTGTCTAACTTAGAACTAACTTATTCTAAAAATGTATTCCCACGACGCGGGCTACCTGGAGACGACATTTATCCTTGGTCAGCAAATGCAACGGATGCGCGTGCATTTGAGTCAGGTATGTAGGTATGTATGCCTCGCCCACGCTGGATGGTGTTAACTGGCCCTTTATGCTCATGTGTAAATATTTTTAAAATCCGCCTACTGACACTGACATCTGTTATTCAACACGAATGATTTTGGTTTTCTCGGCTCAGGCTTTTGATTAAAAATAACATCTCTCTGGATTTCTTTGTATGTATGGTCGGTCGGAAATCTCACACTTCACAGGTTGACCACATCCCTTAATTGACGGCAATGGATACTGAATAAACCAGATGGTTTAAATAAATAAAAATGATAGCTATGCTTGAAACAAAACAAACGGTCTGTAGTTACTTCACCTTCAATCCATTTAATTCGGGTATTAAAGTCATCTCGCTTGTTAACTTCCCAGTGGAAGTTCTTGTAATGGGGCCGATTTTGTGAATGGCGGATTTTGACATATCTCCACGTTTCAAGGTCACCAGAATCCAAATTCAACGTTTTTATAGAGATGTTAGTCCGTGTGTATGTACGTATGTGCGTATGTACGTAAAGGGTTTTTAAATAAGAGCGCTACAAAAGTTTTTTTTTAAATAAAACAAAAACGGTTTTGGATATCAATGAAATTCTTTATTCCTGTGAAAGTACGTTCGATGCCATTATGTATGGAACTCGATTTCTTTTGCATGGCCACCACGAGTTATGGATTTAATGTAATCCCGTCAGTAGCCGAACACTGAGCTATGTACACAAATGAAATAAAAACGTCGCTTTCTATTTTATGGTTCTTTATTGTATGAACGCTAAGATCAGACTGAAAGTCAATTATACAATGTCTACTTAATATAAGCTTAACAATAGAATAGATAACAGTAATCACAGCAAGAAGGATGAAAGACCTGTACAGTGTCTAGTAAATAGCAAACCCGTTAATAGCCGGTCATGTACTCATATGTGTTATGATTTTGATCATCTTTGGATTTCCCAAGGTCAACGGAACTTGTGAGAAAGAACATGTATACTCTCGTTGTTTCCATGTAGGCTGTACGGTATGGTTCAGTATACATGACTCACGGGCACGCTTGCAGAAGTCCAGACGCTGAACCCAATTTTCGACGGTTTTCAAGCATAAATCGGCCGATACTGCTGCAATTTCACGTTCGATATTCGTACGAAGTTCATCAATCGTCGCTGGCTTGTTGGCATAGACCATAGACTTGACGTAGCCCCACAGGAAATAGTCTAACGGCGTCAAATCGCACGACCGATGCGGCCAAGCGACTGGACCATTTCGTGAGATAACACGGTTTCCAAACTTGGTTTCCAATAAATTGATTGTGGCATTCGCTGTGTGGCTTGTGGCGCCGTCCTGTTGGAACCACATGTCCTCCAAGTCCATATCATCCAATTGGGGCCAAAAATATTCGGTTATCATTGAACGGTAGCGATTCCCATTCACAATAACGTGCCGGTCTTGATCATCACGGAAGAAGTACGGCCCAATGACGCCACCGGCCCATAAACCACACCAAACCGTAATTTTGTCGGGATGCAATGATGACTCATGGAGTACGTGTGGATTGCTGCCTGACCAATACCGCATATTGTGTTTATTGACGAAGCCATTCAGCCAGAAATGAGCCTCACCATAAATTGGACGTAGCGCTCTTAACGTTGAGGCCACTGACTCCGAATTTCGGTAGTAAATTTTAATAATTTTGACTCGTTGTTGGCTCGTATATCTTTCCATTATGAAATGGCAAACCTTACTGAAGAGAAATGGCAAAAGAGCGGCAAGAAATTCGGCGACGTTTGCTGTCCCTGTCGCTCTACTTTTGTAGCGTCCCTGTTGAAAAACCCTTTATATGCGTTCGGAATTATCTTTCGCCACGATTATCTCGAGAACCAAAGATGATATTGACATGGAACGAAGCGTAATTACGTAACTCAGAACTGATTAAGTTTCCAGCGAAATCGGTCCAGCCGTTTTTTGTTAGTAAATAAATAACTAAACTAATTTGCCTTTATTTGTACTATTTATTGTCATTTGTCATTGAGCAAATCATTATTACATTGTGCTTCCTTATTGCGTATGCATGTACCTACATTTACAGGTCTCCATGTTGATAACAATAGTTGCATTAATATATATCACACTTCGCTGTTTAATTTCCATGAACAATATTAAATAGCAGTTTTTAATATTTAATAATTCTTAACCATATCTTATGGTTAACCAGATTTCAAAATTTACCACTAATCCAATAAATCATATTGATCCTACTGGGAAGTTAGTTGTGTGAACCTTGCGGGTCGCACCCATTCTACTTTTTTTTAATAGAGGTCACCAGTAACAGTTATTGCATTGCCATGAAAAAGCAGCGCTCGTTCACTCTTTAAGGACAAATGACGTAACATACATTAACTTCCAATGGATGTGAAGGCTGGTTATGAGTGTTCCGAGCTTTACGGTCTGCGAAGAGCAGCTGTGCTTTTTTTTTTTTTTATTAAATTCTGGCTCGCCAAGGCGATTAAAGATCTTTTGTACCGTATGGGCCAGAAAAATTTTAAACTAGTAAAATTTCCACTCTCCGTGTAAAGCGGACAATTTTACCAGTAGAAGAATTCTTTAAGTCCTCGGAGCTCAATTGTTCCCTGAGAAAGATCTTCTTTCTAATTCCATTAAGGGCTGGGCATTCACATAAAATGTGTTCAGCTGACTCGTCCTCTTCAAGACAGAGTCGGCACTCAGAAGAGTCTACTATTTTCATTTTGTGTAGATGATATCTTAAACCATGGTGGCCAGTAAGGTAACCTACTAAGTTTTTGATATCATGCCTGCTTAGGTTTAGGCATTTGCTGGCATTTTGATTGAAGGGCCGAATGGCTCATTTGGCCTGTCTTAGGCCTGGGATGCTTTCCCAAAGATAGATACATTTTCTATGTTCCCAGCTTTTAATTGCTGCCGTTGCTGCTGATCTAGAAGTGCAGCAGAAAGGTTCGGGACCTATGAAAGGTGTTTCTGAACCTTTTCTGGCCAGTTCGTCGGCCTTTTCGTTACCTTCTACCCCGACATGACCCGGAACCCACCATAATTTGGTCTTGTTTCTTATTCCGAGTGTTTGTAGGGTATTGAAACAGTACATGACTGATTTGGAGTCAATGGTATACGAGCTAAGGGCGTTTATAGCTGCTTGACTATCCGTGAAAATATGGATGGTGCACCTTTTATGCCAGATAAAATAATGTGGCTGGCGCATTCTTGAATGGCGTGGAGCTCTGCTTGAAATACGCTGGGACTTTTCCCCATGGGTATCGTGAAGCGTTTGTGTGGTCCGTATATTCCCGCTCCTACCCCCGTTTCCATTTTAGAACCATCCGTATACCACTTTATGCCGTTGTGGCTGTTTGGTGGGTTATTACTAACCCATGCTTCTTTCTTGGGGATCTCCGTGGAGAACCGTTTGTTGAAGCATAGTGTTTTTTGAATGCGGTCTGTGACCGCGCAGTTCATGTTAAGTTCTGGCAGTTCATCGAGAAGGGTCTTTAGTTCCGGATGATCCTTAAGACTTATCTCGTTTAACTGTATTAGACTTATTGCACTGCGGATCGCCACTTTTTGGATGTATATGTGGAGGGGTGTAATTCCTGTTATTGCCTCTATGGCAGCTGTTGGACAGGTTCGCATGGCTCCGGAGATCCCAAGGCACGCAAGCCGTTGTACCTTTTTGAGCTTCTCTATTGCGACCTTTTGTGTGGATTTTGTCCACCATACTATGGAGGCGTATGTTATAATGGGTCTTATCATCACTGTGTAGATCCAGTGGACGATCTTTGGAGAGATTCCCCAGGTTCTGCCATATGTGCGACGACAGGCCCACCGGGATTTATGGAAAGATTTTCCTTGATGCACCAGTCTATGGCTGTCTTTAGAGCATTTTTCATTTTTGAAGTGACTCCAATTGAGTCTTTGCCCCTGACTATGATGACAATATCATCGGCGTACCCAATTGTAGTGTAGCCCAAATTGCTCATCTTGTGTAGCAGGTCATCGATGACCAATGACCACAAAAGGGGTGAAAGTACTCCCCCTTGTGGGCAGCCCCTTACGGCTGTTACTGATACTGAGGTCATTCCTGACGAGGCAGTTATTTTGCGACTTTCCAGCATCGCTGTGATCCATTTCATAGTTGGTTTGTCTATGTTTCTATGATACAAAGCATTTGATATGGATTCATATCCAGTGTTGTCAAAAGCACCCTCTATGTCCAGAAAGGCACAAAGTGCGATCTCTTTGCAACGGCAGGCGTTTTTTATCTCTGTAGTGCGCCGTCTTATTGGAACCACATATTACTGAGATTGAAACCTTCAATTTCTGGCCAAAAAAATTGAGTTGAGAATTGCTGGTAACAGTAACTCCTTCGTTTTTGAAAAAGTACGGGCCACTGACACCACCAGACCACAACTAATACCAAACACTCAATTTTTGTGGATGCAAGGATTCTCTTGTGTCACTTGTGGGTTTTCAAACCCGCAGGTAAGGTAAAAATTGCCTTTTTATGGATCCGCCGAGTTAAAAATTAGGGTTATCGCTGAAGAAGACTTTGTTGGGAAAATCAACTGATTGTGCGAGCACCCAATTGGCCTAATTCTAACACGTTGTTCGGTGGTTAAACGATCCATGTTGTTATAGCAAACCTTCAAACTGAACAAATCATAAATGTCGATTGACATTCAAGTTTGACAGTTGTCAAAATTACAGAGCTATTCTTTCCGAACCACAACTTGATAACCCTTTAGCATAAGCTATCTATTCTTGGTCTGCATAATTTTATAGCAGAACGGTTTATGTGGTTTATGGCCAAGCGAATGATTTTTTTTTATATTGTCTCTATGGAGGTTTTTGATTTGTTCACATGACTAAATCATGTGACAATGACAATAACTTGTCAGAACTTAACGAACCCTCATCTGCGACTGTAAACGTTGTTTATTTAAAAAAGTCTTGAGAGACATAATCAGCACAATGTTAATAGAGTTTTCATCTGCCGCAGATGAGTTGTCAAGGCACGGCAAAGCCTCCACGAAATGAAAACTGCCAGCGATTGGGCCATAATACATAAGTAGCCCCTGCTGTGATGTTGAAATGTGTGTCCGTCTGGTTTTGTCATTTACTGAACGACGCCGTATGAGAATGTTCTTTTGAAAACATCTAGTTGTGGCCTCTGCGCAATTCATTCGTCACATGGCAATACGCACATACTTCATGTTTTCTAATAGTTTGAATTCAGAAACATTTTTGCAGATATCACATCCGTCATCTGCCATTCATGGTATATTATGAGGGAATGGCTCCTTCTTGTTTACAGTATTCCAAAATCACCAGTTTGTTTTGATTATTCCGAATATTTCCATAATCGATTCAACATCGTAGTTTCCATCCATGAAAAACAAAAGTATTAAATTCTTCTTCACTTACGCTATCGGACTTCTATGGATTGGAGGAATTTCAACAAAAACTTTCCACCGACAAAAAGGAAACTATCCACAATTGAGTGAATCGCATAAATTACACTGGAAACCCTCATCTACTGCGTCTCATCCAAGACACCCTTTTGCATGAGCTGCGTCTGTCGGAAGCATCTCCCCCATTCCCATGGTTTGAATGAGAATTTGAATTTACCATAAAAAACGCACCTTTTCACCATCTATTATGACGCAACTTTAGAAGGGCATCTTCGACCTACCGTAGGAAGGAAGTGCGCAGTTGCTTATTCAAATGAGGCACGTTTTTCGCCTTGTGCTGCGCTGCATGGACAACAAAGCAACGTCATAGATACTCGTCTTTATCCGTATTCTTTCGTTTTAATCAAAGATATAGTTAGAAACCTCGGCGTATAGTACTTCCATAGACTACATTCAACTCTGGGCAAATGTACACGAGGCCTTACACAACATCTCCCACTACCACTTACCACATACGGATAGCTACTCTTTCATGGAATTTTTATGAATGAATATTCCATGAAGACGATGACGACAACGACTGCGACGTCAAGCTCACATTTTGCTGAATGAGGATGAGTGAATCAAGCCAAGTGGAATGAGTTCAAGCGTCTCTGCTTCTGGTTGGGGTTTTATGTCTTTTTTTTACGACTCCGCCGGCATATGATTGCTTTCGCCACAAAATTTCATGAATGGATTTAAAATGAAAATTTTGATGTTGTATGCTCGAAGTCTGGGAATTGGGTTAAGCCACGACCAAAGATATTCCCACGTCGCCGGCAGTCGTCGTTGACGATTGTCAGAAGTGTCGATTGGTCTGCGGAAAGAAGCAAGATTTTCGGTTCGAGTGAGCGATGCCGGTGACTTTCGATTACGAAACCGATATCCGATAACGGAATCGTAAAGATCTATAACACGGCGTCAAGATTGCTATGTGACTCTCAAGGTTGCCTTTCTACTCTCTATTGGTGTGTGGAGAATATGTAATACAATCTTAGTAGTCGCAAAGCAAAGGAAATGAGTTTTGCTGCTTAATGCTCCGATTGATGGGCCCCGATGATAAATGCCCTCGATATGGTAATTTTTCTTCGTTGTCCATATAGTTGAAGATAGCGCTAATGAGATTTTAACGGCTTCGGATTGAGTGCTAAATCGTTTGGAAAAGCATATTGTTCGCAATTGCTAATGGCAAACGGAAATGAAATATATGTAAAACTAAGGAATATAGATACTAGCACATATGAATGTGAAGTAATGTGAGGGTGTTAGTAATTTTCGAAACGCCACTATGTTTGGAGAGCCACAATATCGCCAGAAATGAAGTGGGACTCGTTAAGCTATTTCAACATAAAAATTGCAAATTTTCATCTTAACCAGGAAAACAAAGAAATATCTGTGAATCAGAGGCCCAACAATATTATGTACGCCTCAGTTATAGCCTTTGGTGAACAAAACCTAAAACTACTATCGCACGAGTAACTAAAGTGGTCAATGCATTGAATCCATGAAGTCAAAATGACATCATGATTATACAACTTGTACACTTTGGTACAAATTATGACGTCAAGGACTCAACGAGTTTATTATATACGTTAACCCTTTAATAGACTCTAAAGTTCTTTTTATATTTGTGTTGTGATCAGATTCCAATCTTGAAATTGTGACGTGATAACGTTTTACAACTCGGACCTCTATATCTATTCAGAAAATGAATTCTTTTTCTTTAACGACGAGGTATAATGACGTGGACTAAAGGAATCATAACCCTCCCACTTCGCTGCATCCCTATTGGTCCGCCTGTGGGGTTCGCCAGTTTGACCTCAAAAAATTATTGGCAAGCCTTCGATTTCGAATCACTTCGTCACTGAGGTCAAAAACCTGCCTCTCTTTCGCGATTGTATAGGAACGTAGATTGATATTGGTTCCTTGACGTGGTTCGTAGGATCTCTTCTTTGATGACAGTACTAAGTGAGCCATTTTCTTTGAGATATATTCTTTGACATGGTGGCTTCCTCGGATTTTATAACTTCTTATTCGATCAAGCTTTGTTACTCCTGCTGTAATGCGAAGCATCTTCATCTGATATGTCGTTAACTTGTCCTCATACTTTTTGGACTTGTATGTGAGAGCCGGGCGCCACTCCATCAACCCTACTAATTCGAACTAATGCAATACCCATTAACCGTGGTTCTCTTGCAAAGCATTAAATAGGGAAAAATGCAGTTTTATTTTGCGTCAACTGAATAGACACAAATATTGAAATTCGAAATAAAAGTTGTTGGGATTAAATGAAACAAGTTTTTCTTAAAATAGTATTTTGTGGGTTAATTTTAGTAGTGGGTACTGCCGCCTTTTTTCGTAATAGTTTCGTAAATTCGATCCGGCATGGAATCGTATGTAGTTTAGCGAAATTTCCCTCCAGGCCAATTTAATGGCTGCAATAAGGGATTCTCTGTCCTCAAACTGACGGCCAGACTCATAAACTTTTCGTACTAACCATCTCCATGAGTACGGTGGCCATTGAAGCAATTCCATATTCTGCTCCTCTAACCAAATTTGTACTATGCGCGCCGTGTGTATGGGGGCATTGTCCAGCTGAAAAGTCCAGTTTATGGGTCCAAAAATGACTGCAAATTTAGGAAAATTTCTTTCCAAAATTCCTTTATAACTTAATGAATTCATTTTTGAGATTTGGAACTCAAGCTCAACAGTGCCATAGTAGCTAACTGCTCCCCATATCATAACACCACCTTCTCAACTATGATGCCGTGCTAAAAATCGTTCTTCTTTCCTCACATTGTGGAAGTAACAATTAAAGCCATCGGGGCTATCAAAATTAAACCTCTTCTCATCCGAAAAAACTACGTGACGCCATTCATTTTTCCAACTTATATGGAGTCTAGAGAATTCTAATGCTCGTTAAGTGGTGGTTTCTTTTGAATTTTCATCCGTTTTTGATGTTTGGCACTATTGATAACCCTTCGCACTGTTGAAACGCTTGCAATGACACCTGCTTTCTGCTTTATTTTTGCCGAAGAGTCGCAGGAATTGGAAGCACATCTTAAAATTTCTCTTCGATCAACTGCTATTGTTGCCGTTTTTTGACCTCCTTTCCTGTTTTTTTCCGTACGAATCTTTCCTTCTTAAATGAGAATAGACCACACTAAAACTTCGTCCAATTTTGGCAGCTATAGAACGCCCGGTTAGTCCTTGTTCTTTTAGTAAATCGATTTTAGCCCTTTCAACACTATTTAGAGATTTTGATCTACCCATTTTTCTTTGAAATACAATTAATCAAATCAAATTCACTTGAAGCACTTCAACTATTGATCTAAAGTGTCAATCTCCACACAATACTCATAAGCAGTGAAAATAATAATAACCTTGTGTCTATTCAGTTGACGCAAAATAAAACTGAATTTTTCCATATTGAATGCTTTGCAAGAGAGCCAGAGAAAAAAAGCGGTACTTTTTGAGTTATTGTTTCTGATTTATTTTCTCAACATCATAAGCAAACAGTTGGCATCATCAAATGATATATTAGTCCAGTCAAATGGTAGTTTGAAGTGGAAAGTTCTTGTGTAATTATACCCTATTCTAAGGGTATATTAATTTTGACGCATAGTTTGTAACATACCTTAATATTGCCCGTAGACCCCTAAAAGTTACTATATTTATGATCAGCATCGATAGTAATGTCGATCTAGCCATGTCTGTCCGTCCGTCGGCAAAAATTAGGCCTTTAAACTGGACCTAGAGAGCTGAAATTTTAACCATATACTCTCTAGGGTCCCGAAATAATCAAGCTTACGAATTTTTGAAATCCGCCCACGGACACGCCCACAAACTCAAAAAAAAAAAAAAAAATTTTGGAAAAAATCGAATTTTGAGCTAGAAAGCTGAAATTTTTTATATATGATCTATGACTCCTAAAACTGCTTGGGATTTTTCAAAATACGCCCACTGACACGCCCACAGACACGCCCACAAATAAATAAAACATTTTTTTTGAAAATCCAAAGTTTGAGCTAGGGAGCTGAACTTTATAATATATTCTCTCTAGGGGCCCTTTATTCTCATGTGTTATTTTTTTTTTAAATCCGCTTACTGACCCGCCCACAATTAAATAAAACAATTTTATTGAAACACCCAAGTTTGAGCTAGGGAGCGTTTTTTTTTTTGATAAAATCCTTTAAATGTTATATAACAAAATATGTGGAGCGTTCTTAACAATTCAACCATACTTAGACTTTTGTCACGCCCACTTATGAGGGATAGGAATAAGAATAGGGTATCCAACAGTTCGCCCAAGTGGACTGTAGCCCGTCCCTATGTTTGTTTTTAGTGGCTTATTTTATGGTTTTGGGGTTGCTGAACACGAATTTGAACTTCTCAAACAAAAATTCGAATGGCATCGTCAAAAAACCGCTGAAAATAAGGCTTTTTTGTGGTTTTCCGCTTATAACTTAAAAACCAAGCTTTTTACGAAAAAAGTTTCTCAAGGTAAAATAAAGAAGAAAAAATTGCCTACAATTTATGTTACAAACATTTTTTGATTGTTTTCACGCAAAAGAGTGTTAAACTATAAGGCAAAACAGAATTTTTTTCAAAAATAGCAAAAAATAAATATCTGTGATTTAATTCAACCCTCCTTTCAAGTTAACGGTACATCGCGCCGGGGAGTCGTAATTTTCGTTTCTGGAGTAGTTTTTTTTTTCGAAAAGTTTCGAAAATATCAAAAACAAATTACAATTTATATATGTTGGATTTTGGGCTTGTTGGATTTCCTCCATTTTGTAACGCAGCGATCCCAGAGGTTAATAATCCTTTTTCTTCTCGCCCTTCTTTCGCCACGTCTCCACACCAAAAGTCCCTACCCCTTCGAGACTCTAATTGACGTTCAGGCTATCTGTTCTCTGATTTCGCTAAGACATACCAACAAGGGTATGTCTGCGTGTTCGTGCATATCACTGAACAAAGCTACTGCACACTCCGACATATATATATATTTTTAATTCCATGTAGGAAAATGTTGTTTAATACGATTTGTAAAGACGCAACCAGAAATTGTTCTCTAAGAAATGAATTAACAAATAATCCTATTTCCGAATACCCTATATTTTATTGAATAGATCCGAAAGCAGTATAAGTGAGTAGCTATAGTGAGTCAAGAAATATAGTAGATACCTTCAAGTATTTCAGGGAACTCCAAGTCTTCATCTGCTTCTTCCTCAATTTCTGCAATGGGCATGTTATTGTAGCTATTCTCGCAGTTCAGGCACATATTAGAACATTTGAGGCCTGCTTTTCTGCATCCACAGTTGGTCTGACAGGTCTTCGTGCATTTGCAGGATATATGTTTTAAAACTCTTTCTGGAGCTGGTGACTGTAGAGTTGGCACTGCCTGTAGACCATCACTTGTTTTCTTCCAACCCCATTGCTCAGGATTTTTTCATTTCCAAGCCATTGCTGTACTTGGAAGTACACTCTCAAAGAGTGTTGCTGTGCAGCCGCCTCGGTAGGAGTTAAGGACGCCAAATGAGTTCTGGTTTTATAGGAAGACTTACAATAACATTTATATCTCAGTTTGTTTAAAGTTGTCCCTTATTTGTCAGTCAATTTGTGCAATGCAGCGAAGAAGATGAGGCCAGCATGAGTAATATGTTCAGCTTGCGCCGAAGGATTTTTGAAAATTTCTATTTTCTTAATTAAAGCAGGGTTTTTTAAGGGTTTGGAGAAAACGCATCTTTCCCACTTTAAATGAGGCTGAGGTATCACATACACACATGGCGTGCAGAAACAATATGTTGTCACAGACCGATTGGTCTGGATGGTGAAAGTGAGGTGAAAAAATTCGTTGTGGATCTGTCCCTTTATACGGTTTCAGAAAGAATACATTTGAATGTACTCCCCGACAATGACCAATCATAATTACCAGCAAATCTACATCTTCACCCACAATAATCACAGATCTATGATGTTGGGCGAGATCCATTGCTGTGGTTACAATAAGTGTATCTGCATCCTAGTGTGCCTGTTTTGTGAATATACCAGCTGCTGCAAATTTGTCCTGTAACATTGCGATGAGACGGTTTTTGTTTTTCATATTGACTAGGAATTTTTCTTGTAGCACTGTCGGGATTACGTGATCTTCTCGCTCGCTCCACATATTTAGTACCTTCTTCAGGGTAACCAACAAAGATGACTACAGCGTTTTCCTTGTACCTCGTCTTAGCAAATGAAACCTAGCTTTCACAAATTGATGAAAATGATTGACCCCTGGCCCACAAGACTTTATGCAGCAAGTATCCACCATTTATGACGTGAACACACCCGTGGAGATTTGCCTCTTCAGTTGGTATGAATGCTTTGTATAAAGCAGATTTGGTTTCTTTTCTCATACCATAGTCGTTAAAGAGAGACAGCGGATAAGTTCCCAGCTCATATTTTAAGAACTCTTCAAGTTCTTCATCGGTTTGTTTCGCTATTGTAATTCGTTGGGAAAAGGTTGTAGGATTCATGGAGATGGTTTCATTACTTATTTTGATTGCATTTTGCATCGTTCCAAATGGCAAAACTCTCACTTTTCTGTAGAACTTAACAGTTTAAGTCACACCCACAATTCTATCAACTCCCAGAAGTCCAATCTCCTTTGTCATATGACAATCAATTGTACTGTCCCCTACGATAAAAGAGGCAAGAGAGAAGATGTCTGTTAAATCAGGAAAAGGATAGTGTTGCATAAACCAGTCTATTAATTTCTTCGAATCTTGTTTCTCTCGTATCCACGTGTTGTTCGGAACTAATGAATGCAACTCCACACATCTTCTCCATTTCCTCACAAATGTTTTGGATGGAAGTCATTCCTTTTGTCCACCTGGAACTACTAGAAACTACTCCAGAAACGAAAATTACGACTCCGCGGCGCGATGTGCCAAAAGGTTTGAATTTATTCATGTACGTAGGTATTTTTTGCTACTTATTTTTGGAAAATGTCTGTTTTGCTCGATAGTTTGACACTCTTTTGCGTGAAAACAATTCAGCGTACAAAAAAATGTTTGCAACATAAATTGTAGGTAATTTTTTCTTCTTTGTTTTACCTTCAGAAACTTTTTTCGTAAAAAGCTTGTTATAAGCGGAAAACCACAAAAAAGCCTTATTTTCAGCGGTTTTTTGAAGATTTCTCATATTTGCCATTCAAATTTTTGTTGGAAAAATTCAGATTCGTGTTCAGCAACCCCAAAACCATAAAAAAAGCCACTAAAAACAATTACACCAGAACTTTTGACCTTGAGCCTGTTTTTTGCACCATTTGACTAAACTATATTGCAGCACAAGGTTTTGAAAAAAAGGACTACGAATGTTAACAAATTGTTGTGCTTATTCAGTTGAAGCGAAGTGTATGTATTTATTTCGTATAATTTTTAACATTGGTGTTGTTACCACACATTTTACAAAACAGAGATTTGATAATTTTATCTTACCACTGAAATATTATTGACAAGGCTACAAATTACTTTAACAACACAAAACATAGTTATATTTAGAACGAAAACGCGATAGAAACCTTCTATTAAAAGAAAAAAAAACATAATAATAATAAATAAATAAATAAATCAATAAATAATAAATAAATTAGTAAATAATTAAATTAGTAAATAAACTAAAGGTTAAATAATATGTGCATAATATATAATAGTATGTATGTATATATTTTCATATATATGTAGTATATAAATATATATGACTAGAATAAATTATGACAGAGACAATGTTTTTTAAAATAAATAAATAAATATATTAGGCATAAACGACCCATAGAGGGCCTAAAACCTAGCTTCTCCAACCACTTTCTTTGCGAAGTGGAAGGGACCTACAATTTGCGCCCGACAATGTTTTTTTAGTAATAAATATATGTGACTAGAATAGGATATGTTAGATTCAAAATGATTGTTATTAATAACATATATGCTAACATATTAAATATTATATTAAAAGATAAATAAATACTGAGAATAAATAAATAAAAAAATAAAAAAATAGAAAAGAATACGAAAATTATATATATGAAAATAAATAAATTAATAAATAAATAAATAAATGAAAATAACAAAATAAATTCATCGAGGCAAGCTCCAACGTTAGTAACATATAATCAAGGCTATCGTGAACAAAATTCCCTCCGGAATATTTCCCATTATTCAAAAATATGTATCGGCATGAATTTCGAAAAAAGGGAAAAAATTCCCCCGGAATAAATTGGTATCGTAGACGAAATTCCCCCCGGAATTTTGCGAAATTCCCTCCGGAATATTTCCTTCGCAAGTATGCTGGTGGAAATTCAAAAATCTAAGCAGTTTGTATGTGGATAAGTAGTTGGTTGCTTTTAAGTTTGTATTTTAAATCAAAAAAGTGAAAAAAGAGTTGCATACGTTTGTTGTGGTTCAAATAAAAAGAATCTGGAGCTTTAGAAAAGAAGAAGAATTTTTTCTTTATGCAAGTATTTTTTGTTCAAGTTTTATTTCGATAATTTTATAAAAAAATGAACATATAGGTCCAATCAAAGACAATTGGAGATGATGGTACATTTATGTGATGGAAGCCGCGACATTGCCAATGGCTTCACTACGAATAGGAGCAAAGACTGTGAATAGAGAATGTGAATACATTTTGGAAGCTTCTAGAGAAGGAACTGAACAGCGTAGGACCTCCAATGTCACTTATTTATGTCACTTTACTAAATCGAACGCGAGTATAATAAAATAATAATTAACATTAACACAATTTTCTATTAAAAAAAATACATTACCAAAATCTCCTCAAATATGAGCTTAAATTATATTTGAATTAATTGCGATTGACAACTGTCAACGCCTTCGAACATAACTTCGAAAATTCCGGGGGAAATAAATTCCGATGGAGATACTAGCAATATTTTCCAAGGAACAAAACATGTTGGGGGGGAATTTTTTTCCCTCGGAATCGCCGATAGCCCTGAATATATGATAGGTAAATAACATCAATAAAAAAAGAAATAAAGACATTAATTGGTAAATAATTCGTTAATAAGTGGGTTGTCAGCAAGACTACATCGATAACTTGGATTTAAGTTTTTGGATTTTTTGGGGAATCAATTCAACAATCGTTCTATGGTGTAGGTCCAAGGTAGAAAAATGGCAGGGTAAATTAATTATCAGTTTTAAAATTTTATTCTGGCATGTTTGAAGTTTTTTTATGTGTCACTTTGCGCAATTTCCCCAAACTTGGCATCCATATAGTAGAATTGCCTGAAAAATAACTACAAATTATGACCTTGTTATATCTACTGAAAGCCTTGATTTTCTGTTGATAAAAGGATATAACATGTTAATGGTGAGTCCTATTTTCTTCACTTTTTTGTTAATATTTGCATTAAATATTAATTTTGAATCCAGGTGTATCCCTAGGTACCTAACACAAAGCAATACTTACTCCATTTATTTGTAATTGGGTGGTTGGAAGGATCTTGAGGTCAACACAGAGAAATCTAAAGTTATGGTTTTTAAGAATGGCTCTGTAAGCACGGCAGGAGACGAAAAATGGAAATACATACAATGGAAAGGTGCTAGAAGTTGTGAAATCATATACGTTCAACTTAAAGTTAGAGAAGCATCTAAAAATTAAGTTAAACAAGGCTAAAACTGCAATATACGCGAACTGTCGAAAAATCTTTAACAACAAACTCATATCGCTCAATATCAAATAAAGAGTTTTTAATGCAACTGCCAAAGCTATTTTGTTTTATGGAGCTCAAGTGTGGGGTGTGCAGAAGTATGAGCTAGTTGAATATTTGCTTCGATTTTTTCTTCGAAAAACCTTCTTCCTCCCAATCAATACATCAAAATATATACAGTGATCCCCGGATAAGTGACCCTCGCTTAAATGCGTTGCTCGCTTAATTCATTCGAAAACTGAGCAACCAAAGCATTCCATAAGAAATGTACACAACTTTTCCCGTATAAATGCGTCCCGCTTAAATGCGTTACCCGGTTAATTGCGCTACAAAAAGTAAAGTTTTTCATTAAACGTCATACAAAATCTCCCGGTTAAATGAACACACACAACAAAAGCATTTAAAACTTATTGTGCTTACAGCTTTAATAAAATCAAAAAGCTAAGTTGCGAATAATTGCTGACGCTACGGAAAGCAATAAAAATGAATTGTGTGCCAAATATGGATGTGCAGGTCGACGTTGAATCGAGATCTACAAAATCCAGAAATCATTATTGAAAAGTCGAAAACTTGCAATATGACAAGCAAACGATTAAGAAGTAAAGCCTGTCCTGAAGTTGAACGAGCAATTACAGTTTAGTTTAACCAAATGAGGGCGTCTGGAGCAATAGTTTCTTTAAAAATGGTTTTCGAGAAAGCAAAACAGTTTGCAATCAAAATGAAAAAAAACTTCAATCCAACCGCAGGGTGGTTGTGGCGTTGGCAACAACGAGAAGGAATTTCATTAAAAAAGATACATGGAGAAGTCTCCTCTGCTGATGTAGAAGGTGCCGAAGATTTTCAATACACATGTTCTCTCCAATTTAATTAAAAACTATGCACCCAAAGACATTTTCAATGCCGATGAAAGCGGTCTTTTTTTATAAAGCCTTGCCGACATCATCTCTTAGCCGAAAAGGACATCAAATAAGTGGTTTCAAAGTACCCAAAGAACTTTTGACAATACTTTTTATTTGTAACGCTAGCGGAGATTTTAAAAAAAGCCACTGTTATCGGAAAATCAAAGAATCCACGGTGCTTTAAAAACAAGATCCTACCACTGAAATGCTACTCCCATAAAAAAAGCATGGATGACGCAGGTGCTCCGGAATAAAATTTTAGTTTCATTAGACGAAGAGATGTTAAGTCCAAATCAAAATATTATTCTATTCGTGGACAATGCGACATCTCACAAAACAACGACGACTTTAATACAGTTACTGCCACCTAACACAACTTCAATTATACAATATAATTTTTCATTAATAAAATATTTATTTACAATAATGCGTATATGAAGATGCTAATAAAAATGATTTATTGCGTTTTCAATGCAATAAAGCAGGGTTTTCCTTATTGCGTCGACAATGCACTTAAGCGGGATTCTCGTAATTGCGTTCCTCGGATAAATGCGTTAAAAATTGTACATTTTCCCCGACGCAACAATCCGGGGATTACTGTATACTATTTGGAAACTGGGCTTCCGACAATGTTTATATCGACGCTAAAACTTAATGTGGATTACATTATTAGAGTGTTGCATATGGATGAGCAAAGGCTTCCAAAGAGAATCCTACAGTTTGCAGTACAGCAAAAGAGACTTTTCGTCAAGGATTGGAATCGGTTAGCTGCGGACTCTGGCATAGCTCTCAAATTGTCGGAAGTAAATGCAGACGCTTGGAAAAAGTCCTTGTATGAAGTAATTGCTGTCACTGATGAGAACGAAAGATATGCGTTCATAGAAAAAGCACGTTCATCTACGGAAAGGCGATATTATTCAAGGTGTAATCTGAATCTCAACGAAAAAAATTATTTTAACAGTAGTTACAACAGAAATATTATTGGAACTATCTTTAAAATAAGAGGAGAATTGCTGAAGCTTACCTACATGCCACATCGAAGTGACGGATCTGATATCTGCATGCCTTTGCCTTACAATCTTTTTTTTTATAATTTGCGTGCGCTAAAGGGATTTATTTTTTCTTTACCCTTATAGTGGCAGCCACAACGCAGACGGTTTTGCTTGTTGCTGTAAGTAGCTCCCAGCAAATGATTCATTGCCTATTTGTGGGTGCTACTTACTATATGAAAGAATAGAAGGATAGGAAAGAAGTTTGGTGCGATGGGATTTTTTTCTCCACAGGTGGCGCCTAAATTGCCTTAGGGAGATCTGTTTTTGTAGTGTGTATTCAATTTATAAAAATCATGGCCCTGGTCGGGATTCGAACGCACGACCTGCCAATCACTTTAGTGAATACACTACCATCGCACCATTGCCACCAGAAAAGGAAGACGTAATGCATTTAATTGGCGTTTGTCCAATACTGATGGAGATAAGCCGGGTCTACTTCGGCAAAAATACTTTGCGATGGGAAGAGGCTGCTAACTACCTGAATGGAATGAATTGGCTTTTACTCTATGAATACTGCAAAGAAGATCTATCATACAGAAGGAGAATCAATTCAATTCAATTTTTTCAATTCAATTTTTTTAATTCAACTTATTTAATTCAATTTATTTATTTGGCAAGGTACAAATAAGAACAAAGGTATTTTATAGTACATGAAAGCTCATAACAAAATATTTTAGCACATTCATTTTATTTATAAAGAAAGGAGCACAATTAAAACATTATATATATGAAAGTTAAATTTAAAGAGGTTTAAACTAATTCTAAATTAAATTTTAGGATACGCGAATACTAATACGCAGGAAAGGAAGCACAGATGGAAAAGTTGGAAATGAGGGGGGAAAATAAGAAAACCTGAAATGAAAGATGGAATACAAAGAGAGAAGAATAGATTACAATGATAAAAAAATGCGCAAATAGAACACTTTTAATTTGATTAGCTCCTATAACTTGTTTAATGGTGGTAGGCAGTGAATTCAAAAGTAAGGTAACATGAACAAGAAAGAGGCGAGACGAGTTCAAATATTTTGAGGAGGGCGTGATAAAATTGAAAGTTCTCGGCGACTGAACAAATTTTAATTTTTCAAATAAATATGGTGATGATTGTGTATGTATTAATTTATGTATAAACACACAGCATCTATAATTTCTAAAAATTAAGAAATGAACACCCAAGGACATGCGTATGGTAATGAGATATATGGTCATATCTTCTTACTCCAAAAGCATATCAAGCCATATCATTGAAAGCGACAAGTAATTTGTGTTGGGAAAGGAAATCTAATTTACAATAGATAACTACTGCATAGTCAAAGATCGGCAAAAGAAGGCAATTTATCATCCTCAGTTTGGTGTTAACAGGTGTAGAACTAGAGAGCAGACATAGCTTTCGCAATCCTGAATAAATACGGGCTATAATATAGTGCACATGATCCGAGGCGGAAAGGGACCGATTTATTTTATATCCTAGACCATAGTGCCAGACAATGTAAGCCTCGTGGAATTGAGAAAAATATGTGGCAGCTCTTCAGTGTTATAAAGTTTCTTTGATATCAAATTAAGCTGACTCTTTTTTGGATTTAAAATCAGACCATTATCTAGAGACCATTTTGCTATAAAAGACAAGTCTGAATTAAACCTAGCCACAAGATCTTAAACCAGCCCGGGTGGTCGAGACAGGTACCAATATCTGCGCGTCGTCGCCATACAGATGTACAGATGTGTTTCGACACACTTGTGGTAAATCGTTAATATAAAGGCAGAACAGGATTGGGCCAAGAACTGAACTTTGGGGAACTCCAGAAAGTATATTTTTTGGTTGAGACTATTTAAGATTAGCAATAACCCGTTGAACACGATTAGTAAGATAATTCTTAACCAAACACACTGAGGAATCACTCAAACCAAAGTAAAGTTTTATTTGCAAAGAACCTCATGGCTGACCATGTCGAAACCTTTCGACAAGTTCAGTGAGCACAGCAGTAAGAGATATTCCTTGTCGTATTGGATACTAATATCATCAAGCACTTTGATCATAACTGTAGTACAGGTCGGAAACCTGATTGCACTGACGATAATAAATTAAACCGGTTGAGATGGTTGGAAATCAGTTTCGCAAGAATCTTTTCAAAAATTTTAGAAAAACATCTTAAGATACTTATTGGACGAAAATCAGTGACTAATTGGGGGTTATTCTTTTTGAGCACGGGGATGACCTTTGCTTTTTTCGGAAAAGTTGAAGAGGTAATGCAAAAATTAAACAAATGTGTTAACGAGCTTATTAAATGAGGATGTATTTTTTTTACGAAACGTAAATCTATTCCGTCCTCACCAATTGCGTTACATTTAAGTGCATGAATCTCTAAGATCACATCCGATTTAGATACTACTTCAAATTCCATCAATGGCGATCCAAAGAAGAAAAGTTGATTTTCAGGCGAAAACGAAGAGTTACAACTATGGTTGGGGGAAAAAGCATCACTTAACTCATCTGCATCTGAGATTTTAGTACCTAAGTATTTGACTTTTTCCTATCCCAATAGAACGCAAATTTGTCAAAGTTTCTTTGGTGGTTGGTCAAGGCTTAGCTTGGAGGGAAAGTATCTTTCTTTTGCTCTCCTGGTGACAAAAGAAGAGTAATTCCTTGCTCTGCAAAAAACCTCCCAATTGTGACTGTTAGAATTCTTTTTAAATTTAGCATAAAGCTTTCGATGAGTTTTAATAGCATTATGTACCTCAGTAGTAAACCATGAACATTTACTATGCAAATTAAAATGACCGCTGATAAGGGTCTGAATGCTTTCTACTTTTACATTAACATCCGATAAAAAGTAGCAGGAATGCAATGAAATCTTTTAAATTCTTAGCGATTTTGCTCAATAATTTGTTTTAACTAAACTCAAAGTTTATCAAAATATTCCGATTTATTTAATCTAAAAGTCAAATAAGGTGTAACTTAACCACAAAAAAAATATTATCAATTTTCGTTTTAACTAAACTAAAAGTCCACTCAATTATCAAAAAAAAAAAAAAAATGTAAATGTAAAAAAATTAATTTTTATCTTTATACCCTATTCTAAGGGTATATTAATTTTGACGCATAGTTTGTAACATACCTTAATATTGCACTTAGACCATAGTTTGTAACATACGCATAGTTTGTAACATACCTTAATATTGCCCGTAGTAAAAGTTACTATATTTATGATCAGCATCGATAGTAATGTCGATCTAGCCATGTCCGTCCGTCGGTCCGTCGGCAAAAATTAGGCCTTTAAACTGGGCCTAGAGAGCTGAAATTTTAACCATATACTCTCTAGGGCCCCGAAATAATCAAGCTTACGAATTTTTGAAATCCGCCCACAAACTCAAAAAAAAAAAAAAAAAAAAAATTTTGGAAAAAATCGAATTTTGAGGTAGAAAGCTGAAATTTTTTTATATATGATCTGTGACTCCTAAAATTGCTCGGGATATAAAATTTTCAAAATCCGCCCTCTGACACGCCCACAATTAAATAAAACAATTTTATTGAAAAACCAAAATTTGAGCTAGGGAGCTGAAATTTATTATATATACTCTCTAGGGGGCCCTTTATGCGCATGTGTTAATATTTTCAAAATCCGCCTACTGACACGCCCATTTTTTTTTTTTTTTTAATTCAAAGTTTGAGCTATTGAGCTGAATTTTATAATATATACTCTCTAGGGGCCCTTTATGCTCATGTGTTAATTTTTTTTTAAATCCGCCTACTGACACGCCAACAATTAAATAAAACATTTTATTGAAAAACCAAAGTTTGAGCTAGGGAGCGTTTTTTTCCAAAGGTACGTTTTTTTTTGATAAATGTTATATGTATAACAAAATATATAGAGCGTTCTTAGCAATTCAACCATACTACTCGTAAGACTTTTGTCACACCCACTTATGAGGGATAGGAATAATAGGGTATCCAACAGTTCGCCCAAGCGGACTGTAGCCCGTCCCTATGTTTTTAACTAGTTTCAAAATTATTACTAGGAAATTGTGCCAATCTCTATAATGTAATAAAGCTTTTCTTTTCTTTTTTACTTCAGAAATGTAAAACTAAATCTAACATATATCTTAAACGAATTTAAAAATGGTATTGCAACTCGGGCAGCCGACAGTTAATTGTCATGCCAATTATTATTATTCAAGAATTTGTAAAATTTAAAATTGTACGCAAAACTCTAAATTGTATAAATCTATCTAAAATTACTGGGATATATTTTCACCGCCGGATTTATGAAGAGAAGCAGGTTATTAAACGCAGTTTGGAAGTCGAGCGTTGTGAATAAGCAGGCTAATTTCTAGAGCCTGTTTCCGTTATTAACTAAATTGTTCGTCTCTTCATTTACCATTGGAGGTTCCTCAGGGCCTTAAGTTGCTTCCTCTGAGTGTAACCTGTGTCTGCAAATCGCAAATAAAATGCTGAGGATTTGTTTGGTAACTTATCTGCATTGGAATTTTTATTTATTCAACCTTCTCGATATCAACTTCGCAACTTTGTCATTGAAAAATAACCTCAAACAATGTTTCCATCTATTTGCAGTACTTTGCCATTCGAATTGGTCCCGTGGTGAAACGTGATGTCATGAAAGCTTCTACCATGTTAGAGCACGAGGCGCAGTAAGTATACAACCAACCAAAAATTGTTTTAGTCTTTCTCTTAATTTAGGAAGTGCGTTTGCAATTTCACTCCCAAAAGAAGCCCGCTCAAACTTCGATAGGCCCATGGACTTTCCAATCGAATGTAGACTTTCTCAAATTTCACATTCAGTCGTGGGTCCGTCGGAATGGAAATTTTCAATGGCGATGCATTTTCCCGGATTTCCGCCCCACTATCTCCGACAAAGTACAGAAACGTATAGCTTGCAATCGAAATGGAAACCGAAGCTTTGTCCATTCATCGAGTCCGAATTTATTTGTTGCTGATTCTTTTTTTTTTTTAATATGTTTCCACTTAATATGTGTCCATTGTTTGCGTCATTGTGCTCCGGAAGTATAATTACTACGATTTTGTTTTGTTTCCTCAGCGAAATGGCATAACAGCAACAACGGTGCCAGTACACCGATGAATGAATGAAAATGTCGCAATGACAGGGAAGAGGGTTAGCCATGAGCCTCGTTGTAATTATGACTCTTATAGTTTTTTATTCCGATGAAACCAGGTTGTGTGAATGTTGGGCAAACGACGGCGCACGGTGAGTTGGGGCCTTACCCTCCTCGGAGTCAGCAAACATTTACTGATATACGAGTGTCTTAGCTGTCATCGGCTAAACTTTTGTAAAAGCGATAGTGCCACTGTAATACGTTTCTTCTTTTCTTTTTTTATATGGTAGTGGTGTAGTTTTGAAGTTTCATATTTTTCCATTGAAAAGGCGGACGCCACCCGTACTTAGTGTTTGCTTTGTGCTACTTTGGTAAATGAGGTCTAATGACATTTTGTTGCTAGAATTATGTGAAAGAATTTAATAGTGACAATAAAAGTGATGGGATTTTTTGTTTTGTTTTGACAGTATGTTCTGATTTATGTTTTGTCTATTTGGTGCGGATGTGGGGGTCTTTAGGTGGCGTAATTTAATGTGGGCTCTTAATAGTAAATACAAAGGTACTTTTGTTATTTATTAAGAAGGAACAATTGAGGAATGGTCTTCAATCATTTGAAACACTTTTGTGATAAAACTGACAACACTGTCTGGAATTTGGAGAGGGGAGCAAATCATAATACAGCCAAACAGTTGCCCCAATTTGTTTCACCAGCTGTTAATTGTTATTAAAAACGTCAATCACGTTAAGTCAGCGTCAATCCTATACAATATGTGATTTGCCAAGTCCTCAATAAATAGACTAGCAAAGCTCACTCAGAAGACCAGACTAATCTACCATCCGTACGACGAATTGGACATCAGATTTCCGTTTATAATGTTTTATTTTTACTTTCAATATAAATCTCAAATCATGCTGAGAAGCACTCTTGGGAACATCCGGTCACCACCGGACAGCCAAACGTAACAGAAAAAAAATCGTAAAAAAAAACATTGAGAGGCAACAAAATTGGAACAACTGGAAGAAATAAACAATCTGCCAAGAACGCGTACCCAATTGTCTTACTTTTCGCCTCTAGACGATCTGTTGCTGCTGCTCATTGTATCTCTGACGAGAGTTGTAGGTACTCTTTCTTAATTTCCCTCTCACCGTGTCGTCAAATGAATAAATAAACAGCCGCAACAGTTGGGGGTCCGATTTATCCACCCTCTGCTGGATGCTTTAACTTGAATCGCTCAATGGGAATACATAGAAAGAATCGACCGATATCAACAACAACATACGTATATCTAAAACCCACTCGAGGTGGCCATCCACATGAGTTAGACAGTCAGCTGGTGGTTAGATTGCCTTCTCGTGCATGGAAGATACGCGATGATCGTGCTGTAATTTGATTTCGATTATGTAACCTAATGCTGGCGGCGCGGCTGGCAGAGGGGTTAAATAATTTACCATCGAATGTTAATTTGATCCCGCATGGCATCGAATTCGAGCCACAATTACTGCGGCTTTAAATGGAGGGCACATACTGAGATTTGGAAACAGATGCATGTTCGGCTGTCACTTTCGTGGAGATAGCATCTTTGACTGCCATGTACTAAATGCAATTCGAGCGGACTGCACTGTTTGACAGACAGAGAAGGTGTGGAAAGGCACATCTCATACATAATATGCCTTCCCTTGGAGAGTCTCATTTGTTGTATATTTCTCTCGCATTATTGCTGCCTAAATTTTATGATTCTACGTCGAAATGAACCATAATTGAGTAAGCAGTTTCCTTATTATTTCAAGGGAAAATTATTGCTATGGGCGGAGTTCTGACTGTAGAGCAGACTTCATGCTGGAAGAGAACAGGAAGAGACCTTGTAACATGAGGAAATATGTATAAGTATCATGGGAATGACATGACGAAGTTATAAAAATTTGATTTGACTATCGTAATGCTGGTTGTGTATCGTATTTAACGTATCCATCGCCAGCGCGATTCATGAACAAAATGCGATGCATTCTACAAGATCGGATGATGACAATGATTTCACGAGGTGTTTTTGCGGACCTTTAATAATAAGTAAATTAATTCCGCGAAAATTAATTTTATGAATAAAATTTTTAGTTTCATTTTCGGGATTTTGGTCTTTCGGAATTTTGGATTTTCTGGATTGC
The DNA here is from genome assembly GCA_949715645.1 of Portevinia maculata. Lineage (NCBI taxonomy): Eukaryota > Metazoa > Arthropoda > Insecta > Diptera > Syrphidae > Portevinia > Portevinia maculata. Next base: position 78,480,422 of record OX454527.1, on the reverse strand, counting down.
AACACATCAATCATATTTCAGGATGGCATTGCCCACTTGGTTTGCAAACTTGGTATTGGCAATATTTGTAAAAGAACATATTAAATGCAATCCTAAAGTTTGTTCGGACTTTTACAGTAGCATTGAATACGTGTTTATTGAGCTAGGGGGTGATGAAGGTACACTTTTGTTGGGTACAGTCTATCGGCCCAATAGGAACGTGGACATTTGTCCCTTCATATCGCTGATGGAAGAAATTGCTTGTACTTGCTCTAATGTTATTCTATGTGGTGACTTTTACTGTAACCTTCTTTTTGATAAAAGGCTCATTGAAAGTATGAGCGTGTTTAACTTGCGGGCTGTTAATGTCACCTCACCAACGCACTTCGGTGGTCCTATACCCACCCTTTTAGATGTTTTTTGGGTGAGTGATTTTCAAAAAATCTCTTTTTATGATCAATTGTCGGCTCCTGCGTTCTCAAACCATGATCTTATTTACTTAACCTACGACTTTTATCAATACGTTTCAATATAGAAAATTTCGTAACATTAATTATCCTTTACTCGAAGAACACGCACGAGGCATATCCTGGGACAGTGTCCATTACTTAACATCACCCAATGAACAAGTCGAATTTTTAAACGAAAATATCAAACGACTTTTCACGCAGCACGTTCCTTTGACAACAAAAGTCTTCTAGTCTAAAGAATAGCCTTGGTTCACTGGTCATATTCGCCAACTCATTCGCTTACGTGATTCCGCCTTGATGAGTTTCGGCGAACTTAGTGTTCTTTTCGTAACCAAGTTGTAATGGCAATTAGGAATTCAAAGTTTGAAGTATTTTCGAACCAACTCAATCCCTCGCTAAGCCAAAGTTTAATCTTTTTTCAAATATCGATTGCAACGCTCTCAATCGGCAATTTGAATCCTCTACCTCTCATGTACTGAGCTCGGTTAGTGACCCACAAAGGTTTCTATCAAATCAAGCTGAATCTGTAGTACTTCATGGTTGCCACTGGACTGGAAAGGAATGAACATTTGGTCAGGGAATGTCAGGGAAAGTCAGGGAATTTCGAAAACAGTCTGGGAAAATTCCCTCTGTGTGTATTTTTTTTTATAATAGGTATTAAAAAAAATTTATGTCGAGCTCTGAAGTCTGGAGCCTCTGAAGCAAAAATATTACTTTTCATGAATCAACCTTTTTTTCATATTTTGGGATCACATTTCGCAGATCTCGATATCTTTCGAGATATACCTACGCACCATTTCACTAATCCACCATTTATATCTAATAATGTACATATGTACCTTGGACATTTTTTTTAATTTGATTGATTGAAACGATTTTGGTTTCGAGAAAGTATAGCGTTTGCACGTAGTTGTATTAATTGCTAAACAGCTAATGGAGATGCCAATTAGCATTGAAAAGCATATCAATCCTATTTTTCGATCCATGCGCTACGAAAAGTCTGAGATAATGCTTAAATGGAAAACCACATCTTCATGCTTTCCGAAAAAAGGCATACAAACTTATATGTAGGTACATCAAAAATCAAAATAGTCTATTTCTATTGACTTTGTTTAGCGAAATTTGTTCACTTTGCTAAGGAAGATTTTGTATAGAATAGTTTTTATTTTAAGGCAATAACGGCAAAGCAAGATGCAAATTATGCAAACAAGCAACAATTTGAGTTAAGCAACATGGGCCAAAGGGCTTTGGTGTCGCATCAAAATGGACTAGCGCATAAGTCAAATTCTTAAGCTTTGACGTCACAAAAAATTGATACTTTCTTCACTGCGTCTGATTCATTGGTCGCCTCTAGTAGTCAAAAAACATCTCAAAATACACCAGAAAATATTAACTCTCAAAATACACAAACAAAGTATTTTACTTTCGACAAGACAGATTCCATTGTCGCAGAGATAAGGTGGTGTCTATTTTATTTCCACCAGAGCGTCCTTGAACTCGTCTGTGGAAATTAGTGATCTTTTTCGATTCATGTTCCCAGACAGCAAAATTGCTGAAAATTTCCTACGTTATCAACCACGGTATCTCCCCATATTTCCATAACAATCTTTTGGATAAAGTAAACAAATGTGACAACTTTGTTATATGTTTTGACGAAGCACAAAACAAAATAGCTCACAAAGGACAAATGGATTGAGTTGTCCGTTTTTTTGATGAGTCAAAAGGAATTGTTTGCAATAGGTACTTAGAAAGCGAGTTCATGGGATCTTCAAAGTCAGATGACATTTTAAAACATTTTGACAATGGAATTCGAACATTGAAAAAAGAGAAACTTCTTCAAGTATCTATGGATGGCCCAAACGTAAATTTATCTTTTTTAATGAAATTAAAACAACAGCGAAATAAAATTGATGCGGGTGGTACGCAGCTACTAGAATGTGGCGTGTATGGTCTACATTTAATACATGGAGCCATGAAAACTGGACTTACAAATGTTTCACGGGACCTGTATATTTTTTTAAGGCCGATGGAATCCGGACGACATGAAAAGCGCTATTGAAATGGGTGAGGACAAGTTCGTGTGGCTATTTAAAAGCTTCAAAATTACATAATGTACCAAAAACTACTCTCATAAGACTGGTTAAAAATGAATGTACTGATAGTTCGACGTTGGTAAATTTTAAGTTCGGTCGTAGACCAGTGTTCCCAAATACGTTTGAGAAATTGCTTGTGGAATATGTGCTGACTATGGAGAGCAAATTTTTTGGACTAACGAGAATGGACATAAAAAATATAGCGTTCCAACTAGTTGAAAAAAAAGGAATTCCGCATCCATTTTCTCAGAAAAACAGAACTGCAGGAAAAGATTGGTTGAAATCATTTCTAGAAAGAAATCCCAACTTATCATTTCGTTCACCGACTGCAACATCCCTTGCCAGAGCAAAAGGATTTTCAAAAGAACGTGTCCAAGAGTTTTTTGATCTTCTGGAAGAAGAAATGGATAAGTGTAATTATACAGCAAACAACATATATAACGTCGATGAGACCGGAATAAGCGTAGTGCCTTCTAAGCTATCCAAAGTTCTGGCATTAAAAGGAAAGCGACAGATTGGTGCGCTTACCGCAGCAGAAAGAGGCTCCACCATCACAACAATAATCTGCATGAGTGCTGCAGGCGCATTTGTACCGCCTTTATTGATATTCCCGCGCAAAAAACGCAATCCCCTGCTTATGAAAGGAACTCCTCCAGGAGCTATTTACGAATGTCATCCTTCCGGATGGGTTCAGACCGACATTTTTTCAAAATGGTTTGAACATTTTGTTAGCCATGTAAAGTCATCGGCTGAATCTCCAGTTCTTCTCATTTTGGATGGGCACTATAGCCATACGCGTAATATCAAACTAATCGATACGGCAAGAGAGAACCACGTTTCCTTGCTTTCTATTCCGCCTCATTCCAGCCATAAGATGTAGCCACTGGACAAGACGTTTATGGGTCCACTTAAGAAGCATTTATCGGAAGAGATTCGGATCTGGATGAGGATGAATGCCCGACTATTGACGCATTTTGATATAACTGAATTGTTTGGCAAAGCATATCTTAGAGTCCAAACTGGAGAAATAGCGGTCAATGGATTCAGGGCTACTGGAATTCACCCACTTGATAGAAACATCTTCAGGGATAGTGACTTCCTAGCAGCTGATGATGATGTTACCCCACCAGACGAGTCTTCAAGTAAAGAACCTGTTGTTGAACGTGCAACTACTCCACAAGCTGTAGAATTGCCAATTCCAGAAACGCCCAGAAACCATATGCCTACAAATAGGCGAGTTGTTGCTGTTAAATCTCCATCTGGTACTCTGCATACCGGAAATATAACAGCAAGTGAAAATATTATTCTGACACCAGCTGATATATCTCCGGTCCCTATCAAGAAAAAGATTATAACTACTCGTGGTAGACCAGCTGGAAAATCCACACTGCTAACCGGGTCCCCATACAAAAGAACCTTGGAAGATTCGCTGAAAAAAATTGCTGTTAGAATCCAGAAACCGAGCACCTCTAAACAAGCACTTTTTGAAGCTGACAAAAAAAAAATCTGCCAGTAAAAATTGTAATTGCTGTTCTACCTTTCGAATATAATTTTAAAAAATTTTATTTCTTAGGGAAGAACAAGAAAAAACTGCAGAAAATGGTAACAGAAGGATCATCAAGCCCGGAGTCAGACTGCATAAGCTACTCGTATCATGACGAGTCAGACGTCGAAAATTATCCAACACGTTCCGTCACCGCCAATGACAAGAAATATGCTGAATGTATGTACAGTTTTACCCTGTTTTGGGAAGATCGTCCCGGCGAAGTATGGATCCAATGCGTTTCTTGCCATATTTGGAGCCACGAGCTTTGTGCTGGGTGCGAAAAAGAACTCTTTATTTGTGAATTTTGTTCCTCATAAACAAATCGTATGTTCCTTTTATTGTTGCGGCTAAATATGGACCAGGTCCATATTACCCCCAACTTTTATTTTTTTTACGTTTTTGAGTTACTACAGTTTTTAATTTTTGTTAATTTTTGATAAAGTGAATTAATGTTTTTGTTGCTACTTTTTGAATATAAATAGACTGATTTTTTTTTTTTAAATAAAAATCTTTAATAAAACTTACACCGTTTGTGTTTTATTAGCAAAAATGTGAATGGTGGTCCATATTACCCTACTTTACTCTACTCGATTTCCCCTGAAATATTGCGGTGTACGTTGGCTCGAAAACAAAATCTGTTTAGAGAGATGCCTGAACATTTTTGATGAGTTGAAGCACCTTTTTCTATGATTTCAGATTTTACAAGGCCAATTGAAAACGTAAGAAAATACTTCCAAGACAATTTGTTAGACTGCAAACTTGCATTTTTCCATACAATTACATCTGATTGTGAACCATTTTTATCAAAATTTGAAGGTGAGAAACCATTGATATTTTACCTTTATGAAGATCTCCTCATAATGGTTAAAAACTTTTTGCATCGCATCGTCAAAAAAAAGTATATAAGCGAATGCTCCATACGATCTCAACTTTTGTCCATCGATCTTTCAAGTGAATCCAATCTTCTGGAAATGAAACATAACGGCGGGCTACAGTCCGCTTGGGCGAACTGTTGGATACCCTATTCTTATTCCTATCCCTCATAAGTGGCGTGACAAAAGTTTATAGGATTTTATCGAAAAAACGAAGCTTTTGTAAATAAAAACGCTCCCTAACTCAAACTTTGGTTTTTCAATGAAATTGTTTTATTTAATTGTTGGCGTGTCAGTAGGCGGAATTAAAAAAAATTTAAGCATGAGCATAAAGGGCCCCTAGAGAGTATATACTATAAATTTCAGCTTCCTAGCTCGAACTTTGGACTTTCAAAAAAAAAAAAAAAAAAAATTGTGGGCGTGTCAGTAGGCGGATTTTGAAAATATTTACACATGAGCATAAAGGGCCCCTAGAGAGTATATATTATAAATTTTAGGTCCCTAGCTCAAATTTTGGTTCTTCAATAAAATTGTTTTATTTAATTGTGGGCGTGTCAGTGGGAGGATTTTGAAAATTTTATTTCCCAATCAGTTTTATGGGCCATAGATCATATATAAAAAATTTCAGCTTTCTAGCTCAAAATTCGATTTTTTCCAAAATTTTGTTTTTTTTTAGTTTGTGGGCGTGTCTGTGGGCGGATTTCAAAAATTCGTAAACTTGATTATTTCGGGACCCTAGAGAGTATATGGTTAAAATTTCAGCTCTCTAGGTCCAGTTTAAAGGCCTAATTTTTGCCGACGGACGGACGGACGGACGGACATGGCTAGATCGACATTACTATCGATGCTGATCATAAATATAGTAACTTTTAGGGGTCTACGGGCAATATTAAGGTATGTTACAAACTATGCGTCAAAATTAATATACCCCTAGAATAGGGTATAAAAACGTTGACGTTGGCTTCAAATCAACGAAAATCATCAATGAAATAAAACAAAAAGACAATTTTTCGGAAAAAGATATTTTAAAATTTAAACTAGATTGCCGCAAAATTATTATAAGCATAATATCAGAAATCGAAGAACGAAGCCTATTCAAATACGATTTGATTGTAAACGTGAGCAGTCTTAATCCTAGAAATATTTTGCAAAACAACGGTCTCTACAATAAATGATTCAAATTTTATATAATGCCAACCGATTATTTGATACATGCGCGGAAAGGGCAAAATTGCAATATATAAATGCATGTACAGATGCAAAGACAGCCCTAAATAGAGGAGTACAAAAGCTTTATAATCAACGAATCTACTTGTAGAGTTGATGGGTTCTACTTTCAGCTTTTTGGCAAAAAGGAAAATTTTAAAGATCTTTGGCATGTTATTAAAATGTGTTGCATTTTATCGTACGGAAACGCCTCAGTTGAGATTGGCTTCTCAATTAACAAGACTCTTTTGGTCGAAAACCTCCTTGAGGAGTCACTAGTCGCTCAGAGAAGAGTCTTAGATGGCGTGAAAGAGGCTGGGGGGAGCATCGAAAGTGGAAATAAATTCAAAATTAATATTTAATGTTCGATCCTCTCATAGCCGCTATACACCGCAGTTAGAAGAAAAACTTAAATTAAAAAAAGAAGATGGAGTAAACGAATTAAAAAGAATAAGGGAGGAAGAAATAAAAAAACTTCATAAGGAAAAAGCAAAAATTCGCATTCAAGCCCAGGTTGAAGAAGAGAAAATAAGTTATCAACTCTCCCTTTTAAAAAATATAAGGTATATCCTGTTCTCAACTGATTGTTTCATTGATATTTTTTAAAGGGAGTGTTTAGAAGTAAACAATTTTTCTGTTCTTTAAATATTTGGGACTAGTGTTTAAATGCGTCATTTTGTTTGCTATATTTGCAAAATTTGGTCAGAGAAAACTTTAAAACTGGTGAGGGAAAGTCAGGGAAAAGTCAGGGAATTTTTTTTTTTAATAATAGTGGCAACCATGTACTCTTTTTCGGTTTTAAAAATGTCAATTGTGCTGAAGTCGTTGAACGTCTGCTTTCTATTAAATCTTCTGCGACTGGGCTTGATGATATTAATCGCCGATTTTTGAAGCTCGTATTGCCAATCCTCATCCCGTACATTACCCATATTTTTAATTCGATTCCAACATCTGGCGAATACCCATCACAATGGAAACTGGCTAAAGTAGTACCTATACCAACAAATGCAAAGGGTAATGACTTTAGGCCCATTTCAATAATACCCTTTCTATCGAAATCATTTGAAAGAATCTTACAAAAGCAAATGAACTTATTTCTTGACACCCACAATTTGATGACAACACAACAATCGGGTTTTAGGGAGGGTCACAGTTGTATGACCTCCTTACTGAACATCGTCGAAGATTTACGGCAAAAGATTGATGAAGATAAGGTAAGCTTTTTAGTGTTGCTAGATTTTTCTAAAGCGCTTGACACCTTGGTTCATTAAAACTTGTGTGATAAGCTGCATCAGCTATTTAATTTCTCACATGATGCAGTCAAACTACTTGCTTCATACCTTTCATGTAGAAGGCAAATTGTTCAAGTTGGGGACATTCAATGGGATGTCATTTCGATCCAAAATGGTGTCCCACAGGGATCCAATTTGGGTCCACTGCTATTCTCGATGTATGTCAATGATCTGCCATCTATTGTCAACCATAGTAAGGTTCAGCTGAATGCCGATGACGTGCAGTTGGACATGAGTTCCGATCTCGGTCTTATTGAGCACGGTGCTGCTTGTGTTAATGAGGATCTTGAAAATATACCGCGCTGGTCTGAAACAAATGGTCTTCTGTTAAACCCTGTAAAATTGAAGTGTCTTTTGATCTCAAGAAATTTATTGAGCTTGTCGTACCTACTTTCCTTCTGTGATTTTAGGCAATTCTCCTACAGAATACGTTGAGACGGCCAAAAATCTTGGTATGGTCTTTAATCGAAATCTGAACTAGGATAACCACATAAATGTTGCCTCCGGTAAAACCTATGCTGTACTTCGAACATTATGGGCTAAGGGCTTCTAAAGCTTTCACCCCCTTAATAACACGTTTCATGCTCGCCAAGTCCCTGGTCATACCAACTTTAATGTACGGCTGCGAAGTTTTTGCCCAGTGCAGCTTCGCCAGCAAAAGGAAACTACAGGTCGCTTACAAGAATACCGTTCGGTATGTTTTTCGACTAAGAAGGTACGATCGTTTATCGCACTTTTCTATGCGTCTTTTTAACATGACGTTTGACAGTCTACTTCAGTTCCGCATTTTAACTTTTCTCTCCATCATCCTGACAACACGACAACCTCCCGGCCTGTACGAGAAACTGGCTAGGTGTTCCTCTGACAGGTCCAGGGCCGGCTCCAGCCAAACAAGCGCCCTGTGCAAGATTTACAGAAATCGCCCTTTAATTTGCACACATCCATAAGTCGTTTCCCCATCACCCAGGAGGTAGACATTCAATGCGTTATTTTTTATTGAGGTATCCCCGGTAGGCCTAATCCTCAATTAAAAACAAATATGTATATTTACATATATGTTCATGTCTTAATAGAAAATTAATTGCGTTGTTTTCTACTCATCTCTTCCATCCACCGCCGCCACTCAAAATAAATTCCCCTCTCTTATATTTTAGAAAGATGGAAGAGAAATAAATTAAACCCACATAAGTCATAAATTTCCTATATGCAGGATTTCAAACTCGCACACACCGTTTGCGCGTGTGGGATAAAAACCCGACATCGGAATCGGATGCATAGGTCGAAGAGAGTACTATAATTTCTATTAAATCTATTTAAAGCCGACATATTAAGTTCTCACCTTTAACCAGTCTTCGGATGTCCAGACCGTATGAGCCGTAGCCTATTCAAGGCGTTTTTCCACCATCGCACTAAATCCTGAAAAAAATATATTTTTTAAGGTGGCCGTAATAATTTGATCACCCACTGTATATATTTTAAAGTCCATCTACCTTTTCAATGAAGCATTGAGGAAGGTCACTTGTTGGTATTTTTTGCTTAATGGAGGCAGCTTGCTTGTTTCTCTTTGGTATTAAACATGTTCTAACATTAGATATACTTCGAGGCAAGAACGTCACTACAAAGATAGAGCTTTACGCTAAGCTCCAGCAGGTGTATGTTGTTGAGTATGACTTTCATTAGTATATTCCCGGCATATTCACATTTTTAATTGTAATCCGCATTGCGTGTGCGACTATTGGATATCAGAAAGAGTTGAACTGCTTTTTGTATTCATATTGGTCTAATTTCATTCGTGAAACAATAAGTTGTGCATATATATATTTTTAAAATTTTTAAAATATATATAAATCCTAATTCTTTTATAGTATAGTCCATTGTCTGGTAGTTATTACATTGGACTATGTTGGTTCTATGTTACCTATACTTGCCAATTATATCCAGTCTTGTTCGTATTGTGTGCATTGATTTGCACAGTCCGTCTGTTTACCCAGATGGATATCTTGCTCTTAAGCATATTGTATCTAATCTCATCAAATTTAATATCTAATTTAATATCTAATTTAATATTGAATTTAGCACCGACCGCGCTGACCCCAAATTATGCATGTATTAATTTTTTTTTAATACAGATTTATTAAAAGATATTAAAAGTTAAAAACTTTTGAAGTTTTATTTAAAATCCGAAATTTCCTATTGTGGATAATAGAGTTCCAAATACACGTTCTAGAGGGAGACTAAGGGCCAGTTTCAAATGTTTCGGATAAAGTTTCGGATAGTTAGCCGACACATAACCCTATCCACCAGATAAAAGTTGCTGATAATTTTTTTCTGTTTCATCGTCAAAGTCTTTGATAAACTGGTGGAAAATATTATCAGCCAGTTAGTTTGTTTTGAAACACATGTAATTTGTTTTGCTTTGTTTGTTTCGTGTTTTCTAGAAGCTTAAGCCAATTAAACTCATAAAATTGTATTGTTGCGTTTTAAATGAATACAGCTAGCGAAAATTCAAACTTAAGTCTCTTCAATTGTTCTCGGTTTCATTTTTAACAATGCAGGTTGGAAGACTTGATGTTAGTGGTACTAAGATCATTAGGATCATTGTAGAAGGACACTTCCAGATGAAGTTTTGCGTCTTTATGAGAGAACAGGACATGTACATAGAAGGTGGCGAATAGTCTCCTCCTTTTCTTTGTCAAAACAGATTCTGCTGAAATCATTTGTGTACGCCAAGCCCTGTTGCATGCTCGCATATAAGACAGTATTAATGTTCCACCTGTGTAAAGAGATTGAGCGTTTTGGTCAAACTGGGTTTATCGCTTAGCAAGGTACCATTTAATCTACCTAAGGTTCATCAGCCTTGAAATTCCAAGGAATGTCTATTTGCCCCGGCACACAACACAGGTTATTCTTATTGTGGAAATGTTTCACCATCAAAGCGAGAGGTGATCGGTAGTATAGGGCTCGCGATAAGCTTAGCTAAGTCCAACGAACAGCGTGAATTTGCAGGTGTGCAAGACTCCGTACTACTCCTTCTGCTATAATGGACATTCTGTTTCACCTGACATCATCCCTAGCAGCATAAACTACACCATCCCTCAGCTTCGTTTTGACATAAACTTCTCTGTCGCCATCCCTCCTACATCATTCTTGGAGGAAGGTCCCCTTCAAATTTATACAAAGAAAAATTTTAGAAAAGGAGTAGGAACACAAGGACACTATGTATGAATTAGAAAAACAACATCTTCTTCTTAAAATTAATTTGTTGAAAAAAGATTTAGGAGAAAAGTGAATAAAATGTTTCTTTCAAAGTCGCGCTTTACTCTATTCATTAATTCAAGTTATGGTTAAATAAGCACAAAGATAAGGATATTTTGTCAATTTTATTTATTTAAAAAGGCACAAACAAATTTAATTATAGCAGAGACAAAAAATAGTTAATAACAGAATTTCTTACAATATTTCGACTACTATCTTTTAGTAAACTATTACTAACATCATAAGTTTCATCAGTATCATCTGGCATACTATTTTCAAAAGTTTCTTCACCCATGTCTAAGGCTATATTGTGGAGCACTGCACATGCAATAATAACTGCTTGTACTTTCGAATGGTGCAAAGTAATTTTCTTTGACAAAACTGGAAATCTACTCTTCCATACGCCATATGATCTTTCTACTACATTTCTCGTTCTGATATGTGACTCGTTGTACAAGTGCTCACCAGGTTTCCGTGGATTATGAAGGGGAGTTAGCAAACAATTTGTGTTCTCATATCCTTTATCTCCGAGAATCAAGTTATTTCCAAATTTTCTATCAATAATTCTTTGCTTAATACGCGAGTTATTAAAAATAGTTTGATCATGGCATGATCCAGGCCATCTAACAACTATGTCCATGATTCTCAAATTTGAGTCCAGTACTGTTTGAACATTCATTGAGAAATTGCCTTTCCGGTCTCTGTACAATTCGGCAGTTTCTCCTCCTGCGAACAAGTGAGAATAATTATCATTTCTGGTACCTGATATTCATGAAGGTACTTACTTGGTGATTTAATGTTAATGTGAGTACAATCAATGACCCTAGCAGGGTGGCGACGGTGCAGAGGTTAGTGTGTTGGCTTGTGACCCGTGCGGTGCAGGTTCAATCCCCATGGGGAATAACAACATACGCCACCCAATCACATGCCTCTACACCAAAAGAAGGATTTCTGCCTGGTAGTACAATGAACCGTTACCGAGTCTGAGTGCTCTGGGATTTGGATTTCCTTTTTTTATAAAAAAAATAAAAAAAAAATAAAAAAAAAAACAATCAATGACTCCAACAACCCTGGGAAATCTTGCAATTTCATAAAAACTTTGCTTCTGAGATTTTGTGTATGGTCCTGCAAGCGGCGGCCTTGCTTACTCCAGCGAATTGGCCGCATACAATTAAAAATGTCCCAGTTGCAAAATATCGGAGACTTGTAAGTAATCGTTGCATTGGTGGAACTGCAAAACTACTGAAAATCCAATAGGCAATGGTAAATAAGTTAATGTCATATTTGGTATTCTACTTACTAGTCAATTTAAGTTTTTATATGACTTTCTATTAATGTAAGGATATTTCTTACAGATGTTTTGGTAAACCGAAGTCGAATTCTGAAATCTTCATCGTCGAGTGTTTCAAAATAGTTTGGCCTTGGGCGAAACACTCTGTTCGTACGGGGCCGTGTAATATTCTTCAAATTCCTCTTCTAAAAATTCAAACAAATCCATGTTAGGGCACTTGTGACTGCTGTCTACGGTCGTCAACGAAGGAATGCCCTGAAACTATATTTTGTCCAGTCACTTCATAGAAATATTTTGTTTGTCTTCCGGATAAATAATTTAACAGCCACTTGAACCGGCCGACAGGCTATCCGAGACTATATCTGTCGGATATCACTATCCGAAACCTTTGAAACCAAAAGTTCATGTTTAGCTAACAGATAAGTTCCGGATAGGCTATCCGAGACTTTATCAGCTGGTCTTGAAACTGGCCCTAAGTAATTTGAGAAATTCGTCCACTTTTCGAAATATAACTCCCGTTCAGGAGTAATGGAATCCAGACCAAAAGTTAGTCGTACTCCACCTGGGGCTAGTGTAGGCTTAAGCCAGGGTAAGATTCTACCACAACTGGTAGATAACCCTCCTGCAGCAATGCAATCCGGTCAGGCAAGTAACCACAATAGTGATGATAGTAATGAGCGACGGGATATTAATGAACATCCTCCACTTGTTCAAGAAGAAGCCACAGTCTCGAGGCAAACCAACGAGTTTTCATTCGTGAAATGCAGTCTATTAGAGATACCTTAGTTGGAAGATTGGACAGTTTGAATTTAAATACTCCCAATGTGAATCCTACGAGACCTTCGAACGCTCGTTCTAAATAACGCTTCGTTTTCGATCCAACGCAGACAAACACCACCAATAAGTCAACAAACTTCTTCGGTAAGTTCAGTTTGTAAAATTGAAAAGTGGCAAATTTGATTTGACGGGTCCGAAAATATCCACGATTTTCTTTTAAAAGTGGAAACCCTTAAGGATCGTTCGCAATGTAGCTAGGAACATGTACTCGCAAATTTTCATGTCATTTTACAAGGCCAATAAATAAAACAATTTCAGTTGTTCATGAATACCCGCAGCTATTATGAGAAGCTGAGCACTCGCTCGTACACACACTATAACTTGTCTTATCTTTTTATACCCTTTTATAAGGGTATATTTATTTTGACGCATAGTTTGTAACATACCTTAATATTGCCCGTAGACCCCTAAAAGTTACTATATTTATGATCAGCATCGATAGTAATGTCGATCTAGCCATGTCTGTCCGTCCGTCCGTCCGTCTGTCGGCAAAAATTAGGCCTTTAAACTGGACCTAGGGAGCTGAAATTTTACCCATATGCTCTCTAGGGTCCCGGAATAATCAAGTTTACGAATTTTTGAAATCCGCCCACAAACTCAAAAAACAAAATTTTGGAAAAAATCGAATTTTGAGCTAGAAAGCTTTTCAAAATCCGCCCACTGACACGCCCACAAATAAATAAAACTATTTTTTTGAAAATCCAAAGTTTGAGCTAGGGAGCTGAAATTTATAATATATACTCTCTAGGGGCCCTTTATCCTCATGTGTTAATATTTTTTAAATCCGCCTACTGACACGCCCACAATTAAATAAAACAATTTTATTGAAACACCCAAATTTGAGCTAGGGAGCGTTTTTTTTTTTTGATAAAATCCTTTAAATGTTATATAACAAAATATGTAGAGCGTTCTTAACAATTCAACCATACTTAGACTTTTGTCACGCCCAGTTATGAGGGATAGGAATAAGAATAGGGTATCCAACAGTTCGCCCAAGCGGACTGTAGCCCGTCCCTATGTTTTTTATCTCTGCCTCAATTAATATTTGTTCACATGCAAATATGGTTTATAAAGCATTTGGGAATCCTCACTGCTGAAATGCGATTTTCCTTCACCGATGTGAACATAGGTACACACCAATTATATTAAATACAAAGAAAACAAGTTACAGGTGACTGTGATGGTCTAATTGCAAAATGCCATAACCTATCCCAAATTTCAATCAAAGCCAACAAATAATATACCATCAATCTACTCGACGACAATTCTCCCACCTTTCTTTATCCACAATCGCACCTACCTTAAAATATGAATATCCATTTTTCACTTGCAAATATGAATTATAAAAAAAATCATTTGAGAATGCTCACGGCTGAAATGCGACTCCTTCAACGATTATACATTTATACCAATTACCAATTGTATTAAATACCAGTAAACATAGCCTACCCCAAACTTCCATCAGAGCAAACAAATATAATAGCATAAGTCTACCCCGATAATAATTCCTTCACCTTTCCGCCCTGCCGTCAACCACCAACGCTACCTGTGTCATCTTCCTTCTCATATACCTAGTCACGAGCATGAAGGAGAACAAAAAATCAGCTGTTTGCGCAAAACCAAATAAAAATATTATGCTGATACTTCCTTCAGAGCCAACAAATAAAATACGATAAATCTACCCGATGAGAATGTCCGCTACATCAGACATCAGCCACCATCGGCATCGGTAGTCGCTACCAGAATGATCTCCATTTCATTCTCATATTAACATTCAGGAGATTGGAGGAAAACAAAAATAAACGCACATAATGTGCATAAACTATCACCATTTGTTTTGGCTCACAGCGCACAGATGGCGTATCGTCGTATACACGAAGTGAGAATACTATAGAGTCTGTATACAATGCTTAGGGAGCATTCTGTTGAGGTTTTTGTATTCAAGTTTAATCCGGAGAAACTTATGCAATAATTTAAAGTGCACATTTTTATACCCTATTCTAGGGGTATATTAATTTTGACGCATAGTTTGTAACATACCTTAATATTGCCCGTAGACCCCTAAAAGTTACTATATTTATGATCAGCATCGATAGTAATGTCGATCTAGCCATGTCCGTCCGTCCGTCCGTCCGTCCGTCGGCAAAAATTAGGCCTTTAAACTGGACCTAGAGAGCTGAAATTTTAACCATATACTCTCTAGGGTCCCGAAATAATCAAGTTTAAGAATTTTTGAAATCCGCCCACAGACACGCCCACAAACTCAAAAAAACAAAATTTTGGAAAAAATCGAATTTTGAGCTAGAGAGCTGAAATTTTTTATATATGATCTATGGCCCATGAAACTGATTGGGACATAACATTTTCAAAATCCGCCCACTGACACGCCCACAATTAAATAAAACAAATTTTGGGAAAAATTGAATTTTGAGCTAGAAAGCTGAAATTTTTTATATATGATATTTGGCCCATAAAACTGCTTGGGACATAAAATTTTCAAAATCCGCCCACTGACACGCCCACAATTAAATAAAATATTTTTTTGAAAAACCAAAATTTGAGCTAGGGAGCTGAAATTTTTAATATATACTCTCTAGGGGCCCTTTATGCTCATGTGTAAATATTTTCAAAATCCGCCTACTGACACGCCCACAATTATTTTTTTTTTATTTTTGAAAGTCCAAAGTTTGAGCTAGGGAGCTGAAATTTATAGTATATACTTTCTAGGTGCCCTTTATGCTCATACTTAAATTTAAATTAAATTTTATTGAAAAACCAAAGTTTGAGCTAGGGAGCGTTTTTATTTACAAAAGCTTAGTTTTTTCGATAAAATCCTTTAAATTTTTGTCACGCCCACTTATGAGATATAGGAATAAGAATAGGGTATCCAACAGTTCGCCCAAGCGGACTGTAGCCCGCCCCTATGTTTTTAGATTAGATTTATTATTACTTTTCAAACAAGTGGAACTACATACATTGCGTTATTCATAAATTAAAATTTACTGCGTATAAGCATTCCAATGATAATAACTTTCTAAAGTTGTTTAAAATATACTATAAATATGTTGAAAAATAATTTAAATACATTCTTTAGTGACGAATGTATTATATGAGACAATCTTATACAAATTTCGAAAAAATAAAGGTTGTAGGTTTTTGAATAGAGAAACCAATAGGAAAAGTAAAAAGCAAAAAAGAAGAAAAAACAAAAGAAAGGAAAGAGTTACGTACAATTAGATGCAAGATTACAGCAAAATAACTAATTATGTAACCAAAATAATTAAATTATTGATCTGATCGAAATCAAAATTAAACAGCCATTATTGAATGAAGAGGAACTACAAGTACTCCTTAATTCAGGAGGCAATTTATCAAAAAACCTAGTTGCTACCGAAGAATACAAATTTTATAACTGTTGAGTAAATTAGCTTGGAACTACAGCAAGCCTTCTCTCACTACTTCGTAGTTCATATACAGTAGACGATTGGTTTAAAAGATTACCGCTCCTTAAAAATAATACTTTAAGAACTTTGTAAAAGTAAAGATGTTTTAAAGGGAGAATGCCAGATTTACTCCACATAATTATTAGAATATGCTTTTGTGCCACTATCAGAGGTTGGATATTATAGTTGAAGGTGCCACGCCAACAAACTAAACCGCATTGCACCTTACATTGGACTAGAACATAGTAGACTGTTTCAAGCAGATTTTTGGATCAGAAACGCCTCAGGTGATACAACATATAAGTAGCCGTTGATAGGTATTTTTTAAGCAGCGCGGTGTGCATATTCCAGTTCTTTTTGTTGTGAATGACAAGCCCAAGGTATTTAAAATGCTGAACCTTACCAATCTTGATGCAAGGCACGGCAACGTTAAATGAGCACACATTACTGGATGAACGGCAGGATTCAGAGCTTAAGTAGATATTTTCACAGTCGCGACTATGGAAGACAAAATCTGGAGAATCAAGATCAAAAGACGGAAGATTGAAAAAAACATTAGCTTGGTTTTATCACTAATCACTAGCTTGTGGATCGGGAGCCAGTGCCTTACGATTTCAAGATCGTGGTTAATATCGACGATCAAGTCTAAAATGGACGAATTAGAATACACAATTCCAATATCATCTGCAAAACCAGTTTGTTTGCCCCTCAATGGTAGATCAAAAAATATAGGGGCGGGCTACAGTCCGCTTGGGCGAACTGTTGGATACCCTATTCTTATTCCTATCCCTCATAAGTGGGCGTGACAAAAGTCTAAGTATGGTTGAATTGTTAAGAACGCTCTACATATTCTGTTATATAATATTTAAAAGATTTTATCAAACAAAAACGAAGCTTTTGTAAAAAAAACGTTCCCTAGCTCAAACTTTGGTTTTTCAATAAAATTATTTTATTTAATTGTGGGCGTGTCAGTAAGCGGATTTAAAAAAAATTAACACATGAACATAGAGGATCCCTAGAGAGTATATATTATAAATTTCAGCTCCCTAGCTCAAACTTTGGATTTTCAAAAAAAGTTTTTTTTTAAATTGTGGGCGTGTCAGTAGGCGGATTTTGAAAATATTTACACATGAGCTTAAAGGGCCCCTAGAGAGTATATATTATAAATTTCAGCTCCCTAGCTCAAATTTTGGTTTTTCAATAAAATTGTTTTATTTTTTTGTGGGCGTGTCAGTGGGCGGATTTTGAAAATTTTATATCCCGAGCAGTTTTAGGAGTCATAGATCATATAAAAAAAATTTCAGTTTTCTAGCTCAAAATTCGATTTTTTTCAAAATTTTGTTTTTTTGAATTTGTGGGCGTGTCGGTTGGCGGATTTCAAAAATTCGTAAACTTGATTATTATTTCAACTCTCTAGGCCCAGTTTAAAGGCCTAATTTTTGCCGACGGACGGACGGACATGGCTAGATCGACATTACTATCGATGCTGATCATAAATATAGTAACTTTTAGGGGTCTACGGGCAATATTAAGGTATGTTACAAACTATGCGTCAAAATTAATATACCCTTAGAATAGGGTATAAATAGAATTTATAAATATGAGAAATAACAATGGCCCAAAAACTGAGCCTTGGGGTACGCCAGTGCTAGTATCACGACATTCACTAAAAGTTCCACCAATTTGTACCATTTGTTTTTCAATAAAGGGGGAAGCAGTTAATTTCTTGTGGTTCCGACTATCATATACCTTGGTACAAACATTTAAGAGTGCATCTTCCGTTGATTTACGTTCTCTAAAACCATATTGGTTGGAGCTCAAAAACGAGTTTCTCTGAAGAAAATTGATAACCCGGTTTTTTGTAACCTTTTCAAAGATTTTTGAAAATGACGAAAGGAGAGAAATGGGTCTGTAATTATTGAAATCTTTCCGATCACCATTTTTAAAAATGGGTATAACCTCACCCAATTTTAAACTTGATAGAAAAATATCTCTAGATATACTTTTATTAAAGATGTGAGCTAAGGCATCGACAATGTTAAAAAACAATATATTCCAAATGATCGCATTATTGTAGCTATTCAGAGAGTATATATGTATGAGCAAGCATTCGCTGCACTCATATTGATTTTTATTCTGTGGATTTTTGCTTCATGGACATGATCGGGATTTGCTGCACTGTTACCATCCGCTTAGGGAAGAAGTAGAAGGAGGATAATTTTAGTACATTTTGGCGAGATATTATCAAGGCCAAATGCATTGGATTTAACCGAATGAATTGCTATTTCAACATCCAGATTACTTATAAATTTAAAAGCGAACCACTCACTTGAACTTGACTCACTGAGGTTAAAATTCAATGAAACAGGATTGAGAACCGAGTTTATTTCAATCGGACTGAACGCACATCCTGGTAGTTCATTATCAACCACGCCTGAATCTTTCAAGTTTTTCCACAGGACTCTAGAGCTTAACTTGGGATCAAGTCTTTGCAGAAAATAAGTACGCTTAGCAAAACGTATCGCGGCAGTGACTCTATTTCGAGCGAAGATATATAGCCTCCTATTGTAATCAGGTGCTCTCTTAAACCTGCTGAAAAGACGCTCCCTTTCCTGAACCAACAGTTTAAGCTGATGAGTGAACCACGGATAACTCTGTAGCTTAATAACTATTGTTACAGTAGGAATATAGCTTTCATAGAGGTTAGACACTATCGTAGTAAGTAGGGAAACTTTTGAGTTAATGGCTGCTAGATTGTAATTAGGCAGGTCATAGGTTGTGAACGGTAAAAAACAACATAAGAACGTAGGAACTATTTTTATACCCTATTCTAAGGGTATATTCATTTTGACGCATAGTTTGTAACATACCTTAATATTGCCCGTAGACCCCCAAAAGTTACTATATTTATGATCAGCATCGATAGTAATGTCGATCTAGCCATGTCCGTCCGTCCGTCCGTCCGTCTGTCGGCAAAATTAGGCCTTTAAACTGGACCTAGAGAGCTGAAATTTTAACCATATACTCTCTAGGGTCCCGAAATAATCAAGCTTACGAATTTTTGAAATCCGCCCAAAGACGCCCACAAACTAAAAAAAAACAAAATTTTGGAAAAAAATCAAATTTTGAGCTAGAAAGCTGAAATTTTTTATATATGATCTATGACTCCTAAAACTGCTCGGGATAAAAAAATTTCAAAATCTGCCCACTGACACGCCCACAAATAAATAAAACATTTTTTTTTAAAATCCAAAGTTTGAGCTAGGGAGCTGAAATTTATAATATATACTCTCTAGGGGCCCTTTATCCTCATGTGTTAATTTTTTTTTAAATCCGCCTACTGACACGCCCACAACTAAATAAAACAATTTTATTGAAACACCCAAGTTTGAGCTGGGGAGCGTTTTTTTGATAAAATCCTTTAAATGTTATATAACAAAATATGTAGGGGGTTCTTAACAATTCAACCATACTTAGACTTTTGTCACGGCACCTTATGAGGGATAGGAATAAGAATAGGGTATCCAACAGTTCGCCCAAACGGACTGTAGCCCCTCCCTATGTTTTTAAATGCATATGCAATGCACCTACGAACCGCAATTGGCTAAACTTTGAAAGGTCAAAATCAAAACGGTCTATTAAAGACAAGAAAACAAAAATCGTTCATAGCCGATTTCAAGTACAATTTATCAAACACCAACGTTTCCATTTCGCCTTCCAATGATGGACGGTTTCCTGCAGAATAATAAAGCCTTCCATTTCCATTTCTTAACAAATTGACTAATGTAGATACCTCCTCCGATAGTTTACTCATATGCATAGTCAGTTACTTTTCATTATCAGTTCCTAGAACGTTTGGTTATTTTAAAGCTTACGAACTATGTTGCCGATAAGTCGTCTGGATTAAGCCAAGTCATTCTTTTCCCCACTTATGACAAGGTGGCCCATTCATTTAAATCCAACGCATTTCAGACAAAGAAATTCCTCAAAACAGGCAGTTACTCATTTTACGACCGACTCAGTCGTTCCTGTTTCTTGGTAATTAAAAAAAAAGGAAATACAAATTTAAACAGATGAAGAGAAACCCTAACGTGCGAGTATCTTCATTAATCTTTTGCTTTAGAGTTGCCAAGACCCCCTGACCTCAAATTACATTTCGTGTGTGCATGTCTTCCCGTTTTGGTGCCAAAACATGTCAAGCACCACTGGACCACGTCCGAAGCGTTGGAATCTACTAATTGTATCGCATGCATCATAAATTAGTCACGGATTTATGTTTGCATCGTTCATCGTGTGTTTTGTTACCGTGCGTCGTCGTCCAGAGGAGAGCAAATTCTTCATAAATGTGGCCACTTGGTGGATCTTTTTCCAGCCGATCATCTGAAATGGTGACCCATAAAGGCCAATTAACGATGATTCAATAAAATCAATCGCAGATGGAACGATCCGAGTACTTATTTCTGTTGTGGTTGTGTTGAAGAGGGTTTAATGACAAAGGCGATGGATGGATGGTCTTTGTTATTCCATTTTAATGGTTAGTTAGGCTTGTGAGTAACAATTGAGGGATCTGGTTGGAGATATAGTTAATATTTATGGCCTTATGGACTGAATGACTCATAGATTTTTCATGGTTGAAAGACTTTGAAGTGTGATTATCGTAAAATTTGCCACCTCTGGAAGGAGGACGAGACGCTTATAAGCGGTTTCGGAATTTATTTTATTGCCAAAGCGGCTTTGTTAAGAAGACGAAAGTCCTACAGATGTTAAATTGCGTTTACCCAGAATAATACCTGACAAAGCTGTGATCGGTACCATATCGCATGGTAGAGTTTTTACATGGGATTCGTGTATCAAAGCTCAAGCTGATTGGAGCTCAAATTTGACAAGTTTTATCTATATTATGTTATCTTAAATTAACATCATCTAACATATTTCCTCTGTGTAGGGACAGGTTCAGAATATCAAGACAGCGCACCCCGATAAACAGCGACTGAGAGAAAAATTACATCTTACCAATTTTTACATTCAGGGGAGCCTAGAGACACAGTTAACATCTTAAGGCTGTCCCGCAAGTCTGCATGCAAATCCGTGGGTTGACACGACTGGAGATAACCGATAACTACGGGTAGGTACAGAATCGGTATCATCCTTGCGGCAGAGCTACTTGGCAGCGTCTTGACCATTTCAAAGTCCAGTGATTTGGTTACACGTGTCATGAAGCCTCAGGTTAAAGATTACAAAGTGAT
Source organism: Portevinia maculata (assembly GCA_949715645.1). Lineage (NCBI taxonomy): Eukaryota > Metazoa > Arthropoda > Insecta > Diptera > Syrphidae > Portevinia > Portevinia maculata. Next base: position 78,458,892 of record OX454527.1, on the reverse strand, counting down.
CCTAGGAGGGGCAACACCTCCTCCTCCTGACATACATTTTTATTGCGATGGGGGGACTAACAGAACTAGACAAACAAAAGTGTCTGCAAGAATCAAGTGGACAAAGAGAAAGACGAAGCATTAATTGCAAACATGCTAAATTATCTCCATCACATCAACGCAGTTGAGGATGCAAAGTGCAGAGCCCAAGATTTGTGGATATCCCAACAACGATCTTGCTTGGATAGAGCCGTATTACAGCTAGGGCCTTCAAAAGGACAATATCAACACGGCAAAGAAACATGGTGATGGACAGTTGAAGCTAAGGCATCGCTTAGTGACCAAAAAGCGACAAAGCTCGGTCAAAGGTCTCCACTTATAATGGGGATAATTTGCAATACAGACTTTGCAAGCAGCTCTCAAAGAGAAAGTGCACTCAAATCAATCAAAGTGTGTGGAGGGCTTGTATCGGGAGTTAGAACAAATTGCTTCTTCGGCTGCTGCTATGATCAGAATTAATGGGATCATAACTTAACTGCATTCCTACTGGTCCGCCTGTGGGGTTCGACGGTTCGACCTTAGAAAATAACTGCACGCGAACCGATTTGGAATCACTTTGTCGCCGAGGCTAATCAAATGCTGGTGTTCCTGCATTTGCGTGATCCAGGAGTTTTTAGGCCGGCCTCTCTTTCGCATTTGTATTGGAACGTTTGATATTGCCTTTTTGACAGTGTTCGTAGGATCTCAGTACCAACAAAGCCCGTGCCGCTCATTTTTTTCGAGATAGGTTCTTTGACGTGAACTTTGCACTCAGCTGCCGTTAATTTGCCCTCATACTTTTTGTACGCTGTCCAACATTGTGAATCGTATGTGAGCGTAGGGCTTTTCTTTTTGCGTTGGAGCGCATTTGTCGATCACAGCAGATGGCTCAGTTTTAACGCCACTTCATCCAAGCTACGCTTACGCGATACTTAATGTCGTCCTCACAGCTTTCGTCGATATTGATCACAGATCACAGATATTTGAACCTTTCGCACTGAATGTTCACTTTTATTTATTTATTTGTTGTGTACTAAATAAAGATTCCCCTGAGGAAGGTGGCCAGCCCCGCCAAAACGTGTGGAAAGTAAATGGAATAATCTTTCATTCTACAAGAAATATATGACTAAACAGCCGAACAACACATTTATACTATACCCATACCTCTACAAAACGTCCACCCATTTGCAGGGACGTTTCATCCTCGCTTATGATGGCTCCATCGTCAGCAAAGAATAACTGATGCTCTTTAGGTTCCGTCACTTTTCCTTCAGCAGATAATCAAGGATGTAATGAATATCAGTCGACCTAGGATGCTTTCCTGGTGTACAACGAGTTTGATTGCGAACTTCTCGGTGACGCCAACGGGACAGCTTACTCTGGTCCTTACTCCCTCATAAATGTCCGTGATCATCTGTGCATAGGTTTCTGGAACTCATCGTTGTCACCCGTAATAGATCCCTTGGTTGTGTATCAATGGCTTTTGCAGAATCAACCAACACCATAAGCAAAGCCTTCAAGGAATCACGATGTTTTTCCATCATGAACCGTATACATGCATCCTCCTTCTCTGAGTGGCAATTTTGTAAATGGTTGTGGCCCTGTTTAAGCTGGTTTGTCTTAGTTCGTGGCCAGCCTGGTTTCTATCAGCAGCCGAAGAAGGAATTCCTTCTAACTTCCGATACAGGCCCTCCACACAGTTTGCTTGAATTTGAGCATACTTTCTCATTGCGAGCCTCTTTCAAAGTCTGTATTCCAATTCGAGGCAAGCTTTTTTCACATCCATTAAATGTGGAGCACTTTGACCAAGCTTTGAATGCCGCTTTCTTGTCACTTATCACAGCTTTAGCTCCGTCTGTCCATCACCATGTTTCTTTGCCGTGTTGATAGTGTCCTTCTGAAGCCCCTAGCAATGATTTTGCTCTATTCAAGCAAGGTCGTTGTAGGGAATTCCACATATCTTGTGCTCTGCATTCTCAACTTCGTTAATGATGTGATAGAGATAATTTTGCATATTTGTAATAAATGCTCCGCCTTTCTGTTTTTCCAGATTGTACCTTTGTCCTCATCGCCATAAAAAGTTCTCTCTGGAGAATTAGGTGTTGCTGGGCAATTGATTCTCCTAGAATCACTTTGCAATCTTTAACCCTTTAACCAGAGGTTTCATGAAACGTGTTACCAAAAGGTAATCAAGCTTGGTTTCATTTCCGCCGCGGCTGTAAGTGACCAGGTGCCGGCTTTTACGAACATAATATTTAGAAAGACTAGGGGTCGCCCATGGTCGAAATTCGACCAATTTATTCTATAAGTTGAAAAAAAAAACAAAGTCACATGATATAAAATTTTTCCGGCATTTTCAAGTAACTTCAAGCATTTGCAAGTAAATTCAAGCATGTCCAAGTAACTTCAAGTATGTTCAAGCATTATCAAGTATCTTTAAGTTTTCAAGCATTTTCAAGTAACTTCAAGCATTTTCAAGTAACTTAAAGTAACTTCAAGCATTTTCAGGTAACTTCAAGTAACTTCAAGCATTTTCAAGTAACTTCAAGTATTTTCAAGCATTTTCAAGTAACTTCAAGCATGTCCAAGTAACTTCAAGTTTGTTCAAGCATTATCAAATGCATAACATGCACAGCAATGTTGTTGTTGGTAACTTCAAGTAATTCAAGTAACTTCAAGTATTTTCAAGCATTTTCAAGTAACTTCAAGCATTTTCAAGTAGCTCCATCACATGATATAAAAATTTTCCGTTCCGATTGGCAGATTATTGCGTCACACAGGAATGTTGTTGTTGTTGTAATTTCATCCAATTCGCTTCATTTTACGTGCTGTAATTCATAATGTGTGTTAAATATGTGGATAATTTTTGTATTGTGCACTTCTATGTATTGTCCCCTACCCAAATATGTATAGTGTTCAGTGGCGTGGCGTCCATATAACACGATTCCTACCGTCTTCCCTTTTAAAAATCCACCAAAAGTAAGCACTATCTGCCAAATAAATATATGAAAAATGAAACCCGTCCCGTATTTTAATTATAAAATAAAATCTACACACACTCTCACACATAAGCTATCGAATAAGTTTAATATTTTCATTCTACCTCTCGTCTGTATCTTCATACTTCATTCAAGAATCAAGATTCAACCACATTCCACAATCCACAAATCACAAACAACAAACCAACGAAGAGTCACAAAAATACTCTTAGTAAAAAGTTTTCAACTACCGCTGCTCTCTATAATAGAATAAAAAATATTTTTCCGTCTTATTTACTTGTTTTATATCCCTTTCTTCTACAAGCATTGCGGTTCCGATCCTCTTTGTTCAACACCCGCTTTTATATTCAAAGAAAAAGACGCTACATTTCGTCTTATAAACCAAATCTCACGCTGAATACTTGGAATTGTTTCATTTCATTCTCCCTTTTGCGATTAGCATTGCGTTTCAATCGGAAGATATCAACATGTTGCAGGAATGCAGGTGCTACGTTTGACTCGTTTTTTTTGCAACATTGTGTCTAATAACACGGTGTTCTTTGACTTATTTCTTTTTTCTTATGACATAATATCTGAATGTGTTATGTGGGTTGATTCTTGATTTTGAATTTGATGTTGATATTGATATGCGTGTTGATGTAAGAAGTTGAGCTTTCATTTTTCTCTCTTGTGATAGTTAATGCTTCGATGTTTTTACAAATTTATTGTTATACTTTTGTCTTATGAAATAAAATATGGTAGAATATTATGGCAATTTGTCAGCAGAGTAAATTCAGCATATCGCTTAAGAGAAGTTCATGTCAAATAAAATACCGACACTTGTTTTTTTTTTAAGCAGGAATTCAAATTTTAATTTAGAATCAGTTGGAATTTATTGACAGACTGCGTTGCACAAGTGCAATAACTTGAAAAAATCTAGTGTTTTGTAAAGCCAATTTGATAAAATCTTAAATTAAAATAGTGAAAAGTTAGATGTGAAAGTGAAAGTGAAGGTTAATGTGTAATTTTTTAGTTTCTTTTATTACCAACTTACTGATAAAAACATTTTAGCTTCTTAATTTTAGTGCAGTTTTAGATTTTTTTTTGGAAATGTCTTTGATTAGTGTAGATTGCTGTTTAGCTGATTTCCTCCTGGAGGATTCAAATAGTTTTAGTAAGCTATCTTTTCTTGATAAAAAAAAAAGTTATAGACGTAGGGCCCTCTATGCCTTTTATAAATATTAATTACCAAAGGAGAGATGGTTTTGTGACACATTTTAATGTTTCCTTATACCAAAAATATAAGTGGCTAACTGGGAGTTGCAAGCTTAATAAAATGTTTTGTTTTCCTTGTCTTCTTTTTTCAAACTCCGCCAGTGTTTGGAGCCGAACGGGTTTCACTGATATAAATAATTTAGTTAATTCTTCGAAAAAACATATTAAGACAGAAAAACATATTCGTTGTTGTTTATCCCTACACGAATTCGGCACGAATCGCATTGAAACTTCTTTAGGAAATTCTTTCGTTGTTCATAATAAAAAATCGGAAACTAATGGAACGTTTTATTGACACGGTCATTTTATTAGGCAGACAGGAGTTAGCATTTCGCGGTCATGATGAAAGGTCTAGTTCAGATAATCGTGGCAATTATGTCGAAGCGGTTTATTTTTTATCTAAATATGACACTTTATTGGAATCCCATTTAGAGCAGTGTTCAAGTACACACAATCCAATTTTTTCAGGTTTATCCAACGATATTCAAAACGATTTGATACATAGTATCGCGGCGGTTATTAAATCCGAAATTAAAACGGAAATCAAGGATGCTCGGTTCGTGTCGATTATGATCGACGAAACACCAGATTTGAGTCATAGGGAACAACTGAGTGCCATATTTCGGTACTTGTCAGAGGATGGTATACAAGAAAGATTTCTTGGATTTTTTGACGTTAGCGCAAGTCGTAATGCAAATGAGTTATCCAATCATATATTTAAAATTCTTGAAACATACGACTGCAAGGAAAAGTTAATAGGACAATCCTACGATGGTGCCGCAGTTATGTCCGGCGAGGGGGGTGGTGTTCAAAAGATGGACCTTGATGAATGCCCGATGGCAAATTTTATTCCTTGTTATGCACATGTTTTAAATTTAGTACTATCCCGATCTCTAGAAAACATAGCAGAACTTAAACTATTTTTTGGCTATACTAATAGCATCGTTCGATTTTTTAATAAATCCACAAAGCGGTCCAATCTTTTAAAACAAATTTCCAATCGACGCATGCCAGGAGTATCGGAAACTCGATGGCATTATCATTCAAGAATAATAAACGTAATCTTTAACTGTAGAATAGATATAATTGAAACTTTTAGTAAAATAATTAATGACTCTAGGGAATGGGATACTGACACACTTTCGATGGCAGAAAGTTTATTAAATAAATTAGAGAGCAAGGAATTCTGTTTTTTGCTTCATACCCTTTCTGAAATATTTGCAAAGACCGATGTATTATTTAATTTAATTCAAAAAAAACAAACAGACGTTAGTTATGCCAAGCAAGAAATCGAACGTTTTGAGTCATGGATAAGCTCTGACTTTTTAAATATGTTTGAAGTTATTTATGACAGCGTAAATGATTGCATCGAACCTCCACGTAAACGCAGGTTGCTTGACTTCGATTTGAAGACGAATTATAAGCGCCTTTTTGTTGAAATTAAAGACAATATAGTTAGCCAAATAAATGCCAGATATAAATCATTTAGTAATCTTACATTTTTGGATTTACTAAATAATTTGAAGTATGACACTTTTTCTCGTTCCAGTCCAGATGTAAAAATATCTTCCCTAATTAAGTTTTTTCCTAGAATTTTTGACTTCACGGCATTAAAAAATGAACTTAATGTTTTATATTCTTCGTCGTCACTTCGGCAGTTTGAGGTTTTCGACCTTCACAACCATTTGAATAGTGAAGCATTGAAAGAAGTGTTCCCTCAAGTCTTAAACTTAAGTAGTTTACTTTTAACACTTCCCATTTCCGTCGCCTCCGTTGAGAGGTCTTTTTCTGCTTTAAAAAGAATTCATACTTATTTAAGAAACTCACAGGGCGAGGATAGGCTCTCTGATTTAGCCCTCATATCGATAGAAAGAAGACTTCTTCTTAAAATTAAAAATAGACCAAACTTCTATGAAAGGGTATTGGCAGAGTTTATCAAAAAAGATCGTCGAATAGCATTAGAATACAAATAATTATAAAGAACTAATATTTTAACAAAACTTTTCACTTTTTTTTTTTTAAGTGTGTGAATTTTAGCTGTTTTTAATTTTGATTTATTTTTATTGCTGACATTATTATTTGTATCGTTTTTATATTTTAACAAATATAAAGAATTATCCATATAATTCTTCTGAATTTTCTTATTTTAAAATTACTATCCACATTATGCTGAATTTTTTCAAGTTATTGTATCATGCGTCTGTCAAGACCGGCTTCTTTTGAAGCCACTTTTTTATGCTTTAAGCTCATTGTTGATTGAAATATTAATGTCTTGAAGTATAAAAAATGTGGCTAGAATATTTTTGCTAAGTCAATGTGGAATGCATATTATGTAGATACAATATCCCCATTAAAAATTATTTTATTTCAGGTTTTAAAGATTTTTATTTTTATAGGTGACTAAATTTTTCAACGTCTTCCCTTTTAAAATTATCCACGCCACGCCACTGATAGTGTTGGCATATCTATGTGACGTATAATACCAAAAATGGGTGGAAACACGTTATAGCTAACTCCGTATTAATATATAGATAAGACCGTGTGACTTGCACATATTCCATATTTTTGCATAATATTATACATAAATACTAAAACGCCAACTTATTTATACGCTTAATTTGTCTCCTTCTCGTGAACATCCCGATTGTTTTTCATTCGCAATTGGGCTATGGGATTCACTGCCTTTACATATTAAAAGTTTATGAAGAAGTGGACATTTTAAGGCAGTAGTTTTGTAAATTTTTCTCTTTAGTAATCTAAATTTTAAAAATTAAAAGAGCTTAACAAATTTAAAATACAGAGGTTGTACCTCTCCTTTATTCGGTTTTCCTTTTTCACTTCTCAAGTTTAAAGGTTTTGTTTATAATATTCTAAAGTAGCTAATGCCCGGCATGCGTTGCGTTGCCTGTTCGAAACTTTCGTGAAAGTGTATATACAGTAACTGGCAACATTATTTACACATTGCATTGCTCGCACTTTAACCCACCTATAAAGCTGGAGAACTTTTGAAATAAGAACAAATTGTTAATTAACTTTTCTCATTTTTGATGTTTGCAGTTTTATTCAAAAAGTTAATAAAAAAAACTAATCAAATTTAAACAAGTACCTAACTGTTAAAATCATACAGAACTAAGTGGCACAATTATTTACACATCCATCGAACACAGCACAAACCCACTTTTTTTTCGTTTGGAAGCGAAAAAGAAAATACCTTTAAGTTTGAAGTTAACGGTTGTTTAAAGTAACATTACTTAATAGGTTGTGTTTCCTCCTTTTGCCGCAATGTCTTCTGCAAGGCGTCTGGGCATTGAGTCTTGAAGTAGCTCTACTGAAATGGTACTCCAAGCCGCTATAAAGTCCTTCGAAGTTTGATCTGCAGTTCTGCCAATGTTTTCAAGAATTTTAGATTTTACTATGTGCCAAAGATTTTCTATAACATTAAGGTCAGGACTTTGCGGGGGCCATTTTAAAACTTCTTGACCCACTTCTGCCAAATATTTTTTAATGTTCCAGGCTGTGCGTATCGGCGCATTGTCATGTTGAAGGATAAAATCGTTCGCGATATATCTTGAACCAGCAACCAGTGCAACATCATTAAAAATTTTCAAAAATTGTGACTGTTTCATGTTATCGGAGCACCTTACAAGCGGACCCACTCCACTATTTGATATGCAACCCCATATCATTATCTTGCTTCCTTTGTTTGCGGATTGTTTCGCCTTCATTATTGGGTTGAAATAATAAAACTTACGCCCATAGGTACCGTCCAAGGAAACAAGCTGTTTCATCCGTCCAAAGAATGCTTCTCCAAAACTCTGGTGGTTTGTTGTTGTGGTCCCTTGCAAATAGTATCCTAACTTGCTTGTTTTTGGGTGTTATATGCGGCTTTTTTTTAGATAACGTGGGCATTTATTCCGTTTTCTTTTAATCTGCGTCGCAATGTTCTCTCACTTATAATATTATTTTCGCGATCTTTGTTTATGTCCATGAGTACACTTTTAACACTTTCACGTGGGTTACTTTTGAAAGAGCGAACAAATTTTAGCATCTTTCCTTTTTGATGTTATTTTTTTTTTGCCTGCCTCTACCAATTTTATTTTTTACACTTCTACATTCGTTAAGCTTAGAATTTATGTTATAAATTGTTTTCCGGCTGAAACCACTGCCGAAACACCTCCCTGGAATTCTGCAATAATGACCGCTCTTTTTTCAAGGGAAAGCTCAATAGTTTTTGCCATCTCGTACAACTTTTTTCTAGTATAGACCTAGCAAAACTGATCGCTATATTTTTTTATATTTTTTGTTTTATAATAAGCGCGCACTAAAGGGATTTGTTGGGACCCTTATAATGTATTAGCTAGCGTTAAAGAAATTAGGGTGAGAAGAAAAGGAGAGATGCCGATGCACGTTGGTTTTGAATGTTTGTAGGTTATAATGTATGGGAAAAATGGAGCGGGGAAGAGCATTCCACATTCGTGTTGTACGGCTGAGGAAAGATTCTTTGAACTCCACTGTACGTCCGAACACAGACTTGAGGGTGAACTGATGAGCATTCCTTGCATGGCGGGTATTGCGGTTCTCTGTCCTAATTATACCCTATTCTAGGGGTATATTAATTTTGACGCATAGTTTGTAACATACCTTAATATTGCCCGTAGACCCCTAAAAGTTACTATATTTATGATCAGCATCGATAGTAATGTCGATCTAGCCATGTCCGTCCGTCGGAAAAAATTAGGCCTTTAAACTGGACCTAGAGAGCTGAAATTTTAACTATATACTCTCTAGGGTCCCGAAATAATCAAGTTTACGAATTTTTGAAATCCGCCCACAGACAATGCCCACAAACTCAAAAAACATAATTTTGGAAAAAATCGAATTTTGATCTAGAAAGCTGAAATTTTTTATATATGATCTATGACTCCTAAAACTGCTCGGGATAAGTTTTTTCAAAATCCGCCCACTGGCACGCCCACAAATAAATAAAACAATTTTTTTTGAAAATCCAAAGTTTGAGCTAGGGAGCTGAAATTTATAATATATACTCTCTAGGGGCCCTTTATGCTCATGTGTTAATTTTTTTTAAATCCGCCTACTGACACGTCCACAATTAAATAAAACAATTTTATTGAAACACCCAAGTTTGAGCTAGGGAGCGTTTTTTTTTTGATAAAATCCTTTAAATGTTATATAACAAAATATGTGGAGCGTTCTTAACAATTCAACCATACTTAGACTTTTGTCACGCCCACTTATGAGGGATAGGAATAAGAATAGGGTATCCAACAGTTCGCCCAAGCGGACTGTAGCCCGTCCCTATGTTTTTATCTATCTTTAATTTTTATTTTCTTCTTTTCTTTTTATTTTCTGTTCACTATACTTTCTGAGCTAAATTGTAATATTATTTGTACACCCTGCTTAGTTTTTTTTGCTGTACTATTAAAGACCAAGTCTTAATGTATACCATTTTTAAAATAATAAATAAATGAAATAAAATAATAAAAAAAAAAATGTTCAAGGGGAGGACTGCAACTGGCTATTTCGTTTGAGCACTTATGGTAGAAATAACGATAAAATAACGAAAGGCAGGAGAATGACTGAGAGAGTCAATCGATCTCCCGATGTCTCGGTCGCCAATGAGTTTTATCGCGCGTTTTTGGATCCTGTCAAGTAGCTCCAAATAAGTTATTGGTGCACCGGACCAAATATGAGCGTTGTACTCGAGTTTCAGGCGAATAAACGCCTTATAAATTGCAGCCAGATCAGAAGAGGTGAAATATGTCTTACAACGCTTAAGGCAGCCTAGTCAATTCGCGGCGTTCTTGGCGACATTGAATATGTGGACATTCCAACCAAGGTTGTCATTAACACACATACCGAGAATGGAAAGTCTTTCGGTTTCGGCGATGCAAGTGCCATTCCTAGATAATGGCAGTGCGTGTGGGTTTTGCTTTAATGACAGGAGACAGCATTGTGTTTTGGAAACATTAAATTCCACTCTATTTTTTTTACCCCACTGAGTTATGCTGTTAAGATCGGAATTTATTGAGCTTAACATACGTTGCTGTTCCAGTTCCACACCCGAAGATGAGGGGCGTGACCCAAGAAACGAATATGAGAAGCTGAGGGTACTGTCATCAGCAAAGGAATGGATTGGATTAGAAGTAACAGACAGGAGATCATTTATTAAAATGAGAAAGAGAGTCGGTTACAGAACAGAGCCTTGGGGGACACCAGCATTTATTTGGTGAGTTGCAGACTTTAAACCGTCCAAAACAACTTGAATTGAACGGTCCGAAAGGTAATTTCTAATCCATTGAAGAAGAGTATCATCGATTCCAAATGCACTTACTTACTTACTTACTTAAGTGGCGCTACAGTCCGGAATGAACCTGGGCCTCAACCAACATGACTCTCCAATTAGCCCGGCCCTTAGCTAACTGCCTCCAGTTGCGCACTCCAAGTTGGTTGAGGTCGGTTTCCACTTGTGCGCGCCACTTAAGGCGAGGTCTTCCTCTACTGCGTCCGACGTCTGGCTGGGAATCGAAGACTCTGCGAGCCGGAGTATTGGTGTCCATTCGTTCTACATGTCCTAGCCATCTTAAACGTCCAATGCGGAGTTTTTTTGACCAGGGGCATGTCGCTGTACAGCTCGTATAGTTCTTGGTTGAATCTTCGTCTCCATAGCCCGTCAACGCAAACGGGACCGAAGATTTTTCGAAGAATTTTCCTCTCGAATCTACCAAGGATTTCTTCATCCGCTTTTGATACGGTCCATGCTTCAGCGCCGTAGAGCAGGACTGGGATGATCAGGGTCTTATATAGGATCTCCTTAGTAGTTCGAGTGAGGGCTTTACTACTAAATTGCCTTCTTAGCCCGAAGAAACAGCGGTTGGCAAGAGTAATTCTTCGTTTAATTTCTGACGAGATGTTGTTGTCAGAGTTAATAGCGGAGCCGAGGTAGACAAAGTCCCGTACTACCTCAAAGTTATATCTGTCAATTGTGACGTTCTGTCCAATTCGTCGATGTTGTGAGTCCTTTCGTGATGACAGCATATACTTAGTCTTACCCTCATTTACTGCTAGACCCATTTTCGCCGCTTTCTTCTCTATACTAGCAAACGTGGCTATGACATTACGTTGAGTCCTACCAATGATGTCAATATCGTCAGCGTATGCTAGTAGTTGCACCGACTTTTGGAAAATTGTGCCTCTGGTGTTGGCTTTGGAGTTTTGCACAATCCTCTCAAGAATCAGATTAAAGAAGTCACAAATGCACGCCTTTTCGACAAGAGAGCTTGATGCCAAGCTCTGTCAAATGCCTTTGAAATATCAAGCGCAACAATCTTACTTTCACCACCTTGATGAAGAGATTGGTTTTACTTTTCGGTTGCTGCGAAAACCATACTGCCGGTCATTAAGAAGTTTTCGCAATTCAAGATATTTCATTAGCTGACGGTTTGTCAGCGTTTCCATGACTTGTTGGAATTGAAACAAACATTGAAAATGAGAAAAATTAATAAACAATTTGTTCTTATTTCAAAAGCTCTCCAGCTTTATAGGTTGGTTAAAGTGCGAGCAATGCAATGTGTAAATAATTTTGCCAGTGACTGTATATATATAGTATAATTGTACGTTGATGTCTATGTACACATAAACATTTACGCAAGTGCCAATATCCGCTGTACAATGTTTCAACTCAATTGGATGAAAAATGCGCGAACGCATAGAGGACGAACAATTTTCCGACTCGCGCGCCACCTATTGTACGTTTAATTGACTCGACTACATATAAACATTTTCTTTTTTCGGACTTCATATGTTTTTAACAATAACTGATGTTCGAACCTGCTGAAAGTGCAGGAAACTGTCAGTTGATTCGGCCCGCGAAAAAATCTTCGTAACGGCGTTCAGACTCAATGACGCTACAATTGAACTAAAACCATTCACTGAGCTACTGCAGATGCGTATCGATGACACATCATCGCATATATTACCTGCAGAATTTCGTGCATACCCATATCTTCCAACCCCCCCCCCCCCCCCCCCCCCCCAAAGTGTATGCATTTATTGACGTACAAATTTAATTTCCTTTTTTATTTAATTCATATTTTATGCATCTTTCGACCGGCCTATCATTCTTTCCGCGCATAACTCATTTGCTTCCAGACAGTCAATAACGTTACATTAGCATCTGTGTATGCAACTGACACACAGTCTGTCGTAAATAAACCAAACTCAGACAAGAGCTGTCAAAAAGTCCCAGGAATTTGCCAGAAAACGACGTCCAAAGTCAGACAAAAAATCATATCCAATTTTTGTCCACTTAGGTTGTCCAGAGAAATAAAGTTAAAAACAAAAAGAATACAAAGTACGAAGCTGGAATCGCGATGAGTAATTTATATCCCATTCACTGACTTGTTCTTTGGGGGATTGGAATGAGGGTCATCTTTATCATCACGGCAATAATGCAATTTATGAAACAGTCACCGAAGCCATGAAATTCATCTTTCATCCGTTTCTGGCCGGTGACGGGGGATACGAAGAAGGCTGCTTGTCCCTTTGACTAATCATCGTTGACTATATAGCGGGACAGCAGGCTTGTAAAATCTCTTGGAAGGTCACAATAATTCTGTAGATTTAATGGTTGTTATTAATTTAACTTGAGAGACTTTTTCTTGCGTTGCAACTATGTTGCAAGTCCGACTAGAGAGGATGTACGCCCGGTAGTGGTGTTATCGGGCTTAAGAAATCTACATTCTGCGCTCAGGTGTGCCATGGATATTGCAACAAAGTCACGCAGATGGTGGCTGAAGAATGACACTTTTCATCGTTCTGTCTGGTAAACGAGTATAATATGGAATTGCGCTCGAAATGTAATCGTTGTAGTTTATTGTGGCGTGAGAGGCATGCAACTTTATTAATCTGTATGGCATCAGGCAAATAAAAAACGTCCTAATACAATTCACCCGCTGAAGGTGCTTAAGATGTCTGAAGTATTATATACGATTTTTGCAAATTCGAGCTCAGTTATCTACTCGTATATATACATAACTTTTTAGCCCGACCAGCTATCTAAAAGGTTTGTTCTGCAAAAAGAACCTTATCTCAGACACAACCCATTTGTAGCTTTCCTACGATGGTTTATCTCTACGTTAAACTGTCTCAAAAAAGTTGGTAAACTCCGCCTGGTTCGCATTTGCCCCTTAATTAACACGAACAAGATTTCGAGACACTATCCATCTGTTCTGAAATCTATCTAATACTTCCTCGAGCGTCTTCAGCCAGCAAGATCTTTGGCCAGCTGTCTCCAGTTTCGCAGTTTTGGTTAAGGTCCACTTCCACTTGCGTGCGCCACGTGAGTCGCGGTCTTCCTCTACTGCGCCGTCCCTCGGGTGTGAAAGATCAAAGATCTTCCAGACCGGATCATTCACGTCCATTCGCTCTACATGACCCAGCCAACTCAGTCGTTGGACCTTCACTCTTTTGGCTTTGTCGATGTCGCTGTACAGCCCGTACAATTCGTCGTTGTATCTCTTCCTCCATTAGACGGGACCAACAATTACTCGAAGAATTTTCCTCTCAAAACAACCATGAGTGACCTTATCCGCTTTTGCTACAGTCCATCCCTCTGCACCATAGTGAAGGACTGGGATTATTAGGGTCACTTTAGTTGTTCGAGAGAGGGCTTTGCTACTCAATTGCTTTCTTAGCCCAAAGAAAAAGCGATTGGCAAGAGTTATTCTTCGTTTAATCTCAGCGCTGGTGTCATTGTCTGAGTTCATTGCGGAGCCTAGGTAGACAAAGTCCTGAACCACCTCAAAGTTATATCTGTCTATTGTGACATTCTGTCTGAGACGTCGGTGTTGGGTGTCCTTTCTTGATGACAGCATATACTTTGTCTTGCCCTCATCGATCGCCGCCTCCGTCTCAATACTCTTGAACGCGCCAGTGACATCCCGCTGCGTTCTGCCGATTATGTGCCCCCTGACAATGATGACAATATCATCGGCGTACCCAATTGTGGTGTAGCCCAGATTGCTCACCTTGTATAGCAGGTCATCGATGACCAAGGATCACAAGAGGGGTGAAAGTACTCCCCCTTGTTGGCAGCCCCTTACGTCTGTAACTGATACTGAGGTCGTTGCCGACGATGCAGTTATTTTGCGACTTTTCAGCACCGCTTTGATCCATTTTATAGTTGGTTTGTCTATTATTCTATGGTACAAAACATTTGATATGGATTCATAGCCAGTGTTGTCAAAAGCACCCTCTATCCAGAAAGGCACATGGTGCAATCTCTTTGCACCCGCAGGTGTTTATACCTTATTCTAGGGGTATATTAATTTTGACGCATAGCTTGTAACATATCTTAATATTGCCCATAGACCCCTAAAAGTTACTATATTTATGATCAGCATCGATAGTAAAGTCGATCTAGCCATATCCGTCCGTCCGTCGGCAAAAATTAGGCCTTTAAACTGGACCTAGATAGCTGGAATTTTAACCATATACTCTCTAGCTTACGAATTTTTGAAATCCGCCCACAGACACGCCCACAAACTCAAAAAAACAAAATTTTGGAAAAAATCGAATTTTGAGCTAGAAAGCTGAAATTTTTTATATATGATCTATGACTCCTAAAACTGCTCGGGATAACAATTTTTCAAAATCCGCCCACTGACACGCCCACAAATAAATAAAACATTTTTTTGGAAACTCCAAAGTTTGAGCTAGGGAGCTGAAATTTATAATCAGCCTGATTCTAAATAACAACTCCCGGGGAATTTGTTCTCCTTTCCCTTTACTCCTATTCTAAATAAAAATTCCCGGGGAATTTGTTCACTTTTCCCTTTTCCCTTATTCTAAACAAACTTCGAAAAAGAGGAAAAAAATTGCGGGAACAAAGTAGGCATTCTAAATAGAAAAGGAGGGGAGTATTTTAATTCATTTTCCGCGTTTTTGTTCCCCAAATAATTGCTCGGGAGTTTAAGGAAAAATGTAAGTTTTTTTAATTTCTACATACGAAAATGGAATATAAGTGAAATTTATTTAGGTCTAAAACAACAAACAGGTTTCAGCTTCAAC
The DNA here is from genome assembly GCA_949715645.1 of Portevinia maculata. Taxonomy (NCBI): domain Eukaryota; kingdom Metazoa; phylum Arthropoda; class Insecta; order Diptera; family Syrphidae; genus Portevinia; species Portevinia maculata. The sequence goes on along the minus strand of OX454527.1, from coordinate 78,443,533 downwards.
TGCTCCTAAATATAATGGAAGAACACCCCGATATTGCGTGCGGTTTCCACAAAAAAACAAAAGAAGAAATGGTGTTGTTTTGGCAAAAAGCTGAAACTGCACTTAATTCAGCCGGACCACTAAGCAAGAGTATTTTTGAGTGGAAAAAAGTAATAAATTAATTTCTTAAAACGTTTATATAACTAATTTCACTTTTAGGTATGGAGTGATCAAAAAAAGTATGGGAGGGCAAAGGCGGCAACGAACCGCAAAAATAAGAATGGAACCGGAGGTGGACCCAATAAAGAGCAACGATTCTCCGACATTGAGCAGGCCATTTTCAATTTAATTGGAATGAAAGAGGCTATAGAAGGTGTTGCTGTAACGCCATTTGGTCTTGATGCTGTTGCACACAAAAGAAAAGCAGAGACCGAAAATATAGAGCCGCTTGCAAAAGTTGTGGTTTCTTCACCAATACAGGTGGATTTTGGCACTGAAGTGGATGTGGATCATCAAACCCATGAACAAGTGAGGAACAAAAATAAACCGGAGTGTTCCAACTCTCATCAGAAAGCAAGTTTAAATAAAAGTAGTGCTTCTGAAATTCTTGAAAAGGAACTCATCATTCAAAAGGAATTGTGTGATGCTGTCAAGGATATCGTCGGCGACGTGAAAGAGAACATTATAGTTCAAAAAGAGTTTTGTGCGGCTGTCAGCGTTTTATTTGAAGATGTAAAAGAGAACCACCGAAAAATATATCGTTCCCTCGACAAAATTAACGACATACAAAAGCAAAAGCTAAAATAAGAAAATGAGAAGTTTGAAGAAACCAAGCGTCACAACTGGGTCATTGAAAGTTGTAGAAAACGGGAAGTCGAGGACAACATTGAAAAAAATCGACGACTTCTAGAAATTGAGGAGTTAAAAAGCCAAATGTCGGGGTAAACTGTATTTTCAAAAAATTTCAACCAATCATATGTTGATATCTGACAGAATTCTCTCAATTTTTTATTGAAAATGTCAAATTTCAAAAAATTTCAACCAATCATATGTTGATATCTGACAGAATTCTCTCAATTTTTTTTCGAACATAAACTCCCGGGGAGAAACTTTCCCGGGGAATTCGTAATATGAGAATTTAACTCCCGGGAGAAAATATTCCCGGGAGTTTCTTTCCCGGGGAATATTTAGAATAGGGCTGAATATATACACTCTATGGGCCCTTTATGCTCATGTGTAAATATTTTCAAAATCCGCCCACAATTTTTTTTTGAAAATTCAAAGTGAGCTAGGGAGCTGAAATTTATCTCTAGGGGCCCTTTATGCTCATGTGTTAATTTTTTTTAAATCCGCCTACTGACACGCCCACAATTAAATAAAACAATTTTATTGAAACACCCAAGTTTGAGCTAGGGAGCGTTTTTTTTTTTTATAAAATCCTTTAAATGTTATATAACAAAATATGTAGAGCGTTCTTAACAATTCAACCATACTTAGACTTTTGTCACGCCCACTTATGAGGGATAGGAATAAGAATAGGGTATCGAACAGTTCGCCCAAGCGGACTGTAGCCCGTCCCTATGTTTTTTTTATTTCCGTTGTTAGTTACGAGGTCCCTTGGTTTGAACTCGTTTTTCAGCTGTAGCTTATTAGCGCTTCTAAATCACATGAGATGCATTTTGGTCTCTGAATGCCAGAGCTATAGGGACCTAGGTTGGGTTAGAAAAAGTGGCTGCTTAGGCACGGAGCCCAAACTCACTTATACCGCTATATCGGTCCATTGTGATACCAAGGATTAGGATGCAACTCATAACATAGTCGGAGGGTGCATAGCAGATGTAGTACACACACGGACTTTAGAACTGTGGAAGAAAAGCTGAGCGGGATGACTTTGGCCCTTTGTCGGCTCACCGCCAGGATACATAATACTGGGGATGACTGTATCAATTCAACCCCAGTTATCATGTTATTATCTAACCCTCGTAAAGGAGCGGCAATTGAAATGACTGATGCAATCCAAATTTATTTTGCCTTTTTTTGCTTTGTCAGAAGGCTGGTTGAAGTAGCTGATAGTTGTCGAACCCCAACACCCCGCTCAAATTTCTGGAGGGAGATCAGTGTGCGGCGACTGTAGGGTTGGATTTTGGACTTTTTCCTATTATTGGTGAAAGCATTCCAAGTCCAGTTAATCGTATATGACTCAAATAGGGATTGAGGTGACTTTTTTTTTAAACACGCACTAAACGGATTTGTTGGGACCCTTATAATGTAATAGCTCCACAGCGCGGGCGTTAAGTAAATTAGGGTGAGAAGAAAAGGAGAGATGCCGATGCATGTTGGTTTTGAATGCTTGTTGGTTACAATGTGAAGGAAAAACAATGCGTGGAAAAGAATTCCACATTCGTGTTGGACGGGTGAGGAAAGGCTCTTTGAACTTCACAGTACGTCCGAACACAGGCTTGACGGTGAACTGAGCATTCCTTGCATGGCGGGTATTGCGGTTGAAATGTTCAAAAGGAGGAATGCAACTGGCTATTTCGTTTGAGTACTTATGGTCGAAAAAACGATAAAATAACGAAAGGCAGGAGACATTACGACAATGACTAAGAGAGTCAATCGATTTCGCGATGTCTCGGTCGTTAATACGTTCTTTCGCGCGTTTTTGGATCCTGTCAAGTAGCTCCAAATAAGTTATTGGTGCACCGGACCAGATATGGGCGTTGTACTCGAGTTTTGGGCGAATAAACTATTGATTGAACGGTAGGCGGATTTTGAAAATATTTATACATGAGCATAATTGAACCCCACTGAGTTATACTGTTAAGATCGGAATTTAATGAGCTTAGGAGCTGAAGGCCCTGGTAGCTAGTGCTCTGCAAATATGTATTGAATTTGTAATTGTATTATTGTTCAATAAAGTTTAATAATAATAATAATAATGAGCTTAACATACGTTGCCGTTCCAGTTCCACACCCGCAGAAGTGGGGCGTGACCCAAGAAACGAATATGAGAAGCTGAGAGTACTCTCATCAGCAAAGGAATGGATTGGATTAGAAGTAACAGACAGGAGATCATTTATAAAAATGAGAAAAAGAGTCGGGGGACAGAACACAGTCTTGGGGAACACCAGCATTTATTTGGTGAGTTGCAGACTTGAAACCGTCGAAGGCAACTTGAATTGAACGGTCCGAGAGGTAATTTCTAATCCATTGAATAAGAGTATCATCGATTCCAATTGCACGCATTTTCGACAAGAGAGCTTGATGCCAAACTCTGTCAAATGCCATGAAATATCAAGCGCAACAATCTTACTTTCACCACATTCGGGACGAAATTGGTTCCACTTTTCGGTTGGATATGTCATCAAATCACCACTGGACCTGTTACTGCGAAAACCATACTGCGGGCCATTAAGAAGTTTTCGCGATTCAAGATATTTCATTAGCTGACGGTTTATCAGCGTTTGCATGACCTTAGAAAGAAGGGACGTAAGTGCAATTGGTCGGTAGGAGGAGGGAGAAGAAGACACGCCTTTTTTGGTACAGGCTAGACAAATGCTGTTTTCCATCTTCCCGGGAGGAGTCCTGAAGAATCGGACAGATTAAGAAGCTTACGCAGTGGTTTTGCCAGAGTAGAAGAACACCTCTTCAGAACGATAGGGGAAATACCAGCTGAACCAGCGGATTTGTGTATGTCAAGATCTCGAAGTACTCTAGCCACTGTACGAATGCGGAAGTGGATTGGTCCCATGGAGTATTCTAAGCGCTCGAGTACAGGGGGAGACAGAGCACAATCTGGAAGCGTTCAGCTGACTGCAAAGTGAGCAGCAAGCAGATTGGCCTTATCTATAGAGTTGATAGTTGGAATGTCATTGAAAATGAGTGTCGATATAGATAGATGAGGCCGAATTCTTGATGTTTTTAACAAATGACCAAAAGTTTTTACTACCTGTGGGACTTTGTAGTATTTTTGCTCTTAACTTTTGGTTATAGGAGAATTTGACACGATTAATGTGGGCATTGCAGTCATTTCTGGCTCGTTTAAACTTTTTACGCCTTTCCTAAGATGGGTTGGCTTTGAATAGCCGAAAGCTTACCTCTTTTAACCATATAGCCTCTTTGCAGCTCAAGTCACACCACGCGTTTGATACGTTTTATCCTGTTAGAGATAAAAGACTTCATGCCCAGATGAATTATGTTTGTGATCATATCAGCAGCAGCATCCACGTCGCTGTCGAGGAATCACAGCGACTGTTACCATCTAACCTCAATCTGCCCTCCTTCAATATGCTAGGAGTGCCTAGTGCAGTAACTTAAATATTTAATTGCTCTAAGCCGGTATCGCATGAGACAGTTATGCATTGAGAGAGTCTTACAATTACAAACCTAGCCTTAAGAGAATATTTCTTGATGATCGTTGAATAGTTATCAATTGATTCACCTTCGTAATATATGAAACAAAGTTCTTATTCCCCAAAAGAGACGCGGACCATCATCCTCATTCTTTCCTGGCTGTTAAATTTTGTGTGCTTCTTACGATGATCATTGATTCCGTGACAAATGTAATTAAAGTCAATCGTCGCCAAGGAAATGGAAAATCATGATTGCACCTCGAATGGTGGGGACTCGGCGATGGCGACGTCGGAACGACAAGTTAATGGGCTTTCCAAATTTCGATCGAATAACAAATTAGATTTACTTTGAGTACTTTGGAATTTGGTCTTATTTTGTTTTTGTTTTAAATTGGTTCCATGTTCTGTTTCGTGATGACTTGATAATTTAAAAAAAAAAATCTGACTGAGAAATTATTGTTTTGCGTTAAGAACACTTCTGAAGTCATTTGTGAGTAACCATCATTTTAAAATACCGTTTTTTTTTTTGTTTTCCAGATATGCAACGATTCTCGCATTCGATGTGAAGGTTGAACGTGATGCTCAAGAAATGGCCGATTCATTGGGTGTTAAAATCTTCCAGGCCGATATTATTTATCATTTATTTGACAAGTTCACGGCGTACAGGGATGAACTTAAGAAAAAGAAACGCGAAGAGTTCCGATCGATTGCTGTCTTTCCATGTAAACTTAAGGTAAGTTATATTGTGAAATCTAAACAACTTTACCAACTGCACACCACTTAAATCAATACATACTATTAAAATGGTTGTATAATGTATTTGCGGCAACCCTCTTTACGGGAATGAAAAACCAGTTAAACCATCATCATTTCAATGCCATCCACCCCAGTTCATTTACATCGAGAGAAGAAGGTGTTCCACTTAATCACCGCAATGAATGAGCCGCCTTTGTACGAGTCGATTACACAATTATGAGGATCCTATAATGCCAGACTGGCTAGCAAAGATAATGTATCTTTTTTTCTTTTACCCATTGAAGGTAGAAGGCAACCGATAACATTCAGTGTTGAGTTCCTCCAGTGATCAGCGTAGCAGCTGGTTATAGATGACTTCAAGCGGAAACGATTTAAATAATGAATCAATGGTTTGAACCCGAAATGCGGTCCGGCTTTTTTGCGGGATGGCTTTGGCCAATATTTGCCTGTTTACTAAGTTTATATTGACAATACATGGTTGTCTTCTGGCTCAACTAGAAAGAATCGGTGGGCCCCAGGATCACCTGTCGAACCTGGTTAAGTGGAATCTTATGGGACATTTCTTTTAGTCCCACTTATAGAGGTATTCCAGTTACCCAGTTTCTCACTTATCCAGGTAGAGCAAATATTTCTTCCACTTAGAGAGGTCTTCGAAATAAATTAAAATACAAAATGCATGTTTTAGCTATTAAGCTACAGAAATAGTTTTATTTAATAAAAACAAAGCAAACTTTCTTCCATGTGAAAAAAAAAATACAAATCTCATATATGTAGATATTATACGTATCGTACTTAATTTAAAAAAATAAATCCATCCTTTAAGTCTGAATAATATCAAGAAACCAAAAAAATATTTACGATGTAAAGACTTAAAAAAAATCGGTCAGTTTACTCTGCTTTTTAGTGCTTATTTTTATTAGTTCTTTTTCCAGTTCATAGATTTTGTCAAAAACATTTTGGTCAGAATCAACAGACTCAAAATATTTGTGTAGTTTATCTAAAGAGTTTTAAGCATCCCTTTTTGTTACCTGTTCTTTTACTTCGAGACACAATTCAGCTTCGTCATTATCATCGTCGTCAACTTGCACAGAAGAAGATGGACCGTATGCTTCAATAATGTCTTCCTCTGTTTGGTCTCCAGATATTAAAACTTCACTGTCTACAGCAACGTAGTCATTAAAACTAGGCCGATCTTCCTGTTCATTGTTGAAAAGTTTATTCCATTCATCCGCCGTTACCTCCGATTGAGCACTTTCTTCTAGCTCCTGCTCCTTCGTTGCTTCGTGTATTTCAGTTGTTTTAAACCCAGATTTTTTAAAGCAGTTCTTTATTGTGGTTTCATTAACGCAATACCAAGGTTTCCTGGCAAATCTCATCGCCTGGAGGATACTGATTTCAGGGCTTTCATTTTGTTCTATGGACTTAAGTATGTAATAGACGACTTCTTTTCGGTAATAGATCTTAAAATTGTTTATAACGCCTTGATCTAAGGGCTGAAGTTTACTCGTAGTGTTAGCAGGTAAAAACAATACCTTTATGGCTTCCAGTTCTGGTAAGTTCATGTGGGCTGCACAGTTGTCAACAAATAGCAAAACCTTTCTTTTTTTATTTTTCATTTGTTTATCAATTTTTTTAAGCCAGTATATAAAAATTTCGTCGTCATCCATGCTTTTTTATAATCCTTTTAATCCAACGGAAGAGTTTTTACACCTCTGAAACATCTTGGTTGCTTCGATCGGCCGATAAGAAGAATAGAAAGTTTTTCAGTACCAGACATATTGGCACATAAATGCACTGTAACGCGTTCTTTGCTGCATTTCCCACCATGACATTCCTGTCCTTTAAAAATAAAAGTTTTATCTGGGAGGCACTTAAAAAATAAAGCAGTCTCATCTGCATTAAAAATGTCCTCAGCGGCATAACCACTTATAATGGATGGAAGATCTTCAATCCATCTGTTGCATAAACCCAAATCAACTGCACTGCTTTCTCCACACATTTTTTTAAAAACTAAATCATTTCTTTTTTTGAAGCCCTCCAACCAGCCATTACTTGCCCGGAATTGAGATATTTTTAGCCTCTTCGCGAACTGTTGAGCCTTTTCTTTAATGAGAGGTCCGTTTAATGGAAGATTTTTATTTAAGCACTGTTTCATCCAGACTAGAAGACATTCTTCAAGGTTATGATGCTCAGGAGCGCGATTTCTTTTCAGTTTGCCGTGACCCTCACTACACTCGGATTCAATTTTCTCGCGATCTTTTAAAATTCTACATAAAGTTGATTTCGGCACGTTAAATTCCTTGCATATTTCGTCTCGCGATTTTCCATTATTGAACTCGTTCAAAAGTTTTAATTTTGCACTAATAGACATACAATGCAACTTTCGCTTAGACATTTTTAATTTTTATTCGACGCGTAAGCACGACAAACGAAGAACGAACTGAGCTGCAGCTGGACGATACAAATTTGATGTCAAGATAAAACGTGTCTGAACAAACACACGACACATTTTTTTGCGAAAAAATAAGATTTTTCTTTGAAATCTGTCTCACTTACAGAGGCTAAAATAAATAAATTTTTAAGCCTGTTCCACTTACAGAGGAAAACTTATAAAATATTTGTTTCACTTATAGAGATTCAAAAAGTTCCACTTATAGGGTTTTCTTGGAGAAAAATTAAGGTGCGACAGATTTAGGCCCACTTATAGAGGTATTCCGCTTAACCAGGTCCCAGTTAGACAGGTTCGACTGTAATTAGTTTCCAACTTCACCAATGAATGGTAGGCACGCAAAAACCGGTCTTTCTGTGAAATGTTGATCTTCTGTTCATTTGTCTTCTCAGTTTCTTTTTGAAGGCACAGCTGCACGAGTCGGCAGAAAAAAAAATAAACATAATTTTCAATGAAAAAGTATTTTTTTTATCTCTTTTCTGAAGTTATGTAGTGCTTAGTTTTCTGTCTCTTTTCCGCTACTTTAATCGATTTCGGTAAGTGTATTAATAATCTTTTGGTAGGAAAACATTGTCGTTCGTATGTGGTTTGAATTCTACCTTAAAATCTAATTTGTTTGGCTAAAGTGGTGTAAGTGTACCTTGGGCTTATCATAGCGCGTGTACCTTGGACCATTGATTTGTCCTTTAATGACATTTTTTAAATAATATTGAAGTGTTAAATTTGTTTTTCTTTTATGTTGTTCCCTTAAAGTAAGTTTTTAAATAATATTGAAGTCCTTTGTTAAGTTTTTTTTTTTGGTAAGTGTTTTTTTTTTTTATTTCAAAATCGCTTACAGAGCAGGACAAAAGTCTTATAAATTTTTGAAAGCCTTTAAATTAATTTAAGAATTTGAGTTTAATGTATTTATTAAGCTATTTACAAAAAAAAGAGAAAGCAAGCAATAAAAAGAGAAAAAAGAAAAAGAGAAAAACAAAAATTGAATAAATAGATGGAGATCATCAATGATTTGCCAAATAGTTAAAAGGTAAACATTTAAATCTTCTTGTGCTCTTTACACTTCTCATACTTATGGGCAGGGAGTTCCAAAGGCGAATAACATGGACGAATAATTGACGCTCAGTAATAAGAAAATTGTATCGAGGTAGTATAAGAGCAAACGACCTTGTTGAATGAGGGAAGTTCAGCTTACCGTGTAAATAATCAGGCTGTTTTGTTTGAATGATTTCATGTAGATAGGTAAGTGAGCGAAAGTTTAATAGATTGTCTAGACTACAGCCAGAAATGCGAACAGCAATAGAGGAAACGTGGTCATAGCGACGGAGATTATAGACATAACGGGCAATGTTGTTATACGCGACATTTAATTTGCGGTTGGTGGCAGAGTCCAAGTTGCAAAAAATTACACATCCATATAACATAATGGTTAGTAGTAGCGTTTTGGCAAGAAGAAGTTTGGTTTTTATGGGTATGAAACTTCGAGTGACTTGGAGAACACGGAGACCACCATACACTTTACCGATTACTTTAGTTATGTGGTCGTTAGATGTAAGGGAACGATTGAAAACTATTCCAAGGTTTCTAGCACTGCTAACATATTCGATTCTATCGTTTTCAAGATTCAGTGGTCTTAAGACTGATAAATCAAAAATTTTGCGATAGATGGGGAGAGCTGTTGATTTGACAGGATTTAGGCACAGATGATTTCTCTTAGACCAGCGAGAAATGGAAGAAAGGTCCTCATTCATCAATGCAACGGCATCATTCTTTTCCCGAAACGGTCGACTTATCAGAAGCTGCACATCGTCAGCGTAAAGATGAATTATACAATGTTTGACAACTTTTGGGAACTCATTTATGTAAAATGAGAAGAGAATTGGGCCAATCATTGATCCCTGTGGCACTCCATTCAAAACATTGAGAAAGATCGATGATTGACCATTTGCCACCACGCATTGTTGCCATCCGCTAAGGTACGACAGAATCAACTTACAAGACTCTATAGAAAACCCAAAGAAATTTCGCAGTTTTTTACATAAAATTGAATGGTTAACAGTATCAAAAGCCTTTGAGAAGTCTAAAAGCGTCTGAAGAGTAATGTGATCCTTGTCCATTGCGGTTCTTATTTCGTCAGTAACAAAAAGTAGGGCAGATTTACAGCTGCGCTTAGGTCTAAAACTAGACTGGCAAGTGGTTAACAGGTTGTTAATCGATAGATATGATTGTATCTGCTTCATAATGGTTTTTTCAAACACCTTTGATAGAGGATAGCAATGGGTCGGAACTCCGTAGCAGTACCCGTTTGCTTTTTAAGAACGGGAATAATTTTAGCCTTCTTCCATTCTGAAGGAAACTCGGATGTAGTCAGGATACTATTGAATATATAGGCTATAAAGCGCAGTATATGAGGAAGCAATAACTTAACGAGGTCGAGGCCAGTAGCATTCGATTTGATAGATAATATTGCTTCAACTATGTCTTCTTCACGTATTCTTATAATGCTCAGCGAACAGTTGACACCTGTTTATTCCTCTTCAATAGGGGAATCAACAGGTGTAGCAACGTCAAAGGATTGTGGCGTGAAGGTGAACTTTTTGTTGAGAGCATCACAATCGATGTTATCAGCAGACTTCATAGATTGCTTCCCAATACCGATTTCTCGCAGGTTTTTCCATAACTTTTTTCCAGAAACTAATGGACCAACTTTGTGTTCGTAGTAACGTCTTTTTGTTGTTCTGATAAATGCGACGACTTGATTACGACGTCTGCAATAAGATTTGTGGAAGTGCTCCAATTTGAACCGTCTCCATTGACTGTAAGCGGCATCTCGTTTCAACATTAGAGCAGAGATGTCGCCATTCAGCCAAGTTGGGGACGTATGCTTAATGAGACGGGTTTTTAAAGGAACATGGATGTCAAAAAGTTGATTGACGTTATGTCGTAAACAAATTTGTTCGTTTACATTTTCCATGAGGTATATTGAGTTCCAGTCTATGCAATTAAGGTCGCGTACCAGTTCGGATGTGTTTAAATTTGTATAGTCTCTATATTGGAAACTTTGCTGATCAACCCGACAAGCTACATCCAGACTTACAAAAATTAAATCATGCTTGGAGAAACCGGGTGCCAGAAGCTATGTGTAAAGCATAACCCTACCAACATCGCTAGCAAGATAAAGGTCTAATACTGAGCTAGACTCATTAGTAAAGTGGGTAGTGGTGGAGTGGTTAACGGGGCTCAGATTGAGTGCCTTGAATAGGCTTAGAAAGTTTGCAGCCAAATGTTTATCCAGGAGATTGCAGTTGAAATCACCACACAGTAAATAGTATTTAATGCTATTATTTGAAATAATTTTTTTTTAATCAAGCAAAAAAACTTTAAGATAAATGTTTGTTTTTTTGCTGTTTTTTTTAAATAAATAATAAATAAATAAAAAATGGTACCCTTTTTACTTTTTATTGAAATAAATTAAAGTTTTCACCTTCAAACTATAGGAAAACTTTCAATAATATTTTCGGTCCAAGGTACAATACTCCGTGCTCCAAGGTACAATCACGTCAGTTGAGGTTAGCATATAAAAGTAAAGTTTTCTAAGGAATGGTTAGCAATATCCTTTTGGTAGTTTCGCCATATCATAGAAAAGACTTCAGGTAGTAACAAAAAAAAAAAAAAACTAATGAAAAAACGACACACAAAATATTGGCAAAAAACTGAAATCCGGACCAAGGTACACTACCTTCCCCTACACTGAAACTCTTAGAAAAATTTGTCCAAAGACATATCACAGAATTCTGTGAATGTTGGAAGGTTATCCAGTAACCAATCTAAGGGCGATATCGGGTGAGTCAGAAAATCCACAAACCTAGCTAAGAAAAGGGATAAGGCCAAAAATGTTTTATAGATTTTTTTTTAAATAGAACGCCGTTGCGTGCCAATTTTTGACTACTTTATAATTTAACAAAGCACCTGGTTATTCAACAGATTTCTGCCGCAGTCTAAAAGTCTGGTGTACATTTAAGGTCCATTCATATGAGAGCGACCAATTACTCGCGTCCGAACGAATATTTTTAAAGTTTGACAGTTCATAATAGTTGGCAATTTTGTTTGACCTTGGTGCAGATGCAAATTCAATAATCTTGTTTTTAAGCGAGATATAATTCCATAAAAGTAAACTCTAGATACAGTGCTTCATTAGACGCAAACTTTTTTTATACTAAAATTTAATTTTTTTGCTAGTGTGTGTAACAATTATCAAAAAAATTGCATTTATTAGAAAGGTTATTAAGTTCTCAACAAATGGGTGGCGACGGTGTAGAGGTTAGTGTGTTGGCTTGTGATCCGTGCGGTGCAGGTTCAATCCCCATGGGGAACAACAACATACGCCACCCAATCACATGCCTCTACACCAAAAGGAGGATTTCTGCCTGGTAGTACAATGGAACGTTACCGAGTCTGAGTGCTCTGGGATTTGGATTTCCTTTTATAAATAAAATAATATAAATAAAAAAAAAAAAAATAAGTTCTCAACAAAAAAACACAAACAAATGGTAGGTGAGTGGAAGTTAACGGATATTTCTTCTCTTTCTTGCCTATGCTGTAAGAAAAAGGGCATTTTTTTTTGTTCACATGATTAGACGTACCTGTAAAAAAATCCTAAAAATGAAACATAGACTTTCTAATTTACTGTTTTCTCTTTTATTTTCATTTTTGTTGTTTTGTTTTTATATTTTTAGTACTTTGTACAACCACCATGTTTTAAAATCACATCAAAAATTCTATTTTTAAGTGATTCATACAGTTTTTTTTAAATAATTTAAGGGAATCATCCTCCAGGCTTCTTTTATTGCGACAGTTAGCTCTTCACAGGTCTCCTACTGCCTACCTCCTTCGTAAACTTTACGCGTGAGCCATCCCCAAATATTTTCAATTACATTGAGGTCAGGTGAATAAGGTGGCCACGGCAACAATAACCACTGTAGAGGTCCGAACAGTTCTTTCATGGCGGGGAAGGCTGATTGCAAAAGGGCTCTGTAGGAAACTCCCGTCATTTTGTTGGAAACGAAAACCAAATCGAACCACCCATAGTACGAAATGGCTCCCCAAACCATTACTCATCCTTGCCTCAAATGGTGACGTGTCAAAAACTTCATTTTTTCTAAGATCATGGAGGTAGTAGTTGTAACCATCAGGGCCATCTAAATTAAATTTTTGTTCATCTAAAAAAAAAACACATTTCGCCAATTTAGCCCCTTCCAAGGTTGGTATCCCAGGTCATGTGAAGGCGTGCGTATTACAACCGCTGTTCTTTTCTTACAGCGTTTTGTTTGGGTTTTTTTTTAGTTTTTTTTAATTTTAGATATTCTGCACTCAAAATGTTGATGTGCTGGCAGTTATCCCAGCTTTTCCTTTATTTTGCTTGTGGAGACGGCTGAATTTGACGCTATTCTTATAATTTTTCTTTTATCCTGAGGTGTTAAAGCGGTTTTTGTCATTCCCTTGTAATTTTTACCGTACGAAGGACTGTTTTTTATGTAATTTCTCACAACGTGGTCACTTCGGCCTATTTTCTTGGCAATGCTTCTCATTGAAAACCCTTCAGAATGCAACGCGTCAATTTTTTTCTTCCGCGGTTAAAACATTTTTTTCCCCATTTTGAATGAAAATTAATAAAAAACACTCCTTGCTTCTTAAACTTTGTAGCTAACTAAAATCTACATAACAGATCGCGACCAACTAACTAATTTAACGGGTGCGTCTAATCATGTGAAAAAAAAATGTATTTGTATTGTATTTGTATTTGTAATGTATTGTATTTATTAATTCATCTTGCTAGGTACAATATATTAATGTGATAAGAACAATTCAGAGAAATTATTAATAAGTAGACAATAGTATAATAATTAACATTATGCAGAACAATTAATAATTTATGAAGCGTTCTTCAAAAAAAAAAAAATATAAAAACATTGTATGACCCAACAAAATTAGGTTGAAGACACTCTTTAGCTACATATGCTTAAGCAGGAGCTAGTGGCGAGTGTCCCTTCAAAAATATAAGAATTCAATCGTATGACTAAGTATGTGCAGGGTGAACAAGAAAAATAAAGGAAAAAAAATGTTTTTTATTGATTTAAACTAGATATAGGGTTAACTAATTGAATAAATTATGTGTTCGATTTGAGTGTGATTATGATTAAAAAACCAAGATTTTACTTTGTATAGGAAAGGTGACAAATTCCTTAGACTTCTGATAGAGTAAGGTAATTTATTAAAAATTAATAAAAACTTTTGAAGTGGATTTTATTATACGCTGGGATATTGACCAAATTGACGGAATTTACACGTAAATTATGCAGCGAATTTCTTCTTACTGAAAGATATTCACTCCTAATAAAAAATAGTTAACTTTTAGTTCCTGAAACAAAATGAAACTTTTGCGATAGCGATTTTTTTTTTTCAAATAATACGCTCAATATGTTTTTGCACAACAAGAAGTGGATTGATCTTGTTCAAATAAGTCCCACCCCAACAAGTTATCCAGTACTGAAGCTTTGAGTGAACAATACCGTAATAGATCATAGTTACTAATTTTTGTGAGCAGTACAAGTTAAGATTATAAAATTGCCTAGTGCAACACAAAAGGTACTTTTTAGCGAGTTGGTGTGATCGGACCAGTTCAACTTACTGTCAAGAATAACTCCAAGGTATTTGAAGGACTGGACAAAATTCACCTTAAAACAATGAACCGAGCAGGGTTCATTGGAAAGGAATGAAGTATTCTCACTTAAATTGAAAATGAATTTTTGACAGTCAGTATAATGATAAAAAAAATCACAATCAACGGTAGGCGACTCTGAGAGACTAAAGTACATTTTTTAAACCTTTTTGTTGACATAAACCATGATTTGGAAGTCTTAAGGCATTGGTTCTCAATGCATAAAATGATAATTAGTGACAAAACCAAAATAATGCTTTTTAATGTGTGTGGTAATGAGGTGGTTTTCGGACCTTTCTTGTTTCATTCTACAAACTGTACTAAATTTATTCATTGTAAACCCATCTGTAACTCGGAAGAGAACTCACAGACATTTTTTGAGGCACGTTGCTGTTCAAATCATTGTTTCAGTATTGAGTGTGTGAAGTCTTACAAGTACCTTGGTATTTTGATTGACTGGAAGATGGATTGGTCCGGCCATACTAATGCACTTAAGAAGTATCTTATGGCTGCTACAAGGCAATTCTACTTGTTAAAACAGTATTGTTCCAGGGATCTTCTTGGGTGTATTTATTATGGTTTGGTGCATTCTAAGCTCGAATATGGCATTGTTTCATGGGGTGGTACTCATAACAACAAAATTAATCCGCTTCTAGTTTCTCAAAAACATGTTATTCGTCTTATTTGTAACAAAAATCGTCGTTATAATAGTTTAATGCTTTTCAGAAATCTCAAAATCTTACCTCTGAAACACTTGTATTTCTACAAAGTTTTGAAAATATTTTTTGCCAGATCTGGCCATCTATTAAGCAGGTGCTCTTCTAGCTACAGCCTTAGAATAAATAGTCAACATCTTGCTCTAGTCCCAAATCACAATCTTCAAATATTTCTCAATTTTTATACGTCAATTGCTCCTAGACTATTTAACAGCTTACCTATTAGCATTAGAATAATTAGAAATGAATCCATTTTCCTCAAAAGAGTAAAACTCTGGCTCTCCGATCTAAATTATAAGGATATCCATGATTTACTATGTTTAATTACTTAAGTGTTTTTTTGTGAGTTTTTCGCTTGCGATCCATGTAATCACTTTACTTTGGCACTTTCACTATTTGTTACTCATGTATTATTAACAAAATTAAATATAATTTATAAAACATAATATTGTTATTATTAGTTTCAAAGTCTTGTCGTAGCCCCACTTCATGTTATTATAATACTGTTAAGTTATAATTCCTGCTTTCGCCTCTAGTTCCTTATGAACTATAGATTGCAGATTCTTTATTAATTTAATTATTGATCATTGTATTTATACCTAGTCTTATCTGTTTTATGTTAGGAATTGATAAAGAAAGTAATAAATAAATATTCAAATATTCAAATTAGTTTGGTTTTATTGCTCAACACCATTTTATGAACAGCAAACCAGCGTCTTAGAAGATCTAAGTCTGAGTTGATGTCCGAAATTAAGTTTAGCCGAGAACTGCAACCATAGGAGAAGGCCATGCCATCAGCAAAGGCTGTTATTACGCCCTTAAAATTCTGTATAAATATAGAATTGATGAAAATCAAGAAAAGCAATGGACCAAGTACCGAAACTTGCGGAACACCAAAAATTATGTTGCGTAATGTAGCAAGGCAACCCTTTATTTTAACTGTCTGACATCTATCTTTTAAGTAAGAAGCTAACCAGTTATAAATAAAACCACGCATACCAGCATAATATAATTTTGATGCACTTTTTCTTACAGCATAGGCAAGAAAGAGAAAAAAGATCCGTTAACGTCCACTTTTGTTCTTTTGATGAGAACTTAATAACCTTTCTAATAAATGCAATTTTTTGATAATTGTTACATACACTAACAAAAAAATTATATTTTCGTAAAAAAAGTGTGCGTCTAATCAAGTGAAGAGCACTGTATGCGACGTTTCGGACGTGTTTACGTCCTTCATCAGGTCTTTAATTTTATCAAAGAAAACAAGCAAATAAATAACACACATATAAGCGTGAAATGTCAAGGACTTACGGTAAGAGAAAAGAGTTTGTATATTATAAATATATGCAAATCCATACAGTTATCATAAAACTAAAAGAAGAAATTTACAATTTACAAAAATCGTGGACAAAATTATTTACTAACAATAAGTGTAATAAGAACGAGACCAAATCAGGATCCTGCTCAATTTTTGTAGCAACACTTTCGGTGGCTACTGCCATGTTGGCCTTTTTATCAGCTAGCTGTAAATAGTGCTGAGCTTTTCACAGTCAGACCGTCAATTTATGGCGTTGCTTGTGTTGGTGATGTGCAGCATTTCTACTTTAACACTTCATTCACATTTTTTTGTCGCGATCGGCCGCGAATTTCAACTGAAAAAGTACAAACAAATCCTAATATTCGGATTTTTAGGCTAAGTTCAAGGGATTTTTTTTAAATCGTCGGTATGTAGAACGCGACCAAATGTTGCGTATTGTGACTAAACTTTGACAATTCGCAGCCAATAAATGCCGCTAGAAGCTTCTCAAACGATTTGAAGACCTGCTGCAGGGCTCAACACTCCTGGATCACACAAATGCAATAACACCTGCATTTGATTGCCCTCAGTACCGAAATGCCCGTGCAGGAACGGGCTAAAAATATCAATACAGCCACCCAAAAAACAATGTTTGTCGAAAAAGGGGACAAAGGGGAGAAGTCACATCTTACTGTTCATGTAAGCCTTGTGACACGAAATCCGCGCAGAGGAATCAATTCTAGCTGCTCTTTATATATGCAAAAAGGCGGTAGGCTACACGTGGGGCCTACAACCAAAAATTATGCACTGGTTATACATGTCGGTAGTTAAACCGATTCTCCTCTATGGAGTACTGGCCAGGTGGCCCGCTTTGAAGAAGAAGTCCAACCTAACCTTGCTGGACAAAACTCAATGAGTTACATGCCTCATTATCTCCGGTGCACTGAGAACCTCTCCAGCTGCGCTCCGGCGCACCAAGCCATGCTCTACCTTCTCCCGACTGACACCGTCAGCAAACAGTTGGCTGCCAGCTCAGCAATACGACTGGGGAAGCTCCAAACAATGGAAAGAGCAACACACTGGACTTGCCAAAATACTATCGATTTATCAACATCTTCCTAAAGGTCACCAAAAACGAACGCGTGTGTTTGTGTCCGTACTTCCATTCAAAAAAATTAATTAGAAAAAAAACCATTAGAAACACACAGTCTAATTAAAGCACTCGACTACCTGTTGGGAGCGAAATTGCGGACGACATAAAAGGTCGTTTTTAGGCAATTGGTCGTGTTGGCGTACTTAGGCAATTAAAGTAAATTCTTGCGACGACTAAATTTATTTGCAAGTTTTTTGTGTATAAATAGGGTATTTTCAGCGGATCTCGATCCTTTGAAAGCGTCTGACAAAGACTTGGCGACAAGTGAAACGTCTTGGACTTATGCAGTTTTGTTTGTGATGTTTCATTCTATATGTAGGAAAGATTTTGTGTGATTGCGTCAATTTTTCAAGGTTGAGTTGCAAGTTTTTGTGTATAAATAGGGTATTTTCGGCGGATCTTGATCCTTTGAATTCGTCTGGCAAGGACTTGGCGACAAGTGAAACGTCTTGGACTTATAAAGGGTGGTTAAATTTTAAGGGCCGATGTTGATTTTGAATAAAACATAAATTATTTAGGAAATTATTGTCATTTCTTTTTATAATGATACTATTGGTATGGTTCAATTATGTATGGAACAAAATATCGGCCAAATGGCCGCCGCGATCTCGGCGGCACACCTCCATCCGATGGTCCAAATTTTAGATGACGCTGAGGCATAAAAAGAGCCATTGTTTCGCTAGCTGTGTGGCAAGTGGCACCGTCCTGTTGAAACCAGGGCCCGACCTAGCTATTTCGCCGCTCTGGGCAAAAATAGTTTTTGCCGCCCTTAAGACGCGGCTGTAAGTCATAACTTATAAGCAGTTATAAAAAGAAAAAAGATTATAGGTAAACCAACTAAAAAAACATGTGGTTAAGATTAATATTTTTATTTCTCCTTCCGCTCAATGAAAAACATCAATTGTTTATTTTTTCAATTTAATTCAATTATATTCATTTAAACATTTTTTTTAATATGATTAAAAAAACGTTAAAGCAAACATAAAGTAATTATAGTTAAAGGTATATTTAGACTCATGGAGCATGTAGGTAGGTATTCTTAAAAATAAACTACATAATTGAATAAAACCATTTTTTTTAGAATATCAAACTCTAACTAGGTTCGCAGCTACTCTAAAACAATTTTTGTTCGTACCTTTTGTTCTGAAAAATCTTTAACAATATCTACTAAATTCAAACTGTCGCAAATCTTGTGCTCTATCGAAATCATAGCCAATCCAGATAGTCTCTTTTGAGTCATGGTAGACCGAAGATAATTTTTTATTATTTTTAGTTTGGAAAAACTTCTTTCCCCACTTGCAACCGTTACTGGCAAAGTCAAAAGAATTCTTAGCGCAATACTTACATTTGGACCAAATCTTAAATCGGTTATACGTTTTAAAACCTCTTAAGTAGACAAACTACTATTTAAAATTGAACATAAAACTGATAACTCCTTTGATAATTCTAATCCATTTACATCCGATGAGTGCTCGTGGGTTAATATAGCCTCGAGGTTTTTGCAATGTTCCAATAATTCATTTTTTGGCAGTTCTCTTAAAGCATATATGTTATATAAAAAAGCAAAATGTTTACTATGCTCAGCAATCTGAGAAAACTTTAACTCTAAGGAGTTTACAGCTGTATCAAAGATGTGAAAAAATACTTCGACCTTATATTTTTGACGGGGATCAATTATTGGTTCATCATCTCACTCGTAGCCAAAGTGTCTCTTTTTAGACCGCACACGATGTTTAGGCATATTTTCAAAATCTGAAATCTCGCAGTCGATTTCAGTCGCCAAGACTTTGGCGTCTTCAACTACTTGAGTAAAATACTCATCTGAACGTGAGTTCTCCAAGAAATTTTTGGTTTTTTTTATTAATTCGATGACAGAAAATAAGTTGAAGTCTTTACTTTGCATTAATTTGCTGACGGGATTTATTCGGTTCAAAGTTTCATACCAAATTATTACAGAGCATAAAAATCTAAACTTTTTAATTTGATTTAACAATCCCGAAGCTTCGTTTCGTGCAGAGGTATCCATATCTGTATTTTGGTAAACACTAAGCAATGCATCATAGACTTGACCTATTTGATGTCTTAGTGGTTTTATTGCCCCAATTCGGCTTTCCCACCTCGTGTCACTAAGAGGCTTAAGAGTAATACCTCTTACATTTGTCAAAAGAATTGACCATCTCAACGTTGAAGAGGAAAAAAACACGTAGATCTTTTGCACAGTATTGACAAAATTTGTAACTTCCATGGAAGACTTTGCCATGTCGTTAACCACTAAGTTTAGCGAATGACTGCTGCAAGGAACATAAAATGCTCGAGGGTTCAAGTTTCTTATCCTAGCTTGCACCCCACTTTGAATACCTTTCATATTTACCTTATCGTATCCTTGCCCTCTTATGCTCTTTAAGGACAATCCATGTGCTGATAGCTGTTCTAAGATAACTTCAGTAAGTTTTAGGCCTGTAGCTTTTTCGATTGGTATAAATCCTAAACAACTTTCATTGACAACAGTTTCTGAACTTTTTGGATAGTCTTGGGTTTGATTAATGGAAACATACCTAATGATCATCGTCATCTGCTCAGTTTTACTAAGGTCTGGGGTGCAATCTAGTATAATGGAAAAATACTTTGACTTAGTGATATCTTTAAGAATATGACTTTTTATACTGTCTGAAATTGTATTTATAAACTCATTTTGAATAGTTTTGCTTAAATAGATTGCTCGCTTCTCCTCTTTCTTTAAAATTCTGCGTACATGTTCTTGCATAACAGGATCAAACTCGGCTAACAACTCTACTAATTTTAAGAAATTACCATTATTATGCTCATACAAATCATCACAAGAACCTTGAAAGGCCAAACTACTTTTTGCCAACATTTTGATGATTGACGCAATACGTAACAAAACTCCATTCCAGTGTTTTATTTCAGACTTAATTAGTCTTTGTGACTCGGCATCTATCGTTTGCGATGATTTAAGCCTATGTGAAAGTTCGAACCAATTTTTTACAGCTTCTAAGTGATTTCTTGATGACTCATGAGAGTTAAGAATAAAACCTACATGCTTCCATTTATTGTAGCCACCTTGAGATAGACCGCAAGTTGAAACATTAAATAATTTGCAGCAAAAACAATACACAGAATTTTTCGCCACAGAATACACAAGCCAATCTCTTGAAATTTCTTCACCGTTGCTAAGTTTTCTCTTATAATACCCTTGGGTAAACCTTTGACCATTGCCATCTTGGGGAAATTCAAATTCGAGCAATGGTTTAGGAGATCCTCTATTTACCAAATATATTCTTTCTGCATCTGTAATTTTGTCGGGCCACATAGCGGGATCAACATCCAAAAGAGACGTTGAGACTGCTGAAGGACTTGTACTAGCAAAATCAACTTCACTTCTGATATCGCCTGACCCAGAAGCAGTAGGTTCACAGATGGGTTCACAGGCCGCGGCAACTAAATTTGTTTCTTGTTGTGTTGATGACGCTGGTTTCTTGACTTCACCTTTTTTCAAGAAGGACTCTAATGCACCTGCTTGCTTTTGTTGCTCTGCATCTTTTTCAAGCCTTCGTTTTTTATATTGGTGTCCTGACAAACGTGCTCTACCATCAGCCATTTTGTATTTTGTACAAGAAAGTCTTTTGTTAGGTTTACAATTACTGAGACACTTTTTTAAAACTGTTATCGGTGACTTGTAACCAAGTGCAGGATCTTTTGGTATACCTCAGTTACTTTGTTTCACACAGCAATTCAAGGTGAGCCATCACACATTTTTTATGTAAAAAAAACATCCCTACCTTTCCAATGACATATAATACACCGTTATTAATATTGTAGATTGGCTCACCATCCTTTACAAGCACTTAATGCAAGTAAAAATAATTTCTTATACACTTACTAGAAATTTATAGATAGGTTAAGCACTTAGGTACTTTGCAAACTTACAGGAACAGTCTTCTATTTGAAATATTAGTCTGCCACTGCCACCAGTATTTACTAATCAGTTTCAGTAAAACACTATATTTTTCGCATGAACTTCACTTATATATGATTTTTCGTTTGCTTGTATATTTACTGTATATTAACTGTTTTGAATTAAACTTTTCCTACGTATACACTTCAATTATTAAAAATAGACAAAAACTTTAATTATTTCACTTTATAAATATGGCTTCTAATTAGATTTTTTTCATCACTTAGGTAGGTACACAAATGCAGAACACTGTTTACAAACTGTAATGTGACTAAAATGATTGGGTTGGGGGCATTCTTACGTCGAGTTTCAGGATAAAAGGGTATTCCCCAAAATATGCTTTATATTCGGAGTCAATTTTAATGTAAAATTTGAAAAGCGACTCCTGTATAACAGTTTGAGTCAAACATTCGGAGTACTGGATGTGCAAACGGATGCGACAGGGCGACAGCTGGTGTCAAGCATAAGTAAAGAAAATTGTCATATGTTCGGAGTAAGCCAGCCTGCAGTCGTCATTCTGGGTAACCCCCGTGAAACGTACTTTATGTGAAACGAAGAGTGTTACCAATTCAGAAATTAAAAACCGGCGTAAAACAGTCACTCTTTGTGGGTGCATTGATTTTTCGACAATCACTCTTGGATTATCATTCGCCCAAATGGGGCAATTCTGCTTATTGACGAGTCCACTGAGGTGAAAATGTGCCTCATCACTGAAGATGATTTTCTTCGAAAATTGATGATCCACTGTTACCATATCTTGCCACCATTCTGACCATTGACGACGCTTGAAATGGTCAAGAGGCTTTAGTTCTTGAGCCAATTGCACCTTGTAAGCGCGTAAATGCAAGTCTTTATGCATAATGTTCATCAACGACGAGCGTGAGAGGTGCAATTGTTGGTCACGACACACGACGACGAGTTGAGGTGGACGGCTCTTCAGCCACACTATCGCGAACAGCAGCAATATTTTCTGCAGTACGAGCTGTACGAGCATGCACTGGTGTTTTCACATCTCCTACAGACCCGTTTTGCTCAAATTTTTGCACGATTTTTCCGATTGTACGCACATTTGGACGATTAAATTGACCGAAAAAGTCACGAAGTGCACGATATGCATTTTGACTTGAACGCTCATGTTCATAATAAGCCTGAATAACTTTAACGCGTTGCTCGATTGTGTATCTTTCCATGGTTCAAATTGAGTTAGTCTGAAATTGAGAAATGTCAAATAAAATGCAGAAAAAAGCTTGACGTTTAGGTGTGGTTCACATTCAACATCAGCCCTTACAATTTAACCACCCTGTTATCAAGGAATTTTTCTCTAAATTCTAAAACAAAAATTAAGTGGTTGCATCAATTATTCCAAATTGGCGTTTTGTCAATATTTTGACTTCGTCTGGCAAGCCTTTGGCGACATCCAAAAAGTCTTGGACCTTCATTATTCGTATTGGTTTCATTTATTATTCAAAATTGGAATTTTTAACGTACTTCCGCCGCGTCTGGCAGGGTTTTGGCGACACCTGAAACGTCTTGCATACATATGTTTGTACAGAGGTATTCATACTCTATTATTTGCCATCAAATTCAAGTGGTTGCACCAATTATTGCTATTTTGCATTTTAACGGATTTTCAATATGCCGTTACACCCCTCAGCTGCCATTACGTGCTGCCAGACGGCCCAATTCGCAATCATGGGCATCAGAGCAGTATATTTACGCAAAATTCATCCGGTTGCCTCTCACGTCGTGCGTCGTGACCAATTCGGCGGGTGGCTACAGGTGCAGTCGTAG
Source organism: Portevinia maculata (assembly GCA_949715645.1). NCBI lineage: Eukaryota > Metazoa > Arthropoda > Insecta > Diptera > Syrphidae > Portevinia > Portevinia maculata. The sequence goes on along the minus strand of OX454527.1, from coordinate 78,420,349 downwards.
TGTATTCGCTTACTGAATGGAAGGTCGTGCGTTCGAATCCCGGCCAAGTCCATTACTTTATATCAAATACATGAAATCGTAATCTCCCTAAGCATCTTAGACACCACCAGTGGAGAAAAACCCTACAACTGCACCCAAACACTTCTTTCCTATCTCTCTATTGTTTCTAATAGTAAGTAGCACCGAAAAGCATGCAATGAAATGCGATAGTGCTGCTTGCTGTTAAACACAAATGCTTACGCTGTGTTACGCACTATAAGGGTACTGTAACAACAGAAAAAATCCCTTTAGCGTAAGCAAATTATATAAAAAAAAAAAACCTCCAAAATTTACTGCTAGTCTAAGAGCCCGACTATTCACATTGCAATCTAAAAACATTTAAAACCAACCTACATCAACATCTCTCCCTATCTTCTTATCTAATCAGGTGGCGCAAAAGTAATCGTCCTATCAGAAAAATGCTATAAATTTTGCGATTGGCCCCTAATGTCAGTTCTGTTTTGACATTTGTGAAGTAAACAAATGCGAAATATACGTTAATAAACAATGTTACGCTACACTGCTCCAGAACGCGGAATATTGGTGACTATTTATTTGAGCAATAATTTAAATTACAGCCAAAAAACATCGGAAGGTTATTTTTGCGCCACCTTGTATTATCTCGGACCAGGCTTGTGTTATGACTTCAATTATTTTTTCCGGGTTGGAGTATTGATTTTTTCTTTCATAGACCTTTTTTGAAAGCCATCCCACACGTTTTCCATGATGTTCAGGTCCGCTGAATATGGCGGCCATGCCAGTAGGTCTACATTTTGACTCTGAATCCAAGTTTTGGCTATAATCCATCTTTCATTTGTTGGATAATCCATCGTTTTCCACCAACAATTCGGCAAAATTCGAGGAATCTCTTTCCAGTATAGATTTGTAGGTGATTGCGGTCATTCTTGAGCTTTAAAAATCAAAGTTTGCAGCTCCGTAAAAGCTTACTGCTCCCCAAGTAACGCTCCAAAGATTGAAAAACAGCAAGGCTCCTGGCCTAGACGGCATACCAGTCGAGTTTTATAAAAACAGCACTATTGATTTTAAAAACTACCTCGTGTCTTTCTATAACAAAGTGTACAATGATGGATGTGTCCCTAACAGTTTCAACGAATCTGTAATTTTTGCCATTTTTAAAAAAGGTGATGCTAACGCTGCGGAAAATTATAGAGGTATTTCAATTTTAAATTCAATAAGAAAAACTTTCACTGCAATCCTATATGAAAGGCTCTCAAAATGGATTGAGGATAACAGTCTTTTGAGCATCTTTCAAGCCGGTTTCCGCCCAGGTTTTTCAACCATGGATCATATCTTGGCCATTTCAAGCATTGCTCAACAATTTATAGATAGAAAAAAGAAACTATACACTTGCGTTGTTGATTTTAAAGCTGCATTCGATAAAGTCAATAGACAAGCTTTAATATACAAACTTTCTTGCATTGGTTTGTCAAGAAAGTTTCTCGAATTGTATGCAAGTCTTATTTCGTCAACAAATGCAAGGGTATGGGACGGTTTCACATTTTCAAATCGATTTGATACAATTACAGGTGTTCCTCAGGGTTGTATCCTCAGCCCATTATTATTTGCCCTGTTCATAGATGATGTCTGCGAGCTTCTTCCGGGTGGAATTAATTTTGCTAACATTATAATCAAAGTCCTGTTGTACGCGGACGATCTAGTTATGCTTGCTGATAATCCTTTCACGCTACAATTGCAAATAAACCGTCTAAGTTCATTTTGCGAGTCTTGGGGCTTGCAAATTAATACCCAAAAAACTAAGATTGTTATATTTGAAAAGAGACAATCAAGAAGGCGAGCGGAAGAAAAATGGTCTCTAAACAATACACACATTGAGGTTTTACAAGAGTTTAAATATTTGGGTGTCCTCTTGACCTACAATTTAAGCTATCTAAAGCACTCCAAAGAAAAAAGCAACGAAGCTAAATTGGCTCTTAATATAATGTGGCCAAAGTTTTTTTCGAACCAAAATGTTGATTTAACGTCCAAGTACAAAGTTTTCAACGCGACAGTAAATGCATGCATGGCATATGGCGTCCAACCCGTCGGATACACACACTTCGAAGCTTTTGAAACTGTACAAAGGAACTTTTTTAAGAGGATATTTCGTTTGCCTAACTCAACACCCAACTACGCCATATATGTAGAGTCAGGAATAGTCCCTATATATATACAAAATTTGAAGGCAAATGCGAACTTCATTACTAGAGTGATGAAACGAAGTGAAACTTGTCTTCACAAAATCATCTTAAGAAAATTACTTCGAGTGAATGCTTCCCCGTTTAAAAACTGGAACGAACTAGCTTTATCTTACGAAACAAGTTTAAACTTAACAGAAACTAATGTGACCGATTGGCAGGCTCAGTTTTCTGATGTGATTGCTAAGGTGGATCACAAAATGTTTCTGGATAACCTTTCCAGAGCATCTTCATCTACTTCAAGAGCTATTTATAGTCATTTAAACCATGAACTGCCTTCGGAAGTCTCTTACTTTAGTAATGAATTTTCAGCCTCGGTTATAAGTATTATTTTTAGAGCAAGAGTTGAAATTTTAAATTTGAACTTTATACCTCATCGATCAGACTTGCCGCAGCTATGTGATCTATGTAACGGAAGAGTGAATGAAGATATATACCATTTCGCTGCTGCTTGTCCTATTCTACAAGAAATTCGCCGGTTGCATTTTCGGGAAAGTTTTATATCTTTGGACAAACTTTTTGAAATTTTAAATGGAGCAATGGGCTGGCTCAGCCTCTTTAAATATTGCCAACATGCTCTTTCTGACCGTAACAGTTTCACATATTAAACTTAGTCGATTACCCACTTATTGCAGTTTTGACCAAATTTTATACCTAACTATTTATTGTTTTGTTGCTGATCATACTAAATTTGATAATATCTCTTTTGTGTTTCAAATCACGTTAAAATTGATAATATTGTATAAACAGCTATTTCTAACCAAATTGTGTATTATCTTGGGTTTCAAATCATGTTAAAATTGATAAAATTTTGTATAAACAGCTAATCAAATTAACCAAATTGTATAATATTTTGTGTTTCAAATCACGTTAAAATTGATAGCATTGCTTTATATAATAATATTTCTTCATATCTTTTGTTAAACATTTTTTTTTGTTTTTTCCTTTTCTTTATATTTTAAAATTTTAGCTTTTTATTATTTCTTTTATTTTTAAATCATATTATGAAATGTCACCTCAGGCAGACGGCAGTATTATTGCCATGTCCTTATTCTTAAGTATACCAATTTGTAAACTTTATGATGAAAAAATAAAGAATCTATCTATCTATCTCATCTCTACTGCTCCCCATAGCATTACTCCACCTCCCTTGCCGTGTCATCTATCCAAGGTTATTTCACCCGTCCTCAAATTATACAAATAATTCATCAGGTCCATCCAAATTTACCTTTTTTGGATCTACTAGCTTCAACTTCAGTTTCTGCCTTGATTTTACTCAGGGAAAGTCTTGAATTTGAAGGAGCTCTCAGTATCGCCCGTCGATCCTGACTTGTTGTTGCTTTGATTATTCCTCCTTTCCGATTCTCTCCATAGTTCTCAGGATTATTAAGATTTGCCTTGCCCCTTGTAAGATCTATTCTTCGCAAAGTATGTTGCTAAAGTCGTTTTGACCAATACCTTTACATAAAGTTTTCTGTCATTTCAACCTTTAAGGGACGTTTCTTTACAAAAACTTTCAATAAAAGCCTTTAAATGTTGTTTAACAAAATATGTGTACATAAATGTGTGTTAATGGGAACCTTCGTTTGACTGACCACGTATTCGATGTCGCCATGAACGCTGCGAAATGTCTAGGATTCCGATGCAAGAAATATTTCACCCCTTCTGCCTTAGCTATAATTTATAAGGCGTATTTTCCCCAAACTTGATTACAACGCTCATATCTTGGCGGTTGGCCAATCACATATTTAAAGCTACTTGATAGAATAAAAACACGTGCGATAAATTTATAGGCTGATCGAGATATAGCGAAATCGCTTGGCACTCCTAGTCATCGTCGCAATGTCTCCTGTCTATCGCTGATTTATCAATATTTCCACCACAAGTCCTCAAACGAAATAGCCAACTGCATTCCACTGTTAGAAGATTTCAACCGCAATACTCGCCATGCCATGAACGCAGATCAGTTCACAGTCAAGCCTATTTTCGGACGTACAGTGATATGCTATACGCTGCTTCTACGGTTTCGCCAAACCAATGGGTTCAAAACTACTCACTCGAATAACAAAATGCATGCTCTTTAGAACCTTAATCCTGCCAGTCCTGCTTTATGGTGTCGAGTACTGGACGAGAAGTAGGAAAGGGGAGCTATAATATTGGGCGCTTTTGTAAGAAAAATACTCCGTCGGATATTTGGTCCTGAAGGAGAAGATACAACCGCGAACTCTATGAGCTGTACCAAGATGTGGATGTAGTCCAAAAATCTTAATCACGTCGACTACATTGGCTCGGTCACATTGAGCGAATGGAAAATAATGCTCCAGCAAAGAGGATCTTTGACTTTCAACACCCTTGTTCGAGAAGGCAAGGAAGACCGAACCTCCGTTTTTATAGACCAAGCCATCGCGAATGCCAGAGCGCTTGGTCTGTACAACTGGAAGCAGCGTGCCTGCGATCGGAGAGGATGGAAGGCTGCAGTGTCAGGCAGAGAGTCTTCACGGGTCGGGAGCCCGTTAAGTAAGTAACAGTGAAATACAAAGAACCTCTCCTTGCCCGTTCGACACGAATGTGAAATGTTCTTCATTGCTCTTGTTTTCTTATCCATTGTAATCTGCAATCACTTAAAACCAACGTGCATCGGTTTCTCCTCTGTAATCCTTATCCCCATTTCCTTAATGCCCGCACTATGTGACTGAACATATTCACATTGTAAGGGTACTAACAATCCCTTTAGTGCACGCAGATTACAAAAAAAAAACCAAAATATGTTGATCGTTCTTAACAACTCACCCATATTTATATTTTTGCCACGCCCACTTTATGATGGATAGGAATAGGAATAGGGCCTCCAACAGTTCACTCGAGCGGACTGTAGCCTTTCCCTATGTTTCCTTCTTACCTTTCTATATTTTTTAACTCAACTTCCCTATAAAAAAATTTTTTTTCTAGTTAATCAAACATTTAAACAACGTTCTATTTTTTTCGATTGCAGATACTGCCACAATTTATTTTCAACAGTCGTGATCCAATCGTTATGGGAGTCATGGTTGAAAACGGAATCGTCAAGGAGGGTACTCCGATCTGTGTGCCAAGCAAGGAAGTAAGTACCATTATTATAATATATATGTATTTTTTTTTAGTAATTGAATGCTAAATAAATCTCTCTAAAGTGCGGTTTATATTAATAAAAAAAACATAACTCAAAGCAAAATAATGATATAAACAACTCGCACGTTCAACGCGCACAAACACAATCGCTTGTTGTGACAGGCATGCGTGCTTGCGTTTTTCAATCTTCCAAAACACGTTCAGATAAACATAAAAAAAATAAAAAAAAATACACTCAAACACCCGTGAAAGAGCACAAGAGTCCATCAGGGTCTCTGTGGACTGTGGCAAAGCCACTTTTATCAACAAAACCAACAAACCCCCTTGAGCGCGAGAAAAGGGCACATATTGTTGACACAGGTGTATTTACTTTGGAGTAAACTCACGCGGCCCGGTCGACCCTCTCACACTAATGCTCGCATTATGCTAGATTCTAATGTTGACACATTAGTAACAAGATACGCCCGTTGTTCCTTCACAAACACAAGCTGTGAGTTAGGTAGATACGATACGAGTTGAGGTATTGGGTTTGGTATTGTATCTGCCTTAACGTGACAAACGCACTTTTAAATAACTCTGCCCCGACTCCCCCCCAAACCCCAAACAAAGAACCAGCAGAAATAACATTTAGATATAATCTTATAGTCACTGAACAAACAATGATTGCTCAGCAAGGCCTTGCGTTTTCACAGCTCATCATCGATGGCATCGCCAAGACAGTTCTATCGTTTTATTCAGGATCAGGACCAGAGTATATCCATTAATGAGTAGGGACACTCTCTCTACATATGCATTTGCTACTACCACAAAGCAAAATGCAGAAAAAATCGTACAATAAGTGGAAGCAAGTCGAAAGAATACTTTTTACCTGAAAACAACGACTGCTTGAGAAGAAAAGGGTACACAACACATTTTACCTGTACCACTACATGGGGTTTGCTGCGTACGACAAACGATTGTGGGTTTTTTTCATAAAGCATTTTTAAAGGCGTCCCGGAATGACTGTCAGTACTCGTATATTAGTATTCTCTCTCAACCATGCAAGTATGAATTAATATGATCAGGTAACCAGCTTTACTTTAGTAGAATTCGTAATATTTGTATTTTTTGCCATTGGTTATTGATTAAATGGTCTTTGTTATGGACATGAAAAAGAAATGTTTCATTCTATATCACGAAATTCAACCATTTTTTACGATTTGAAGTTTTATTGCCAGCATTTTTTAGGTAATATATTTCATAGCAGATGGTCATACTAATTACTTAGGTTGGTTGTAGAGGGTGGTAGACGTGGCTCATACCACGCACTTGGCAGGAGGTCAATGTAGTATTTATCCCCAAACCAGGTAACAAACCTAGTGAACTACCTAAATCCTATCGTCCCATAAGCTTGACATCGTTTTTCCTGAAAACAATGGAAAGAATAATTGACGTTCATATCAGAGAATGCGTAACTATTAGCATGCCTCTACACCCCTGTCAATATGCGTATCAAAAAGGCAAATCAACGGAAGGCTTGTTAAAACTAACAAATCACATAAACAACGCCTACCGTTGCAAAGAAATTGCACTATGCGCTTTTCTTGGCATAGAGGGTGCTTTTGATAACACCGGTTATGATTCAATATCAAATGCTTTAATTCACCGAAAGGTAGACTTTCCCACCATAAACTGGATAAAAGCGATGCTCGACAGTCGGAAAATTACTGCTTCGTCAGGACAGACTTTAGTATCAGTATCAGCTATAAAAGGCTGTCCACAAGGAGGAGTTTTATCACCCCTCCTGTGGTCTTTGGTCATAGATGACCTACTTCACAAACTAAGTAATTTGGGCTACGACATAATATTGTACGCCGATGGCTTGGTCATCATTATTAGGGGCAAAGAATCAAACGTAGTTACTTCACGTATGCAAAACGCCCTTAAGATAGCTATAGACTGGTGCATCAAGGAAAATCTCTCCATAAACCCCAGTAAAGCTATCAAAGTTCCTTTCACAAAAAGAAGAAATCTCAGCTTAGCCCAGATTTCACTAAATGACACGACCATTGGGTATTCCGACGAAGTCAAATATCTTGGAGTAATCCTGGACAAAAGACTAAACTGGAACTCTCACATCAACAACAAAATCACTAAAGCTAACAGAGCTTTATGGGCCTGTCGGCGCACATATGGCAGAACCTGGGGAATCTTTCCAAAGATTGTCCACTGGATCTACACAGTGAAGTGGTGATCCGCAGTGCAATAAGTCAAATACAGTTAAAAGGGATAAGTCTTAACGATCATCCGGAACTTAATACCCTTCTCGATGAACTGCCAGAACTCAACATGAACTGCGCGGTCACAGACCGCATTCAAAAACCACTAAGCTTCAATAAGCGGTTCTCCACGGAGATCCCCAAGAGAGAAGCATGGGTTAGTAATAACCCACCAAACAGCCACAACGGCATAAAGTGGTATACGGATGGTTCTAAAATGGAAGCGGGGGTAGGAGCAGGGACGATACCCATGGGAAAAAGTCCCAGCGTATTTCAAGCGGAGCTCCACGCCATTCAAGAATGCGCTAGCCACATAAATCTATCTGGTATAAAAGGTGCAAACATCCATATATTCACGGATAGTCAAGCAGCTATAAACGCCCTTAGCTCGCATACGATTGACTCCAAATCAGTCATGTACTGCTTCAACACCCTACAGGCACTCGGAACAAATAACAAGACCAAGCTATGGTGGGTTCCGGGTCATGTCGGGGTGGAAGGCAACGAAAAGGCCGACGAACTGGCCAGAAAAGGTTCGGAAACACCATTCATAGATCCCGAACCCTTCTGCTGTACTCCTAGATCAGCAGCAACGGCAGCATTAAAAAGCTGGGAACACAGAAAATGTATCCATCTTTGGGAAAGCATCCCAGGTTTAAGACAGACCAAACGAGCCATTCGGCCTTTCAATAAAAATGCCAGCAAATATCTAAACCTTAGCAGGCATGATATCAAAAACTTAGTAGGTTACCTTACTGGCCACCATGGTTTAAGATATCATCTACACAAAATGAAAATAGTAGACTCTCCTGAGTGCCGACTCTGTCTTGAAGAGGACGAGTCAGCTGAACACATTTAAGTGAATGTCCGGCCCTAAACGGAATTAGAAAGAAGATCTTTTTCAGGAAACAAATGTGCCCCGAGGACATAAAGAATTCTTCGACTAGTAGAATTGTCCGCTTTACACGGAAAGTGGAAACTCTACTAGTCTAAATTTTTCTGGCCCATACGGCACAAAAGATCTTTTTAGGTCAAAGTGCCCCCCTATTTTATCGCCTTGGCGAGCCAGATTTCTTAAAAAAAAAGGAGGTTGGTAGAGGGGATTGTTTACATTTTTTTCGCACGTATTTTTAAAGGCGCTCCGGAATTGGATTGTTATCAGTCGTTCATTAACATCAATTGACGAAAGAAAGGGTGTTCCGTGTCAGTGCGTGTGGCAAACAATTAAAAGTAGTGAAATATTGAAGTTGAAGTGCAAGTTTGCATAGTTTAAAAACTCTAAATAAAATAATGGGAAAACATTATTTTAAATGTTTGGCATGTGGGCGAGAGGAGAAAGAAAATGTTGGAGTTAAATATTTCGAAATACCTGATAATAGTGAGATCTTCAACTGCTATTAATACCGCTGAAATTATTGACAAAATAGATAAGTTATTTGATATTTTCAATTCATCTAAATTTCGAGAATCCAAAAAATTCAGAAGACCATTTTTCGCAAAAAAAAAATTACTTTTTTGCATGAAATGAATTTATTTTTGGAAAATATGACTTTTCATGAAAATTCTAGAAATGTAACTAAAAAAATGCGTTTTATAAAAGGATGGCAACAGAATATAAATGCCTTAATTGGCATTTTTACAGAAATAAAAGAATACGGTATTAAGTTTCTTTTAACAAGAAATCTTAATCAAGATTGCTTGGAAAACACCTTTGCTGTTTTACGTAACCGAGGGGGAAATAACAAGTTGCTGACTCCATTTCAATTTATTTGTTCATTTAAAAGAACTTTTTCGGCAAAGTATATGGAAGATATTACGCATGGAAACTGTGAGCCAACTGCTAACAGATGGAACCACAAAAACAAAATAAGGACAATTTGGTTTACGCTTTCAAAACTGAACCTGATTATAAAACTGTGAACTTTGGCATTGATAATGCATTCTACTATTTCGCAGGTTATATTTTAAAAAAACACCGCCTAAACCACAAGTGTGAGTTAAAATTGAGTCCGCAACTTAACTTTTCCTCCCTTTTTACAGATTTTAAAGAATATGAAGATGCGAAATTGACACGGCCCAATCAAGAATTTGTAGACTCGTTAGAGAATCTTGAACAAAAATTTATTTCTTGTTTTCCAAATATGTACTGCCTAATAATTTTGAGGGGAATATTTTTAACTTTTTGACAAATGAATTTCATTACAATTGTTGCAAAAATCAAAATAAGGAATTTCTTATCAAATTTTACATCCGAGTACGGGTTTACTTTATTCTAAAAGAGTTCAATAAAAATAACAAAAAATGTACCAACAAACAAAAATATTTAAGTGTAGCACACATGTGAATATATATTAGATATAAAATATTCAATAAGAAATATTACAAATTGATCTCGCTTTTTTTTACGTCACACCCTGTACCACATTTTGAAATAGTTCAACTACTCTTCCATCCCTCTTTTACTAGAGCACTTTTAGTGCCGTCTATTTCTCGTGTATGTGTACTGCAAATTGTAAACTGATAGGAATCACGTGGAGAGTGTCCCTACTCCCTACTCATTAATGGATATACTCTGATCAGGACGATTATTTTGCATAATTCTCTATGACAATAACACATTTCCTGTGTGGTTGCTCTCCAGTGGTCGTTGCTATATTTAATTATTTCAAGCGTAACAACAACGTCTCATAACCGTGTCCTGTTTGGAAAGAGGGAAAGATAAAAGTACATTTTCAAAGAACTCGTTGAACGAAAAGTGGAGTAAGAATGACTTGCACAGGAGAATCGACGAACAAAAAAATATAATACATGGAATGGAAATTGAAGAATAAGTCAGACGTTGAATGCTGAGTTTGGTTTTGGTATCCTGTGTGCGAGAAGCCGGTCTTCTTGTAATTATTACTTCCTCAATTATATTGTTTCCTTTCGATGATACTGCCGAACCCAGATGGTACCAGGAGGAAGTGGGAAGTTCATTCGACAAAGCAGTTGCATTGAAAGTCAAATCAAGCGGGAAGTGCTGCAGTGACGAAAGTGATCCGCAATTTGTAAAGAACTTACGCGTTAGTAAAGGGAATTCACGTTATTGGGAAATCATAACTGCCATCAAATTCTTAGGAGCCTCTAAGAAATAGTAGACCTACGACCTTGCCACGTCGAATCAATCGGTTCTCGTCCGATCACCGCAATTAAACGACGTAGGGCGTGGTTAGTACTTAGGGGGGGGGGGGGGGGGCACTGGGGGGAATACCGCGTGTTGTTGGCATCTCTTGCGAACGTCTGACAAACATCCAAGAGTATCAAATTGTCATGCGAAGCTTCTCAAATTTGCCGTTCGGATTCGGCGTTAAACTGTGGGTCCCCTCCACTTCACATGAAAGTGGCTGGAGAAGCTAGGTTCTAGACCCTGCATGGGAGGTTAAGGCCTAATATGTATGTATGTAAGAAATGGTAGTCACACGTCTGTGTTACGTGGGCTCCAGATGTTTTATGGCCTGCTCTAAGTACAAATCCCATAGATTTGTGGTCTAGCCGTCCTTTAAATCCTCACAGACCAACTGTTTATAGAAAATAATACCAAGAGAAGTGGTCAATATGACAATATTTAGGTAAGACGGTTGGTTACCAATCAGAGTTCCTACACTTTTCAGCTCGCACATGAAACGTTGCAACAGCATTTGAAGATACAAAAATGACCGTTTTGCGCGAATTGAGACCTAACTTTTTCATCAAATATGAAATTTTCTCAGTAGGACCAAACACACTTATTCAGATGTGGATTTTTTGTTAGTGGAAGACTTGGTTACAGAGAACTGAGCTTCTGAGATTGACGGCGATCCCGGCGATGGCCTAAAAAAATGAGCTATATTTCAAAATGAGAAATGGCTCAATTCCATTTATGGAAAATGGCCCCAAATTTTGAAATTGGATCTTTGGATGTAAAAAAATGCATTTGATTTTTTCTTGATGAGGTTGAACAAATGTATCCATGTTTGGCATGGACTTCAAAAAACTGTGCATAAAACCAGCCTCGAACTTACTCCAAATCTAACAGTAGCCGTGTTTCGGTGCTAAGTGTATACCCAGCTCAGCATAATTTTACACGTAAGCAATAACAAACATAGGGGCGGGCTACAGTCCGCTTGGGCGAACTGTTGGATACCCTATTCTTATTCCTATATCTCATAAGTGGGCGTGACAAAAATTTAAAGGATTTTATCGAAAAAACTAAGCTTTTGTAAATAAAAACGCTCCCTAGCTCAAACTTTGGTTTTTCAATAAAATTGTTTTATTTAATTGTGGGCGTGTCAGTAGGCGGATTTAAAAAAAATTTAAGTATGAGCATAAAGGGCACCTAGAGAGTATATACTATAAATTTCAGCTCCCTAGCTCAAACTTTGGACTTTCAAAAAAAAAAAAAAAAAAATTGTGGGCGTGTCAGTAGGCGGATTTTGAAAATATTTACACATGAGCATAAAGGGCCCCTAGAGAGTATATATTAAAAATTTCAGCTCCCTAGCTCAAATTTTGGTTTTTAAAAAAATATATTTTATTTAATTGTGGGCGTGTCAGTGGGCGGATTTTGAAAAGTTTGAAAAGTTCCAATCTCCCAAGCAGTTTTATGGGCCAAAGATCATATATAAAAAATTTCAGCTTTCTAGCTCAAAATTCAATTTTTCCCAAAATTTGTTTTATTTAATTGTGGGCGCGTCAGTGGGCGGATTTTGAAAATTTTATGTCCCAATCAGTTTTATGGGCCATAGATCATATATAAATTTCAGCTCTCTAGCTCAAAATTCGATTTTTTCCAAAATTTTGTTTTTTTGAGTTTGTGGGCGTGTCTGTGGGCGGATTTCAAAAATTCTTAAACTTGATTATTTCGGGACCCTAGAGAGTATATGGTTAAAATTTTAGCTCTCTAGGTCCAGTTTAAAGGCCTAATTTTTGCCGACGGACGGACGGACGGACATGGCTAGATCGACATTACTATCGATGCTGATCATAAATATAGTAACTTTTAGGGGTCTACGGGCAATATTAAGTTATGTTACAAACTATGCGTCAAAATTAATATACCCCTAGAATAGGGTATAAAAAGGAGTGCTGAAGATAAAGAGTTCAGCAGTCGAGGACTGAGACAAAGTGAACATAGAGTGTTGATGCCATGAAGCGACTAGATGGCGGTAAAATAAGTTAAAAGCAAAAATATTCCGATTGTTATGCAGAGATAGTGGATGTCGTCGATTAAACAAAAAAATCCTCATTTCAAAAAAATTATGCGAAGAAAATTAAAAAAAAAAAAATTGGCAAAAATAAGCATCCGTTCTTTTCCTTGCTATCAAACACAAAGGATTTTATGATGTTCAAAAATCTTTCAAAAAATACGTTTTGATTTGCATCCTTGCTTTAATAATAATCCAAATCGCACTCTTTTAAAGTACAAACACTGCGAACACATCCTTAAATATGAATAATTGAATATAGAATACGATCTAGCCGTTTTATTTCTAAAATTATGCTGAGCTGGGTATACACTACACCGAAACACGGCTAGTGACAGCAGTGGGGTTACAGGTTACACATTGCACTTTTGCAAGCTTTTGTGAGCTAATTAATCTACTACTCACAAGCCGGATTATAAACTTAAATCCCCGTAAGGGGGAGTCCTATCCCCCTTCTCTGGAACTTAGTGGTGAACGAGCTGCTGATGTGACTGGAAAGGGAAGGCTGCAGGGTGATTGCCTATGCAGACGGCGCCGGAGCACCCAAACATCCTGAAAGAACTTCTCCAAAACGCTCTTAACAAGCTAACAACATGGTCAGATCGGTGTGGGTTGGGTGTTGACGCCCACAAAACCGAACTTGTTCTATTCACTAGGATACAAAAAATTCCACACATTGATCCCCCCTCAATCAGGGGCACAAGCTTAGTCTTCTCTGACGAAGCTAAATACTTGGGTCTCCTTCTGGATAAAAAGCTCAGCTGGAAACCTAACATACAAGAAAGAGTTCGTAAAGCTACGGTAGCACTCTTCTCTTGCGAAAAATCCATCGGTAATAAATGGGGGCTTCAACCCCGCATCACCAACTGGCTATACATCTCGGTAATAAGGCCGATACTTATGTACGGGGTGGTTGTTTGGTGGACTGCTTTAGACAAAGCGATAAATCGCGATAAGCTAAGCAAAGTCCAATGAACAGCGTGTCTCGGCATGAGTGGTGAACTGCGCACTACTCCCTCTGCTGCTATGTACATTCTGTTTCACCTGACACCCCTGAACATCTTTAGTGAGCAAGTGGCCGCTAGTGCGGCTGTCCGGCTCAAAACAACGTTCCAATGGTCCGAGAATGAAATCGGCCACGCATCTATTCTGAAAAAATTCAGAATCCTCCCTAGCAACATAGACTACACCACCCCCAGACCCTTTTTGACAAAAACTTCAAAGGTCTACATCCCTTCCAGAACATTCTGGGAAGTAGGTCCCCCTGTCGAAAATAAATCGATCCACTTTTATACCGATGGATCCAAAACCGACGAGGGGGTAGGTGGAGGAGTGTTCTCTGACAGGTTGAACCTCAGGATCTCATTTCGCCTCCCTGATCACTGCAGCGTGTTCCAGGCAGAAATCATGGCGATTGAAGAAATCCTATCATGACTAAAGAGGAACGTGATATCCGCTATGGACATCCGGATCTTCTCAGATAGTCAAGCTGCGCTAAGATCTCTGGATTCTGTCTCCACAAGCTCCATCGTAATCCGTGACTGTCGATCATTTCTAGTGGAGATGGCAGAGCAATTTAACATTCACCTATGCTGGGTGCCAGGATATACAGACATTCCAGGGAACTGTAGTTCGGATGAACTCGCCAGGAGAGGATAAAGGTCCCTTAGGCATCCCAATTGCTACATGCAAACTCATATTTATGAGGGAGACAAGTGGCAACACTTGACGCCGGGACCAAGTAACATATAGAGTTTTGTTTCCACTGCCCCACCTCTGGCGAACATCTGACAAACATCCAAGAGTATCAATAGTCATGAGAAGCTTCTCAAAAATTTGTCGTTCGGATTCAGCGTAAAATTGTAGGTCCCTTCCACTTCACACAAGAGAGTGGTTGGAGAAGCTAGGTTTTAGGTCCTATATGGGTTAATGCCTAATATTTATTAATTTTTTAATTGTGATACTGTGATATTCATATTCACATGTTTAAAGTACATCGATCCGCCAATTTTGTCCTTAAAAGTTGCCCAGAAAAGGATTAAATTCCGCCAACCCGCAGCAGTCCACGCAAACACTTTTTATTCAAAAAATGTGCCCTGTGAAAAAATGCCAAATGTCAATGCATGACAAAAAAAAAGGTCCTAAAGTAAGGCAAAATCAACCAAACCGGACTACAAAATGCTGTTGTTGCTTCCTACATAATTTTTTCGAGACCTTTTTCATTTTTTTGGACCAATTTCGCATTGGGGCGCTTTTCCAAACTGCGCGTACGAATATCTAATGGAGCCCATGGAAGATCAAAAACAATGCGAGGAGGAACTTCAATGAAAGATTGATGTTCCAAGCGACCGCCACATTTTGTGCCGACCGCGTATCTCTTGAGCTAACGAGAAACTTCACGAGGCGTGCTATGAACCACAAATACCACCTGAAGAAATGCAATATGCCATTAGCAAGGGTGGCTTCAGAAGTCCTGGGTTTCTTGTAGAAGGATAAAATATAAGAATAATGCAATTTGGAAGGGGGGGGAGGGGGGGGGGCGCTATATTTCACGCGCTATAATTCACTTAAGGTGAAACATAAAAAATATAACAAACGTCACACTTACAATAAGATACTCGTACCTGAGTTTTTTTGGAAAGCAGAAACATTAGGCGCGTTCAATTTGCAATGCAACTGCTAGTTTTACTACTTTTAACCCTTTCTCACTGATCGAATAACTCAAATGACCATCGTTTGGCAAGCGACAGACGTTTAACTACTAGGGAACTCGCAGTTGCCTTGCAATTTAAACGCGCCCTTTTTTTTATGGTACTTTTAGATCCAGTTATTTCTATGAATAGTTTTTGAAAAAAACTTATGTCTCACTTAAGTGGGACATAACTCCCAAAATTGATTTGGGACTTATGTCACTGTACCAATGAATATAGGTTCATCTTACTAAAATTGGATACTCAGATTCCTTTATATCGCACAGCGGGACCCGCGGGTACTGTGGATTTCAAACAACTGTTGAAATAGGCTCCTGTCCGACAACTGGACATATATATGAGCACCTTCTTCCTTAATGGCGGTGAGGTCCTATGATCAGGATTAAAGGGAACATAACCCTCCTACTTAAGTGCATCCCTACTGGTCCGCCTGTGGGGCTCGCCGGCATCAAAAAATAACGACCGGCCTCCCGATTTGGAATCAGTTCGTCACTGAGGCCAATCAAATGCTGCTTTTGCTGCATTTGTGTGTTCCAGGAGTTTTAGGGCCGCCTCTCATTTACGATTGTATGGAAACGTTATATATTATACGAGCACCTAAGTAAATATGCTTAAAAAAAAACTTCCAATAAAAAAACATGTTTCACAATTTTCAATTGTCTCCAAAACCAGAAGGTAAGCATCTGGTCTGTTACTTTCTAAAAAAAAAATGATAGGGGCACTGAAAAATCGAAGACAATTTAGTGCTAACTTTCACGATTTTGAAAGCAAAAATCATTTTTTAGTTGAAAGTACTGTTTACTGTGGCAAAATAGATAGATAGATAGATTTATTTCGCATAATATTGATTTACATTCGGTACGCTACCGCACATTTGACATAAGTACAGAGATATGATATTTTTGTATCTTACTACTGAAGCAATATATTTAACAAATCTGAAGAGAATTATTATTTAGCAAATAGCAATCTTTTTGAAGGAAAGTGCGAGAAAAACCTAAAAAATAAAAAAATAAACGAACTAATAAATAAGTAGATAAATAAATAAACAAATAATAAGTAAATAAATAAATAAATAAATAAATAAATAAATAGATGGAAAAACAAGCAAATAAATAAATAAATAAACTAATTAACAAATAATTAAATAAATTAATAAATAATTAATTAATAAATCAATAAATAAACGAATTAATAGATATATATATATATATGTATATATAAATAAATATACAATCACATAAGTAAATATATAAACAGGAACAACATAAGATGGAATTTAAAGACTCATTTGATGGATAAGGGGATTTCCTGAGAAGTTATTTTTACTTATAAAGTTGTGGCAAAATAGAAGTATACATTTAAACCGATTGTACAATTTATTGAGATATAGGAATTATTTGATTTCCAAATAATATCAAACAGATTTTTGGCCTTAAAAAAAGCCATTTTAAGTCAATTTTTAGAAAATGGACTTCCCATATTGAAAAATGCTGGTATTTTATCTCTCTACAAAATACCTTTTTTTTTCGCGACGCTGAAGTTATCGTTCTCTTGCCACTGGTTTAACTCGAATGCGCTCACGTAAACTGAGTGAAAACGGAAGCTTACAGGTTATGGCTTCAAAGAAAAACCAGAGTCTTTCGCCAGTTCTACGTTGACAGAAGAAGGGAAAAGAAATATCTGCGCAGGGAGAAGAAAAAAGCTCACAATATCAAAGTCGACTTGATTCAAAGTTGCTATACGGCAGGAACAGGAGTGTTCTAAAAGAGAGTAATTAAAGCAACCACTGAACATCTAGAGAAACCGCTTCGAGCAGCTGCTAATTTTCGATGACGGTCAAAGATCCAGTCAATTTAAATGATACACGGAAGGTCCAATCACGCAACAGGCCATGACCACGCAAGATTAAAATCGAACAAATCTGCACAGATAAATAAGTTGTTCAGCAGGAAGGATCACAATGATATTAATTGTGTTCGAATCTCACAGACAGCTGAGAACAGACAGACAGTACTGACTGCTGGAGTAAGTCCAAAATGTCGCTTCAAACGACAGGGGAAAGTAGATTTGCTGGGCGCCTGTTTCGATGCCGTGTAACCACGACATTGAGAATAGGGCTCTGGTGAGCCATTTCTATCTGTGTACCGAAATTGAGAATTGGCGATCTGAGAATAACGGGTTCGCCGTATTCAGTGCTGAAAACCATGCTAATGCAGTTGTCTCCAATGGCCGAGATGCATCGCACCTGTTCATATCGAAGGATGATCTTCTGTGCATCTTCCAGTCACTAAAGAATAAAAAGTCGCCTGTGTTGGATGCTATCCCAAAAGTCATATTGAGACAACTGCCTCTGGAGGCTGTAGATATTTTCACCACGCTCTTTACATGAGTGATCCGCTGGGTTCACTCAAACATGCTATATGCGTATGCCGATGATTTGGTAGCATACAGATCAGGTCCTAAAATCGAGGGCATTAACATTCTTTTACAGCGTGACTTCGATCAAATTAAGGGGTATTGCTACGACTGGAAGTTGAAAATCAACTTTCAGAAGACGGAAACAATCTTGTTTAGTAAAATATTGGTTGGGGCCTCTAGGGATACCAGAAAAACCTGGAAGAAATTGTTGTCTAGTATGTAAGTTGATATCTAACAAAGAATAAAAAAACGAATTTAAAAGTAAAGTAGTCGAACAAATTTGCTAGTGCAGGTGAACTATCGGGTACATCTTCATTGTTAGGAATGGCTCTTCAAAAGTCTATCCGTGGGAACTGTCCGTTTTCAAGTCACTCACAATAATGTTCTCCCTATTCAGGCCCGCTTTATACTTTTGCTTGAATTTGAGCACACTTTCTCTTCGGGAGTCCTTTGCCACTTAATGCTGCTGTAGCTTCATCTGCCTACATGTTTCTTTGCTGTGTGAATGGTGTCCTTTCGAAAAAATGAACCAGCGAGGGTTGGATTATGCACCGATAAAACAATCCGCGTACATGTACATTATCTTTGTGAATTCTGTAATCCTAAGGAGAAGAGAATCGAAGCACGTTCATGTATTTCTATAACAAGTGGGCCTAGTCCTCGACCCTGTTTTCAGTCCCTTGTACAATGCTCTTCAAACTATTCGGATGATAAACTTGGGGGGTTACAACAATAACAAATATACAAATTTGTATCCTGCTCCACCGTCTGCATCTGCCCGACTTCCACGTCATCCAGAATTGGAATTCTTTCCTCCTCTTTATTTATTTTTTGACGTTGTTTTGCTCTTATTCGTTTTCGTACTGCCTTCATCTTTTAACAACATCCTGCTGTCTCTGCAGTCATCCAAAACAAAACCAATATCCAAAGATACATCGCATTGTCCCCTATACAGTAGCATAACTCAGCGCATCAACATAAAAATGGGAGGTTGATGTTTGAATTAAATAAAGAAAAGGAAAAGAAAAAAACAAAAAAACAAAACAGAAACCGAAAAAACAAAAAGCAAAAACAACCAAATTGAGAAATATGACTCCAAAAAAATGCAAAACAGGGTCAATGAATGTTCACAAACATCCCAATCACCATCAACAGCAGGCAATCTGTCCGCTTCAAGATTGGGCAGTCTGATTTGATTGTTCTCAGGTATCGTCGGTCGTAATCAGGATACACTTACATTGCACAGAAACAGGTAGCTCTACCTACAGAGAGCTGCCAAGAGGATGTCCATCCGCCAGCGGCCTACTGATGATATACCAAGAAGAAGGAAGAAGCACGTGCACAGGCACTTGGCTGCTCTTCGGTTGTAGATCGTGTGCACTTGAGGTACGACTGCATGAGCGATGCGTAAGAGTATCCTGGTCATAAATTCTCCACCACTAACCTGTCGCAGCCGATAAAATTGAATGAAGTAGTTTGGAGTGGTTTTCTCTTTTCGTTTATTTTTGTTGCCATCGCGTCAACGAAACGCACGAGCAGCAAACACAGCGGGAATTTTGAGACAGGATGCTGTTGATGACGACGACGCTGACGATAATGTTGCGGTGCATGAGGAGGAGCATCTTTCGCTCGTGTATCGACGTTAACGCTTTTTTAATTTGTTTGAATGCTTAGTTTTAATTTTAACCTTAAGGTGAATTTATTTATTTAAAGCGCGCGCACAATGTGGAGTGGAAAATAAATTTATCAGAAGATGGGCGCGCGCTTTAGCGAAACGTTAAATGAAAACGAGCAAAACTGGAAAAATAAATCGCTTTGAAAGATCCGCCTTCGACTTCCGTTTGGCTTTAGTTGTTGAGGCTTCGCGTAGTCTGATGGAAATTCAAGTAAAAACAAAGAGCCTCAAAATAATCCGATAAGGTGTCTATTCATTTATTTGTTTATTTGGTCTACGGAGCTTAACTATAACAGATTTAAGAAATAAATATTAAATATTAAAACTTTAATTAAAGTTATAAAGAATACATTTACCAGAGATTTTAAACTTAATCTAGCAAGGCTTAAACCTACTGAAGTGCAAGATGCGCATACAAATTTAAACAATTTTATGCATATAACTAAATGTATATAAATGGAATACATTTTTTTTTTTTTTTTTTTTTTGTCGGGGTGTGTGAGACTTTCTGCACTGGAAATGGAATACATAATACAATATAATTTATTATCATTGTTTCCGGGACAAAAATTAAAATGTTTTTTAAAATATCAGAACGATTCACGAGACAAGGAAAAAGTATCGCGAACAAACAGAATACATTGCACATTTCCCTTTTTTCCGACACATTCAGGCCAAAAGCACATCTTGTAGAGTACGAAGGTTCTATTTTAGTTGCCTGATAACGAAACTTGTAAAAGACTTTTGAAATCTTTCCAAACGAAATTTTAAACATGCAAAGTGAGGACCGCAGATGATAGAGCAATATTCGAGTCGAGAACGCACAAGTGACATGTGTTCAGCTTTAAAAGTAAAAAGGTTTCGAAAATCCTTACAATTACGTTTAATAAATGTAGCCAAAATAAAAAGAAAATGCCAATTTCTAGACCACCAATATCTTTAATTTCAGACTTACTTCCATCGTTCACGCAGTTGGATAATTAAATAAAGTGGGAGTTAATACACGATAAACAGAACAAGAAGAGCATTTTTTTTATATTTAACGAGAGAATTTTACTATAACACATTGAAAAAAAAAAAAAATATTTAAGTCGTTTTGAAGAATATAATAGTCATTAATATTTCTAATTCGAATTAATGTTTTTAGATCGTCAGCATTCATTAAACAGTTTAAGTCATGTACCGAAGATGGTATTTGATTGAAAAAAAAGTTAAATAGTACATGACCCAAATGTCTGCCTTGAGGTACACCAGATAATAAATTAATGACTCTTGGCCGTACTAAACCAATCTTTACCACCTGCTTCCTATTAGTCAAATAACTAAAGATCCATTTGAGTAACAGTGAGTGGATTTTAAACGACATTAATTTATCTAAAAAATATATGGTGATATACTGTGTCGAATGCTATAACAAAATCAGTATATACAACATCAACTTTTCAACGTATTAAGCTTCTTCAAATGTTACCCCTTTCTCAACGAAGGCTTAATAGCGATATCATTTTTTTACAGCAGCTTATATCCGGTCAAATAGATGCACCTGACTTGCTGTTGTCTATTGGCTTTAATTTTCGTGGTGGTGCCCACAATTTACGCAGTGTTGAATTATTGTTTAGCCTCCATCATAGAACGAATTATGGGAGGCATGAGCCTATTAGTCGCATGAGTAGAATCTATAATCTAAATGATCATGTGATTGACTTGCATGTTAGTAAAATTAAGCTGAAAAATATTTTGCGTAATAATGCTTTAATGTCTTAAATTGTTTGCATGATTTGTGTCTGTGTTAGTATTTTATAGGTATATAATTATTGTACTTTTTAATTGTTTTGTCCTTACTAACACCTGCACTAAATGATGAGCCTGTGGGAGCATTTTTAGTGCCGGCAATTTTCTGCTCGTGATAGTTGATTGCTTTAAGCACTCCACGAAACAGAGCTGATAGTGTATTTAAAAAAAGGAACATGATTCCAGGGAATCAAGCAGATACCTACAAAAGAGCATACAATTTGTTGCAGTTCACCTTCCAGCGACAAACCCATGTTGGTAAATAGAAATGTGATTTTTAATATTAAAATATAATTTCTTGGTTTGGGAATGGTTGCAACCTAGAAATTTCTCTATTATTCTCAATCTTTTGTTTGGATATTGCTTGAAAGCTTTTTTTTAAACATAAGATCACTGAGAACAAATGGAATCCGTTCTTGTTATATATCAGTGACTATCGCTGATACAGATATCATTGTCCTTGCGGAAATAAATATGAGCCAGGAAGAAATCTGCTTCTGTTCATTAACTGGTTTCAACAGCGAGTTTTTTAACAGAAGCAAATCGAAAGCTAGAGGAATAGCTGTATATATTAAAAATAACATCATATACGAAAGATTTGAAAGATGTAGTAGGAACTACGAAAATATAAAACTCAATGTTTAACGTTCTATGTAACTTCGAAGCTTCAGTTGTATCAATCAGCTTTCACACACGTTCGTTCACAATAGCACACATTGAAAATAGTCAATTATCAACTGTCGATTGATCTTCGTTATAAAGCTCAATATACAGGGTACCGAAAACAAACGACAATTATTTTGTTATGGAGCTACGCGATCGTTTTGATATATCTAAAAAAAGAAAAAGCATGATTATTATTGGTGACATTAACATTAACATGAACAATAAATATAATACGAATGTGAGAAACTATCTAGCGATGATTGCATCAAAGTGTCTCGAGAATACAATATTTTTAGATACACGAGTCGAACCACTCCCAAACGCTAAATATCTGATTGATCATAGCCTCATTCGCGTAAAAGACACGGAATTAAGGTCGGCAGTCACGCCGTGATTAAGTCCGTGGATTCAGTCTCTTTAAATTCCATCGCAGCCCTTGACTGCCGTTCATCTCTTAGGGAGATGTCGGAACAGTTTAACACTCACTTCTGTTGGGTGCCGGAGCATAGAGACATACCAGGAAACTGTAGGGCAGATGAACTCGCCAGAAAATGGAACCACACTACCTCTTTTACCTGAAAAGGATTTTCTGGGTATACCAATCGCTACATGCAAACTTTTATTTAGGCGATCCGCAATCGAGAGAACATATCTTAGGTGGACAGGTATTAGTATTAAGTATTAAGGCACCTAGGGCACCTAGTGCGAAATAGTGAGAACTAATTTATAGATCATAAACTGAGATCTTCAAAATTGTATTCTTGATTCATACTTACGTCTGCTTCGATTTTATTTTATTAATTGTATTACAACTCTGGCATAACAAAAATGCTGCCAAAAAATGCTTCCATGATTTGAAGAAAAAAGGGACTAAAAAAAAAAATTTGTGTGCTTAAGACCACACGACTGAAGTAAAACTTCTTTCGCTCCATCCAATTTAAATTGTGGGCGTGTCAGTGGGCGAATTTTGAAAATATTTACACATGAGCTTAAACGGCCCCTAGAGAGTATGTACGAGTATTATAAATATCAGCTCCCTAGCTCAAATTTTTGTTTTTCAATAAAATTGTTTTATTTATTTGTGGGCGTGTCAGTGGGCGGATTTTGAAAATTTTATATCCCGAGCAGTTTTAGGAGTCATAGATCATATAAAAAAAATTTCAGCTTTCTAGCTCAAAATTCTGTTTTTTCCAAAATTTTGTTTTTTTGAGTTTGTGGGCGTGTCTGTGGGCGGATTTCAAAAATTCGTAAACTTGATTATTTCGGGACCCTAGAGAGTATATGGTTAAAATTTCAGCTCTCTAGGTCCATTTTAAAGGCCTAATTTTTGCCGACAGACGGACGGACATGGCTAGATCGACATTACTATCGATGCTGATCATAAATATAGTAACTTTTGGGGGTCTACGGGCAATATTAAGGTATGTTACAAACTATGCGTCAAAATTAATATACGCGGGCCCCTGGATAGTCTATATAATAAATTTGAGCTTCCTAGCTGAAACTTTAGTTTTTTGACGTCCGACCTGAAAATCTGACGATGACGATGACGCTGTATATTTGCAACTAATGAACTTTGTTTCATGGACACAATGACTTTACTCACTTCCGGTAAATTCCATCTGTCGGCACCTGTTCTCCTTTGAATCGGTTTGGATAGATGATGAGCTTAGTATTGCCCTCTGTTGAGGAGATTCAAGGGTATTTACCCATTCCACGAACCTTTCCGCCGAAAGGTTGTAACAAAAGAGTGTACGTTTGTCCACACTTCGGTATTGCCGGAAGTCTACATTGGTCTATACTTCCGTGTCGCATTCACCAGCTTACTCCCCAAGTCAAACGTGCGTAAAGAAGTTTTACTTCAAAAATATTGTTAAATTTAGCTGGAAATATGCTTAGTTGTTCACACTCCAGTTAGAGTTCTATGACCTCCTGGACGTAGCCTGTCCGGAGTACGATGCCAAGATCGTGCTCGGGAATTAAACGCCGAAATCGGTGAGGAAAACATCTTTCGCGGATTAGTCGGCAAGCACAGCCGGATGAACGAGAGATTCCTCTGTGCATCAACTACATACAAGCGCCATTAATATGTGGAACTGATATCGCAATATCGATAAAAACGCTACAGCGCAAAACAAGCAAGTATCAAGCCAGGAGATGGCTGAAAAAGAAGATCCTGCGTAGAATCGTAATGCTATTACAGGGCACTGTCTCATAGGCAAGCACGTATCAAGGCCCGCAAATGATGCATTGCCTGTTTTTAGGTGCTACTTACTGCATGAAAGAATGGAATTATAGGGAAGAAGTTTGCTCCGATAGGGTTTTTTCTCCACAGGTGGCGCCTAAATTGCTTTATTGAGATCTGTTTTGTCGCGCGTATTCAATTCTAAAAATCATGGCCCTGGTCGGGATTTGAACGCACGACCTGCCAATCACTTAGTGAATGCACTACCATCGCACTATTGCCACCATAATGTTTAATAAGCCAACAGTTTATTAGCGTTTCCATGACCTTGGAAAAAAGTGACGTACTGGTGATTGGTCGACAAGAGGAGGGAGAAGTTAAATCGCATTTTTTGGGGGCTGGCCGTCTCGGAAAGAGCCCCTAAGAATTGGATAGATAGAAAAACTTACACCTTGGTTCGCCAACGTGGAAGCACACCTCTTTAAAAACATAGGGGAATGTATGTTGAGATTTTTTCTGAGGTTAACAATCTCACTCAGCTTGTAAATGAGCCAACACGAATACCGGACATAAGCAGTCAAACCGCCAACACACTCTCACCCTGAAAAATACGATATAAACGTATTACCGCCTCTAGGTTCGTCAGACCATTGTGTCATATCAGCGAATTTCTTGTACTCCGGGCACATAGTTAAAGAACAAACTCCTAAAAGAACCGTATGACAATACGAGAAAGCCAATTGGGAAAAACTAAACGGTTTCTTTAAGAGTTTTAACTGGTCGCTGTGCTTCCTCGACAGCAACGTGGATGCTGCTGCTGATATGATAACAAACATGATTTTACTGGGTATGAAATGCTTTATCCCTAACCGGATAAAAAGTATCAAACCCAAGGTAAACGCGTGGTGTGACTCGAGCTGCAAAGAGGCTATCAGGTTAAAAGAGGTAAGCTTTCTTATAAGGCCAACCCATCTGAGGAAAACCGGAAAAAATTCAAACGAGCCAGAAATGACTGCAATGCCCTTATTAATCGTGTAAAATTCTCCCACGACCAAAAGCTGAGGCAAAAAATACTACAAAGTCCCACGGGTAGTAAAAACTTTTGGTCGTTTGTCAAAAACATCAAGAATTCGGCCTCGTCATCTATCCCGACACTCATTTACAACGACATTCCAGCCGTCAGCTCTTTGGACGAAACCAATCTGCTTGCTGCTCACTTTGCAGTCAGCTCAACGCTCCCAGATTGTGCTTTGTCTCCCCCTGTACTCGAGCGCGTAGAATACTCCATGGGACCAATCCACTTCCGCACTCGTACAGTGGCTTCGAGATCTTAACATACACAAATCGGCTGGTCCAGATGGTATTTCCCCTATCGTTCTGAAGAGGTGTTCTTCTACGCTGGTAAAACCACTGCTTAAGCTTTTCCATCTGTCCTATTCTTCAGGACTCTTCCCGGGAAGACGGAAAACAGCATTTGTCCAGCCTGTACCAAAAAAAGGCGAATCTTCTTCTCCCTCCTCCTACCGACCAATTGCACTTACGTCCCTTCTTTCTAAGGTCATGGAAACGCTGATCAACCGTCAGCTAATGAAATATCTTGAATCTCGAAAACTTCTCAATGACCGGCAGTACGGTTTTCGGGGCAACAGGTCCACCGGTGATTTGATGACATATCTAACCGAAAAGTGGAACCTATCTCTTCACCAAGGTGGTGAAAGTAAGATCGTGGCGCTTGATATTTCAAAGGCATTTGACAAAGTTTGACATCAAGCTCTCTTGTCGAAAATGCGTGCATTTGGAATCGATGATAATCTTCTTGAATGGATTAGAAATTACCTTTTACCTATTGAACGGTCCAATACAAGTTGTCTTGGACGGTTCAAGTCTGCAACTCACCAAATAAATGCTGGTGTTCCCCAAGGCGCCGTTCTGTCCCCGACTCTCTTTCTTATTTTTATAAATGATCTCCTGTCTGTTACTTCTAATCCAATCCATTCCTTTGCTGATGACAGTACCCTCCGCTATTTATACTCGTTTCTTGGGTCACGTCCCTCTTCTTCGGGTGTGGAATTGGAACGGTAACGTATGTTAAGCTCATTAAATTCCGATCTTAACAGCATAACTCAGTAGGGTTCAATCAGTAGAGTGGATTTTAATGCTTCCAAAACACAATGCTGTCTCCTGTCATTAAAGCAAAACCCACACACACTGCCATTATCCATGAATGGCACTTGCATCGCTGAAACCGAAAGACTTTCCATTCTCGGAATGTGTGTCAATGACAACCTCCGTTGGAATGATCACATATTCGATGTCGCCAAGAACGCTGCGAAATGTCTAGGGTTCCTTAAGCGATATAAGAAATATTTCACCCCTTCTGATCTGGCTACAATTTATAAGGCGTTTATTTGCCCGAAACTCGAGTACAACGCCCATATCTGGTCTGGTGCACCAATAACTTATTTGGAGCTACTTGACAGGATCCAAAAACGCGCGATAAAACTCATTGGCGACCGAGACATAGCGATCGATTGACTCTCTTAGTCATCGTCGCAATGTCTCCTGTCTTTCATTATTTTATCGTTATTTCCATCAGAAGTACTCTAACGAAATAGCCAGTTGCATTCCACGCCTTGAACATTTCAACCGCAATACCCGCCATGTAAGGAATGCCCATCGGTTCACCCTCAAGCCTGTATTCGGACGTACAGTTAAGTACAAAGAATCTTTCCTCTGCCGTACAACACGAAATTGGAATGCTCTTCCACGCTCTATTTTTCCCACACATTATAACCTACAAACATTTAAAACCAACGTGCATCGGCAACTCTCCCCTTCTTCTAATCCTAATTTCCCCAACGCCTGTGCTGTGTAGCCAATACATGATAAGGGTACTAAAAAAATCCCTTTAGTGCGCGCAAATTATAAAAAAAAAGAAATATCATCCGGACGAACGGATTTGAGCACGTCACGATCTGGAATTATCGTGCGAGAATGGATTAGTCCCAAGGAGTATTCCACGAGCCCAAGTACAGGGGCAGAATGAACACAATCTAGGAGCGTTTAGTTACCTGCGAAACAAGCAGTAAGCAGATTGGCTTTTTCTTAAGAGCTGACAGCTGGAGTGCCACTTATAAATAAGTTTCAGGAAGGATCAGGAGACCGAATTGTTGACGTTTTTACCAAACGACCAGACATTATTACTTTCGGTGGGACTTTGTAGTATTTGTTACCTCTTTTGTTCGAAGGAGAATTAAACACGAATAATGTGGGCAAAGTCGGTGCAGGGAAATAACTTCACGGGCAATAACTTCACATGGGCAATAACTTCACCTGGAGTGGGCAATACCTTCACTTTTTTTTTGTGAAGTTATTGCCCACTGATGGTGAGCAATAACTTCACCCAAAATTTTGTGAAGTTATTTCCCACCTATAATTTGAGAATTTGTCTATTATAACTAAAGACCCTTGCACCCACTCCAAATCAAACAGTGACCACAAGCAGGGGGGTTGCTGGGGGGCAGCATGCCCCCCCCCCCCCCCATATGCATTGCACTGTTTATGGGATTAGTTGCGAAATCGCAAGTAGATTCAATAAACAGTGCAGGGGTAGGTGCGAGGTACGTTTCTTGAATTATCATAAAATGTTAAGAGAATTTATTTCCCACTAAAAAGTGTTGTTATTGCTCACCATCAGTGGGCATTAAGTTCACAAAAAAAAAGTGAAATTATTGCCCACTCGAGGTGAAGTTATTGCCCAGGTGAAGTTATTTCCCTGCACCGGCAAAGTCTACCTATTAACCTGTTGGCAGTATGCACGTCGCTGTTGAGGAAACACATCAGCATTGTTCAACAATAGTGAATTCAAAGTTGTACACAAGTACATGGTTTTATTTTAAATTGAAAAGTGAACTACGAAACACTGTCTACCTATGCATTTGCTTTTAAGTCAACTCTCCTTTTCATATATCCTAACTTGAGCCTGAATCTCATACTTCTTGCTCTGACCTTATGATTTTTTCCGAAGCCGTGACTGTTCCGGTTGCAGAAATTGTTGTCAAAGTCATTTGAACTTCATCGGTAGTTGCCTGCGTCTTATCTCCAATCAATTAAATAACAAAACCAACTTAAAGCGTTTCTTCATGCTAATTGAAATAAAAAACAAAAAACAAAACCAGAAAGGCAACCCATGTACGTCATTTCCGGTCGCCCAACAAATAGAATTGTATGTTTATATTTTTTCCCAATTCCAAATAGAAACACACACACAGTTCATGCCAACATCAAACACAAATGACGGCATACATTTTGGGTAGGTATAAACCGGAACTAAAAAAATATTAAAACCAAACCGGACGTACGTTGGGCACATACAAACGAACTCACGCACGAAAATTAAGGAACACGCCTCACATATCCAGCAATAACATGCAGAGTCACACACACACAAGGCGGGTACCCTTAGCTGCTATAATTACTCGTGCATCCGAAGAGAAATAAAATTCACAAAATTCGGAAGTAGTTCCGGAAGTAAATGTGAACATATGCGTACTTAATGCAAACACAATTAACCACGTACAAGAAAAGAACGACCCTTTCCAGGGCAGCAGAAACGTACACCCGCTGGCGCTGGTGTCACTTCCGATATTTATGTGTTTTTTCATTCATACTTCTTTACGAGTATTTCTCCTGCCACAGGATATTCGACTCGTTGTATATGAAGTGGGGTGAAAGAGTATGCCGGTCCTCAGTCTCACCACCGTTCACATGACACATGCAGTCACGCACCCTTAAACAAGCAGAATATAATAATCCTATTCGGTTGGAATTTCATTCATACTTTGTTCGTTGGAAACTTTTAGTCCTTGTGGCGGACGCAGACAGACTGTGCCATACCCAAAGGTTGGACAGATGCTAAACGCATGTGCAAACGGTAGCTGTGAATGGATAAATGACCGAGCCAAAGAGGTTCATTGTTAGCCACGAAGAGGATAAGAAGGATACAGTGAGGGAGAAATTACAAAAAAAAATACTTTCTTACGAGTACCTACATGTGTGCGACACGCACTACACCTTTAATGAATTGGTTTAGTGTCAAATTTCCGCTGCACGAGCGGATATTTGTTTCCTGTGATAATGCTTCTGCAAGGATGAAGAGTTTATAATTAGCCTTAACCTCAGAGATGAGGTCAAATAATGTGGCTTTTGTTTCAGATAAATACATAGATATAGGCGGAGAGTTCTTTTAATTTTTTGCCAAAGAGATGCGAATCAATGAATGACTAAACCACTGAGGTATACGAGAAAACTAAAAATACGTACGATAATGTTGATTGTAAAATTACACTGCGGGTACTCGAAACAAAGTGGGAACCAGAAAAGAACTGGGAACCCAAAGTAATCGGATACCGGAAATGTTGGTACCCGGGATATACCCACAAATGCCAGGAGGTACCCGGTTATGCGCATATAAAGAGCACTACTTTCAACTCAATGACATGCCTACTTTGAGGAATATGGATAGGGTTTCAAAAGCGGACTGTAGCCTTTCCAAGCGATGAAAATGAAGCCATCATAAGTGAGGATCAAACGTCCCAACAACGGGCACTTGGATGGACTACATCCACATTTTGGTACAGCTCATAGAGTTCGCGGTTGTATCTTCTCCTCCATTCGCCCTCCTTGCACACAGGACCAAATATCCGACGGAGTATTTTTCTTTCGAAAGAACCCAATATTAGCTCCCCTTTTCTACTTATCGTCCAGCACTCTGCGCCATAAAACACGACTGGTAGGATTAAGGTTCGATAGAGCATGCATTTTGTCCTTCGATTGAGGAGTTTTGAACCCATTTATGTCGCTAAACCGAAGTAGCAGCGGTTTTCCAAAGTAATTCTCCGCCGGACCTCCACTGAGGTGTCATTCGTGGAGTGGATGTTTACTCCTAGGTAGATGAACTCCTTAACTACCTGCAAGTTATTGCTATCAACAGTGATGTTTTGTCCTAGGCGGTGGACAGATGTTTGTTTGTTTGTTGATAGCATGTACATACTTGGTCTTGTCCTCATTTACTTCAAGACCAACCAATTTCGCCCGTTCTTCAATAGCCGTTAAAGCCTCTAACACGGCACGCTGGGAACGGCCGATGATGTCGATATACCCCACTAGCTGGACGGATCTATTAAAGATAGTGCCTTCCGCGTTCACACCTGCCCTTCGCACTTTTTTCTCCAGAACAAGATTGAAGAAGTCACATGATAGCGCATCTCCTTGTCGAAATCCGTTACAAGTTTGGAATAATTCGGAGTTGCTTCAAAACTGCACATTACACCGCGTGTTTTCAAGTGTCACACGACACAACTGGATCAGTTTTGCGGGATCCCGAATTGGGCCATCGCCACGTAGAGCTCCTGACGATGAATGCTATCATATGCGGGTTTAAAGTCGATGAAAAGGTGGTGGGTCTCGACTTGAAATTCATTGTTTTTTTCCAGGATTTGCCTTAGTGTGAAGATTTGGTCTATTGTCGATCTGCTGGCCGGAAGCCACACTGGTACGTGCCGATTAGTGTGTTGCAGAACAGCTTCAGGCGTTCACACAGTACGCTGGATAGGATCTTATATGAGACATTATATGAGACATTCATTTTTGTTGTTTTTTGTCTCCAGTTGCGTTTTCTGTTGCATTATGTCAGCCTTATTGTTTTTAAGCTTTCTTATAGCTAGGCCAAACTCTTCTATACTGGGTGGTGAAACCTTCCTCATTGACAGGACGTTGGTTCTCTTCTTGCCCTATCACTATCTCTACATGATGCCTGTTGGAAATGCTGCTTAAATACATTTACTAATCCCTACGCTTCGGCGACTAGGTTTCCGTCGCTATTTCGAAGAGCCTGCGTTCCGGTCTTAAAGCCAGTTGCCAGTTGCTTCGCTTTCTTGTAAAATCTCCGGATGTTGTTTCGATCGCGATATCCCTGAGCTGGGAGACTGCGTACGCCCTCTTCTTTCTACGCAGGATCTTCTTCTCCCTAATCTTGGCTTGATACTTTTCCCTCGCTACCCTTGTTTTGCGCTGCAGCGTTTTCTTGTGTGTATCTTCTGTCACCTTCTTCCGATAAGCACATACATCATCATCCCACGGACTTTTTCTCTGTGGTGGCTGGTAACCTACGGTGGTTTCGGCTACCTCCTTGATGATGTCACGATATCGATTCCCCATATTGTTGGCGCTTGTGGGTGGTGAACGCACAGAGGGGAGTCTCTCGCTCATCCGCTCTGTGTAGACTCCCGCTACTCCAGGTGTGCTAAGGCGTCCAACTTCGAATTTCTTCTTTTCGGCAGTTCGCAGCTTCTTTTCGTTGGACTGTCGAGCTCTAAATTCAGCCGCAGCAAGAAAATGGTCAGAGTCGACGTTTGCCCCTTGGAATGTGTGCACGTTTATAATATTAAATGCGGGCCTCGCATTGATAAGCACATGGTCGATTTGTTTGGTGGTTCGACCATCTGGAGTGCGTCAGGTTACTGTGTGGATCCTGAGCTACTGCCTAATCGACGTGCTGCTGCAAAGTCGATTAGGCAGTAGTCGTTATCTGTTGTCGTGTCGTGAAGGCTGTGCTTCCAACTGTCCCGCCGAAGATGTTTTCCTTGCCAATTTGCCATTTAATGCCACCTGATGTCACTTATTGCAAAATCAAGTCGCTGGCTTTTGCGTACTGCGCTCAATGGTGGTTTCTTTTTCATTTTGTTGTGTTGGACTGCGACAAACAGTTCAAGTAGTTTCGTTCTTGAAAACATTTTTTATTTCAACACACACCAAGCGAAACAGAATGTAACAAAACAAAACGTTTTGTTTTCTTGTTTCGTTTGCGCACAGAGTAAACCAGAGAATATCCATATAATGAGTAGGGACACTCTCATATTTTTGCCTGAAGGTTAATTGTAGAAGTTCATAACTACGTGTAATCATTAAAAAAAATAATTAGAAAAAACAGCCATAAACTATTTTAAAAAGTAAATAACATACCACTGCACGTAGTGCAAAGTTATATACAACGAGGATCAAGTCGATGCGCCTTTAAAAAAGCTAAGAAAAACCCCACAACCATTAGTCTTACGAAGGAATCAAAATTTTGTTTTGCAAAAAACAACAGGTTAGCTATCGGCAAGGAAACACGTTTTTTTTGTTTTGCTTTTGTTTTTATTTTTCGTTTCATTTGGTGTGTGTTGCGCCATACGAAAGTAGGCAATTATCCTCAACGACGCTGGGTCGAAACAATTTTGTTGCATACGGTGTGTGTTGCTCGTTTAGAATGGCATGTATTTTCGACAAACACCACCGAAACACTTCGAAACAAAAACGTGTGTTTTGTTTCGTTTTTTTTTTGGTGTGTGTACTCTCATAAGAAACAATGTTTTCTTGTTTCACGAAACAAAAAAAAACACGTTTTGCTTTATCCGGTGTGTTTTCAGCCTTAGGGAAAGTCTTGAATTTAAAGCAATTCTCAATATGGCCCGTCGATCCTGAATTGCTGTTGCTTTCCCTTAGAACGCTTTGTTTAATTCCACCACGTTACAACTATCTTAATTCCTCTCGTTTATTCTTTATTTATGCTGTAAAATTATGGAACTCCCTGCCAACAAATATCAGAACCATCTCCAATGCCAATCGCTTTAAAAACACTGTCCTTTTACATTTCTCAAACCTATCCTAATGTTTTCTTTCTAACTTTCGTTCTAACTTGAACTGTCATCTAATCTATTCTATTTGCTTATATTTAGTCTATTTTCCTATTCTCTCCTTTCTTCTTTATCTTA
Organism: Portevinia maculata; assembly: GCA_949715645.1. Lineage (NCBI taxonomy): Eukaryota > Metazoa > Arthropoda > Insecta > Diptera > Syrphidae > Portevinia > Portevinia maculata. The sequence continues at coordinate 78,387,244 of OX454527.1, read as the reverse complement.
TCTCTTATCTTATTATATTGTAAACTTAATTGTAATTATAAGATTAACTTATTGTTAATTAAACTTATTGTTAATTATTAATTAACTTATTGTTAATTTCAATAAATTACTTTCTTATTGTCTTAACTCTAAGTACTATAAAAGATATTTATCTTAATGTACCTTAATTTTGTATAATAATAATAATAATAAATTGAAAATTGAATGGAATTGAATTGAAATTGAAATTTTCTTTTCCGGTTTTTTTTCCATAGTTTTCAGGGTCCTTAAGGTAGCTATCAACAACAGTTGGTCCGCTTTCAATTTCACCGGCTGTAAAACGTATAGATTTGCCTTGTTCCCGAATTTTGTCTATTTCCTCCTTGGTTAATGAATTTCTTTTACCCATAGTTGTTGTTTCTATAAAGATATTTTTTGAACTAAGGTTTCTTAATGCGTTTATATTTGACTTTAAATATGATATCTGGTAGATTTAGTTATTGTTCCTTATCAAGTGGAAAAAATGGCTAATTTTGTGACCTTATTGGGGAAATCATAATAAAAATTAAATTTATCTACCTAATCCCAATTTTTTTCAACATTAACCTAATACAGCCTTCTTTCATATTGCATTTGGGTTTTCCCAGATTATCGAAAGATTTTGTTGCACTTTTAGTAAACGAATTTAAATGCGGAAAAAAGGATAAATTAAACGCGAACAAATTACAGCCGCCGCTGCGCCGATGGTTAAAAGTCGATCAATGAGAAATGTCAAATTAAATTCGCCGATGCAATATGGGAAAAGTGCAACGGGTAGCTGGTTGTATGCTGCCGTCTCGGTCACTCAGCTGGGGTGGGTTCGCCGACGAATTGAATAGTGGAAAAGGTGTAAAATGGACGCCACGCAATCTTTTTGAAAAAAAAGGAATTGTGAAACCTTTAGTAGAATTTCCCGACGGTGAAATACTGAAAATAAGATGGGACTGGGGTGAAATAAAACAAGAAGAATTTCAAATCATTATATAGCTCTGGGGAGCAACGGTCGATTTATTGAAATTTACTTTAACTTGCGGAACAAAGAAAGATCGCCTTTAGAAATGGCCCGCTTTCGCTACTTCCCGAATGGACACAAAACCAATTTGAAGAGGTCGCGCGTCCCGTAATTTTTTGGGACAGTTCCGGAACGAAAGCCTACCGGTTTCAAGGGCACAAACACAAACGCACTACTTAAAAGAACAAGATAATAAGCCACTCTACTTATCTGTAAATCCTTTTTCCTCTAACACTCCTGTCGTGAAATACAGGATATCGCTGCCTGTCCTGCCACTTATCTTCCTCGCTCGTCTTCTGCTTTCCTTTTCGGTCTTCCACCAAGTTTAAAAAAAAAGCTAAAAAAAAAATCCAAGTCTAAACTCCCTGGAGACTACTTTACTTTTTTTTTAAAACTCAAACTTGCTCGATCCTCAAAATTTAAAAAAAAAACAGTCTAAAACCTCGGATGGTCAACCAAGAAGTGTCGGCTTGTCCACTTCGAGGATTATTTTGTCCGTTCATGGACCATTCTCTCTCTCACTCATACCCCCACATTCAGCAATGACGGAATCCACTACGGCATATTTTAGCGATCACTCAGTCACTCTACTGTAGTGTGCCACCGTCTCCGTCTCACTCACTCATCCGTTTTTGAATTCGCCCAAACTCTGAGGAGGTTTCTCAGGCCGAACGATTCGATGGACGCATTCACACAATTCCCCAAAATGGGACGAGTTCATAAACACTTAAACAATTAGTCAAGACACTTAGTGTGAGAATCGAGAAAGTAATAAGATCGCGAAAATGTCCAAACGAAAGAAAAAGCTAATTAATAAAAAAATAAGAGAAAAGAAAAGGCGAAGAACCGAGTGAAGCTAGATTCTTGTTTTGGGACTATACCAGCTGATGTCACAAATTGGAAAACCTGTGAAGTGTTTGAGAAGAAGGAAGCTCAAAATTACTCTCCGCGAACCCGGTGGACTCTCGAGCAGATTTGGGGGAAGGCGAACCTGGATAGCGTGCCATTTCTTACAATGTTTGTATTCGTTGGGCCTTGGCCATTGATGTCTTCGTTTCGATGTATTATTCGGTGTTTGTTCTTCACTTTTGCGTTCTGTTAATAGTTTTATGTGTTAATTTGGCTACCTGCTACTGCTCGTTTGCGGTTTGTATAGATAGAATATTAAGGCCGTCCGCCACCGCCTTTTAACCTGTGGGCCAACTGCCCTAATGGGTTTAGCTATGTTCGTTGGGGTGCTTCTTTAAGGGATATCTACCCACACCCTTCGCTGATTCGTTGGGGTATCGTAATGGATCTTTCTGATTACGCTTTCTTTTCGTGTTGGGGTGTGCCAAGGGATCGTCCTCCCCCACCCATAGTTGTCGCAACACCAACTGTCCGTTGGGCACGATACCTGCTTTTGTCGGCCCCCAGAACTCATGGAAACGACCGACCTTGATCGGAATCAATCAGAGGCGGCCAGTTAACCAATCTCCCAGTAGGAACGACAGAAAAATGGAAAGACCGGGGCGAAAAAGTGAATCGGGTATGGAAGTGGATTGGTTGGGTAGAAACAACACTTTTGTAGCGTTTTGTAACGCAACAATTTAAAAAATGTCGTCAAATTAAACCAAAAAACTAACTATTCGTAATTAAGTGAAAAGGAGTGTATGTTGCAAACTAAGGGCGGGTCAATAAGTCCGTGACTTTTTGAATTTCTGACTTCTTTACTGAAACAGCAGCACTGCTCCTGTCAACAGGCATCTGTCAGTTGACTCCTGTCAAAATTTAAACTTGCTGCGTCAGTTAGTTTGTGTTTGACAGCTATTTTTATCAGACTACTCACTAATTTGAGGAGAAAATTAAAAAAAGTGAATTTCGTGTGCTTATTAAGCATTATTTCTTGCGAAAAAAAACCATTACCGAGACCAAGGCTAAGCTTGAAAAATACTATGGGGACTCTGCACCATCGATTTCAATGGTAAAAAAGTGGTTTACTGAATTTCGTTGTGGCCGTACAAGCACTGAAGATGCCGAACGTCCTGGACGCCCAGTTGAGGTCTCTACATCCGAAACAATCGAAAAAATTCACGATATGGTGTTGGCCGACCGAAGATTGAAAGGATCTCTTATGGCTCAGTGGTTTCAATTTTGAATGATCACTTGGGCATGAGAAAGCTTTCCGCAAGATGGGTGCCGCGTTTGCTCACAGTCGACCACAAACGCAATCGTGTAACAACTTCACAGGAAGGTTTGGCGTTGTTTAATCGCAATATGGAGGAGTTTTTGCGCCGTTTTGTAACCGTGGACGAAACATGGATCCATCACAACACACCAGAGACCAAAGAACAGTCAAAACAGTGGGTTTCTAAGGGTGAATCGGCGCCAAAGAAGGCCAAGGTGGGTTTGTCAGCCAATAAAGTTATGGCGACTGTTTTATGGGATGCACGCGGGATAATCCACATTGACTACCTTCAAAAGGGAAGAACAATCAATGGGGAATATTATGCCAACTTATTGGACCGATTCAATGACGATTTGAAAAAAAACCGACCTCATTTGTTCTTTTCCACCAAGACAATGCAAGGGTGCACACATGTGCAGTTGCCATGGCAAAAAACCATGAATTGGGCTATGAATTGCTCCCTCATCCACCCTATTCTCCAGATTTGGCTCCGAGCGACTACTTCTTGTTCCCAAACCTGAAGAAATGGCTTGGTGGAAAAAGATTTGACTTCAATGATGAAGTCATCTCGCAAACAAAGGCCTATTTTGAGGACCTCGACAAATCATTTTTTTTGGAAGGGATAAAAAAATTGGAGAAGCGTTGGACAAAGTGTATAGAGCTCAAGGGAGACTAGGTTAAAAATAAATTTTTTTTTTTATCAAAAAATCTGTGTTTTATTCCAAAAGTCACGGACTTATTGACCCGCCCTCGTATCAGTCAAAATAATAATTGGCTTAGAAATACCATATTCTAAAAAGGTGATAAACAGAGAGATGAGGCCTTGATTTGCAACTTTATGTTTATTATATTTCGATCGTTAGAAAAACTCTTTTTGGGACGACTTGGAGGTATATATTCTATTAATACTCTGCGTTATCCATTTGGAAACGAATTAGTTCTAAAATTCGAAAAAAATCGATAGTTTATGAATTTTGCATTTGGCAATCAAAAAATACGAAGTCATTTCATTAAACTGCGTTTAGTTGACCAGCGTTATAATTTCCATTGTGACACCGAATAAAAGTTAATAAACAATTTGAAATTCGATATTGCTTTAGCTAAGCTTAAGTTGACGTTTATTGTGAAACTAGCATTGTAATGTTATCATTTTTAGGGTTCCGTAGCCAAATGGCAAAACACGAAACCCTTATAGATTCGTCATGTCTGTCTGTCTGTCTGTCCGGGAATGTCACAGCCACTTTTTTCCGAAACTATAAGAGCTATACTGTTGAAACTTGGTAAGTAGATGTGTTCTGTGAACCGCATTAAGATTTTCAAACAAAAATAGAAAAAAAACAATAAATTTTGGGGGTTCCCCATACTTAGAACTGAAACTCGATTTTTTTTTTCGTCAAACCCATACGTGTGGGGTATCTATGGATAGTAGAGTGGAGCGAAATTTTTTTTTTCCTGTGTTAAAAATTGTTGACCCATGTTCTTAAACGTTTAAATTCCAAATTTCAGTCTTCTACGTCAACATCTTCAGGTGGCGCACTGGACTTGAACTTTGAAGTATAAGCGAAAAAAGGTATCTCAAAACGGTCGAAATAAAATGCATTAAAATATTTGTTTTTTGTTTTTATTAAATATATATTGTAGGTATAAATAGATAACAGAACAGTAAATAGAATCTGAAATAAGTTTAATTGTTTCCATCACAAGTTATTGGACTTTCGGTACGGTCGAAATATTGCGATTTTGTTTCAAAAAAAGATAATTCTTGCCTGGATTTGATCTTTGCTCTAATGTAGCCATCTCTTGCCTCTTATCCACAAACAGATAATGAAGCTTCGGTTACAAGCTTAACGCATCGTTCTACCGCTTGTGTGTGGCAAGGGAACTTCTGCAAAAAACATTAAATTGTCCTTTGAAGAAATCATGTTCGATATTTCTGTATCGCTGTATTTCACTGTCATCGGTGGTTCGGTTACTTTTTCCTTCGACCAGTCTATTAACTCGTAGTAATTAGATGCATCTATTTGTAGTTTAGGTAGTTTAAACTGACGAACTTGACCGCCTTTTTTCAGTTGTCTTGCCTTTATTAATCTTCGGAGAGCTAGTTCTCTTATGTGTGATTGGTCGTCTTGCAACATAGCTAGCAACAAATTTTCTGGGTGTACGAAGAATGAATTTCTTTGGATAGTTCTTATAACGATATTCTTAAGGTCATCCCGCAAGTACAATGATCTTGTAAGCATGTTGAAAATGTGAATCGGCAAGTTCTTTGAGGTTTTCCGAAGGATTTTCTGTGCCAACATACGAGTATAATCGAAGAATCCTGTTTGCACAAGTTAACCATCGCGGCCAAAATTGAACCTCTAGAAATTGCTGAGCACATTTGATGCAAATATTTTATATTTTGCATTTTGGTTTTTTTTTTAAATTCATAGTGTTTCATCCAGCTTAACTATGCGATTTTGAAAATTGGTGTTGGTTGAACTTATATTGAAATTCTTTATTCTTTTAGAAAAAAATAATTGTAATTGTGTAAACTTATTAGTTTTTGTAAAAATTCGTGTTTACATTTACCCCCGCCTATTTTTAGGAAAAAGAGAAAAATGGGGTAAATGAAAACAAGGAACTCAGCCTCTTAAGGCTGTAGAATAAAAACTCCTGGTGTAAAAGTGAACTAAATCAAGATAAAAGCATTTGATGAAGAAAAGAAATCGAAAATACAATGTTCACAATTACCCCAAAGAAAATTTAATAAGGAACAAAATTTAGAGTTAATTGTTTAAAATGATTTTATTTCAACGATTTACCTGAAAAGATTTTGTAATTATGAGATTAAAAACAAAATTCTTATAAATTTAAGTTTAAGCATTACAATTCAAAAACTGGAACTTTTGCATTAAACTCAACAGTAATTTTTCCTTCGACAACAGTTTTTATTGGATCTGGCAACAATCCAAGAACTTGGTTAATAGAAACAAAACTTTTATCGCTTTCTACAACTTGAAACAGTTTTTTTGAGCTACCAACACTTAAAGTCCCAACTACTTCGACCTCCTCTTCTTCCTGCAGAACCCTGCAAATCTCACAAACGTACTTATACGTGGTAGCAAGCCGTTTTCTACCCTTAAAATTGACAACGACAAACTGGCCTGGCCTTAAGTTGTTTATTCCCTCAATGTTTAGACATTCTACCTCTTCTGCTTCTTCTATCCCTTCGTTCCAAACGGATTCAATGCTTGGTATAGATACATCGTCTTCATCTGAAGATGAGCTCAAATTTGTCTTCCTGATCCTTACTTTTTTTGATTTTGAGCTTTTTATTTTCTCCTGCAGACCAGATTTTTCTTTCTTGGGTCGCTTTTTTGGCAGCTTTTCAGCTTTGAGCTCGTCAGCTTGTTTTAAACGGGTTAGCACTTCATCGGTGGTTAGAACTTCTCCGTATTTCATTTGCTTTAAGCGTGAAACTACCTTCTTAGCAATTTCTGGTTTAGTTATAGATGACGGAGACGAATTTTGTAGACCAAAGATATTTTCCAAAATTTCTTTAAAAAGAAACAAAAATCAAATTGGAATATAACGTCTAACTTAAGCACATAAGTTAGAAGATAAATGCTTGATTAATAACTTACCTTGAGGAGGTGACATCATAGATTGTGGAGGCAATGGTAATTCAGTCTGCATTGTAATTGCGTTTCTGGTATTCTCAAAAGTTTGGGAAGTACCTGGACACGAAATTAGTAGACAATGAAGAGTACATTAATCAGCTTAAGGTTATTTACCTTTTGAAGTTGATGGCATCTCAATCTGGGCTGTATCTGGCAGAGGAACGGGAGGCCTGACACATATTTTAGGAATAATAAGAATATTAAGTGTTGGTTCTGGTTGAGGCACTGCAATAGATGTGATGGCATGTTCTGGTGAAATGGTGGTTGACCAGACTTTGCATAGTTCGTTATAAAAAGCTTGCTCCTTTACGCTGAAAGCATTAAATTTGGTCGGATCAAATGGGAAAATCCCGGTAGATTTAAATCCTGATGCAATGTTTGCAGACGTAAGATTATTATCCCAAATCGGTTTCAGAAGTGCAGCAAATTCACTCTTAGGAAGCCGGCAATTTTCTTGTCCCATCATCTTTTTGCCATAATTGACAAGAGATTTGTCCCACGCTGTTTTAACTGGACCAAAAACACATTTGTCCAGTGGTTGCAATTTGTCGGTCATCCGCGTTCAAAATAAAAGCTGCTTTGTCGGGGCTTAGCAAATTAAAATCATCGTAAACTTTTGTAAGTTTTACATAAAAGTCAAAAATTATGTCTGCTTTTCGAGCATCTTGACGCGCTTTTTGCAAATGTTCTGACTTTTTCAGTGAGAGGTTTGGATGTCTTGCCATAAAACTACGGTACCAGTCATCTCCTGGTTTCCCACTATTGAAAGAGGTATATCCAAGTTCTTCGTTTGCACATAGGTACCCACTTAATTAAGGAGATCCTCCTTATCGCAAGGTTAACCAGACCGAGATCTTGAAATTAGGCACCTTGCGATGGTGTCTTCCACATTTGCCGATAGTGCGGGCTTTTTTCCTCGTGATACAATGGCAGGAGTATTTTTCCTACCACCAATTCGATTAAAAATAACTGACTTTGGGACCCCATATGTTTCTTCGGCTTGTCGGTATGTCTTATTTTTGTTGACGACGTCTTCCACTGCATGTAAGATATCTTCTGATGTATAAGATACGTGGCATCTTTTTGAATTCAAATTATATTAGATCAACGCTTAGTTTATTTAAAACGCATGTTTACAATTACCCCAAAGTGTTTACTTTTACCCCATTTTGGTATTCACATTTACCCCATGATGTAAAAAAAGGGGGTAATTGTAAACAGCCAATAACTTTTATAATTTGTTTCAAAGAATTAAAAAACACATCACATGCATTGACACATATATTTAACATAATTATAAATAAAATAGTTACTTACCTTGATCACTTATTTTTTGTGTTAAAATAATTTTACTCAACACCAAAAAACTTGAAAACACAGAAGAATGAATAGATCACGAAAAAGTATCAAACTGCAACTAACCTATTTACAGATTGCGTCTGTCACTTGTTAGCATAACGGGAATATATCGTATTTTCAAATAATGGCATGGCATGCCTTGATGGAAACCCGGTTTTTGGAGAATTAAGTGCGTTTACAATTACCCCTGTTCACAATTACCCCCCTTGACCCTAACTGCTTTTCCCGAATCAATTGAAAGATGTCCGATATACTCTGAATCTGGCTCCGATATAAGTGAGATATGTTCTTCAGTAACAGTCTTTCGATGTGATATGTTGTCAGTCTTAGCGATGAATAGTGTTTTATCCTTACGGCCGTCAAAATAAAGTGAGGATATAGGTTTTCTAAAACCTGCAGCTTCACAATGTAAACCTAGACGGACTTTTTGACGCTCTCGTCGTAATTTACTGCGATCTATTACTTTCGATGAATTTTCACTACTTATGACGTTTAAATCCAACAAAGCAGCATTTACTATGAAAGCTGCCGATCGATCAGAAACCCCGGTTCTATCACAAGCTGTAGCCAAATTCTGTAGTTTGTTTATGATTTGAAGAGTTTTTTCTTTTTTTACAGGGTTTTAACGGGCAAAATTCATCGACTTCAGTATCAGTAGAAGCACTGTCAGACAAACATTCCACAGCCGCAACAGCAGTAGAAGTGCTCGGAGTATCAGCCGTAGTTTTCAAAAATTGTTGGTATTTTCGTTTCCTAAGATCCTTACGATGCAACGACTTGGTTGCCACCTGATCAACAGATCCAATATACATTTTACGAGACTTTCGTTGATCTTTTAAAAAGGGTTCTTCTGCAATTTGTACTTTGGTCTCACATTTACACAATTCTCTTGAAATACATTTACAAGTTGCAATATCAAACAGCTTTTGCAGAGAATCTTGATAAAACTCCTGCTTTTTTGTTTCATTGCGTAATTTCTTCGTACTCTTATACTTATTATAGTACGAAATCAACCTTGCAACAACTTGTTGATGACTGATGGTAGGAAGTGAAACTTTATTCCACATATTTTCGACGTCATTAGATACTATTTCACTTATCTCCTTGATTGAGGGGTCTTTTCCATTATTTAATGCAATTAAATCATTTCTTATCCACAAATAATGTTTAATTATATCAAAATAAGTTGGCAACATATTATCATTCAGCTTTTGTGGGTCACCAAAAACAAGGCAACGAAAATTTTTACGAGTTTTAGGCATTTTAATAAGTCAATGGCAAAGGAATTTATTACTTTAAGAACTGTTTATGAAAGTGGTGAAACGAGTAACTTAGCTAAAGGTATAAATATTAAAATAGTTTAATAGCACAACTAGACTTTATAGACAGCGATTCTAACACATTACTTGAAAAAATATTAAATATTACTCTGAATTGAAGGAAGAATTAAATTGTAGGCCTTGAATTTCTTTTTAATTCAAAAAATTTGCGGCAACTGAAAGTAAAATTATAGGTTCCTGATTTAAAATAACTCTGATTTGAGGGCAGAATTTTTAAATATTAGGTATTAATTTTTTAAAAATTCAAGTCGTCTGCGCCACCTGAAGATATAGTCATAGGTTCTTGATTTTTTGCATAAATGATGTCCTAATATAGGGTCACCAATTAATAACACAGGAACAAACAAATTTTGAATTTTTTTTTTTTTTTGACATATTCACTCCAGCCTAATGGATAGGTCTTCACAAATGATATTGAGGTTTCTAATATCAGTTTTTTCTAAACTGAATAGTTTGCGCGAGAGACACTTCCAAAGTGATCAAATGTGTGTGCCCCCCCCCCCCTAACTTCTAAAATAAGGGAATGATAAAACTAAACAAAATATATGATGTACATTACCATGCAAACTTCCACCGAAAATTGGTTTGAACGAGATCTAGTAAGTAGTTTTTTTTTTAATACGTCATAAATCGTAAACCGCAATTTACCTTTCATTCAATCAACTCAAATAACCCCAAGCCGGGCTGGAAGTCATTTTAAACCTACCCCCGCTTGGTGAATATATTCGCAGCATGGCAGCCAAAGGAGCCCTCCGCCTCAAGGAGGCAAACATCTGGAGGCACAGCTCTATAATTCACAACTACTTGGGTATCGATCTATCCAGGAAAACGGACTACTTAATTCCCAAACGAAACTTTGAGAAAAACTACTCCACATACATACCCCAAAGAGAGAACTGGAACACGCACGTCAACGTGCAAGAAATCCACATCTATACGGACGGGTCGAAAATGGATGTGGGGACAGGAGCCGGAGTTTTTTGCGAGCCCCTAGACATAAAGGACTCGTACAGACTTCCCAATGAATGCAGCGTCTTTCAAGCTGAGATTGTCGCCATCGACAAGGCAGCAGAAACTATCTCCGCGAAGAATCTGGATCCTTCCACGATCACAATCTTCGTAGACAGTCAGGCGGCTATCAAAGCACTAGACAGCGAAACTATAAAGTCAAAAACAGTCAGAAACTGCCAAAAATCCCTCAACAAAATAGGCGAACGACACAGGATCACTCTCTGCTGGGTCCCCGGTCATAGCGACATTGTTGGGAATGAAAAGGCAGACGAGCTAGCAAGAATCGGGTTAGAACTTGACGCAATAGATGCCATTACGTCAATAGACATCCCAATTAGTGCAGCAAAAAGAAACATTGACCAAAAACTGAGGGAACAAATTAACACCACCTGGTCCCAAAGGCACGACTGTGTTATATCTCGCAGTCTATGGCCAAGAATTAACGAAAAAAGAACAAAAAGCATTCTGGAAATGAATAAGCTAGAAATACGTATCTTAACTGTCGTACTGACAGGCCACTGCACCATAGGTGTAATGGCAAGCAGGCTGGGCATCAGCTCACCAGACTACTGCAGGAGCTGTCAAGATATAGAAGAAACCGAGACCATCAAACACCTGCTCTGCGAATGTCCAAACCTTCAGACATCTCGACTTCGCTATCTGGGCAACAGATTCTTCGAAGACTTAGAGGACGTAGCGCAGGTACCACTGACGGACACTATCAGGTTTGTCAAGAACACAGGTTGGTTCCAATAGGCCAACCGGCAAGATTAACCTAAACTGAGTATGGTAAGTGTTTTATTGTAGATGTAGGTTACCACATAAAACAATAAGGAATCACAATGGACCAATGGGCCCCCGTGCAAGCACAGCAGCCCTGCTGTGCACTTCACTTCCAACCTAACCTAACCTAACTCAAATATAAAAAAAAAACATTTAATTTTATAAACATAAACCTTATGCGTAAACCGTGAACCATTATTTTCTTATAATATATCTGTAATAGGTGCCTAAGTAAATAATAATTATAATTCGCGCGGATTCCTTCATGGGCGAGTCCGACTCGCACTTTGCCGCTTTTTTTTTTGTTGTCGGGGTGCGAGACTTTCTACACTGGAGCACTCAGACTCAATACTGGTCCATTGTACTACCAGGCAGACATACCACATTTTACTGTGAGAATTTACTCGTTTTCCTAAGAAATACGAGAAGGCGCTTCAATGATAAGGAGCTTAGATTACAACAGTCACCATATACGCAGCCAATACCTGCCACCTGATACTAGCAAAAGCAGGACTACAGAGGAAATGTTCCGCAGTGTCATCGCTTTCTCCATAGGCTTCGCAGTTGGTGGTATCGCTTAGGCCTAGCACCTTAAGGTGTTTGGCAAAAGCGTAATGGTCCGTAAGAACGCCAGTAGTCTGTCTACAGTGTTTTCTGTTGAGAGGCAACAAGAATGCCGCGAAATTCTTACAGACGTCGGGGGTAATTTGCTTAGTCTGTCTGCACCCTGGTGAGTCATGCCAACGGCGATTGTGTTCATATGAAGACATATCGGTGGTTCAGGTCCTGAAAAGTCCTCCTCTGAGCCCTGTCTAGCAAGTTCGTCGGAGATCTCATTTCCCGTGATCCCGTTATGACCCGGGACCCAGACAAGGTGCCGTGACATAACCCCAAGCGTCATAAGCCCAAATCTCGAAATTTGGCCTTATGTCGCTTTTTGAAAGTGACATAAGGCCAAATTCCAGCATTTGGTATTATGTTACTTTCATAAAGCGTCATAAGGCCAAATCCGGAAAGTGACATAAAGCCAAATTTTCGAAACCGTACCTCGCACCTACTCCAAATCAAACAGTGACCCCAAGCAGGGAGGTTGCAGGGGGCAGCATGCCCCCCATACGGATTATGGAATGTTTATGGAATCTACTAGCGATTTCGTAACTAATCCCATAAACATATGGGGAGGCATGCTGCCCCCCTGCAACCCCCCTGCTTGGGGTCACTGTTTGATTTGGGGTAGGCGCGATGCCAAATTGTTGAAAACAGCACCAAGCGAAAGTGTCATAAAGCCAAATTGGCCTTATGACGCTTTTCCAATGTGCCATAATACCAAATGCTAAAATTTGGCCTTATGTCACTTTCACAATGCGACATAAGGGCAAATTTCAAAATTTGGGCTTATGACGCTTGGGGTTATGTCACGGCACCCCCAGACAAGTCTAAGTGAATTCAGCCTTCCGATTGAATTCAGAGAGATCTCACATTCACGAACTATTTTGGGGTGGTTAAGGGGTTGAGTAAGGCCTTAAGCACAGCCTGACTGTCGATACAGACGCAGATACTTCGCCCCCTCCACCTGTTCCTCGCAACATAGTCCATGGCCATAAGGTTTTCCGTTTGGAAGACTGATACATGTTTGCCTAAGAAAAGTCTAATGTTGTCGCTCTCCATGAAAACATTAACACCACATCCTTGATCGGTTTTGGAGCCATCCGTAAGGAATCGATTGGATTCCTTTCCACGCTCAGAAGCTGGCCAGAGCCAGTCCTGAACACGAAAACGAGGAAAGGCGACTTCGGTGTTGCGCTTCAGCCGAAGTTCCGGTGTCATTGCATCGGACGGCATATCCATAAGACAGGAGTCGAAGAACAAACGTTGCGCAAGTTCATCAAAGGTCCAGTGCGAGTTATACCAAAAGCCACCTCTTTTTAAACGTGAGATAGCTTTGATTGTCCAACCCATAATGTAAACATCAAGGGGCGTGGGGTTCAATAATGCATCCAGGCTGGAGCCAGGCGTGCTGGGAAAGCCGCCGTGCAGCCGAAACATACCTTCCTTTGGAGTTTGGCGAAAGCAGCAGTAACGTATTTACGCGAAAGCTTATTCCACCAAACACCCGATGCGTATGCTATAAATGGTCTTACCATAGCTGTATAAATCCATAGGACTCATTTCGTTGATAAGCCCCATGTATTGCCGAAAATGCCCTTGCACTGCCAGAAAACCGACAGCGCCTTGGCAGTCTTCAGCTGAACATGCTTGGACCAAAGAAGTTTGCTATCCAGGATGACTCCTAGATACTTTGCTTTCTTTGAGGGTTGGATTGTGACGCCCTTTAGCACTGGCTGAGTCAACCCGATCAGCTTCCTCCTTCTCATCGCTTTGATCCAACAGAAAGCACGGCAACATCATCCGCGTACGCCTGAGCGTATACGTTAGAACTGTTGAGTGCGTTCAACAGAGAGTCGACCAGCATGCGCCACAGCAGTGGAGACAGAATGCCGGGCAGCCTCTGTTTACCCCAGCCATAACATAGCGGCCACAATCCGCATCCGCAACCAACGTTCTATTCATTAGCATTGCTTTAATCCACAACACCAATGGTTCGTCTACGCCGTGTTGTCTGGCGGAGCTGCACATGCTATCAAAAGTCGCATTGTCAATAGCACCCTCAATATCGATGAAAATGCCCATCGCGTATTCTTTTCTGTCAAGCGCGCCCTCAATTCTACCAACTAGTTTTTGGAGCGCAGTCTCGCAGGATTTTACGCGTTGATAGGCATGTTGCATCTGAGATAGTGGGTGCAATCGCAAAGCAGTTTTGCGCACGTCTAGTTCGACAAGCCTTTCCATACTTTTCAGCAAGAAGGATGTCAGACTGATTGGTCTGAAGCTCTTAGCGAGTGACTATTCACTTCTGCCAATTTGTGGTATAAATGCCACCCTAACTGTACGCCTGTTCTGAGAAGACACAAAATACCGCACTTCAATCTCCCGAAACTTGACGGAGAGTAAATGTCCCTTACGGACAGTGCGAAGTATCTGGGCGTAATCCTAGATAGGAAATTAAATTGGAGTCTTAACATAAGGGAACGAATTAAGAAAGCGTATAATGCCCTCTTTATTTGTAAGAGAACAATAGGCAAGACATGGGGCCTGAAACCCGCCATGGTACACTGGACATAGACAGTAGTGGTGATACCCATACTTACATATGGCTCACTTGTGTGGTGGAGGGCAACTAACAAAAAAACCATAATTGGAAAACTAGCAACGGTGCAGAGAACGGCAAGCATAGCCATCACTGGTGCAATCCGTACTACTATTACAGCAGCACTGGACGCCTTCCTGCACTTTATCCCGCTAGACTTAAAAATAAAGCAACTTACTGGCAACAGCGCTTTGCGCCTCAAAAATTTAGGTCAGTTTAAGGACTGTAGTTTTGGGCACCGTACGATCTTAACTGTTGTGCTACCCGGAAATCCTATACGGACTGATGAGATTTGCTCCTTGGTCGACCATGACATCCCCTATGAGGTGTCATATCCGCGAAGGGACGAGTGGCGAAGAGATGCAGTCACAATAGCAAACGAGGTTGCTATCTACACTGACGGCTCTAAGACGGGGGAGAGAACGGGTTCTGGCATTTTTTTTCTGCTGATCCAGACCTGAGAGAGTCTATACGACTCCCGGACACAAGCAGTGTCTTCCAATCGGAAGTTCTGGCTGTTCTAAGGGCGGCAGAGATAGTGCAGATGGGATCATTGTCGGGAAGAGATATTGTCATCTATATTGACAGTCAGGCGACACTTATGGCACTTGAATCTGCTAACATTAACTCTGAGATAGTCAGAAACTGTCGCACAATGCTAAATAAAGTATGTAGACGGAATCGAGTAAGACTGTGCTGGGTACCGGGACACAGCGGTATAGAGGGAAATGAGCAAGCCGACGAGCTAGCATGAAAGGGAGGGGAGCTGGAAAATAGCGGAGGTGTGAACATTAAACCACCCCTGGGCGTCTTTAAGGGAAAAATCAATGAAAAGATCTTAAAAATGGCTGACCTCAGATGGCAGAACTTAGAGGGACATGGGGTGTCTAGAGTCCGTTGGCCTCATTTGGACAAGAAAAGATCTAAGGAAATTCTAAAATTGAGCAGGGAACAGCTTAGAACAGTAATTGGGATTATGTCACGACAGTGTCTTCTAAGAAAGCATGCGAGGCGACTTGTCCTCGTGGATGTGGACACGTGCAAGTTCTGTGGTGATCTACAAGCGGAGGAAGTAAAAACACACATATTGTGTGAATGCGAGGGCATATCACGGAATCGTAGGAGGATTATAGGGGAATACTTCTTCGAGGAACTAGGGAAGCTGAGCGGCATAGACCATAGGACGCTGATTAAGTTCTGCAGGAAGATTGGGCTCTGTCTTGGAAAAGTTTTTTAGGTTTTTAGGTTTTTCTCCAATTGAAGTCTTTCAAATGGTTTCCTAGGGATTGCGATGGGCCCTTCTATTGCCTAGTGCTGTATGCGAATTGCATACCCCTTTTTAACCTATGACCTATGACCTAACTGTACGCCAGGGATTTCTTTGTGCTTGCATTAGTTTTGCAAGGGTGGTATTTATATATAAACTTACTAACACCTGCGGCAAATTTCTGCTGGCGATAGTTGCTTGCTTTTCGCTCCAAGGCACAGATTTGATAGTGTAATATAAACAAGTAGCGTTGCCAGTCTTCATAAATTTTCCCATGAATTCGCGTAACATACACCAGCACACGTAAAAAAACCTCCACATTTTTAACAGCGACTTTCATTTGTTTTAATTGAAATTCAATATCTTATCAACTTCAAACGAAAGTAATATGTTATGCTCTTGGGCAATTTCACACCCCGACAACATCGTATACATATATGTGTGTGGTGATGCTCTTCTATGTATGCTCACTCACATACAAAAAAAAAACATTCAACGATAATCACGAAAGTCCATCCGGTTTAGGGTGTTGTTGCTCGCCTGCTAAACCCCTTTGAAATCGACCGAACATTTCCTAGTTTCAAGCGCCGCTTAAGTGGCATTAATGCGCGCGAATATTTTAATTTAATTCTTCCTCACAGCAGAAGTATTTGCATTTTTAAGTGGGGGAAAACAGTGAAACAGATGTCCTACGAATTACGTCACAAATGAAACAAATCAACCATCGCAATTCTTAAACTCGTCGCAAACACATTTGTTCCTAATAAAAGAGATAATCACCTCCTTTGTTCGGTGTTGCAGACTGAGAGTTTCAACTGCAGCTTACGTCAGTAGTGACAGATCTTGAGTTATGTCATTTATTAGCTGTCATATCCTCGTGATTCAAGGCCGCGATCACGGTGATGTAAGGCGCCCATGTCATACAGCCCCAATTGATGCGAATCGCCGAAGAACTTGCGTTGAGCCAAGCTATAGTGCAGGGTGCGTGTCTGTACGGCGGCAGTTTTCGAATGGGACATGAACATGATGGATGTCTATTGATGGAAGATTAGTTTGGAAAAACTCGGCTATAATCGATCGTGTCATCCATCACCAATTGACACATAGTTCTGCCCCAAACGAAAGACACCTGATAGACATTCCTTTAATATCTGCTCGATCGCCGGAAACGCTTGACAACTAAGCGACGTGTTACCACCGAACTTGTATGGCTATGGTACTGTCAAAATGCTTTTCGCTTAAATTTAAATTTTCCGTTTCGTTTCGTTGGGACAAAGAACTCTCACAAAAGGAAGTGATACACAATAATCAAGATAACCAGTTCAAGCCTAACCGCACGATTATCAAACTTCCCTGTCGTCATTTAGCCCACTAAACCTGTCCGCCAGCACGAATGCAACGTCGATGCACGCGTTATTTTACCACCGCTTTTAGTTCAAGCGATTATCAGTACTTTTGCGGCCCCTTGTCAGCGCCCATTTCCGCTATACGGTTCTTTGCTGACTTTAATCCTCCTAATTTCGTATGTCAGTCATAAATCATAATTGCTGCCGTTGCCAGCCTCACAATTAATTCGAAGCGTTTTGGCAATACCCCACGGTGCGGTTACAGGCATGACGAGGGGGACATTTCGAAAAAAATTAATGTTGTTATTGAAACAAATAGTTCTCTTCGGGTATAAATAATAAGTGGGCACCTCTTCCTGTTGTGCATGTGTGTGTGTATTTTTGGATGCGATGTGCCTCCGCATAAGTTGGCCCACTAGCGCTGTCCCCATGTGTATTGTGTTTTATGAATGAAATATTGATTTTTACGATATCTACGATAGCTAAGAGCGACGGATGTTTTAATATGCCCACCAAAAAAGCACACTCTTGCCGAACACCTTGTTCTGCGCCTCGCACGACAGATAGGAAAAGGTGGGTGGGTGGGTGGCTAGCTTGGTAACATGCGTGCACGGCCGGCGTATCTATAGGTGTTTGCTTTGCATGGGCGCTGTTTTATTTTTGGATATCATGAAACGCAAAATTTTCTGTCTTCTTGTCGAATATATATTTTATCGAAATTGTTTTTTTGTTTGGTATTTGACATCTGGCTGGTAATAGGGACAGGAAGTCATAACTTTAAGGTGGTTCTATGGGTATACGACGTGTTGGTATGACTTCAACGAAGAAGGGTAAAGCGGCGCGGACTGGTATATGGATGTGGGCTAGTTTGTTTAATTTTTGTATGGATTTATTTGATCGAGCACCAAACAGAAACTGTCAACTAAGTTGTGACCGATTTTTTGGGCCACAAATTGTTGATTTATGAAAAGATAATGAACTTCATTCAAAGCTATCAATATTTACATGGCTCATACTTCCTGTTTTGTAATCGTTTTCGTTTGTATGGAACTTAGCTTTTGTAACGTTTTAAAAAATAAGTGAGTCTTTTCGGGCGCGAATCGCACAGACCAGAATAACCGCACAAATCTGCTTATGTTGGAATTTCATGTTTGTCAAAACACAGCGGAAAGGTCCCGCTTGGGAAGTTCAACAGACTGTAATTTCCAGATGTGATCTTAAGATCATCAGTCTATTCTGATCAGTTGAGATTCTTTAACGTTGTTGTCAAAAATCCATATGATATGAAGACTGATATTGAAATGAAGGTCCTAGTCGTGTAGAACAGTGCACAAATGGTTCTTACAATTCTCAGAACCGTCTTCAATTATTTTAACTTGGTAGATTGCACACTCTTGTTTCCTTGACTATATTTAAGCTGGCAAACTTATCGCTCGGTTGAGCATATTTTTTTATTTTTATTAGTTTTTATTAGTTGTCTTTCAAAAAAAGAAATCTTGACAATTTAATTTACCTGCGAAGCTTACTGCTTTTCTGCAGGTGGTTGAAATTCTTGTTTGTACATTGTTTAGAAGTGTTTTTTTTTAATAGTTTAGTACATTTTAGATTACGATTTTAATATTCGGTTTTAGGTTTTGATTGAAGTTAATTCAGGTAGAGATTAATCTATTACAAAATTGTGACTAAAGAAAAATTCTTTAATTTTTTTCTTACGTTTTTTTAAAATTTATGATGTGTTTTAGGTAGACTGGTACTCGATTCAGGATTGTTGGTATGGCATAACTGAGTTGTCGTCTTCCGTGGACGTTGAAGTTTTCCGGAATTTCCAGAAACCCTCGTGCTCGTCTTCGTGTGTTTAGGTTGTGGCGTATAGGTTGCTGGAAGCGATGGTCATCGTAGTATACTAGAATCGATGTCATTCTATAAACACCGTTAACTTCTAAGACCTTGAATGTATGATTATTAGTATTAATTGCTTTAATTATTCTATGTCGAATATCTTTAAGCTTATCTAGATGAGTTTTGATGCATTCCCCCATGCTAGTATCCCATATCTCAAACGAGATTCCACCAGTGAATAATATACCTGCTTATACCCTATTCTAAGGGTATATTAATTTTGACGCATAGTTTGTAACATACCTTAATATTGCCCGTAGACCCCTAAAAGTTACTATATTTATGATCAGCATCGATAGTAATGTCGATCTAGCCATGTCCGTCCGTCCGTCGGTCCGTCGGCAAAAATTAGGCCTTTAAACTGGGCCTAGAGAGCTGAAATTTTAACCATATACTCTCTAGGGTCCCGAAATAATCAAGTTTACGAATTTTTGAAATCCGCCCACAAACTCAAAAAAACAAAATTTTGGAAAAAATCGAATTTTGAGCTAGAAATCTGAATTTTTTTTTATATGATCTATGACTCCTAAAACTGCTCGGGATATCTCCGTGGAGAACCGTTTGTTGAAGCATAGTGTTTTTTGAATGCGGTCTGTGACCGCGCAGTTCATGTTAAGTTCTGGCAGTTCATCGAGAAGGGTCTTTAGTTCCGGATGATCATTAAAACTTATCTCGTTTAACTGTATTAGACTTATTGCACTGCGGATCGCCACTTTTTGGATGTATATGTGGAGAGGTGTAAGAGGCGCCTCCGAATTACTCCATTTTTTCACAGGGCACATTTTTTGAATAAAAAGTGTTTGCGTGGACTGCTGCGGGTTGGCGGAATTTAATCCTTTTCTGGGCAACTTTTAAGGACAAAATTGGCGGATCGATGTACTTTAAACATGTGAATATGAATATCACAGTATCACAATTAAAAAATTAATAAATATTAGGCATTAACCCATATAGGACCTAAAACCTAGCTTCTCCAACCACTCTCTTGTGTGAAGTGGAAGGGACCTACAATTTTACGCTGAATCCGAACGACAAATTTTTGAGAAGCTTCTCATGACTATTGATACTCTTGGATGTTTGTCAGATGTTCGCCAGAGGTGGGGCAGTGGAAACAAAACTCTATATGTTACTTGGTCCCGGCGTCAAGTGTTGCCACTTGTCTCCATCATAAATATGAGTTTGCATGTAGCAATTGGGATGCCTAAGGGACCTTTATCCTCTCCTGGCGAGTTCATCCGAACTACAGTTCCCTGGAATGTCTGTATATCCTGGCACCCAGCATAGGTGAATGTTAAATTGCTCTGCCATCTCCACTAGAAATGATCGACAGTCACGGATTACGATGGAGCTTGTGGAGACAGAATCCAGAGATCTTAGCGCAGCTTGACTATCTGAGAAGATCCGGATGTCCATAGCGAATATCACGTTCCTCTTTAGTCATGATAGGATTTCTTCAATCGCCATGATTTCTGCCTGGAACACGATGCAGTGATCAGGGAGGCGAAATGAGATCCTGAGGTTCAACCTGTCAGAGAACACACCTCCACCTACCCCCTCGTCGGTTTTAGATCCATCGGTATAAAAGTGGATCGATTTATTTTCGTCAGGGGGACCTACTTCCCAGAATGTTGACCTTTGAAGTTTTTGTCAAAAAGGGTCTGGGGGTGGTGTAGTCTATGTTGCTAGGGAGGATTCTGAATTTTTTCAGAATAGATGCGTGGCCGATTTCATTCTCGGACCATTGGAACGTTGTTTTGAGCCGGACAGCCGCACTAGCGGCCACTTGCTTACTAAAGATGTTCAGGGGTGTCAGGTGAAACAGAATGTACATAGCAGCAGAGGGAGTAGTGCGCAGTTCACCACTCATGCCGAGACACGCTGTTCATTGGACTTTGCTTAGCTTATCGCGATTTATCGCTTTGTCTAAAGCAGTCCACCAAACAACCACCCCGTACATAAGTATCGGCCTTATTACCGAGATGTATAGCCAGTTGGTGATGCGGGGTTGAAGCCCCCATTTATTACCGATGGATTTTTCGCAAGAGAAGAGTGCTACCGTAGCTTTACGAACTCTTTCTTGTATGTTAGGTTTCCAGCTGAGCTTTTTATCCAGAAGGAGACCCAAGTATTTAGCTTCGTCAGAGAAGACTAAGCTTGTGCCCCTGATTGAGGGGGGATCAATGTGTGGAATTTTTTGTATCCTAGTGAATAGAACAAGTTCGGTTTTGTGGGTGTCAACACCCAACCCACACCGATCTGACCATGTTGTTAGCTTGTTAAGAGCGTTTTGGAGAAGTTCTTTCAGGATGTTTAGGTGCTCCGGCGCCGTCTGCATAGGCAATCACCCTGCAGCCTTCCCTTTCCAGTCACATCAGCAGCTCGTTCACCACTAAGTTCCAGAGAAGGGGGATAGGACTCCCCCTTACGGGGATTTGAGTTTATAATCCGGCTTGTGAGTAGTAGATTAATTAGCTCACAAAAGCTTGCAAAAGTGCAATGTGTAACCTGTAACCCCACTGCTGTCACTAGCCGTGTTTCGGTGTAGTGTATACCCAGCTCAGCATAATTTTAGAAATAAAACGGCTAGATCGTATTCTATATTCAATTATTCATATTTAAGGATGTGTTCGCAGTGTTTGTACTTTAAAAGAGTGCGATTTGGATTATTATTAAAGCAAGGATGCAAATCCAAACGTATTTTTTGAAAGATTTTTGAACATCATAAAATCCTTTGTGTTTGACAGCAAGGAAAAGAACGGATGCTTATTTTTGCCAATTTTTTTTTTTAATTTTCTTCGCATAATTTTTTTGAAATGAGGATTTTTTTGTTTAATCGACGACATCCACTATCTCTGCATAACAATCGGAATATTTTTGCTTTTAACTTATTTTACCGCCATCTAGTCGCTTCATGGCATCAACACTCTATGTTCACTTTGTCTCAGTCCTCGACTGCTGAACTCTTTATCTTCAGCACTCCTTTTTATACCCTATTCTAGGGGTATATTAATTTTGACGCATAGTTTGTAACATAACTTAATATTGCCCGTAGACCCCTAAAAGTTACTATATTTATGATCAGCATCGATAGTAATGTCGATCTAGCCATGTCCGTCCGTCCGTCCGTCGGCAAATATTAGGCCTTTAAACTGGACCTAGAGAGCTAAAATTTTAACCATATACTCTCTAGGGTCCCGAAATAATCAAGTTTAAGAATTTTTGAAATCCGCCCACAGACACGCCCACAAACTCAAAAAAACAAAATTTTGGAAAAAATCGAATTTTGAGCTAGAGAGCTGAAATTTATATATGATCTATGGCCCATAAAACTGATTGGGACATAAAATTTTCAAAATCCGCCCACTGATACGCCCACACGTAAATAAAACATTTTATTGAAAAACCAAAGTTTGAGCTATGGAGTGTTTTTTTACAAAAGCTTTGTTTTTTTTTGATAAAATGCTTTAAATTATACTCTAATTATAATTATAATTATATGGAGAGCGTTCTTAACAATTCAACCATACTTAGACTTTTGTCACGCCCACTTATGAGGGATATGAATAAGAATAGGGTATCCAACAGTTCACCCAAGCGGACTGTAGGGCGTCCCTATGTTTTCATTTTGTTTAGATAATATCTTAAACCATGGTGACCGGTAAGGTAACCTAAATCAAAAACAGTAGAATTTGGAAAAAAATGTGAAAAGTTTTGTTAAATATTTTTTTTTAATTTGTACTCTAAGTCTATTCTTCTACCTTTTTTCACGTATTCTGCAAGAACTCTTTCATAAAAGTTAGGCCTACTTTTTATTTTTAAAAGGAGTCGCTTTTCTATGGATAAAAGTGCTAAATCAGAAAGCCTGTCTTCTCCTTGAGAATTTCTCAAATATGTATGAACTCTTTTCAGAGTGGAAAAAGATCTCTCCACGGAAGCAACAGTCATTGGTAGTGTTAAAAATAGTCCACTTAATTTTAAGATTTGGGGAAATTTTTCACACAATATTTCACTTCTTAAATGTTTATAGAGGGATAAAACGTCAAGTGGTTGAAGTGAAGACGTAAAGGGTTTTTCAATAAGAGCGCTACAAAAGTTTTTTTTAAATAAAACAAAAACGGTTTTGGATATCAATGAAATTCTTTATTCCTGTGAAAGTACGTTCGATGCCATTATGTATGTAACTCGATTTCTTTTGCATGGCCACCACGGGCACGCTTGCAGAAGTCCAGACGCTGAACCCAATTTTCGACGGTTTTCAAGCATAAATCGGCCGATACTGATGCAATTTCACGTTCGATATTCGTACGAAGTGCATCAATCGTCGCTGGCTTGTTGGCATAGACCATAGACTTGACGTAACCCCACAGGAAATAGTCTAACGGCTGATGAACTTCGTACGAATATCGAACGTGAAATTGCAGCAGTATCGGCCGATTTATGCTTGAAAACCGTCGAAAATTGGGTTCAGCGTCTGGACTTCTGCAAGCGTGCCCGTGGTGGCCATGCAAAAGAAATCGAGTTCCATACATAATGGCATCGAACGTACTTTCACAGGAATTTCATTGATATCCAAAACCGTTTTTGTTTTATTTAAAAAAAACTTTTGTAGCGCTCTTATTGAAAAACCCTTTAGTATAGAGAACTTTCAGCTCATTTTTTAAACCTGCAAAATCGAAAATTCCAGGGAAAAAGTTAATCACCGAAGATATTTTATCATCTGGGCTTGACTGAGCAAAACGACTGTATTTTGATTTATTGAGTAAATCCAAAAAAATTAAATCCGTGAAAGATTTATATCGTGTCTTAATTTGAGATATAATATTGTCCTTTATTTCTACAAAAAGGCGCTTATAGTGAGTCTTTAAATCAAAATCAAGTAATCGGCGTTTCCGTGGAGGTTCAGCACAATCATTTATACTTTCAAAAATTAAATCAAATTTGTTTAGAAACTCAGTAGAAAGCGGAGACTCAAAACACTCGATTTCTCGCTTAGCAACTTCAACATCTGTTTGTTTATTTTGTATTAAATTAAACAATACATCGGTTTTAGCAAATATTTCGGAAACCGCGTGCAGTAAAAAACAAAAATCTTTCCCTTCTAACTTAAGCAATAGACTTTCGGCCATTGAAAGTGCGTCAGTGTCTCATTCTTTTGGATGGTCTAATATTTGCTTAAAAGTTTCAATAATATCTAATATACAGTTAAAAATAACGTTAACTATTCGGGAATGGTAATGCCAGCGAGTTTCTGATCCCGGAATGCGTCTGTTTGCTATTTGTTTTAAAATATTTGAACTGGTCATACTTAGATAAGTATAAAAGTGTTTCGACATAATTGCCACGATTATTAGAATCTGGCTTTTCATTCTGACCCCGAAATGCTTGTTCCTGTTTGCCTAAAAGAAATACCGTGTCTATCTATAAAACGTTCCATTAGTTTACGGTTTCTATCAACTTTTTTGTTGTGAGCTACAAAGGAATTACCTAACGAGGTTTCAATACGATCAGTACCGAATTCGTGCAAAGATAAACAGCTACGAATGTGTTTTCCGTCTTGACATGTTTATTTGCCGAATTAATTAAATTGTGTATGTCAGCGTAGCCCGTGCGACTCCAAACACTAGGAGATTTAGAAAAAAGGAGGCAAGGAAAACAAATCATTTTATTGAGCTTACAACTACCAGTCAACCAAGTATATTTTTGATATATGGATGCGTTGAAATGCGAAACAAAACCATCCTTGCGTTTATAATCTATTTTCATAGAAGGAGTAGAGCGTCCTATCTCTATAACTTTTTTTTTTAGGAAAACTCAACTTACAAAAATAATTTTCTTCTTCCAAAAGCAAATCTACTAAACAACAATTTACTGTTAATAATGCCATTTTCTCCTTTGCTGAATCTAATTGAAAACAAAACAATTTAAACTTTTCACACTTCTCACACTTTTCACTGTTTTCGATCACTTTAAATAATTATATATTGCACAACAATAATTCCACTCAAGTTTAAGTTACACTTTGCAGTCTGCTTCACAGCTGAATTTTTCAAACAGAACTCACCTCAGCTACATACAAAACTCGCCAAATAAGTCGCTGAAAAGCGGATTATATTTTTGCATAAGGAAGCGTGTATCAAACAGAGAGGAGTCAAACGCGGTGAACGATAAGGGGAAAACAAGGAAATAAAGCCAATTTGTTCTAACCATAGTGTTGCCACTGACAAAATTTGAATCCAGCCGAATTTGACTGGTTGACTGGAATTCATTTTCTTCATTTCCAGTCAAAAAACCAGTCAAATTGACAAAAACCGTTTATCATATAAAAATGGCATGCAATGGTGTGAGTATTTGTGTGCGTAGAGCAGTAGAACGATATGAGAGCAGGTGAAAAGCAGGTAGTGGGTTGGTAGAATTTGTTGCTTGCAAGTGCAGGTGTAGGAAACATACAAATCTTATGTTTATATACACACATTAAGATGCATGTTGCTTGTTGGATTGAAACATTGTTGAAAGGTAGAATTTTAAAAGGTAACCCGGCGTGAATCGAGTTATATGGGCGCCTCGCCACTGCTACCTACCTACCATACTATGGAAGCGTATGTTATAATGCGTCTTATCATCACTGTGTAGATCCAGTGAACGATCTTTGGAGAGATTCCCCAGGTTCTGCCATATGAGTGGCGACCGGCCCATAAAGCTCGTAAGTTTACGTCTAACTGGTACTTTGAAGGTGACTAACGCCGTTACTCGTAAGCTGATTTGACCGATTCGGAACACAAATCTAGAACTTTGCCAGAGAACGGGACAAGAATCCATAGGCTTCACCATACCAAAGCGAACGTAGCAATGGATAGTGGGACTTTACGTCGCAAACACGCATGCATTGCAAAATACATCATGTTGCGGGATCACCCTACACAATCAGTCAGAATAGGGAAGAAAAACTGTCACTGACTAATGAGCTGCTCATGTGCAACGAGCAGTTATAATCAACCCAGTTACGAGTATATTTTGGATCATCGTCACGAGCGTTTATGGATTTATAGAAACTCATACCGTTTGCGCTCGCCTTTGCGCATTTAAGAACATGCATACTTCTAAGCCTGATTGAAAATGGTTTGTTCAAAAATAATATAGGGTGAGGTTGTAGCTATGAGACAAAATTATGTTCTAAAATTGGTAAGCACTTGAATAGAAAATCCTGCCTGGCGAACAGTTTTTTTTTTTAAAGCGCAGTTTAAATATTGCAATCAAAAATCCAATTTTTTTTGTCAATTAAATTTTTTTAAAGAATTTTCTACACGATTTTTGAGCGCACTTTACTTAGGGTGGCGCTACAGTCCGGGGTGGACTAAGTTGGTTAACCAACGACCATGCCACGTCGAGTTAATCGGTTCTCGTCAGATAACCGCAATTAAACGATTTTAGGCGCGGTTAGGCGGTTAGTACGTAGATGGGGGGCCGTTTGAGAACAACCGCGTGTCTTTGGCCAGTCCCATCTACAGAGTTGAGATAGATAATACATACGTGGTATGACAATGGTCCTAAATTGGTCTAAGTGTGTCGGCTTCTGCCGACGGCCACCTAAACCTAACCTAACCTAACCTAAGTTGGTTAAGGTCCTCTTCCACTTTCGTGCGCCACCTGAGTCTCGGTCTTCCTCTACAGCGCCGGCCCTCGGGTGTGGTTTCGAAGATCTTCCAGGCCGGAGCATTCACGTCCATTCGCTCTACATGACCCAGGCACCTCAAGCGTTTCGACCTTCACTCTTCGGGCTAAGTCGATGTCGCTGTACAGTTCGTCGTTGTATCTCCTCCTCCATTCGCCGTCTATGCAGACGGGACCAAAAATTACCCGACGCTTTTGCTAGAGTCCATGCCTCTGCACCATAGAGAAGGACTGGTATTATAAGGGTCTTATAAAGGGTCACTTTAGTAGTTCGAGAGAGGGCTTTGCTACTCAATTGGTTTCTTAGCCCAAAGGAACAGCGCTGGTGTCATTGCCTGAGTTCATTGCGGAGCCTAGGTAGACAAAGTCCTGAAGCACCTCAAAGTTATATCTGTCTATAGTGACATTCTGTCCGAGACGTCGGTATTGGGTGTCCTTTCTTGATGACAGTATATACTTTGTCTTGCCCTCATTGATCGCCAAACCCATCTTCGCCGATTCCGTCTCAATACTAACGAACGCGCCAGTGACATCCTGCTGCGTTCTGCCGATTATGTCGATGTCGTCGGCGTAGGCGAGTAGATGGACGGACTTTTGAAAGATAGTGCCTCTGGTGTTAGAATTTGAGTTTTGCACTATTCTTTCAAGAACGATGTTGAAGAAGTCACAGGACAACGCATCGCCTTGTCTAAATCATTTTTTGACATCGAAGGTCTCGGTTAGTTCTTTACCGAAATTGATGGAGCAGCGTGGATTCTCCATTGTCATCCTGCACAAACGGACGAGTTTGGGAGGGATGCCAAAACTAGACATTGCTCTGTATAGCTCGTTTCTATAAATGCTGTCCGAGGCGGCCTTAAAATCGATGAAAATGTGGTGGGTTTCTATTTGAACTTCCTGGGTTTTCTCCAAGATCTGCCGCAGTGTGAATATTTGGTCGATGGTAGACTTTCCTGGCCTGAAGCCACACTGATAGGGACCAATCAGGTTGTTGACGAAAGGCTGACACAGCACGGCAGATACGATGTAGGTGTAGGCGATGTTAAGAAGACTAATACCTCTGTAGTTGGCGCAGTTCAGAGGGTCTCCTTTCTTGAGGATCGGGCAACCAATGCTGAGGTTCCGTTCATCGGTCATACTTTCCTCCGACCATATTTTACAGATGAGTTGGTGCATGCTCCTAACCAAGTCATCGCCTGACGCTTTGAATAGCTCGCCGGTTAGGCCATCTGCTCCAGCGGCTTTTTTGGACTTAAGCTTAGATATGGGTATCTTCACTTCGTCCAGGTCGGGTGGACGGAATTGTTGGTCTTCAGCGTCCAGGTTGAATGGTGCATTCTGCCTGACAGCGGGATTTAGTTCGTCATCGCCGTTCAACAGTCTGCTGAAGTAGTTCTTCCATATCCCCAGCATCGACTGCAATTCTACTATGATGTTCCCTTGTTCGTCCTAGCAGGCTTAGGTTCGGGCTCTGTAGCCTTAGCAGGTTCTTTTTACCCTTTGGTAAAACTTCCGAATCTCATTCCTGCTGTAACATCTCTCTATTTCGACGATCGCGGGCTTCTCGTGCTCTTTCTTTTTTCTGAGCGCACAAAAATCTATATAATGATAGTTCCGATAAAATTATGAGCGCATTCGGAAATAGGAATACCGAAGGACTCACCAACGCGACCATGAATAAAAAAAAAACAGCATCCGATGACGATATCTGAGTGCTCTCGACGGAGCATAAAAACCAATTTGTGATAACAGAAAGGGGCACTCGATATGACAGGTAATTAAATCCCTCACAAACATTATAGATAAGTATTTCCTCCGAGTCGATAGAGGTAAAATTCCCAGTAGTTTACACATAGTATCATAGGAAGGCATTTCAATATTCCAACGAAGCCGTCTTACCGCAACTCTAGTCAAACACTTTTGGATCCTTTCAATTCTGATGGAATAAACTTCATAAAATGGATTCCAGACAATGCTGCAGTACTCGAGGTGAGATCTAACAAATGCAAAAAAGCGGCATTTGAGACCATAAGGATCTTGAAATTCCTTTGAATTTCTCAATATAAATCCTAGCATTGAGTTAGCTAGAAATTCAATATTTTCAATAAAATTCAGTTTTTGATCAAGATCCCAAGATCTTTTTTTGATCGTATATCGGAACATCGTGGATAACGGAACATCACCAATCATATACGAGACAGGAATTGGGGACAGATTGCGACAAAAAGTAAGGCTTTGACATTTAGATACATTTAAGTGCAGGTGCTAACATCGATGTCATTTGACGAACAATTTTCAAATCATCGGCAAACATCAAACATTGAGAATTCTGAAACATTTCCGGAATATCGTTAATAAATAACAGGAAGAGTAAGGGGCCAAGATGACTACCTTAAGGTACACCTGAAATAACTTGAACCGGTGTTGACCGAATGTCATTTAAGCATACAAACTGAATACGCTCCGTAAGATATGAGCTAACCCACTTCAACAGATTGGAATGAAATCCGAATCTTGCCAGTTTCTGCAGTAAGATGGCGTGATTTACACAATCAAAGGCCTTGGAAAAGTCAGTATATATGACATCAAACTGAAAACCTTTCTCCAAGCCGTTTAAAACGTGATTACAGAAAATTGAGAGATTAGTTGAAGTTGATCTACCAGCCAGAAAACCATGCTGAAATGGAGAGATGTAATTCTTGAGGATAGGTGCAAGTTTATCAGACACTAATTTTTCGAGGAGCTTGGGTAGGTATAGTTGGAATTTTGCAGATTGGGCGATAATTTGAGATATCATGTCTGCAACCAGATTTAAAAATAGTTGTAATTAAAGAATTTTTCCAGACCGTGAGAAAGTCCCCATTTTCAATGGATTGATTAAATACTAAACAGAGAGGTACAGCAAACGCATAAGAAGAGTTACGAAGAATAATTGGCGAAATACCATCAACACCAGGATTTGTATCAGTCTTTAATAAGGAAAGTGCTAATTCCACTTCAGAAGACGAAAATTCGAATATGCCAAGATTTAATGAATTATTTGACAGTGAATTATCGCTAAAAGAAGAAGATCCGGAGGAAGTGTAGACCGATTGGAAGTGCTTAGCAAACATATTGCAAATTGATAAAAGGTCTGAAGAAGTTTCATCATCATGGCGCATAATTCTTGGAATACCAATTGATTGTTTTTTTATTATTGATATACTTCCAAAAACATTTGCAATTATTCCTTAAATCCGATTCGACTGATAGAACATACGGTCTATACAGGCACTTATTTAAAACATTAAATTGCTCCTGGAGTCGGCGGTATTGGATATAAAGCTCAGGATCATTATTGTTTTTCCGAAACTGTTTGTAGATCTTATTTTTCCTATTGTTAAGATTTATAACCCTTTTATTGAACCAAATAGGTTTGGTGCCAGTTTTGGCTTTTACTTTCGGCGTAAACCACTCTAACGATTTCTATAAAAAGGTTGAAGGAATCATTTAAATTATGGCTACTAAAAACATTTAACCATTCAGTGCTATTTAGGTAATTCGAAATGCTATTAAAATTAGCTTTGGAGTAGTTATACTTAAATTTACATCCAGATGAAGACGGTTTAATAAATTCACAAAATTGTAATCTTATAGAAAGTGCTACATGAAAAATTGTGTTGCGACAAAGAGGAACTATGGAGTTGCTAACACTAAGATTAGGTTAGGTAGGTGGGCTGGCATAGTGCCACACTCAGGTCAATGCTGACCCATTGTGATGCCCACCGGGGGAGGAGGGTAGTCCCTTACTCATTTTTAACCCTGTCTATAAACAGCTGAGATTAATTACTCGCTGTGCTGTTCGATGCAAACCATCCTGTAGATTTGATGAACTTCATTATTCCGTCTATTGGTGTGCTGGAGAGCTCGTCTAGGTCGTTTAACAAGTGTCTCCCCAGGAATCTGTGTCTAAGGTGTTGGAGACCCGGGCAGTGACACAGGAAGTGGGTTGTGTCTTCCAGAGCATCCTCGTAGCCACAGCTTCTACAGAGTTCTTCCTCCGTCAAGCGTAATTTTTTCATATGGTACCGCAGAGTTAAAATACCTACGAGGGTGGATAGTGATGTTCTATCCTTTTTCATTAGACTCTCGGCTCTGGCCTCATTGTAGGTTGGCCATAGCGTTCTAGTGGTGTGGCAAGTATCTAGTGCCGTCCATCTAAGGTTCGCCTCTCTTATTGCCTTTTTCCCTGCTTCAAGCCTGAGTGAGCAAGGCGGGATGAGTACAGAGGGATCAGCTTGTTCTGACACAGCTTCCGAACCTTGTCTTGCTAATTCGTCCGCTTTCTTGTTGCCCGGAATACCTTCATGTCCCGGGACCCAGCAGAGCGATAGCTTATGCTAGGTACCAAGAACCTTGAGTTCTTCGCGACAGCATTTCACAAGCTTTGATTTTATTTCTGCTGCAGTTAAGGCTTTTATTGCTGCCTGGCTGTCGATATAGAAGGTAATACCATCGGGTTGTATTGCCCTTACCGCAGACTCACGTTCTGCTGTTGTCACTGCCAGGACCTCTGCTTGGAAGACGCTGCTGTGGTCGGGTAGGCGTACCGATTTTGATATGCCCAGTGGTGCGGAAAAGACGCCTGACCCCACCCCCGTTGCCATTTTTGAGCCGTCCGTAAATACGGCTATGGCTTGTGTGTCGGGGACGAGTGCGCTTCTCCATTCTTCCCTACTGGGATAGACACTCGAGAAAGGTCTTGTGAAGTCTAAGTATGGCGTGATGTAGTCCGTAGTTGGTACATGGCCAAAGTATTTCTGTAGGATCATCGAATGATGATGATTGCATTAGATTTCCAGTTCGCTGTTTTGGCAAATTCTCATGGCACTAATGGCGGCGGTTGATTGAACAGAGATGTCTAGCGGAGGCAGGTTGAGGATAGCCTCCAGTCCTGCGGTTGGAGTTGTCCTCATCGCACTAGTTGTGCCGATGCACGCTAGTCTCTGAACTTTTGTAAGGGCCTTTAGGTAGGTGGCTTTATTGGTTGCCTGCCACCATACGGGACTGCCATATGTCAGTATGGGTCTTACTATTGCCGTGTACATCCACAGTTTAATTTTGGGAGATGGTCCCCAGGTTTTCCCAAAGATTTTGCTGCAGGAGTAAAAGGCTATTGTGGCTTTTTTGATTCTTTCATTGGTGTTCATTTTCCAGTTTAGTTTTTTGTCTAGTATGAGTCCCAGGTACTTCGCACTGTCAGAGATTCTGAGGGGTGTACCACCAACAGAAGGTGTGACAAACGGTGGTATTTTCCTTTTATTTGTGAAAATTACCAGTTCGGTTTTCTGGGGATTTACCGCTAGGCCGCAGTGCCTGGCCCAGTTGTCAAGGGTTTTGACAGCCCCTTTGATTTGTTCGGTGAGTGTTGGCAGGACTTTACCTGTTGCCAACAGCACGACATCATCAGCATAAGCTGTTGTTCTAACGCCTCTATTCTTGAGCTGCATAAGCGCCTCATTCAGAACAATGATCCATAGCAGCGGGGAAATAACCCCTCCCTGAGGAGTCCCTCTAGAGGCGTAAGCTTCTAGCCTAGAGATCCCAAGTTCAGCTATAATGTGCCTTTCTTCGAGTATGCTGATAATCCAGTTGATAATAGAATTATCAATCATAAGCTTACTTAGCGTTCTGCGTATGGCGCCAATATTGACATTGTTGAACGCTCCTTCAATGTCTAAGAAGGCCGTAGGCATGTTGGGCCGGGGATAAGTCTTCCGGACGAAGCCTGCTACAAATGTGTATGTCTTTTATCAGTCTTTCCAAAGTTTTCAGTATGAAGGAAGTGAGGCTTATTGGTCTGAAGTCCTTTGCATTGGTGTGACTTGCCTTGCCAGCCTTTGATATGAAAATAACCTTCACTTCTCTCCATGTTCTTGGTATATATCCCTGTGTGAGACTGCCAATATAAAGTTCCTTTAATACCGGAATAATGGTTTTGACAGTCTTTCGCAACATAATGGGGATGACTCCATCGAGCCCTGGAGACTTATAGGGAGAGAAGGATTGGATGGCTCATTCTCTTCTATCTTCCGTTATCAAGTCTCCAGGGAGGATCGTTTCCCCAGTAATGTTGGTGCGTTCATCGAGACAAGGCTGAGTGGTGCAGCCTGGAAAGTGTGTGTTCAGTAGTAGGTTTAAAGACTCTGAACAGGACTCGGTCCAGTTTCCTTCAGGTTTCTTGAGGGATCCCAGAGTTAATGGTTCTCTGGTTAGAACTTTCCTTAATCTCGCGGTTTCCGTAGTGCCCTTTAATTCGTCACAGAAGTTTTTCCATGATTGGCGCTTGGATTTCTGAACTTCATTTTTGAAGCTTCTCTGACTGGCTTTGTATATTTCCCAGTCAGAGTCTAGTTTCGTCCTGTTTGCCGTATTAAGAAGTTTCCTTGTTTCCTTCCTAATTTCGGCCAGTTTCTTGTTCCACCAAGGGGGTGATATTTTGTTCTTTCCTTTTACGACCGGGCATGCCCTTACGAAAGCCTCTTTGAAAACAGAAACTACTTTCTCGGCTTTCAGGTCGATGTCGGTCGGGCAATTAAGATTGCCTTCTTGTAAAAGATCTTTACTTTTCTCGATCTCCTTTCTAAAAAGAACCCAGTCGGCTTTTTTGGATTTCTGTCTGACTGGGGAGGTTCACAGCAGTTCCCTACAATGAACTCAATCAATAGTAAGGGTGCTGGAGTTGTTAAATAATGTTATATCTATAACTTCCTGCCTATTTCTAACTACGAATGTTGGTTCGTCTCCTCTATTGGCTACTAGAAGATTGTTTTCAATAATGATACTAACACTAATGTCAAGCCCTGAATCAGCGAAAACTAAATTAAGTAAATTATTAAACTCATTATGAAAACTATTTATCTGCGTAAGATCAAGCCGGGCAAACGTGTCAACAACTTCATATTCATAATCCAAGTTAACATTTGATGGAATAAGCCTAGATTCATTGTAATCAAAAGTCCATATTAGATTAGGTAAGTTGAAATCACCAATTTGAATTACATGTTGTTTGTCGTTTAGGCTGTTGAAAATGAAGCAACAATTTTCAATATGAGCTTTATATAATAAAAAGGGGCTTCCTGGTGGAATATAACTAACAACAAGAATGATTTCTGAGACAGGAATACATTTAATACTAACAGCTATTTGGTCCACATCAATAGCAGCAGTTTGTACAGGCAATACAATTTCTTGGCTATGCCATGAGGCTCGGACAGCAGCCAATACTCCACCTCCCCTCACGTTCTGGGTTATATCAGAGCAACGATCTTTCCGAAATACGGAATGTTGGTGGCTGTTGAACATTTCCGCATTGTGATTTTTATCGGTGAGCCAAGTTTCAGTGAATGTGATGATGTCATACTGACCAGAAGAGGATAACAGCAATGGTTAGGTTAGGTTAGAAGGGAGGTGCACATCAATTGCTGTGCTTGCACGGGGGCCCATTGGTCCATTGTGATGCCTTGTTGTTTATTGTGGTAAAAATCGTTCCTTACAATAAAAACACTTACCATACTCCGTTTAAATTATTCTTGTTGGTGGGCCTATTGGAACCAACCTGCCTTTTTGACAAACCTTATTGTGTCCGTCAGTGGTACCTGCGCTACGTCCTCTAGGTCTTCGAAAAATCTGTTGCCCAGATAGTGAAGTCGAGATGTCTGGAGGTTTGGACACTCGCAGAGCAGGTGTTTGATGGTCTCGGTTTCTTCTATATCCTGACAGCTCCTGCAGTAGTCTGGTGAGCTAATTCCCAGCCTGTTTGCCATTACACCTATAGTGCAGTGGCCTGTCAGTATGCCGGTTAGGATACGTATTTCTTGTTTATTCATTTCCAGGATTTGTTTTGTTCTTTTCTCGTCGATTCTTGGCCATAGACTGCGAGATATAACACAGTCGTGCCTTTGGGACCAGGTGGTGTTAATTTGTTCCCTCAGTTTTTGGTCAATGTTTCTTTTTGCTGCACTAATTGGGATGTCTACTGACGTAATGGCGTCCATTGCGTCTAGTTCTGACCCTTTTCTTGCCAGCTCGTCTGCCTTTTCATTCCTCACGATGTCGCTATGACCGGGGACCCAGCAGAGGGTGATCCTGTGTCGTTCGCCTATTTCGTTGAGGGATTTTTGGCAGGTCCTGACTGTTTTTGACTTTATGGTTTCGCTGTCTAGTGCTTTGATCACCGCCTGACTGTCTACGAAGATTGTAATCTTGGAAGGATCCAGATTCTTCGCGGATATTGTTTTTTGCTGCCTTGTCTATGGCGACTATTTCGGCTTGAAAGACGCTGCATTCATTGGGGAGTCTGTACGAGTCCTTTATGTCTAGGGGCTCGCAGAAAACTCCTGCTCCTGTACCTACATCCATTTTTGACCCGTCCGTATAGATATGGATTTCTTGTGCGCTGGCTGGCGTGTTCCAGTTCTCTCTTTGGGGTATGTATGTAGAGTAGTTTTTCTCGAAGTTTCGATTGGGGATTATGTAGTCCGTTTTCCTGGATAGATCGATACTCAAGTAATTGTGAATTATGGAGCCGTGCCTATAGGAGCGTGTCTCCACATATTTGCCTCCTTAAGGCGGAGGGCTCCTTTGGCTGCCATGCTGCGAATGTATTCACCAAGGGGTGGTAGATTTAAAATGACTTCCCGTCCGGCTTGAGGTGTTGATCTCATTGCTCCTGTTGTACCGATGCATGCTAATCTCTGTACCTTTGAGAGGTTATGGAGATAGGTAGTCCTTTCTGTTGCCTTCCACCATACAATTGACCCGTATGTAAGTATGGGTCGTATGATCGCTGTGTACATCCAATGGGTTATGTAAGGGCGCATACCCCAACGTTTGCCAAAGGTCTTCTTGCATGCGTAGAAGGCGCATAGTGCTTTTTTTGCTCTTTCTTCTGTGTTACGTTTCCAAGTAAGCTTAGAGTCTAGGACGATGCCCAGATACTTTGCCTCCGGGGAAAGTTTCAGACGAGTTCCGTTTAGCTTTGGCATATCGAATTTCTCGATTTTTCTTTTCCTAGTTAACAGAACGCATTCGGTTTTGATTGGATTAACTCCAAGGCCGTTTGGTCTTGCCCACGAGGATAATTCTTTTAGGGCAGTTTCCATGAGTTCGCTAATAGTGGGGAGATACTTGCCACTTATTAGAATTACAATATCGTCTGCGTACGCTACTATTTTCGTCCTTTTGACCTTTAGAGTCGTGAGGATATTGTTGACCACTATGAGCCACAGAAGGGGAGATATGACTCCTCCCTGTGGGGTGCCCCTGGTCACTATTTTCCTTATGTGACTCTCACCGATCTCTGTTCTGATCCAGTTCATTATTACTTTTTTCGCTCCTAAGTCTTCGAGCGCTGTTTTTATGGCCGCTGTTTTAACATTGTTGAAAGCTCCCTTAATGTCCAAAAATGCTGCCATGGTGAATTCTTTGTGGTGTAGTCCTTTTTCTATTATTGACACAACTTCGTGCAGGGCTGTTTCAAAACAGCAATACATCTTTAAGTTTTGTGCGAAGGCCACCTGTGATCTGTAAGTACAAGTAGTATGATGTAGATTTTATGTCATCGAGTTTTTTGAATTCGCTGCCAAGTTTTTTGATTTG
This sequence comes from Portevinia maculata, assembly GCA_949715645.1. Lineage (NCBI taxonomy): Eukaryota > Metazoa > Arthropoda > Insecta > Diptera > Syrphidae > Portevinia > Portevinia maculata. The sequence goes on along the minus strand of OX454527.1, from coordinate 78,350,865 downwards.
GAGTTTTTAGAGCTGGGAAGGTTAACGAACTCCTTTACAAGAAATCGAGACCCTGTTGCGCTATACTGTATAATAATAATAATAATAATTAAAAAAAAGAAAGAAGAATTTGCCCTCTTTCTTTATCTAATTTAGACGTAATTATTAAATATTTGAATTTATCCTTTTTTGTATCCTTTTTCTTTTTGTTATACATTGCTTTTCTTTCTAAATTGCCGTAATTTTTATTTAAAATTAAGGGTTCTGAATTTATTTGCTTTACCAAACAGAAATAGCATCGAAATCCTAGGGTAAGCCTTCGTTGTGTCTCCCCTTGTCATTTGTGGAGTTAATATTTATACCAAGGTAGCTCCCTAGCCCTACCTATCTCAAAAGTGCTGCTATTTAGAGTGGCGTTTTTCATAGACGGTAGACGGATGCTTGTTTGTTTGTTGACAGCATATCTCAGTTGGCCTCAATCATTATCACCTGCACTTCAATCGCTGGGAAACCGTGTAAAACAGCACACTGGAAACGAACGATAATTTCGTTATCGTACAAATACGCCATTAGCTGAATCTGTTAAGGATAGTGCCTCTGTTGACACCTGTCAAACACAATACTTACTTCAGAACAGATTTAAGAAGTCACATGGTAGCACTGCTACTCCTTGCCCAAAAGTTTTGGAGTAATTCGGAGGCGCCTCTTACACCTCTCCACATATACATCCAAAAAGTGGCGATCCGCAGTGCAATAAGTCTAATACAGTTAAACGAGATAAGTTTTAATGATCATCCGGAACTAAAGACCCTTCTCGATGAACTGCCAGAACTTAACATGAACTGCGCGGTCACAGACCGCATTCAAAAAACACTATGCTTCAACAAACGGTTCTCCACGGAGATACCCAAGAGAGAAGCATGGGTTAGTAATAACGGTGACGTGACATAAGGCCATGTGACATAAGGCCAAAGTGTCGTAAAGCCATATTTTGAAATATGGCCTTATGTTGCTTTCACAAAGCGACATAAGACCATACAAATTTAAGACATAAGACCATGTGTTATTTTTTTTATTTTCCCAATAACAAGATCCAGTTTTTACCGTTGGAAATATGATTATGAATTACCCTGACAACTGGTAATTGCATGTAACAAATTTGCGCGCTTCTCATTCGTTTATCGTGACTCGGATAGAACGTGGTTTTTAAGATGGAAAATTCTATTGATTCAATTTACAGTTTCGAATATTGCGAAGGTCTTAGGAGAGGCAGTAACCTACTTTATATTCCGGAGATTAAGCATCTATATAAATTTAAATACAACTCAAAAACATAGGGACGGGCTACAGTCCGCTTGGGCGAACTGTTGGATACCCTATTCTTATTCCTATCCCTCATAAGTGGGCGTGACAAAAGTCTAAGTATGGTTGAATTGTTAAGAACGCTCTACATATTTTGTTATATAACATTTAAAGGATTTTATCGAAAAAAACGCTCCCTAGCTCAAACTTGGGTGTTTCAATAAAATTGTTTTATTTAATTGTGGGCGTGTCAGTAGGCGGATTAAAAAAAAATTAACACATGAGCATAAAGGGCCCATAGAGAGTATATATTATAGATTTCAGCTTCCTAGCTCAAACTTTGGATTTTCAAAAAAAGTTTTTTTTAAATTGTGGGCGTGTCAGTAGGCGGATTTTGAAAATATTTACACATGAGCTTAAAGGGTAGAGAGTATATATTATAAATTTCAGCTCCCTAGCTTAAATTTTGGTTTTTCAATAAAATTGTTTTTTTTATTTGTGGGCGTGTCAGTGGGCGGATTTTGAAAATTTTATATCCCGAGCAGTTTTAGGAGTCATAGATCATATAAAAAAAAATCAGATTTCTAGCTCAAAATTCGATTTTTTCCAAAATTTTGTTTTTTTGAGTTTGTGGGCGGATTTCAAAAATTCGTAAACTTGATTATTTCGGGACCCTAGAGAGTATATGGTTAAAATTTCAGCTCTCTAGGCCCAGTTTAAAGGCCGAATTTTTGCCGACGGACCGACGGACGGACGGACATGGCTAGATCGACATTACTATCGATGCTGATCATAAATATAGTAACTTTTAGGGGTCTACGGGCAATATTAAGGTATGTTACAAACTATGCGTCAAAATTAATATACCCTTAGAATAGGGTATAATTATCGAAGCGTTACGTATGCTATAATAAAACGTGTAGTGCTAGTGCAGTTGTAGACTTTCAAAATCAGAATCTGGTCCGAATCCCTAAATCTAGTGGCACGCATAACCATACAAACAACGAAAATCTAAGGAAAAAAATGAAAGACATTTTTGAAATAAAAATAGAGTGTGCAAATGTCTCTTCTTAAAAGAAGTGGCATTCACGAAGTATTTAATGAAGTGTGCGCAAGGGATACTGAAAATCCTCCACAGGTAAGATCCAAATGTGGCCTTAAAATATGTACTTCTCATAAAACCTGTTTCTAAAATACAGCTAATTTATAATTAGGTTCCATTTGGTAAATTACGGAGGTAGCTCATCCGGATACGGAATGAATCGTTTCCAAAAGCTCCCGTTAATGCGAAAGAGGTGTCGGACTTATTTAAAACCGAAACTGTAATGGGTAGTTTTACTATGTCGCGATATCAAAAAGCGGAATCTTTTTATAGGAATACTGTCATTTTAAAAGGTTTTTTAAAGAATCCTCCCGAAACTATCTTTTGGATGGCACTTTCAGTGTTGTGCCATCTTGCGATTACAAGCAACTACTGATTGTACATTTTTCACATAACAATCATGTGAGTAAACACTATTTATTTGTGTTGTGAACGTTTATTTCAGTTTTTGAGCATTAGATAAAGTAATAGTGAGAAAATTCGCGCGAATGTTATGGAATGATATTTCACTTGCAGGTTTACCCTTTTATTTACGTACTCATGAGTCATAAGTCGGAGGCCGCTTATCTTCATGTATTTCAATACATTGAAACCAATTTGTTCAAATTTGAACCGAATTCGTTTGTAACGGATTACGAAAAGGCAATGAGAAACAGCTTACAAAACGTTTTTCCAAGGGTAAAGTGTACAACATGCTTTGCATAAAAACAAAGAAGCGAATAGACTATTTCGCAAATTTTTAGTTCTTCCGCTCATGAGACCTGAAGATATACAATCAGCTTTTGAGTTTCTGAATGCAGAAGCAAATGGCGCACCATTTAAAAAAAATGGACAGAGCATTTTTAAGGACTTTCTGATTTATTTCAATAGACAATGGATAGAGAAGGTAAACATATTTTTTTGTTTTTCTAAGGGAAATATTTTCTATATTAATGCATATATCTTTAACGTTAGGCAAAAAGGTCTTTAGTCAAAAAATTGCATTTTGGGTTTTTGATTGGGTTTACCTCAATTTTTTGTTCTCTTTCGTTTGGTATTAACGACTTAAGTTTAGCACAACTGCTTCCCATCGTAATAATTAATATAATCGCGATTTGCAAATAATTAAAATAGTTTAAATTTGGTTTAACGAAAAACTGCAGTTTCTGACTTAAGACCTTTTTGCCTAACGTTAAAGATATATATATATAACATATTTACTTCAGGAAACTCCTTCAGTCTTCTCTGTGTTTAATGCACCGATGAGAACTACAAGTGCACTTGAATGCTTTAATAGCTTAAATAGGCTTTCCAAACATGGAAGTTTCTTTAAGTTTCTTGATATTTTGTTGGACGATGATCAAGTAAAATCGAGAGAATTAATAATGTCCTTAGATGGCACATATGACATCTTTGAACCTCCAAAAAAGAAATTTAAAGACAAAGGAGCTCAAATTGAAATAGCCTTGGGAAAACTAAGCAAAAAAATAATTTCGATCAACGATTTTCTCAACCAACTTACCAACGAACACAACAATCTGCTTACAGAAGAAGCCGCGAAATTACATCACTGCCAAGAAGATGAAGAAGAAGAAGGTCAAGATTCTTCTGAACATCAATATTTAAATGCAGATGAAGCACCAGTTCTTTGCGTTATTTGCTGCAAAAATACCCGCACCATTCTCTTGCAGCCACGTAATCACTTTAAATTTTGTTTAAATTGTTTTACAAGACTGTCGGAGAACTATATAAAGAACAACAATCGAATTCTATGCCCAATTTGTAGACAAATTGTCGCAAATAGTACAACTATATTCTGTTAAGAGTTTAAACATTTTTTTCCACCTAATTTAACATAATTGTATTTACAGAAAAATAAATATTTATAATTCTTATAATAACGTTGAGCTTTTCAAAATCTTTAATAATTTCGAGCTTCTAAAGATGAAATTTTATCAGGTAAGAGCTAAAAATCCATTTGAAAGTGACATAAAGCCATAATGGTCTATAAGGCCATATTTCAAAATATGGCTTTACGACAGTTTGTGAAAGCATCATAAGGCCATATTTTGAAATATGGCCTTATGCCACATGGCCTTATGTCACGGCACCGTAATAACCCACCAAACAGCCACAACGGCATAAAGTGGTATACGGACGGTTCTAAAATGGAAACGGGGGTAGGAGCGGGAATATACGGACCACACAAACGCTTTACAATACCCATGGGAAAAAGTCCCAGCGTATTTCAAGCAGAGCTCCACGCCATTCAAGAATGCGCTAGCCACATTATTTTATCTGGCATAAAAGGTGCAACCATCCATATTTTCACGGATAGTCAAGTAGCTATAAACGCCCTTAGCTCGTATACCATTGACACCAAATCAGTCATGTACTGCTTCAATACCCTACAAACACTCGGAATAAGAAACAAGACCAAATTATGGTGGGTTCCGGGTCTTGTCGGGGTAGAAGGTAACGAAAAGGCCGACGAACTGGCCAGAAAAGGTTCAGAAACACCTTTCATAGGTCCCGAACCTTTCTGCTGCACTCCTTGATCAGCAGCAACGGCAGCAATTAAAAGCTGGGAACATAGAAAATGTATCTATCTTTGGGAAAGCATCCCAGGTCTAAGACAGGCCAAACGAGCCATTCGGCCCTTCAATCAAAATACCAGCAAATGTCTAAACCTAAGCAGGCATGATATAAAAAACCTAGTAGGTTACCTTATTGGTCACCATGGTTTAAGATATCATCTACACAAAATGATAATATCAGACTCTCCTGAGTGCCGACACTGTGTTGAAGAGGACGAGTCAGCTGAACACATTTTATGTGAATGTCCAGCCCTTAAAGGAATTAGAAAGCAGATCTTTTTCAGGGAGCAAACGAGCCCCGAGGACATAAAGAATTCTTCTACTGGTAAAATTGTCCGCTTTACACGGAAAGTGGAAATTCTACTAGTTTAAACTTTTCTGGCCCGTACGGTACAAAAGATCTTTTAGGTCGAAGTATAAATCGCCTTGGCGAGCCAGACTTTAAAAAAAAAATTCGAAGGCGCTACTTCCAAATTGTACACCGCGTGTTTTGTCAGCGTTGAATTGGTTGTGAACGGATCCCGAACTCGGTCATCGCAACGTAACTGATAATCAACCAGCAAGTGCATGCACCTTACTACATATATGAGGAGCTCTTCTAGTAAATCATCCAGTGTGGCGGTCATTAAGTTCTGCAGCTGTTTGTATGTAACTTCTATACTGGGTATCGGTAGGGGAGGATAGTGTACCTTGGACCAAATTTTGTATAAGTATTTTTTCTTTTTGTTTGATTGCTTCATCAGTTTAAAAAGGCTACGCACCAAACTTGGAATATTTTCATAGCAAAAACACATTTCAGATTTTATCTTGAATGTTCATGTCATGTTTAAATGCAGTTTAAGAAAAATGCATCACCATGTTCCAAGGTACACATAGTAAGTGTACCATGAACCAAGCCAGTGTGTACCTTGGACTGTCCACTGTAAATATACAATCTTACGCAAAATTAAACAAAACATTAATCAAACCAAATTAGAAAACAATTTAACATCCTACAATAAAGAAAACGTATTGAATGGTCTTAATGTTTGGCTTTGGCCAGCCTAAAAATTTCGCCAATGGACATGTCACCTTCTCCGCTAAAGTCTGCTTCGCTGCTGTCATCATTTTGTTCCACAGGTTTTTTTATTTGGTTCACTTTTCGTGGTTTTGGTGTTCGGGGCTTTAATGACAGCTCAATGGTAATGGTATCGTCACTTTCAGATGATTCATCTAACACTTTCTTCCTCACGACCTTTCGAATCCTGCCGTTGAATTTTTTTGATGTACTAGCCTCAACCTCGTCTTTTTCCGGGGTGTCGGTGAGAATCCATGTTTTTCCCTTTTTTCTTACACGTTTGGCTGGGTATTTTCGTGGAGGGGCCTTTGGAAATTGTTTTATTAACTCGGGTGACTTGAATTTATAATTCGATGTAATAGCCTGTATGTGAGATACTTCGGACGAAGGGCTATGAGTATTTAGTGAGACAACATTTAATGGATCAACATTCGCAGATAATTCAGCGTTTGTATCATCAGGGCATGGTCGATCCGTAACATAACTATCCAAAAATTCGTCTTCTTGAAATATGTGCTCGTCTACAGGCCATATCCCAGTAACTTCAAACCCTTTTATAATGTTGTGCTGGTTAAAAGCTACTATTGAAGCAATGTTGTAGATTGACATGGGCTTACCTGGGTTCATAAGCATCCATTCGTTGGCAGTCTTGTTGGAAAATGTTTTATATGGACCAAACACTGTGCTGTCCAATGGCTGCATTTTATGCGAGCAATGGTGTGGCAAATTCAGAAGCACAACTCCAGATTCTCTTCCCATATTATTGGCCGAGTCTGATATGTGCGTATCATGATTGTCCATAATCAGTAACACTTTTTCCTCCGAAGATGGTTTTACATGACCAATGTAAATATTATTCAAATATTGAACGAAAAGTTGTTCATTTGACCAACCAGATGAATTCGCGCCACCAATATAACCTGTTGGGACTTCGCTTAGCATATGTTCTTTGAAGTGAACTCTAGGAAATATCAGCATCGGTGGAACGTGATTGCCTATAGCGCACACAGCTGCTATCATTGGTACATTAATGCCGCGCTCTCCTGAGGTCATGCTTCCAATCTGTTTTTCGCCTCTAGTCGCCAACACTTTTGGTGGAACATGCACTGTCGAATTTCCTGTCTCATCAAGGTTATATATTTGGTCCGGACAAATTGTGAAACGAGAAATGCAGTCCTTCAGGTACCTTGGACCGGTCCATGGTACACAGAAAAAAATTGACCAAGGTACACCACACACTCTTTTTTTTTTATACAATTTGCTCTAATTTATTTAGATACAATAAATGTACCTCACCGACTTCACAGCTATACAAAAATATCAATTGTAAGGTATAAAAAACAACAGTCGCGTATTCCAGCTGCTCATACACGAGTAGCACACTTCCTGAAATTCCTGAAAAAAAAATACTTTTTATACACGAAGACAGTTTTTGCGAATGTCTGTCCAACTACTGCGAAGAGTAGGCGCAGACTAACTGAGCTGACATGAAACAACATGTCAAGTATAGTTTTGGCGGGAGTACTCATTTTAAAAGTTTAAAAGCGCACGTTATAGCTATTGGTCCGAGGTACATTTGGTCCAAGGTACACTACAATCCCCTAATTGTTTTTCATTGACTGAATGTGGGTTCTCTGCATGGCCTATCACTTCCGATATGATGCTTAATTCCTCTAATATGATAAAAAGCTTTCAGCATGACTTTTCGTAAACCAGAGAATCATTCCCAGATATTTTATCTTATGACGTTCGACCGTATTAAACTGCAACTTAAATTTTGGGATCGAAAACCCATAAATACTACATTTCTTCCTCCGCAGATATTCACTGCCATACGTCTGACGGTATCCAAATTCGTAATTAAGTCTTCATACGGTACATACAGACTTTTATTTCCTGTGTTAGTTTTGGTAAATAACTTTCGTCACAACACACATACATCTTTAGCTTTCCAGACATTAACTTTTCTCTTGGATTAACTGACCACTTGAGCACCACGTCTGCATGAATCGCTCCCATCGAGCTTATCAAAAGCGACACTAAGGGAAGGGGAATGCCCTCTTGTAAATGAGAAGAGACAGAAGAGGACGAAGGATGATAAATGATGAACGGTTTAATCATCTTAAATTGGATTTTCATTTCGGACACTATACAGAAGACCTGATGAATGCGTTCTATTGAAAGATCCAGCCTCAGGGAGTTGTGATTTATTACAACGGAGGAATTGGTTCTGTAACTGAATTAAGCAATTGACCCCGGCACTCGAGAGAATCTGAATAGAAATTGCCCATAATGAAGTCAAAGAGACAAAAGATTGATGGAGCAAGATACTGACCTATGCAGAGAAAGATCAATTTCCTGTAACTGCGATCAATAAATGTGTCCCATGTCTGGATGGGCTTTAGACACCTAAATTTAGGTTTTTTTTGTTTCTGCCGCCAGCTTTTAAACTAAAGCAATTCCACTTGAAGCAAAGTGCACATCAAGATGGCACAGCATCCGCTGCTGTAATCCGATTATCCCACCTTCTTGCCGGTGTGCTGGTGATGCTTTGCATCCTTCAGTTCAATCATCTATCCCCACACCATCCGTCATTCCATTCGCCGTCTGGTGATGGTACCTGCGTTCGTATATGTCTCTCCGTCCGAATAGATTACATGATGTTCAACTTCATGTTTGGAGCATTAACGTCGACGAAACCAATCAAACGCCTTACAAATTCTCGCTTCCTCCACGCATTCAGAGAGTCGGTAGGCCGAGGGAAAAGTGTTTCCGAAATGAGCCCATATCCACGGCATTAAAAGAGTGATTGTGGTTACATTACCATCAACTGGCACAGCGGGCCAACAAAACTCCATCCAAAGCACTAACGGCTTGCCATTCAGCTAGACCCCTTCTCACGCGTCTTGGAGAGCGGCTCCCACACAGTGCACCTGAGCACGAGGCGTACCGGAGGATGTGCGTGCCCCGGAGTAGGTGGTGTACAACACAAAATCATTACTCTCCTCCGGTGAGGAGCGAGAGGTTTGCGCAGCAATTAATTTGAATTATGAAGCGAATCTGAAATAAAAATAATAAAATTCTATTTCCTGTCATTAGTTTGGCATATCCTAAATCATTGTGCGCAAAAAAAAGCAGTCCAAGACCACAATCGAAAGGCAGACAGAGCGGAACAAATTTATGAATGGCGAACGATGATGACAAACAGAGTGCATGATGTGTGCAGGCCAGATAACCAGACGCCGAAAAGTATCACAGAAGCAGCTGCAATTTAGTAAAAGGAGCCTCAGTCTGGCCGGGTTCTGCTGCATCTCATCCCGCAGCAGGACGTCAGTCAGACACGTTCTCGTTTTGGTTGCAAAAAAACAAAATGGATTTTTTCCCTTTTTTCAGCATTTTTTGCTTGCCTGCACGAATGTGTACAGCTGTAGAACAAGTGAATGCATCGATGACATGGACATCCAGGAAAAGGACAGACAACAAAAATCCAACTCTCCGTCTCGAGATCAAGGATGCTGCTGCTGAGATGTGTCGTGTATTTCGGTGGCTTGCATGGTTTGCATCAGTGAATTCAATTGGATGGAGGATGTGCCTTTATTTTGGGGAGAAATCGTGCATTCCTTGTTTTTTTCATTTGGAAATTGTTTTGCCAAATTTATTTTCGTTGTATTCCTTGGAGAGCAGATGTGCGCACTTCGCTGAGGTCAGGCATGCACATCAATTACGAGCTGCATTAATGTGGTTAATTTAATCGGTCAATGGGGTAGATGGAAAGGCTTCTGTCCTTCCATATTGTTTCAGAAGGGACGCAAGCGTATTACATTGGGAGTACATTTTTTAATTGGGCCAACTGACATGAAGAAAATTATTTTGTAGTCCGGTCACTTATGCTGAAAAAATTGGAGGAAGTGTGGAATGGAAATGGAACTCGCAGACAAATATTACAAGCTAGCGAGTAATGCCAGGCTAGTTGCCTTGCGTTACCTCTGCTAAGATCGAGTAGTGTAGAATATCGCAACCCTTAAAGTAATACAGATTAGTGAGTCCAGTGCTATCGTAGGGGAGGTTTGAAGAGCAACACTGATGGCAGTGCTTGTCGTTCGTTGCTCCTATGCTTATTTTCCGAGTGACGTTTTCTGCTTTATTGCTGTCCACCACAAAAGTGCGCCATATGTAAGTATGGGTCTCAGCACAACTGTATGGAGCCAATGACGCATTGCGGGAGTCTCTTCCTGAGACACTGCAGCCATTCATCCTCCACTATTCCGGGAATGCTGCTTCCAGTTGTTCCAACCAAGCGCTCTGGTATCCGCGATGGTCTCGTCTCTAAAACGGAGGTTCGGTGTTCCTTGTCTGGGTCGGGAGTCGATGATCCTCTTCGCTGGACCTTTATTGTCCATTCGCTTGATGGGGTCAAGCCAAAGTACTCGACGTATTTTAGCTGTTTGGACTACATCCACTTCTTGGTAGAGCTCATAGAGTTCGCGGTTGTATCTTGTTCTCCTCCATTCGCCCTCCTCGCACACACCACCAAATATCGGACGAATATTTTTTTTTCAAATGAACCTAATATTAGCTCTCCTTTCCTGGTTAGCAGTCGGCGGCGTGCCATCCGTGTTAGGCGTTTGGAATCCTTTTGTTTTGCCAAAGGTTTCCTGGGATAATTCTTCGTCGGATCTCCAGTAAGGTGTCATTCGTAGAGTTGATGTTTACTCCGATGTAGGTGAGCTCCCTTACTACCTCAAAGTTGCTGCTATCAACAATGACGTTCTGTCCTAGTCGGTGGACAGATGTTTTATTTCTTTGTTTGTCCTCGTTGACTTCAATAACAACCAAGTTTACCTGTTCTTCAATCGCCATGAACACAATCTATCATAACTCGCTGATATTGACGGATCTGTTGAAGATAGTGCTTTTTGTGTGGGCACCTGCCCTGCGCACTTTCTGCTCCAGAACAAGATTGAAGAAGTCTCATTACAGCGCATCTTCTTGACGGAATCCGAGTTTTCCAGCGTCACGCTACACAACTGGATCAGTGTTGCCGGGATCCCGGATCCCACCGCCACGTAGAGGTTCTGACGATGAATGCTATAATATGCGGTTTCGAAGTCGATTGAAAGATGGCTCGACTTGAAATTCACTAATATTTTCCAGGATTTGCCTAAGGGGAATATTTGGTCTATTGTCGATCTGACAAGGCCGGATGCCAAACTGGTTCGGCCGATTAGTGTGGTGCAGAACAACCTGGAAAGCCTTAATATTTGAGTTATCTTGAAACAAAGTTGCTTAAGTTTTTATTTATAAACAGTTTTCCTCTGTGTGTTTCCAAAGCAAGGTTTGTGTCTCGATAAGTTAAGAAACTTAACACTCTTGTACCAAAAATACGATTCTATTAGGTACATTTGATTAAATTCAATTCCTTTTGACAGATTGTTTTTGAAATAACGACTTTTGTTAGTTAAGAGTTTTGTTGAGAGTCATTAGCGAATGGTGAGAGAATGAGAGAAAACTCTCATCGGCCATTTTTAAACACGCCACAACACCTCTAAACGCGTTCCAAGGCGTTTAAGATAAGCGGCCTTTAAACAATGTTTTTTTTAAATGTGAAAACCGATTATGTATAAACACCGATTTTGCACTAAAGTGCTACTCAGAGGTATTTAAGGGTTAGGCATAGGCACCCTTTAAATTATCTTTATAAATATGGCTGTTTGTTTTAAACTCTTTCAGGCCTTTTCCAGCTGCTGAAAAAATTGTTCAGTTAATTTTTTGTATTATTGACCGAATTGAACCTACCTAATTGAGCCGCTGGCGCTGGGCGAACTGTTGGATAGTAAATACGAGGGCGGGTCCATAAGTACGTGACTTTTTGAATTTCTGACCTCTTTACTGAAACGGCAACACTGCTCCTGTCAACAGGCATCTGTCAGTTGACTCCTGTCAAAATTTAAACTTGCTGCGTCAGTTAGTTTGTGTTAGACAGCTATTTTTATCAGATTACTCACTAATTTGAGGAGAAAATGGAAAAAAGTGAATTTCGTGTGCTTATTAAGCATTATTTCTTGCGAAAAAAAAACCATTACCGAGACCAAGGCTAAGCTTGAAAAATACTATGGGGACTCGGCACCATCGATTTCAATGGTAAAAAAGTGGTTTACTGAATTTCGTTGTGGCCGTACAAGCACTGAAGATGCCGAACGTCCTGGACGCCCAGTTGAGGTCTCTACATCCGAAACAATCGAAAAAATTCACGATATAGTGTTGGCCGACCGAAGATTGAAAGTGCGAGAGATTGTGGAAGCCGTAGGGATCTCGCATGGCTCAGTGGTTTCAATTTTGAATGATCACTTGGGCATGAGAAAGCTTTCCGCAAGATGGGTGCCGCGTTTGCTCACAGTCGACCACAAACGCAATCGTGTAACAACTTCACAGGAAGGTTTGGCGTTGTTTAATCGCAATATGGAGGAGTTTTTGCGCCGTTTTGTAACCGTGGACGAAACATGGATCCATCACAACACACCAGAGACCAAACAACAGTCAAAACAGTGGGTTTCTAAGGGTGAATCGGCGCCAAAGAAGGCCAAGGTGGGTTTGTCAGCCAATAAAGTTATGGCGACTGTTTTTTGGGATGCACGCGGGATAATCCACATTGACTACCTTCAAAAGGGAAGAACAATCAATGGGGAATATTATGCCAACTTATTGGACCGATTCAATGACGATTTGAAAAAAACCGACCTCATTTGGCCAAGAAAAAAGTTCTTTTCCACCAAGACAATGCAAGGGTGCACACATGTGCAGTTGCCATGGCAAAAAACCATGAATTGGGCTATGAATTGCTCCCTCATCCACCCTATTCTCCAGATTTGGCTCCGAGTGACTACTTCTTGTTCCCAAACCTGAAGAAATGGCTTGGTGGAAAAAGATTTGACTCCAATGATGAAGTCATCTCGCAAATAAAGGCCTATTTTGAGGACCTCGACAAATCATTTTTTTTGGAAGGGATAAAAAAATTGGAAAAGCGTTGGACAAACTTTATAGAGCTCAAGGGAGACTACGTTGAAAAATAAAAATTTTTTTTTATCAAAAAATCTGTGTTTTATTCCAAAAGTCACGGACTTATTGACCCGCCCTCGTATTATAAATTTCAGCTCCCTAGCTCACACTTTGGATTTTCAAAAAAGTTTTTTTTTTTTAAATTGTGGGCGTGTCAGTAGGCGGATTTAGAAAATATTTACACATGAGCTTAAAGGGCCACTAGAGAGTAAATATTATAAATTTCAGCTCCCTAGCTCAAATTTTGGTTTTTCAATAAAATTGTTTTATTTAATTGTGGGCGTGTCAGGGGGCGGATTTTGAAAATTTTATCTCCCGAGCAGTTTTAGGAGTCATAGATCATATATAAAAAATTTCAGCTTTCTAGCTCAAAATTCGATTTTTTCGGTAAATTTGTTTTTTTTTGAGTTTGTGGGCGTGTCTGTGGGCGGATTTCAAAAATTCGTAAACTTGATTATTTTGGGAACCCAGAGAGTATATGGTTAAAATTTCAGCTCTCTAGGCCCAGTTTAAAGGGATAATTTTTGCCGACAGACGGACGGACATGGCTAGATCGACATTACTATCGATGCTGATCATAAATATAGTAACGGGCAATATTAAGGTATGTTACAAACTATGCGTCAAAATTAATATACCCTTAGAATAGGGTATAAAAAGGGCTGGGCAAGTAGTTTGGGGCTTGGGGCTTTTTCAGAGTGTCCATTGTGATGGACAAATGGTAACAACCGTTGTAGTTTCGTCCAAAAGTAAATGAAATACATATTTCGGAAATCGCTGAATAATATTTTTTATTCGAAAATTTATGGTGACATAAGTAAAGGTAGGTAGGTAATTTAAATTTTCGTTTAAATTGTTTATCATTTATTAATGACTATTGCAAAATAAAACTTCTTACAAAAATAGAAAAAAAAAACAGTTAAAATTTTCTTAAAAACAAGAACACTTAAAAAAGGAAAGGCTAGAGACCAAATGGACGAGCTACTCGTATATTATGCTATCTCGTTCTATGCATCGCTGAAACCGAAAGACTTTTCAATCTCGGTATTTGTGCTAATGACCACCTTCGTTGGAATGATCACATATTCGATGTCGCCAAGAACGCTGTGAAATGTGTAGGCTACCTTAAGCGATGTAAGAAATATTTCACCCCTTCTGATCTGGCTACAATTTATGAGGCGTTTATCTGTCTGAAACTCGGGTACAATGGTCTGGTGCACCAATAACTTATAAATTCTGATAAATTCTTTGGCCCTTTTAAAAGTATTTCGGAAGCCGTAGGAAATGCAGCTAATTTTTTTTCTGTTACGGAACGAACTGTGTACACGTACAGGCTTTTAAGGAAAAAACAGTCAAAGGTCACAATTCACCACAAAAAAAGAAAAATAAATCCGGTATCAAGAGCAAGGTCGATGATTTTGACAAATGTGCCATTAGGTTCATCAGTTTTTTATGGATAATGATTTTCCAACGCTAAACAAGATTTTATTGGAAGTACAAAAAAAAATGCAAATATAACAAAAATAAGCAGATCAACTTTGCATACAATATTACAAAAAGATCTCGGACTTAAATTCGTCAAACGTCAGCGAAAGAATCTGTTGTTGGAAAGATGTGACATTATTGCTTGGAGACGAAGATATTTACGCGAAGTAAAAAAATTATAGAAGAGAAAAGAAAAATTTATTTTTCTGATGAGACCTGACTCAACGAGAGCCTCACTCGAGGAAAAATTTGGATAGACTCAACTATTACAACACCACGACAGGCGTTTAATGAAGGATTGTCAACAGGACTGCGATCACCATCTGGAAAAGGAAAGAGATTAATTATAACCCATATTGGAAGTTCTACAGAAAAACCGGAGACTACCTCGAGGACATGAACGCTGATGTGTACGAAAAATGGTTTAAAGATATTTTAATACACCTGGAATCCTACTCCGTCATAGTTTTAGACGATGCTTCGTATCATTTCAGAAAATAAAATAAATCATATCCACTTCCACGCGAAAAGATGAAATAAAAAAGTGGTTGAGGTCTATTACGATAAGTTTCGAGGATGATATGGTTAAAGCAGAGTTGCTTGAAATCGTTAAACGTTACAAAGGCAAGTATGAAACATACGTCGTGGATGAAATGGCTCAAAATGCGGTACATAAAGTGCTTCGCTTGGCGCCTTATCACTGTGACCTTAATCCAATAGAATTGGTTTGGGCTCAAGTGAAAGGGTTTGTAGCAAGCCAAAACAAGTCATTTAAAATGGCTGAAATAAGAGGCTTACTAACGACAGTACTTAAAAGTGCTGAAGAGGAAAAAATGGCATCGATGTGTCCAACACGTTGAACAGGCTGTTGAGTCAAAAATGTTGGAAATGGACGTTTTTGCGGAGGAAGCAGTTGAAAGGTTAATAATAGACCTAAATAACGAGAGCAGTAGCAGTAATTACTCATCGGATTAGTTGAGTAGTGATGTTAGAAATTAGTATTTTATGTGTTACAATATTTATAATGAATAAATTGGATAACAGTGATATATTTTTCGTTTTTGTGTTACGAAATTTATATATTTTGTTGGTCTACTGGAGATACCCTTAAAAAACGCGCCTATTATTATCTTACCAGAAAAGGAAAAAGATAAACGGAATTTATTTCGTTCCGCAATACATATTTTTATTTTAAATTGGAAGATGGTAACCCTAATAGAATTGCTCTCTGAGTTATGGCGAATTATCATACACACTACGGCAACCCTGTGAGAGCTTTAAAGAGGGACCGATTTATGTAAGTCATTGCAACCAGACTGAGAGACAAACATCCTATCTTGCCTGTACTGACAATTTTTGTTGGACAAAGTATAGTCATTATCGCAATGCCCCATGTCTTTCGTTATTTTATCGTTATTTCCACCATAATTGTTCAAACAAAATAGCCAGTTGCATTCCACTCCACCCCTTGAATATTTCAACCGCAATCTTTCCTAAGCTGTACAACACGAATTTCTAATACTCTTCCACGCTCTATTTTTTCTTCACATTATACAAACATTCAAAACCAATGTGCATCGGCATCTCTCCTTTTCTTCTAATCCTAATTTCCTTAACGTCCGCGGTGTGTAGCTATTACATGATAAGGGTACTGAAAAATCATTTGTCCATCATGTCCATCCTGATGGCCACAACCGTTGATCGGATTTGTCCATGTTAATTGATACTTTTTTAAAATTTAAACAATAGATAGTACTATAATCTTGCGATGAAAAACCTACCCTATGTAAATAAGAGAACAATTTCTTTGAAAAACATTTACTAACCTTACTTTCCTTACAAGTTCCACTGCATTTAGTTTTTCTGTCAGATTTAAAAAAAAATCCTTGAATAATGAATACGTGGATAAGAACAAAAATGTTCATTTGCCGCAGAAATAATAATTCATCTCTCTCACTCTTTAAAGCTTTACGAATGTTTTATCGAAATAAATGATGTCGATGGATGGACAAGGCGTCGAAAAGGGTTAAGTTAATTTTAGCTTGTATTTGCCCAAATAAATCGGGCTCTTGCCCCCACCTTAAATTAAAAGTAAAATACAAATTAAACTCGACATTAAATTAGTAAATGGTAAGGCCCAATGACAACAAATTAACAACAATTGCCAAAATCAATTTGATTTGAAAATAATGTTTCCTAGTTAGCCTGAACAATTGGTTGTTATGCCCTTAAAATGGAAAACTACTCTGACAGCTAGGTTCCAGAAAACGAGTGAAATGAAGTCGAAAGTGAAATTGTAAATCGAGTGAATTTGTTTTCCGTGTTCCACATTTCACCCATTTTATAATATTCGAAACTTTTTCGAAATCACTTCAAGTGAAATTAAAAACAGCTTATCTGTCAATTTGAAATCACTTTCAAATCGATAAAATCGAATTGTGGAACCTGCCAATTTCACTTTGTTTCAATTTTGAAAATTTTTAAATCGATATCGATAAAAGTGAAATGTAGAACACCAAAACGATTTCGATTTCATTTCGAGTGAAAGTGAAATGTGGAACCTGGCTGTGAGTGTCTGTGCTAACCACTTAGTTGGAAGTAATTTAACTGTAAACAGAAATATTGAAAACAAAGTTTCTCAATCAATACAATTTCTTAATACAAGTAGCATCGAAGTTACGAATGATATTGTATCTTAAAAGAAATTTTACAAAGTCTCAAAAATACTAAATCACCTGGATTTAATGGTTTCAAAAATGTATTCTTAAGAAACCTTCCTAAAAAAAGTATAGATTTTTTTAACTATTCAATGCGTGTTTCAAAGTAGGATACTTTCCAAATACGTGAAAAATGGCAAAAGTTATCCCAATCTCTAAGCCGGGCAACTTGCCTGCCTTCTAGCTACACGCCAATCAGCTTAAGTAAGTGCTTAGAAAAATTAATAAAAAACAAACTATTGGAACGTGTCGATCAGTTTGATATCCTGCCACAAGATCAGTTAGGTTTTGGAAGACATCATAGTACTGTTCACCAGGTTGACAGGATAACAAAAGATATTAAAAATAATCTTACAATAGGAAAAAGTACGGGAATGGTCCTTCTTGATGTTGAAAAAGCGTTTGACTCGGTGTGGCACGAAGGATTCATTCACAAACTCCTTTTTGTAATTAGTTGGTAAATAATTGGTATTTCGATGTAAATGAAATCGTTGCAGGTGTACCCCAAGGATCCGTTCTTGGACCGTTATTGTATATTATGTACACATATGATTTTCCGAAACCCCATAAGTTTAAAACCGCAATTTTTGCGGATGATACCTGCATTTATTCAACAGATTCAATTGGTTCCTTAATTGAAACCAATCTGTAATCTGCTTGAATTTAGTCAAATCATATTGCGATGATTGGAAAATAAAATTTAATGCTTCTAAGACACAGGCTCTCTTTTTCACTACAAAAAGAAATCCAAGCAATAGACTTCAGTTGAATGGGGTTCAAACTGAATGGAAATCGAGTGCCAAGTATCTTTTGGTACACCTGGACAAAACTTTGACCTTTAGTCGGCATATTCAAGAAACACTTAATAAACTTAACATGGCGATAAAAATCCTATATCCATTTATAAATCGTAGGTCCAAATTGAGTGTTGAAAACGAATTGCTATTATTCAAAGTAATATTGCAAAGCATAATGCTATATGGTTCGCTCATCTGGCGAAAATGTAAAATGCAAAATAAAATTTTAAAAATTATGCTTAATCTTCGCTGGCACTATTCTACGAAGGATCTCCATGAAGAGGCAAAAATTGAAATATTATCGATACAAAGTTTTGTGCAGTTGCTTAAGTTATTATTTATTTAATTTTAATTTTAAAAACTTATGGTGTTGTGTTTAATTTATATACATTTCTGTGATATACATATATATTATTTTGATGTTCATAGATTTTATTTGTTAATTTACTTGTTTATTTATTTATTTATCTTCTTTTTTATTTATTCATTTATTTATCCTCTTATTATGTTAGTGTACTTGTTTATTTATTTATTTATTTATTATTTATCTTTGTTTTTATTTGTTTATCTTCTTATTTATTTATTTATTTGTGATCGGTCCGTGTGATCTCTCCTCAGGAAAAATTTAATTCATAATTCATGTACCTTTTCCTTCTAAAACAACTTTGAATCTGTAATAATATTATTGTATAAATGTTATAAGTTTTTCAGTAGTAAGGTAAAAAATACCATTTCTCTGTAAATTGTGCAATCTAGAAATACGAAAAAAATTATATAAATCCAGCTACAATAAAAGTTAAAAAAAAAAAAAATACTCTCAGTGTCTGAGTCAAAGCCCTTGTGTTGCCGAAGTATCTATAACCATTAAGGAAGTATTTTCTGGTCCCTATTGAATCTATATAAAGAGTTCTATACACAAAAAACAAAATAAAGCAGAGAAGCAATTACGCCAGGTATAAAGTTTGAAAAACCAGCGACGACAGGTATTTTATCACTTCATATATTTTCGGCAGACATACGCATTCCATCTAATTTGTTTCGCTGCAGTTGCAGTTACAGTACATGTAACGACGCTCAAAACATGTCCCCATTACGCATGTATGTACGAGTACCCGCGAGAGCAATCCAAATACGAATCGCACTCGTAGTAAACAAGTGCGTGAGTGCGTTATCCATTAATTTTTAATTTTAAGTTATGACGATGCTATCCGCAAATAAATTTGTCACATTTTGCTTGAAAGAAAATGATCCGAAAATATTGAAAAAAAAAGAAGAACAACGATATTAAACGGCGCGACATGAATTTAAAAATGTTGGAAATATTCGTTCAAGATCTGAGATTGCAAACCGCATCGGCATCGGCACCACCATCATCATCGGCATCATCAACCAGTGATCGTGGTCGTCGCCGCAATGCAACATGTTGCCGGTTATTGCTGAACGAATTAATCTGCCGAATTTTCAACACATTTTCGACGATAGACCCGACCCGCGCATCTCTAGCGAGGATCACGTTGACCATTTCGAAATGTACCTTATCGTCGTTTTCAATCGTCGGATATTTGTCAGCCATGGCAGAGTGCGGCAAAGATTTTGTAATCTCGTTTCTTTCCTTCAATTTTTATAGAACATAATGTCGGGCCCGCAGTTTAAGATACGAATACGTGTATCTTTTTTTGGTCCCCTCTTACCCTATGTACATACGTTGAATAAACACACGTTCCTTGGTCGGTTGAGGGGTGTGGTAAAGGGAGGCGGTGAAGGATTTCTATTTTCGACTCCGTAGACATCCGGTCTGAAAATACGTCCAAAGATTAATTGAATATGAAATAAACAAGTCGTCGAGAGTAGGTTGGATATTTAAGTTTTTATTATAATTATTAAAATTTGTTTTTATTTTTGGACGACGACAGCAGAACTGAGACTGACTGCTTCGGACAAATGGTACTAGGTATGCATGCGGCAAGATAGCTATGGTGATGGCGGCTGACATGATGAGGAGAAATCAAATGAATTACAATCGCAGCAATAATTTGAAGTCACGAACGGAAATGAGGAGGGGCGCGGCCTTAAGTACGTGGTGGCCAACAGTGATACTCGTTCTAGGTTTCCTTTTAAACAGCCGATGTCATCCGCCGTCGTTCTCATCGTGTCGTCTTCATTGTCGACGTGTGCTGAACTGTAAGACTTAAAGTGTATTGAATTTATTTCATTGTTTTGGGAAAAATGGGTCAATGAGAGTTCTACTAATGACTTTCGTCTTCGTTGTGGTATTGAAGGTGATTTAATCAAAAGAATGAGTTTTTTTTAGACTTTTTTTTACGTGCTGCCGTAAAAAGTGTGGCAACAGGTATTAAAAGTTGTTCAGGGGAATTGTTCTGTGAAGGTCGCCTAGATAAAAAAAAAGTTTACTTTCCCTTTCTGCGGAAAGTCAGATCGCTTTCTTTGGTGATGCTTAGCTTCTAATATGGTTCCTAAAGCCCCAGTATCCTGCTCGCGCTAAAATTTAGCAGCAGCTATTCTCTCCACAGCGCAGATAAATGGCTGCTAAATTTGTGACACAATAAATAGGTGGGAGAAAAACCATATGTTCTTGACAAATGTCAGTAAATATTTATATGTAAAATTTTTGATTAAAAGAAAAGGAAATATTAAAAAGTACAATGAATAACCAAAACATAGAAGAAGATGTTATAATAAGCGCAGCAGCTCAAATAATTGCTATAGTAGCAAGAAGAAGGCGGACTTTTCCTTCTATTCGCGTAAATCCCTATTTGCAAGAACGGAAAACAAAAGGCCGATTTGTAAAAGACGTTAGATTACTTTGAATTTAAAAAAAATACAATTTGCCATAACATTTTTATTTATCCATAGTTCTTGGATTTGGTAGCCAACCCCAATTTGTCTAAAGAGAACTTCCATATGGATCCTGAGATTTTCCAAAATCTCTTCACAATTGTGGAGCCCTTATTATTACCTAAAAGAAACTCGAGGCCAAATGAAAGCATAAGTCCTCTTGAAAAATTTGCTATCGTGATAGAGTATGTAGATATAAATGAATTAGTATCTCAAATGCACGACTAAATGACTTGTTTATAGATATCTTGCTAGTGGTACAATGCAAAGACATTTGGCATCTGTCTATAGGATAAGCAAGCAGTATTTTGGGAGATTAATTGACGAGGTTTGCTCTGCAATATCCCAAGTAATGAGCACTGAAATTTCCACATTAAGCAAAACAGAATTTATAAGAATTGCAAACGAATTCAATGCTATGTGGAATTTGCCAAACTGCTTGGGTGCTATCGATGGTAAACACGTTGCCATAAAGTGTCCGAAAAATGCTGGAAGCTTATTTTACAATAAATTATAAGGTATAGGTATTAATGAGTACAAATGCCTAATGTTTTGTCTTCAAAACGCTTTTTCGTTTTGTTTAGGGATTCCACAGTATTGTGTTGATGGCAATATCAGATGCAAATTACGCATTTACGAGTACATATATTGATGTTGGTGCATATGGATCTGAGGGTGATGCAAATGTGTTCAGTGCATCTAAGCTCGGAAGGAAAATTCTCGAAGACAATATGGAATTTCCAGAGGATATGGAAGTTGGACCAGATAAGCTTCCGTATTTTTTTGTAGCAGATGATGCATTTCCTCTTAAAAAAAGGATATTGAAGCCATTTGCACTCAGAAAACCAAAGAAACTGGAGAATGATGAACGAATCGCTAACTACAGGATAAGCAGAGCAAGACGTTGTGTGGGAAACGCATTTGGAATTTTATGTTCCCAATGGATCTGCTTAGGCAGAACAATGTTTTGTAACCCAGACAAGGCTCAGAAAATGTAAAAGTGTTATGTACAAAGTAAAAATGATCACTTTCGAAAGCATTTATTACTAACATTTTTTAAAATAGAAACTTATTAAAACGCAAAACAGAGTTATCACTACCTTCTTATTTTGCATCATCAAAAACAATGCAATTGGGTGCATATAAACTCACCCGTTTTCTCCATTTCTCTTGCGATTATCCGCCAGTCGGAGTTGGCTGCTTCGATGTTGCTATGTCTTTTGTCAGCCAAATCCCATATCGCTGGCCGTTCCTCCACAAGCCCGACTAGCTTATTTTTCTCGGCGCAAGAAAATGGTGTTTTTGTTTTCCTTTTAATTAATTTTTTTCCTTTTAAGTTATCACAAAACTGGTTTTCATCCATTTTCACAGATCACAGCACAAACCACAAACTTCCTAACGAGAACTGTCAAAATTTATCTCCGATTTAATGTACCAGGCAATTGTTTCGCGATCTAAATAAGTGGAGACCTGTCATTCGCCGAGCAGACATTTTGTGTGGCCCATCTATGTGAAATTAAGAATTTAGCAGGCGAACAGGATACTGCTTTGCTAAATGCTTTCGCTAAATTTTATCTTTGTAGACATTTTTGTATGGGAGATAAATTTTAGGGCGAGCAGGATACTAGGCTTAAGCATTGAAAAACAGCAAAACTTTTTTGTATGCTTTTTTGGGCGGAATAATTCGTTCTTATTTTTATACCCTATTCTAAGGGTACCTATATTGATTTTGACGCATAGTTTGTAACATACCTTAATATTGCCCGTAGACCCCTAAAAGTTACTATATTTATGATCAGCATCGATAGTTATGTCGATCTATCCATGTCCGTCCGTCCGTCCGTCCGTCCGTCGGCAAAAATTAGGCCTTTAAACTGGGCCTAGAGAGCTAAAATTTTAACCATATACTCTCTAGGGTCCCGAAATAATCAAGTTTACGAATTTTTGAAATCCGCCCACAGACACGCCCACAAACTCAAAAAAACAAAATTTTGGAAAAAATCGAATTTTGAGCTAGAAAGCTACATGATCTATGCTAAAACTGCTTGGGATATAAAATTTTCAAAATCCGCCCACAAAAAAATAAAACAATTTTATTGAAAAACCAAAATTTGAGCTAGGGAGCTGAAATTTA
The DNA here is from genome assembly GCA_949715645.1 of Portevinia maculata. NCBI lineage: Eukaryota > Metazoa > Arthropoda > Insecta > Diptera > Syrphidae > Portevinia > Portevinia maculata. Next base: position 78,327,804 of record OX454527.1, on the reverse strand, counting down.
TAATATATATTCTCTAGGGGCCCTTTAAGCTCATGTGTAAATATTTTCAAAATCTGCCTACCGACACGCCCACAATTTACAAAAAAAACTTTTATTGAAAATCCAAAGTTTGAGCTAGGGAGCTGAAATTTATAATATATACTCTCTAGGGGCCCTCTATGCTCATGTGTTAATTTTTTTTTAAATCCGCTTACTGGCACGCCCACAATTAAATAAAATAATTTTATTGAAAAACCAAAGTTTGAGCTAGGGAACGTTTTTTTTTACAAAAGCTTTGGTTTTGTTTGATAAAATCTTTTAAATGTTATATAACAGAATATGTACAGCGTTCTTAACAATTCAACCATACTTAGGCTTTTGTCAGTATTATCATTCGAAACATGCTTTCATCATGCAATAGCTTCCCTCCGCGGCGCAGAATTTGAGATCGACCTGGGGTTTGATTGAATCAATCGCCTCATCTCGATCGCAACCCTTGGTTCGGATGTCGGGCGAAAGTCGCCTCTGCACTAGTCACTCTAACACATCGCAACCTATGCGAAACACAGCCCCTGACCCCTTCAGGAGAATCTTCCACCCCTAAAAACCACTACCTCACAGGAGGCAATTACAGGGAACCCAGGAGGCCGAGCGATGACCGGCAGAACACCCCCCCCCCACCCCCTCTTTGTGGTATCACAACGGGCCGAAACTGCGGCCTAAGTGTGCCTGGTCTCACGCCCAACAGTTCGCCCAAGCGGACTGTAGCCCGCCCCTATGTTTGTATTAATATTTGACCGTTTGGAATTCTATACCCTCTATTAGAAATCATTGGGTGTCTCCTTCTCTTTCCGGTTCGGTACTAAATATGGTGGAGGTCAAAAATGAGAACAAACAAATATCTTTGTGTGCTATTTAGAGCTCAACTGAACTATGGGGGGAAGGTTCCCATGAAGAATTTTTCCTTTTTAAGAAGCACAGTTTCTGGTCACAAGTTTCCGTTAACTTCAAGGGCAATTAATTTAGGATGTTTTACAATGTGAAAGGTTCTTCCGCGCTTTCAAAGACCGTTGCTATCGACATCGTCACCCCAGTAGCTGGACAGATATGTTGAAGGAAGTGCCTTCCAGTTTATTACCTTGTGGACATCCGGTAAAAGTTTGCAAAAGTTTGGAAGAGCTACTTAAAAATTTCACATCGCACCGCGTTTTTTCAGTTGTCGCGAAACACAGATGATTTATTTTATTCAAGACATTGAATTTAGCGATCGCCATGTAGAGCTCTTTACTGTAAATAATATATGTACAATTGTACACATACATATTAGGCCTTAACCGTTAACCCATACAGGGCCTAGAACATTCGACGTGGCAAGGTCGTTATTTTTTTTTTTTAGGTTAGTTGAAATTAAAAATCATCGAAAGACATTGCAGTGGCGCATTTGCTCAGTGGTTAACGCGTTGGACTACTGCTGCTGCCCATCTCTTGTGTAAGCCTGACAAACATCTAAGAGTATTAACTGCCAAGAGAAGCGTCTCAAAATTTGCGGTTCGGAATCGGCCATTCCTTATAGATCAAGTGAACAAGTCAAACTTGGATGGGTACCCGGCCATCAAGGTATAGCAGGCAATAAATCTGCAGACAACCTGGTCAGAGCTGGATCCGCATCTGCGTTCTTTAGACCAGAACCTTATTGCAGAGTCAATTGGTCTGCTGCTAATGTTGAAGGAACTTACCAAAGCGCAAGTCCCTTTTATCGTAAGGAAAATGAAAATGGCCTATTCAAGTGACCCGCAGTGTACTAACGTATTGTCGCTAACTAACTTAGTCACCGATGCGATCTTGCGAAGGAGAGCTGTGCCCGGAAGGTAAAATTAGTAATTCTTGTAGTTCTTGTAATGGGGCCAATTTTGTGAATCGCGGATTTTGACATATCTCCACGTTTCAAGGTCATCGGAATCCAAATTCAACGTTTTTATAGAGATGTCTGTCCGTGTGTATGTACGTATGTGCGTATGTACGTATGTGCGTTCGGAATTATCTTTCGCCACGATTATCTCGAGAACTAAAGATGATATTGACATGGAACCGCTTATTCGAAGCGTAATTACGTAACTCAGAACTGATTAAGTTTTCAGCGAAATCGGTACAGCCGTTTTTTGTTAGTAAATAAATAACTAAAATAATTTGCCCTTATTTGTACTATTTATTGTCATTTGCACAAATCATTATTACATTGTGCTCCGTTATTTCGTATAAGTACATGTAAATTTACGGTCCTCCGTGTTCATAAAAGTGGTTGCATTAATATATATCACACCTCACTGTTATTAACAACATTTAATTTCCATGAACAATATTAAAAAGCCTTTTTTAAATCCATACTAATATTATAAATGCGAAAGTAACTCTGTCTGTCTGTCTGTCTCGCTTTAACGCCAAAACTACTGAACCGATTTAAATGAAATTTGGTACACAGATAGTCTAGAGCCTGAGAATGAACATAGGCTACTTCTTACCGCGCGAAAATGCTTCATCCGCTGTCCAGAAGCGGAGATCTAAGCTGATATCTAAGAAAATTTGAATCTCTCGAATGCTTTCTAGCTCCTAGCTTTTGAATGACTCATCCAAATGAAATAGGATTTTTTTTAATATAAAGTTGAATTATGTACAAAAATCATCTTTGTAGGTTATCCTGAAGTTGAACAATAAGCATTGAACTATAAATTTCACACAATTCAAAAAAGTAAAATGTTCGATTGAAGCTAGATCGTTGGATTTTCCCAGCGTTCAGCGGATGAAAGTTTGCGTATGTGTGCGGCACAAATCTGTTTCTCTCTCTGTACCTTTTGTGCTCTGTGCTTTTTCTTTCTTTTTTTTGGGACTTGGGATTGAGAAAGATAGGGTATGAAATATAAATGAGATTGAGAGGGAGTCACACTCAGAGTTTATCCATATAATGAGTAGGGATGCTCTCGCCGCCGTTTTCTTCATCAGTTCTTATCAGCAAGTATTTTGTTTTAAATTTGAGAAGTGGCAGACTGGCGAAGCAAGGCGAGCATGGGACAGCTAGTATTAAATAATTCTTAGCAATATCTTATGGTTAACCACATTACAAAATTCCCCACTAATTGCATAAATCATATTGATCCCACTGGGAAGTTAGTCGTGTGAACCTTGCGGGTCGCACCCAGACCACTTTTTTTATTTCATTTTTTTACCCGTCCATGATGGATATTTGAATAAGATTTCCATTTTTTTTTTGTTTTTAATATTTTTTAGTGTATGAGCTATGAGGACTTGTTTAATTTATTCTGAAAAATTGTGTTTTTTAAATAATGTTTTAATTTACATTAAGAATATATTTAAACAAAATTACGTATAAGGGGAAGTCAACAATTCTACCTTTATAAGGTTAAGTGGATAAGGAGGGGTGGCGTCGGTGTAGAGATAAGTGTGTTGGCTTCTGACCCGTGCAGTGCAACATACGCCACCCATTAATGTAGATAAACGAATGGCTCCTTGTTTCTCCAACCTATACTGTTGCACCTATTTCGCGGGAAACTAATTGGAACGGGCACAAAAAAACTACGCAAAAAGATTACAAAATTTGCGGTCGCTACCGCCGTGAGAAAAATCCCGAAAATAAAAAAAAAATCACGACAAACGTCAAATCCCGATTATGTGCAACACAAATAGCCAGAGAACGGCTATTTCCCCGGCAGTCAGTCTGGGATGGGTTCGTTCGAAATAAAAGATAAATGAGCTAACGCTGTAATTTAATTCAGGTTAAAATGGGCGCAACACAATTTTGCGGGGAAATTGTGAAACCGTATGGTGGACCGTTGATTGCCGCTGTAATAAAATACAAAAAAACCACAGCACCGTTTTTTTTAAAGAACTTTATAAGGGCTCGTTGGATCTTGGCCACTTTATTATAGGGAGTTCAATGTTGTTTTTTTTTTTGTTTAATGGAAGAAAAAACAAACACAAGTGGCCAGGGCGTGACCCGTTATGGCGTCGTCCCGAATACCAAAATGGTGGACTGGGTCGCGTGTCCCGATTAGTCGTGGGAAATTACGGGACATAATCCTACCAGATCTATTTCTTCAACACTTCTACACAACCGAATTGTTTTATCGAATTACTTCCGACACAAACTTGCACTCTACTTAACTTCTTTTAAAGATCCTCTCCTCAATCCAGCTATTCTTCCTTGTCTTTCTGCTTCCTTTCCTTCTGCTATCGCATTTTCCTTACTCCTTCCAACTTCTACTCGTCCTGTCCTCTACTTGATTTTTCTTTTTTATGTCAATTTTGGCACAACTCCCGACTGTCACAAAAATTAACTACTTTGTTCGTTAGGCAACCAAGAAGTGGCTGCCCAGATTTTCCTTTGTTCCAGCTCGGCCAGCATACTCTCGCAATTACACATTCAGGCATTGGTTTTGGGATCTCAATCACATCGTGCAATGAACGCCCACCTTTGTATTGGTGATTGTCCGACATATCCCATTACCTGCATTCGCTCAGGCGAGACAGCGGGAGACATCATTCCGCCACACCGGAACGTTTTCGCAGTGTTGTGTGTATGGCTCCACGCTACCCTCTCGCAACTTTTCCAATCACAAAATTCATCCGCTCTTCTGAACGATCCACCACTGGAAAGTTAGCTGAATGAGTTGCCTGGCCGACCTGGAACAATTACTCAATCTTTCCAGACTTGCTCTATAGTTTGACATTTCTTTTGCCGGGAGTTTTGCCAAATTCAAAATAAATGAAAATATGTCAATCGCGCGATTAAAAATACCCTTTAATCGGGATAAAAGGACTAATTAGCCCTCAATATGGGTGAGCCGCAGCAGAAGTAATGGAAACTTCTGGACGAAGTTAGTACCAAGGCCCATCCCACGCGTGGAGTTTACAAATTCCCCTGGGTCTTCACAGAAAGCTTAGCAAGTGTAAATTTTAATTAATTGCATTCGCGATTAATTACTGTCTTGGGGGATTCTGTGCAGATAGGGTGTAAGAATCTTACCAATAGCGGTTCATTCCTCACATCTTATTGCTTTTTATCTTCGTATGGCTCGGTACTTAATCAAGTGTTTGGTGTTGCTCCCCCGGTAGTCCCACGAAGGAGTTGAAGGACAGAGCGTCATCTTCCTCCCCATCGAACCTAACACCCCACCGTGGCCGTCCACTCACACTAATCTGCTCTCCTTCGTTACGTTCGTGAAGTGTTTCCAGGGTGATGCAAATGTTTGGGCACTTTTCTACGGCTGTCGAACTGCTGGGGTAATCGTCTGTTCTATTCGTCAGGGGAAATCACCTCGACGCGGTTCCTTCTTCGAGGTTGAATACCTGTGGGAGTGTCACCTTCGAGGTTCGTGGAAAGTCGCCCAAAGGCTGATGGGACCTTGGTTGCCCTCCACTTTCCTATGACCTCGCAGATGCCACTCAATAAAAGAAGGGTATGGGGTGGGACGAGAAGGATGGCAGGTGAAGCTTGTTGCGTAAAGCAAAAAGAGGATTACTGTCTGGTAGTAAAATTGGCCATTACCGAATCTGAGTGCTCCGGGACTTGGATTTTATCAAAAAAATAAAAATATAAAAAAAGTAGATTGTGATTGTGTAAACGTCAAATACTCTTGCAGAAATAAGTCGATTGCATATTTGTCGATTGTAGCTCCTGCATCTGAAATTGATGATCATTGGACGATCATATTGACATTTTATTTATGTCAAAGTGCATCTCAGGTCCAGAGCTGATCTCCTTTGTAATCAGTTGCGACTAATTGCAAAATAATAAATCGGTACCATTTTGTTTTCAAAAATATAGATAGATTTCAATTGTTCTGATCTTGAACTCTTGACTAAGCTTCAAAATGTCTCGCCCAAGACCAATATCTTTGAACAATTATCTCGTCGCAAATCTAAAAAAAAAACCATAGTGAAAGGCTACAGTCCGCTTGGGTGAACTGTTGGTAACCCTCTTATTTTTCCTATCCGTCATAAAGTGGGCGTGACAAAAATCTTAATCTGGGAGAATTGTTAAGAAGCATCTACAAACATATATTGCTATTCATCATATGATTTTATTGAAAACAACAAAGTTTTTGTTAAAAAAACGCCCCTTAAAATTGGGCATGGCAGAAAACTTTATAAAGCAATTGTTCAAAGCGACTTTAACTACATATACTTTGTGAATGATTTCTTCAATTCAACTTTGTTTTTTAAAGTGGGCGTGCCAGTGGGCGGATTCTAAAAATATTTACACTTGAGCATTAAGGGCCCCTAGAGATTATATATTTTAAATTTCAGCTTCCTAGCTCAAATTTTGACTTTTCGACAAAATTGTGGGCGTCAGTGCGCGGATTTTAAAATTAGAACTCCCGAGTAGTTTGGGCCCTAAAGAACATATTCATATTAAAATGTTCAGTTCTCTAGCTCTAACTCGATTATTTCGATAAATTTGTTTTTTTTTGAGAATGTGGGCGTTTCAGTGGGCGAATTTTTAAAATTCTTAAACTTGATTATTTCGGGCCCCTAGAGAGTATATGGTTAAAATTTCAGCTTTTTATCTAAAGTTTGAAGGCTAATTTTTGCCGACGGATCACTTTTGGGAGTCTACGGGCAATATTGAGGTATGTTACAAACTATGAGTCGAAACTAATATACCCTCAGTATAGGGTCTAATGAATTATTTTTTAAAGCCTTATGTTATTTATCTATACCTATATCCAACAAAACGTCCATGTTGCATATAGGTATTCTTAGATTCGTTTAAATCATGCATCATTATTCCTTGTTCTACAGAAGAAAACATTTGATTCCTTATAATTTGTTACTATGGGTTCAAGTCGAAAATTGTACGCCAATGTTCTGTTCTAGAAAAATGTTATTTGTCTTTTTGGTGTCCAGTATTCTGGTTATATTAGCCGTGTTTCGGTGCTTGTGTATATCCACTTATTTATATTATTTTATAGTCACTTTTCATTTTTAAGGATGTGTTCGCGGTGTTTGTACTTTAAAAAAGTGCGACTTGGATTATTATTAAAGCATGAATGCAAATCCAAACGTATTTTTTTGAAAGATTTTTGAACATCATTTAATCCTTTGATCCTTTGACAGCAAGGAAAAGAACCGATGCTTATTTTTGCCAATTTTTTTTTTGTTCTTAATTTTCTTCGCATAATTTTCTTTGAAATGAGTATTTTTTTGTTTAGTCGACGAACACATCCACTATCTCTGCATAACAATCGGAATATGTTTGCTCCCAACTTATTTTACCGCCATCTAGTCGCTGCATGGCATCAACACTCTATGTTCACTTCATCTCAGTCTTCGACTGCTGACCTCTTTATCTTCAGCACTCCTTTTTGTTATTGTTTACGTGTAAAATTATGCTGAGCTGGGTATACACTTAGCACCGAAACACGGCTATTAATATTTTCGCAGACTGACTTCCTACGACTTTCGTAGAACATTTTTTCAAAAACTTTTGTTTAATTTTTCTTCTGTTCAAATTCTGATTGCTTATTAATTTCACGATATAATGTTGACACCTATGTACAGTACATACTTATGAGTCATTCTAAAAAAAAAAAATCAGAACTTTTCGTGATTCATAAACGGATATAACATAAATGGTTCGATTGGGTGAGACATTTGGAGAATCAACAAACAAATTTCATTCATTACCCGATGTCAAAAAATATTGTTGAAAAAAAGTAGATAAGCTAAGCGTATCTATTTAAAAGCTTAGAAGAAATTCAATAAATGCTGGAGTATGATTTTGTGACTATCAAAATGTCGCTGACACATCGATCTTCTTGTTCCTTTATGGGCGACGAGCTTGTGATCAGAATCCGAATTACCGCATCAGCTAACGAGCTATACTGTATAGCCTATACATCACTGAATTATGCGAGTTTGGCATAACTGCTTAAGATAACGATCTTTTCGAATAATGAGCTTGATTGTTTGCATTTCCTTGCATATTTTTTCATACGATAGTCCAATTGGTACGAATTGTTATAAAGCACAATGTTTGTGCGATACATTTTAATAAAACAACAATGTTTTGCCAAATTATAATCGGAAAAAAAGAAACCGGAGCTAGACTTTGGAAAGAGCTCAGAAAAGAATTTCAGGCGCCATTTTGCCTAGTAAATAAAATCAATCGACTAACATTTCTATGCACAATTTCAAAGTATATTTCCAAATATATCAATAAAAGCAGAAGAATTTCAGAAATCACATTTCTTCATATTCTTAGCCCGTCCCAGCACAGGTGTAACACGTTTTGAAAAGTAATATTCCGAAGGAATTTCAAGGAAACGATTTTACCACTTGGAAGTCTCTCTCGCGCAAACTATTCAGTTTAAAAATAAATATGTTATTAGAAACCTCAATATCATTTTTGAAGACCTATCCACAGATACCCCACATGTTTGTATGGGTTTGATGAAATTTTTTTTTTTTAGTTTCAGTTCTACGTATGGGGAACCCCCAAAATTTATTGTTTTTTTTTCTATTTTTGTTTGAAAATCTTAATGCGGTTCACAGAATACATCTATTTAACAAGTTTCAACAGTATAGCTCTTATAGTTTCGGAAAAAAGTGGCTGTGACATGCCCGGACAGACAGACAGACAGACAGACAGACATGAAGAATCTATAAGGGTTCCGTTTTTTTCCATTTGGTTATGGAACCCTTAAAACGGCAGGCTTCCTGGTTTCGGATCATCTCATCACTGAGGCCATTCAAATGCTGGTGTTATTGCTGGTGATCCAGGAGTTACTTGCCTCTTTTTTACGATTTCGACACGTGCTGTGCGTACTTGCATTTATGATAATTGTTGGATCGACATTTTACGACACCGCTGATTCCAGTCGTGTCAACCCACGGCTTTGCGTGCACACTTGCGGGGCACTTTAAAGATGTTAAATGTGTCGCTAGGTTCACCTGGTTGTTAGAATCGCCTAGATGTGATTTTTTCCCTTTAAAGCCTTTAACGACAAGCGCTGTTTTGTTGGGGCCGCAGCAGTGGTATTCTTAGCCCGTCACTGCAGGGAAGGCACAAAACCTTATTCAGAACAACATTGACTGTGTCTCTAGGGATAACAGAAAAAAAAACTGGAAGAAATTGGCCATTATTGGACAAAGCAGGCAGCCATTGGCGGTGAGTAGCGTCGTTGATATCTGGCTATCTGGAGATTGTTTCATAACAGTCAACTTGACTCCTGAGTAAGGCCATACGCTTCGTGGCTCTTAGAAGACCGATCATCGCTCATGGTTATCCATTATGGTTTAATATAGCGCCTAGTTATATTGAAAAAGATTTGGGTTTTGGAGAAACCATGTCTACGGCATGTCTTCGGTTGTTCGGAATGCCTGAATCCAACTATATAAAATACTATCCCAACAAGGTCCCATACGATGGGGATATAGGATTGACAATTTCCCCATTAAGGTGACTTGAAGAAACGTTGTTAGGGCGATGCCCAGCGAATAGTGTAATCGTTGTGGCTTACTATCCCAATGGTATATAGAGAGTACGCTGTGGTCTGGTTTTACCCCGCCGGATGCATTTATCCATATTGATGGAGAAGGGCTGGTCCAGACGAGGGTTGGTATCCCGGTATTATACCGTACGTACCGTACGTTGCCAATGCTCATGAGCTCCTCCGCTTTAGTACTGCAATAACGGGGAAAGATAAATTCGATACGGAAAAGCAATTCATCAAATTTTGACGTTACAATACCCTTATTGTGCTGAAAACACAGCGCAAACATTTGTGTTTCACAGCAAGCAGCTCCTAGGAATGACATATATCATTGCATGCTTTTTGGTGCTACTTACTATTAGAAAGAATAAGAGGGATAGGAAAGAAGCAGTTTTGTCGTCACCGAGACAAATTTTAAAATTGCAACAGTTTTAAAGCTGCACGGATACTACTCGTATATATTGTATCCCCACATCCTCAAATCTCAAAAGCCTGTTTCATATTTTAGGGAACCAATCCATAATAGGCTAAGAACAAATTCTGGGGTTCAAGATTGACGAATACGAGAGCGAGAAAACTTCTTGAATCTATTTGTTCTCTCAAGCTACATTCCGCCATAGTTGGATACATAATATGAACATTAATAATTCCAAATCATTATTCGATAGTCTAAACAGTTCATGTCCTATTTGCCGGTGATTTTAATCTTAGTAATATTGAATGGTATTTGGAGTTGGATGGCAATTATCAAATCCCCTTAACATTATGACGTAAATCGAATCATCTGTGATTTGATTTAGTGGATTTAGTTGAAAAAAACTCTAATTTTAATGATCCTAATAGGATATTTGATCTTGTTTTCGTTGACAACGAGTTTCATATCTGTCTTGATAAGTCCAATTTTCCTGTAGTTGAGAATTCTATATACCATATCGCTGCAGATGGAATTATATTTGTTTATAAATATTAAAAGAATGATGCATCTAAATAAAATTCTTTGTCTGACTTCAGAGAAGATTATGATGCAAAGGTAGATTGTCTTTTTCGTGGAATAATGTCCTTTATTTATCGGAGTCCGAATTTATATTATACTACTTTTAAGAGTATTTGAAAAGATGCAATTGATTGATATGTACCAAAAAGACATTTGAAAAATAAGTCTCGTTATAAATGGTACAACAAGAGGTTAAATAATCTTAAAAATAAAATAAAAATAAAGCGATAAGAATAATGTGGAGCTGCGCATAAATAATCTAAGTCACCATCGTGGGTTTCATTGTCTTTATAAATGACTTGTTATCGATTGAAACTGCTTAAAAATCAAATAGTAAGCGCTTTTCGAGTTTCCTTAGCTCTAAACGCAGAGTAAACGCTTAACCAAGCTGCATGAATTATCTAGGAACAACTACCAATGAGATACATCAACTTTGCAATTTATTTGCAAACTTTTTTGAATTTGTGTATTCCTTAAATACTCCCTCCATTCAAGAGATACCTTTTATGAGTAACGTGTTTGATATTGGTTCAATTGTTCTTAGTCATATGGAAAGAGAGGACGCTTTATCCCACTTAGATATTAATAATAGTGATGGACCTGATGGATCATCCATATCCTAAGCTTGTCGTTGCCTCGTAACATAATCTTTTTTTTCCGTTGTTGGGTAGTTAACCCCACGCACAACCTGGAGCGCCGGACCTTTGATGCACCCCTTGGACAAAAGGGGCCGGATATTTCGGAGTCAGTAACCCATTTCGGGGGTTTGAGAGCTGCCGTTGACCCATTAAGGGCTCCTCCGCCACCATCTCTATTTCAACACCCTGACTAGTATTGAAATTCCTTAATGACCTCAGCTGCAAACACGTCGAAGTAGCTCATTAAGGTATCTGCCATGTTGAGTGTTGACGCCACCGTTGATTCAATCACGTGAATTCTTCCGCCGCACGTCCTCTTTCTGAGGAGTTCGTGTTAGACTTCTGAGGATCGAGCAGACAATCAATTCCGACAGAGCATTATAGTGTTGCTATTTTCTACGTGTTCAACACTCGCGCTTATAAGTTTAGCAAGTCATGCCCGGAGATACAAGACCAGTACCCGGTGGCTACCACGCGGATGTAAAATAAGCACAATTGATGCGTATGAAACAGTTACAACAACTGGGCATCGCCATCAGTGCCTACCCTATTCATACAACATCCAACCACCTCTGATAGCGTATATAGGGACGAATTATACAAAGCCATGTCAAGTTTTGTCATCCCCGCCAAACTCGTCCGTTTGTGAAGGATGACGATGGAGAAATCTCGCTGCTTCTTCAAAGTCGGCAAGAACACCACTGAGCCATTTGATGTCGAAAAAGGTTTGAGACAAGGCGACGTGCTATCATGCACTTTCTTTAACATCGTTTTTAAAGCAATTGCACGGAACTCACAAGAAAACACCAGAGGTACAATTTTTCAAAAGTCCATTCAACTACTTGCCTATGCTATTGACATTATTGGGAGAACGCGGCGAGTTGTCAGTGGCACATTTGCAAGCATCGAAACGGAGGCGGCGAAGATAGGTCTGGCTGTTAATGAGGACAAAACGAAGTATATGCTGTCAACGAGAAAGGATTCTCAACATCGGCTACTCAGACAAAACGTCACGATGGACAGATACAACTTCGAAGTAGTTAAAGACTTTGTCTACCTGGGCTCAATCAAGCGAAGAACCACTCTTGCCGATCGCTGTTTCTTCGGGCTAAGAATGCATCTAAGAAGTAAAGCCCAGTCTCATAGAACCAAGGAGATATTATATAAGACCTTAATCATCCCGGTCCTGCTGTATGGTGCAGAAGCATGGACCCTGTCAAATGCGGATGAAAACGTTCTGGGATGCTTTGAGAGAAAGATTCTTCGAGTGATATTCGGTCCAGTTTGTGATGATGGAGTGTGGAGAAGAAGATTCAACGACAAACTATACGGGCTATAAAGCGACGCCGACCTGGTCAAAAAGCTAAAAATACAACGGCTGAGAAGGCTGGGACATGTGGAGCATATGGACAACAACGCACCAGCCCGACAATTCTTCGAATCCACCCATGAGGGTCAACGAGGCAGAGGAAGACCCCACCTTAGGTGGCGGGCACAATTGAAGAACGACCTCAACCAACTTGGTGTGCATAACTGGAGGAAGCTAGCGACGGACCGAGCTGGTTGGAGGGGCTTGTTGGTTGAGGCCGTGGTCCACCCCGGCCTGTAAGCGCCTCCAAAAGTAAGTAAGAAGGACCTGATGGGATCCCTACTATTCTTCTAAAGAATTGTGCAATAAAGGTAGTCAAACCACTTTTAACAATTTTCAATCTCTCTCTCACCAGAGGACAATTTTTAGCTAGCTGGACGATTTTTTTTTATATCCGGTTCTCAAATCTGGGTAAAAGCAAAAAATCATAGACCAATTTTTAAGATTTCAGCCATGCCAAAATTATTTAAAAAATTAATTTGTAATAGACTAGGAGTACGTGATAAACCATCAGTTTTTCAACATGGGCTTGTTGCAGGTAAATCCACGGCGTCTAACTTAGTTCTATTGACCAATGCCATTATTACAAATATGGAAATTAAAAGCCAGACCGATGTTATCTTAACTGATTTGCTTAAGCGTTTGACAGAGTTAATCATCAAATATTGCTTCATAACTTATTTCCTCTGCGTATCCACTCCGCCATTTTGATGGAATCATATTTGAATTGCAGGGTTCAAAGCGTTCAAATAGGAAGTTCTTACTCAATGAATATTTCTGTTCCATCGGGCATCAAACAGGCAGGTCTATTACTAGGAACCACTTTTTTTTTTTTTTTTTTTTTTTATTTTTATTATTCAATTTCTTAATATTTCCAAATATTTCCAAATGTCAAGTCTTAACATGCTTAAGGAACTCTAATCCAATTTTATTTGATTATATTATAAGAAATATAAATCTTGAGCGAGTAACCCGGAAGAAAGATCTGAGAGTAATTTATGATACAAACCGCCTACCACATTATGATAATATGAATAATAAGGCGAATCGAATGCATGGTTTTATTAAAAGAAATTCCAGAGAATTTTCTGATCCCTATACTTTAAAATCGTTGTATAATTCACTCGTTCGGTCAGTCTTCGAATATTGTAGTATAGTCTGGAATCCCTATTACAACAACTCGGTGGATAGAATCGAGAATTTTCAAAGGCATTTGACTAGGTACGCTTTCTTTAAGTTAAATTGGAGGATTGCAGGGCCATCTTATTGAGGAAGATGCTTACTATTTGGAATGTAATTTCTTAAAATTTGCCGAATACATTTTTCTGTTATGTTTTTAGTAGATGTTATCACCTTACACATTAACTGTCCCCTCTTGCTAGCTCTCGTAAGTGTTGGAAATGCTCCATCGAGAACTACGCGGGTCGATTTATAATTTATGAGCACTTTCATCGAAGTAGTTGTGGTCGTAATGATCCCATTTCCCGTCGTATCAGAGAAGCAAACTTAATTTGTAATAGGTTTAATTTTTATATCACCTGTTTGATGGATTCTTTCAAATCAATTGTCTTAAACCAACTTCATAGTTAAATTTATGTAATTTTGTCTGTCTCAGTAAATGTTTAATTTAAATTTTAAAATCTGTTTCAATTATCTTATACACCCACCAACTAACTTTTATATCGTAGTCTGTAAGATTGTTATCTGATTGACAAAAACAAACAAATAAATAAATAAATATTAAAGAAATGAACGCTAGTACCACTTAACGGGCAACCTGCTTATAGGCCTACATATAGGAATGAAATTAAAGTGGAAGAAGGATCAGAACTTGATCATTCAGATCATTAACCTGTGCTGCTCTCACTTGGTAACAAAATTATAATGAAGGAAAACCACCCAAAACTAACAAACTAGCTAACTGCCTGAAACTATTTCAGGGAATTGCTGGAAGAATCCATCGAACTATCCACACAAATTGATGCAGAAGAGCAAGCAGAAAGTGAAGTACAAACTTTCACCTTAAATATGAAAAAGTCTGATTGGGCTGCTACACCTGGGTCGCACCCTTAAATTAAAAGGAACAAATATCTCGGAGATATATGGGACATAATATCTGAAAAGGGAAAAGCTCGTAAACGCTGGGACCTATCAAGAGCGCCAAGTGATAAGACAATGTTAAATAGATCAATAACAAATAATCTCAGAAACAAAATAGAGAACTGCGAAATCGTCAAAGATACTTAAGCAACTTGACAAACGACTCACTGTTTACGGCTGCAAAGAAAATGAAAATTCCAACAATTTATTAACCGCCAGTTAAAGTCAGCAATGGGGATTTGGCAAACACAATTAAACAAAAGGCGCTCTTATTTGCCGAACACCTTGAAAACGTCTTCCAGCCATATGAAGATAAAGGTAATATTCCAGAAGAAGGAACAAAATAATTCAACCGGTAACATCTATGGAAATTGCCAAAGGAATAAAAGAGCAGATCAACCCGAAAAAAACCCCGGGATACGATCTTATTACAGGTGATATTGTAAAAAGAATTTCTAAAAAATTCATGTAAAAATTAGCACGGATAATAAATGCAACTTTTCGACTAAGGTATGTACCACGAATGTGGAAAGTTGCGGAAGTACGTATGGTGCCAAAACCTGGCAAGCTACCAAGTGAGGTAACCGTCCAATATGCTCGCTGTCAATATTGTCTAAGCTATTTGAAAAAATTCTTGTGAAGCGTCTAAATTTTGTCATAGAAGGGAAAACACTGATATCATTCAACAATTCATCAGGTTCACCGATTTACTGATAAAATAGAAAATGTCCTAGAAGAAAGAAAAAATTGATCCACCATCTTCCTAGGTGTAACACAGGCATTTGATAAAGTATGCCATAAAGTTTAAGTCCATAAAATGCAAACGTGTCTGCCAAAACAACATTAAAAAGTTTTAGAATCCTACATAACGCAGAGATTATTTGGAATTAAACAAGATTATGACTACTCCACATTAAAGCAAATAAATATTGGTGTATCGCAAGGTAGAGTATTGGGACCTATATTATTCCATTCATACACCAACGACCTTCCACTAAATGCCGAAATTACTATTGCCACATTTGCAGACAATACTGGTGTTCTTGCTATAGGTAAAACCACTCCGGAGGTAACTAAAAATTGCAAACAGCGGTAAGTGATATATCGAAATTGACTAAAAAAAGGCAAATGAAATTAAATGAACTGAAGACAGTTCATGTTAAATTCACGAATAAAAATGTACAATACATTTCCTAAGTACATAAAAAACAACGCAGTTAAAACTCAGCTTAAGCATGATAAATTTGTTTTTTTTTTGTCGGGGTGCGAGACTTTCTACGCTGGAACTCAGACTGGTCCATTGTACTAACAGGCAGATACACCACATTTTACTGTGAGAATTTACTCGTTTTCCTAAGAAAAACGAGAAGGCGCTTCAATGATAAGGAGCTTAGGTTTACAGCACTCACCATATCCGCACCAAATACACGCCACCTGATACGAGCAAAATCAGAATCAGAAAACAGGAAATGTTCCACAGTGTTATCGCTTTCTCCACAGTCTACGCAGTTGGTGGTATCGCTTAGGCCTAGCACCGTAAGGTGTTTAGCAAAAGCGTAGTGGCCCGTAAGAACGCCAGTAGTCTGTCTGCAGTCTTTTCTGTTGAGAGACAACAAGAATGCCGCGGATTTCCTACAGACGTCGGGGAGAATTAGCTTAGTCTGTCTGCACTCTGGAGAGTCATGCCAACGGCGATTGTGTTCATATGAAATCCAACCGTCAATGGAAGCCCAGACGGAGGACTCAGGCAGACAAATCGCTGGTTCAGGTCCTGAGAAGTCCCCCTCTGAGCCCTGTCTAGCAAGTTCGTCGTAGATCTCATTTCCCGTGATCCCGTTATGACCCGGGACCCAGGCTAGTCTGATTGAATTCAGCCTTCCGGCCCAATTTAGAAAGATCTTGCATACACGATGCATATACTTCGCCCCCTCCACCTGTTCCTCGCAACATATTCCATGGCCATTAGGATAGCATAAGTCTCCGTTTGGAAGACTGACGCATGTTTGCCTAACGAGAAACAAAGTCTAATGTTGTCGCTCTCCAAGAAGACACCAGCACCAGATCCTTGATCGGTTTTGCAGCCATCCGTGAAGATTCGACTGCATTCCTTTCCAGTCTCAGAGTCAGCCGAAGTTCTGGTGTGATTGCATCGGACTGCATATCCATAAGACAAGAGTCGAAGGACAGCCGTTGCGCAAGTTCATCAAAACTCCAGTGCGAGTTATACCAAAAGCCACCTCTTTTGATTGTGCAACCCATGATGTAAACTTCAAGGGGCGGGAGGTTCAATAACGCATCCAGGCTGGAGCCTGGTGTGCTGGGGAAGGCACCCGTGCAGCCGAGACGTAGAATTGAACATACGTTATGATTATATGCTATTCCTGTCTTGCAATATAAAATAAGTTACTGCTGTATAAACAAAAGCTTACGTCAATATGGATATATGGGCTCCAACTTCAAGGTGTACAAGCAAGATAAACCTACATAGAATATAATGCTTTCAGAACAAAAGTAGATATGGTAGAAGAAGAAAGTCAGGAAGGTCGCAAGCAGACATAAAGTTAGGCTTTGCAATCACGCCAATGAAGCAGTAGGGTACTACTTGATAATAGCCGTGTTTCGGGTATACACTAGACCCAGCTCAGCATAATTTTACAAATAGAACGCCTAGATCGTATTCTATATTCACTTTTCATTTTTAAGGATGTGTTCGCAGTGTTTGTACTTTAAAAGAGTGCGATTTGGATTATTATTAAAGCAAGGATGCAAATCCAAACGTATTTTTATACCCTATTCTAGGGATATATTAATTTTGACGCATAGTTTGTAACATACCTTAATATTGCCCGTAGACCCCTAAAAGTTACTATATTTATGATCAGCATCAATAGTAATGTCGATCTAGCCATGTCCGTCGGCAAAAATTAGGCCTTTAAACTGGACCCTTAGAGCTGAAATTTTAACCATATACTCTCTAGGGTCTCGAAATAATCAAGTTTACGAATTTTTGAAATCCGCCCACAGACACGCCCACAAACTCAAAAAAAAAACAAAATTTTGGAAAAAAACGAATTTTGAGCTAGAAAGCTGAAATTTTTTATATATGATCTATGGCTCCTAAAACTGCTCGGGATACAATTTTTTCAAAATCCGCCCACTGACACGCCCACAAATAAATAAAACATTTTTTTTGAAAATCAAAAGTTTGAGCTAGGGAGCTGAAATTTATTATATATACTCTCTAGGGGCCCTTTATGCTCATGTGTTATTTTTTTTTAAATCCGCCTACTGACACGCCCACAATTAAATAAAACAATTTTATTGAAACACCCAAGTTTGAGCTAGGGAGCGTTTTTTTTTTGATAAAATCCTTTAAATGTTATATAACAAAATATGTAGAGAGTTCTTAACAATTCAACCATACTTAGACTTTTGTCACGCCCACTTATGAGGGATAGGAATAAGAATAGGGTATCCAACAGTTCGCCCAAGTGGACTGTAGCCCGTCCCTATGTTTTCAAAAATTTTTGAAGATCACAAAATCCTTTGTGTTTGACAGCATTGAAAAGAACAGATGCTTACTTTTGCCAATTTTTTTTTTTATTTTTAAATTTTCTTCGCATAATTTTTTTGAAATGAGGATTTTTTTGTTTAATCGACGAACACATCCACTATCTCTGCATAACAATCGGAATATTTTTGCTCCCAACTTATTTTACCGCCATCTAGTCGCTTCATGGCATCAACACTCTATGTTCACTTCGTCTCAGTCCTCGACTGCTGACCTCTTTATCTTCAGCACTCCTTTTTGTTTTTGTTTACGTGTAAAATTATGCTGAGCTGGGTATACACTTAGCACCGAAACACGGCTAATATTAATTTGGGTTTGAGAATAAGAATCGTAAAATATTTCGAGTTTGTGGGCGCAGTCGCCCAGAGATTATTGTGTTGGACTACTAATTTTAAGGTTTAAGGTTCAAATCCCGGCGGGCCAAATAAAATCTAAAAGCTTTTCCCACTGCACCACCTCTTGCGAAGGTCTGACAAACATGCAAGAGTATCAATTCTCATGAGAAGCTTCTCAAATTTACAGTTCGGATTCGGCTTGAAATTGTAGGTTCCTTCACTTTGCCCAAGCAAATGGTTGGAGAAGTTGGTTTTAGCCCCTGTATGGGCCGTTGTGCCTAATATTTATTTATTTTTTAAAACCCTTCGAGCTAGATAACTAGAAAAAACATAGGGACAGGCTACATTCCGCTTGGGCGAACTGTTGGATACCCTATTCTTATTCCTATCCCTCATAAGTGGGCGTGACAAAAGTCCAAGTATGGTTGAATTGCTAAGAACGCTCTACATATTCTGTTATATAACATTTAAAAGATTTTATCAAACAAAAACGATGCTTTTGTAAAAAAACGTTCGCTAGCTCAAACTTTGGATTTTCAAAAAAGTTTTTTTTTAAATTGTGGGCGTGTCAGTAGGCGGATTTTGAAAATATTTACACATGAGCTTAAAGGGCCCCTAGAGAGTATATATTATAAATTTCAGCTCCCTAGCTCAAATTTTGGTTTTTCAGTAAAATTGTTTTATTTTTTGTGGGCGTGTCAGTGGGTGGATTTTGAAAATTTTATATCCCGTGCAGTTTTAGGAGTCATAGATCATATATAAAAAATTTCAGCTTTCTAGCTCAAAATTCGTTTTTTTGAGTTTGTGGGCGTGTCTGTTGGCGGATTTCAAAAATTCGTAAACTTGATTATTTCGGGACCCTAGAGAGTATATGGTTAAAATTTCAGCTCTCTAGGTCCAGTTTAAAGGCCTAATTTTTGCCGACGGACGGACGGATGGACGGACATGGCTAGATCGACATTACTATCGATGCTGATCATAAATATAGTAACTTTTAGGGGTCTACGGGCAATATTAAGGTATGTTACAAACCATGCGTCAAAATTAATATACCCTTAGAATAGGGTATAAAAATATTTAAACATAAGTACGAGTATAAAGGATACCTATTGAGTCTATATTATAAATTTCAGTTTCCTAGCTCAAACTTTGGCTTTTCAATAAAATTGTTTTATTTAATTGTGGGATTGTCAGTGGGCGGATTTTAGAAATTTTATTTCCCGAGCAGTTTTAAAATTTCAGCTTTTCGATTTTTCGATAATTTTGTTTTTTTGAGCTTTTGGCGTGTCTGCGGGCGGATTTCAAAAATTCTTAAACTTGATTCTTTCGGGCCCCTAGAGAGTATAATGGTTAAAATTAAGAAAAGACTGATTGAACATAACTCCACAGGTGCTCTTAAACTAAGGATAACTGCCAAAAGTCGGTTCCGTATTAAACACGCTTTTCATGTATCAAAAATAAATTGCTGGTTAGTATGACGACTAGGTGTGATAATTTGAAGGATGGCATAAGTCATGCCTTCTCCCACACTATCGCAAGGCTCTCATGCCATATCTTTCGATGATTTTCATCGATTTACAGAAAAAACATAGGGATGGGCTACAGTCCGCTTGGGCGAACTGTTGGATACCCTATTCTTATTCCTATCCCTCATAAGTGGGCGTGACAAAAGTCTAAGTATGGTTGAATTGTTAAGAACGCTCTACATATTTTGTTATATAACATTTAAAGGATTTTATCAAAAAAAACGCTCCCTAGCTCAAACTTGGGTGTTTCAATAAAATTGTTTTATTTAATTGTGGGCGTGTTAGTAGGCGGATTTAAAAAAAAATAACACATGAGCATAAAGCGCCCCTAGAGAGTATATATTATAAATTTCAGCTCCCTAGCTCACTTTGAATTTAAAAAAAAAAATAAAAATAATAATTGTGGGCGGATTTTGTAATTATTTACACATGAGCATAAACCATAGAGAGCATATATTATAAATTTCAGCTCCCTAGCTCAAACTTTGGATTTTCAAAAAAATTGTTTTATTTATTTGTGGGCGTGTCAGTGGGCGGATTTTGAAAATATTTATACATGAGCTTAAAAGGCCCCTAGAGAGTATATATTAAAAATTTCAGCTCCCTAGCTCAAATTTTGGTTTTTCAATAAAATTGTTTTATTTTTTTGTGGGCGTGGCAGTGGGCGGAATTTGAAAATTTTATATCCCGAGCAGTTTTAGGAGTCATAGATCATATATAAAAAATTTCAGCTTCGTAGCTCAAAATTCGATTTTTTCCAAAATTTTGTTTTTTTGAGTTTGTGGGCGTGTCTGTGGGCGGATTTCAAAAATTCGTAAACTTGATTATTTCGGGACCCTAGAGAGTATATGGTTAAAATTTCAGCTCTCTAGGTCCAGTTTAAAGGCCTAATTTTTGCCGACGGACGGACGGACGGACGGACATGGCTAGATCGACATTACTATCGATGATGATCATAAATATAGTAACTTTTAGGGGTCTACTGGCAATATTAAGGTATGTTACAAACTATGCGTCAAAATTAATATACCCCTAGAATAGGGTATAAAAAATGTAACAGGTGTTGTCATCATTAGCTATGTTTTATTATCTATGCGGATCTGGATCTGGATCAATTTAATACGTAAAACAAAAACAACACAGGATCTTGCTATTTATCGGGATCATTAATCGTGATCCAAAATGTAATTACAAAACTCACTACCTGTTTTTTCGTGGCGTTGCTTATTTAAATTATAGGAAATTATAGGAACACAATAATATTGCCAGACCAAAATATGAAACACTATTAATAACACAAAAAATCAATTAGCATATTTTCATATTCGAATAATTTACCACTGCGACTTTTGAGACGTTTTGCTTCGTAATATAATACACAAAAATTAATGGAAATATTAGCAGTACAATACTGTTAATATGTTGCATATTTGAACATAACATTTGAACATAGTTTCTGAAAAAAAATATTGAGTGCAAAATGTATGTTGATTTGTATTCAAATGGCAACACCCCCGACACAACAAGCGATCATATTGTGACGTCACATTGTACCCTGTATTTGCAATATGGCTGAGTGCCAATCGAAACTTGAAATACCTGGTATCGTCTGTTATGTGTTAAAAACAACTGTTGCCACAACTTGCCACTGATGATCCAGATCGTTTTATTATCAGATCGGATCCGTATCAAGATCATTGGGATAATAAAACGCGGCTATTAACTTCAAGGACAACAAATTTAGCATGTTCTTTATTTGCCATGAAAGCCTACGGCACGCTGTGCGGACGTATCTATTGAAGTAAGTGCCTTCCGTATTAAAACCTGCCCTACGCAATATCTGCTCCAGTACAAGATTGAATTAGTCAAATAATAGCGCATTAATTAAATTTATGCCATGCTTTCTTGCACACATACTTGGTTGATGATTTGGGACATGAAGAGCTCCGATGGTTAACTATTACAGCCGGCGACCTTGTTGTTCTTTAGCTTTTTGTTTTGCAGATGTGTTAACTTCTTCAATACTGGGTAATGGAACCGTTTATTTATTGGACGTGGGCTCTCTTTTTGCCCGCACACTCTCTCTACGTCTATATGATGACAATTTATCAGCTGCTGGAAATGCTGCTTAAGCACATCTTCTCTTGCCCGTGCTTCGGTGACTTAGTTGCGTTCTCTGATTTGAACAGTCTGCGTTCGGTGTTAAAGCCAGCAGCCAGTTGCTTCGCATTTTTATAAAAACCCTCGGATTTTGTTTCGGAAAATGTTACCCACACTTTAATTTAAATATTTGAAATAAAGCGGCTTTTTTTTATTAGCATTCAGCAATCGCTAAACAATTAAAAAAAAAACACAAAAATGAACATTCTCAATGAAATTTATAACTTTAAGTCCGCACTTGAGTATATACTTATATTGTTGTTACGTACTTGGCTTGAGCTATAACTTTTTTATTATCTAACATCCGTTGCGATAAACATTTTCTTTATTTATAAATTCTATTTGTTGTTATCGTCTGAGGCGTAATAAAAAAAAAACGCAATCATGTTCTCTAGCCTTGGATATTGAGAAGGGCAATCGTAAGTAAACATATGAATGTATTTTCATTTCATGGTTGTTTTTTAAGTTTCCTTTTTTTATAGGGTAAATAATGCTTATTTTAAGACGATGATAATTTAATGTGCTTGTCACCAACATTTTGTGACTTGTTTTTTACGAGAATATATTTCAAACATTGGAGAATGTGCATTTATCTGTTCTGAGAAATCGAGTTAAAGGTTTCCTGTATTTCTATGGGTATGACACGGACAAATAAACGGACATTACTAAAGACAGAAAAGGGTTGCTTACCAATTGCAAAGACGACTCACCAAACTCTCTGGAGTTTAACAATTTTAAAGTCTCCCTTGCCAGGATAGGATAGATCTTCGCCTAGAACACGTTAGTATGATATGGGAATGATGAAAGGCTAATATGTCTGAGATCTTTTAGACTTACATGAGAACATTTATCGGCACTTTCACTTCTTTCCATACCAGAGGAATGTTGCCAAGATCTAAATAGCTCTTCCAGATCATTTCAAGAACTGACAGAATGATTTCCGAGGACATTTGTAGTTCGGCTGGTATTATGTCGTGTGGTTCTGCAGACTTGTATGGTTTCATATAGGTATAAATCTGTGGTAATAAGTTAAAATAATCCAGAACTTGACATAATGTGCGCTATGTTTCAACAAGTGGTTCTCTACGGAGATACCAAACAGAGAAGCATGGGCCAGCAATAACCGACCGAACCGCCAAAGCGGACTAAAGTGGTATACGGATGGTTCTAAAATGGAATCGGGCTGGTTTTCACGGACCAAACCTTAGCGTCTCAATACCAATGGGTAAAAGCCCTAGTGTATTCCACTCAGAGCTCCTTGCCATTTAAGAATGCGCAAACCACATTACCTACACTGCTATCAAAGTCGCTCACATCCATATATACACGGATAGTCAAGCAGCTATAAAAGCCCTTAGCTCACATGCAATTGACTCCAAATCAGTTTTACACTGCTTCAATACCCTCCAGCAAGTCAGCCACAGAAACAAAACCAAACTCTGGTGGATTCCTGGCCATGGGGGTTTTGAAGGAAATAAAAAAGCTGACAAGCTAGCCAGATGCGGTTCAGAAACCCCTTTCACCGGACCTGAACCCTTCTGCTACACACCTAAATCAGCTATCAATTTAGCTATAAATAGCTGGGCACACTGCTGGGACTAGCCTAAAATTTTCTTGACCTATGGAACAATAGATCTTCTAGGTCGACGTACTGTATTTCTTTCGCCTAGGCGGGTCAGGAGTTTTTTTTAAAAAAAAAAACAAGTTAAAATAGCTTATGTCTAATTTGGCATTTTTCAGTAGGTTAGGTTAGGT